>JAOQGH010000001.1:75258447-75285225 GCA_025769975.1 Gallinago jamesoni
GTGTATCGACAACACCACACAGCTTGGTGTCATCTGCAAACTTGCTGATGTTGCTCTCAATCCCTCTGTCTATGTCTAATCATCTACTTGCTCACGCAGTCTCTCTAAAATCCTTTGCTTCAGCTTTTTGCAACTTACGTGCATCAACTGACCTCACCGTTTGAGTTTCCAGTTCCTCGTCTGAAGTGCAATGATGAAGAAGCTGCACACACTGCCAAAAGTGGAAGGACTGAGAGGGTATATTAAAGGACCGTACTGCTTGTGAAATATGCATTAAGGGACTCTACCTAATTAGGAGCTCTGTATTAAATCCTGAGTAACAGCCAATTATCTGATCTGAGTGGTCCAGATGGTCAGATTATCACAGGCGCAACCACTTGCAGAATACATTGTAAATGGTTTGGCTACCCAGGGCACAGACGCTGACCTGCTTTCATTTATCTTCCTCTCTTTCCAGTTAAGCATCAGAAGTGGGCTGCGTTTCTGAAAGACGTCGCAGTCAGAGGTATACCTGTACTCACACAGACTCTTCTGCAAGGCTGTTAAAAACATCTGCAATTTAGGAGCATTGTTTGGCAAACTCGTTATTCCTCCCACTCTCCAAGTAGGTATGGAAAAGAATTATGTGAATTTACTGTTTCTATCTAGCTTGACTTAAACATATCTTATTTAAAGGAGATATATATAAATAAAAAGATGTACCATGATTATACACGTCTTCTTCAGGTCTCCACTAAATTAATGGCTTCTAAGTCCTGAACATGCACATCTAGAGTTGTAGATTTCAATACAGCCAGTCACACCCATATAAGTATGCAAATATTTCCGTTGCACTGCAGCTTTCTCTTTTAAGCTGCCACTTCTTGTCTCCAGAATACCAATTATTATTACTTAATATTTCAATTAAAGAGTTTCAGGCACGAGGGAATTCGTGTTAATTAAATAAGCCTTGGTCAAGCTTAAAGGAAACAGGCCACCAGAGGAGATGCCTAGGAATAAATTTTTATGTAGGAAATCCTTTCTTTATTTGATATGACCTGACAGCAAAGGTGCAGTAGGTTTCGTTAAAGATAATTTAGATTTGTCCGGTGTTCTCAAACTCCCTGAATAAAAGAAGGATAAAGTTTGACCATTACATTTCAGATATCTGATATTTCTTTCTTCAAGATGGTTTAAGAACTATTTAGATGTTTAGTCCCCTACTGCTTAGTTGCTTCTACTAAAATCAGTCCCATAACTAAACTCAACATTAGACAGTTCCCTTCATAAAGAGTTTTTCTTCCCTAATCTGGAGGCAGAGAATTAAAGGGGAAACACTGCTATATACAGCCAAATGTAATGGTACACAACTGAAATACTGACTCCTGCTCAGAGCATCTCCTTAACTGAGTGTCCTGGAGGCTCAGGATGTGGGAATTCAAACTGAATATTGGAATGGGTTCCAGACAGGCAGACACACCCAGGCTGTCAAAGGCATTACCCAGGACTTCTCATAAGTGGTTTTACCCTTCCCATCTGCAATCTGAGAGGTACTTTATGAAAACTCAAACCATAGGCTGCAAATTTGGATCTTGTGTCTCTTGGTGGAAACTGCACTGTGGGGGAACAGGTAGCAATTGGCAAATCTGAAAAAATGACGTTTTCTACTTCTAGCTCCACTTTCTTTCCCCTTTGGTTGAATCCCCAGAAGGTCTGCTCGCCCAGGGCATATGGCTAGGACAATGTGATGCAGATGTAACGTAGTCAGGAGATTGCTCAGGGCTGTGTTGCCTACCTTAAGCCTTAGCAGGACTGTTTGATCGCTGATGATGTCTTAACCCTTGTTACGTTCTCCAAGCCACACCTATACATCCATTTCCCATAATCTTCCTCTAAGTTCCTCGTCTTCATTGTAGGCTTCATGCCCTCTAATCAGATATTTGCTTTAATTTGTACCACGCTGCAATAGAGAGCATTAGAGACAATCCAAAACCCCTTGTCTGTCTTTAATTTCTGTGATTCTTAAAAGGCACTAATGGTAGCCTTGAAGACACATTGGAGGAAATCACACTCTGCTGAAGTAATTCTGGCACAAGCTGAGCTTCTTCCCATATCACCACATACTTTGAGACTATAATGATTCAGGAAGCTGTTAATACATGGTAAACAGAGGCACTTCTCCATAACCTTCTGGCCCTTCATGTGAAGGCATGTTCACTGATTCTTTAAAGTAAGAGTTACTGACACAAAGCTTAATAACAATCCTTTTACAATCATTTTAGGGAAAAGGAGGCCTATGACCATTTGCTTCACAGGACAAGATGAGCCTGGAGCAGAGCATGATAGGGCAGAGTGACCTTCTGACAGGGAGACTAGATGCAGAGCAGCAAGTCCGGGTCGGGGTCAGGGCTGGAGACAGTGGTCAGGGTTTGACACAGCTCAGTGATCCCCCAGCAAGTCAGCAGGGACAAGGCACATCCGAGGTCAAAGCAGGAGGCACAGCCTCTGGCTCCAAGTCAGGGCCAAACCAGCAAAGGTGTGAGACCAGGTGCAGCTGTAGCTCAGACAGGGGCTGAGCTCAGCTGAAAAGAAGTTCACAAGGGAAAGCTCACCTGAGCTTTCTTCAAAACAGCCCTAGTTGGTGAAGAAGCTGAGCCAGATAAACCTCTATAATATGGCCAACTAAACATCTAGAAAGGGGATGCGCTCTTGGCCCCGACAGTCTGCCCCTGAATTGCTGCCAGAAACAACAGCATCGCAGCATCTCCAACAGGGGCAGGCAAGGAGGAACACAGCCCCTTGCTGGCTTTCATTGGCCTGAACAGTTATGGTCACAATGTAAAAACTTGTGGTTGTGCTCCTTTGGTAGATCCTTGTAAACAGGAGCCCCCCACCTCCAGCATTAGGAGCAGGAAGAACATACCCAAGTTAACAGAGATGCTCGTTCACCTCTGGCACACACCATGAGCCAGAGAGTCTCTTAAAAGGTGGAAAACTGTGAACCTGGATGGTCAAGAATGAGGGAACCAGAGTAGAGCTGTGGAGATAGAGGTGAGAACCACACGGGACAAAACACAAAAACGTGAGATGCCTTATGAATGCTTACATTACCTGAAGACTTAATGGAGCTATATCTACATAACAGAACTGGGTGTATAACTTCACAGACTCCCCTCCTCTTGGTTTTGATTGGGTGGTGGTTTTTTTTCAATTTTGCTCTACATGTAAAAATTACAGAAAATACCTGATTTTTCTGACGTAAAGCATATATTCAGGACTAAGTCCAAAATAAAGGTCCTGAGATAGAAAAAGGACACTAGAATAAGTCAACACGCAGTATGCATTAAATCTAATGGCTCTTTGCACACTGCAGTCTGACATACAAATAATTTTAGGAGGGGGGACCGGATGGAAAAGCACAGAAATAACAGAATTCAGTGAGGTGCATGACAGCTTGGAGTCCACAGCCCCAGAAACAATGAGATCATGTGGAAAAACCACAGATCTTTTGACCGTAGTAGTAAAGTAATAGTGACACAGTATCAGCACAGAACATTATTCTAAGCCAGTACGCTGGGAACTCCAACACAAAAGTTTTATGCACCGAGAAGATTTGTTCCTTGCATATTGGAACTGAAATGCGCATTGTTTTCTGAAAAAAAGAATGTTGTTCACTCCCCCCGGTTGCATTGCAATAAGGTAAATGCAGATGGAAAAAGCAGAAATCCAGCACTTTTGCCTAGTGATTGTCTTTCCCACATAGATCACAACGCTGACCCACAGCTGCACTCCTAGGCTTCAGAAGAAAGGAACTCTGCCTGTTTCATCTCCGAACTGTCTGTATGCAACTTGGGCCACAGATTTTTTTTTATTTTTTTTTAAAAAAAAAAAAGTCCTGAAAGGAGAGAAATAAGTCCTTTCAAATTATTCCCTTCTCTGTTCCCCACCCCTTTTCTACCTATTCAACTTCATAGGCAGCAATTAACAATAAAGCAGAGAATAAACTTACCGGGCATGTGTGTTTCCATATTGCCTGGAGGTTTGGCTGGAAGTTGCGTCAGGGCTAATAGGATGTGGCTACGCTGATTGTGTGCACAATCTCCTTCTGCACTGGCTTAAGCAGTGAACAGCACTAGCAGCTATTTCCATCCTGGCTTGATCCTGCTGTAAGCAAACCACCAACTGAAGCTAATTAGCGAGACCTTCTGTTTTGGTGATTACTATCATTGGAGGAAAGAGAGAGGAAAAGGAAAAAAATCCCATGACCTGAGAGGCCATGGCAATTCTCTGCTGGAACTTCAGCATCTTGTCTTCATGCTCCATAATGCTTCAAACGAGCCACGCAACAACAGACATATTGTCCTAATTCCCCAGAAGGCAGTGGAGGAGAGGAAGAAAAAAGCTAATTCAAAACCAGGGCTGTACAACAGAGACAGTTCTGTCCCAAAAACTGTAATTCAAGGATTAGACTATCTTGGAGGTGGTTTCTGTGGGGAAGAGTGTCTTTATATCGGCAAAGCTTTACAGTGCTTCCAGGTAGGAGGTAAGTGCAGAAACCTTTTTATAAGGCTCTATCTCAACTCCTCAAGTTACCTTACTGCCTGGATGCAGCACTGTCATTCCTGCATGAAATATTCAGGGGATTATCTTGTAATCAACTGTCTAATCAGAACAGGTGATGGATCCTGCTTAACCTTCAACCTTAGAATTTAAGCAATGTATTAGGAAGAAAAAGTGTTGATTACTAATACCGTCTGAGGAAGGACTTTTATTTGCTAATGATAACTGGAGGGAGGTGTAATTATTTGGAGTTCAAATTTTTTTCTTCTTTTAGCCTATTTAGGACACTGCAATAGTTTCACTAGTGAGAGAGGGGGAAGTGGAATTACTCAGTGACTGAATACAGTACAGTGTTTCTACTAACTTGTGAATTAGGATCATGCATTGGGTCATGATGGGCAAGAATAGCAGTTTTCTATATCACAGAGAGACGTACCAATATACTGTGGATAAACTATCAGAGATACTGAGTTTGTATGGGGAGCAGTGAGGCTGTTGTGTCCCAAAACTTGGGCTGGGTGCTGTAAAACTTTCCCAGCAAGGCTAAGAAATACACATGCTGCTTTAGACTCTGGATAAATTGTCACTAGGTAGTTTCCCCCTTAATGAAACAGCTATAGACAGACCAAAGAGAATGAGATTAAATTAGGTGACTGTGCTCATTTGTTTTCTTCAGCTCAGCTGAATTCCACATGAGGAATTTTATGAGTAACCTATATTAATGCTGTACGCCTGACTTTACTTAAAAGGGAGAGGAGTTAGCACCCCTGACTCCATCTTGAACAGCTTTATGCAAATCAGTCAAACTTTTCTGTGCTACAACATACTCCTAACAAAAGGAGAAAAGCAATGATTAGGATCTTTGTGCATACAGGGAAGACAAGTACATTAAATGTTACAGAATACTTTTTTAACACTTACTTTACTACTCACATGGAATAATATCTTCAGATAAGGAAAGTTAAATCACCCCACTCTTCTTAACACCTCCTTTGGAATGGCATTTCTTAATTTCTAAATAACGTACCAGCAAGTATCAAATAGTTGTTCTTCTCACTCTACTACTATCCTATGTTAATCTCAGAACTACCTTCAGTTGCAAAGCATGGAACAGCCTGGACACCACACCTTCTGGACTGACTAGTCTAGAAAAAAATAACTGTTAGATTGCAGAAATGAAAAATAAAATGATTAAAAAAAATAATAAAAAAGGTGTTGTCAGTTGCTGCAGATCTCAATTTAGTCTATGCTTACTTTGTACAGGGCAATAGTGCAATCACATAGAGTTCCTGGTAATTCTTTGCTAGTGAAGTGGGAGTGGAGAATACTCCAAGGGAAGCAACTGTTGAATTGCTTTTTGCCGTGGTGCTTTATGACCAATTAATATGCTCCCTGGATGCAGAGTGAGCCTACTGCTTTGTATACACATCCTTCCAGGAGAGGGGGGATGAAAACTTGCTGAAAATTACGCTATTTCATATCCACACTATATTCTGCACCAACTAAATGCCAGAACAGAAAAGCATACACACTAATTTTGGAGCAGTATAGGAATTAGAGCCAGGTCTTGCTAGAATCCATGTGGACACAAAGCTCTGCCTGCACAGGTTCAAATTACTAGTTCTTATAAGACATAAGGATGGGTTCATTACAGGTAATACAGTTAGCTGAGGTAATAAATAATATACACAGGAGGCAATATGATAGGAAGCAATATCCAGCTGGTTAAAATGGAATTGAATCTGTAGTCTATTTTTAAGGCCACTTGCCAGTGGAGAAAATCATATCTTGGCACGACTGTGTTTCCAAGTCTGAGCCACCTGGGTATGGTGTTAGCTGATAATGCAGAGCTGCGACAAGTAATACCAATATGCCACGTTGTTTTTCACCTGCTGTGGAGGAGTGGTGCTTGCAAGTCTGTCAAAGTTAGCAGAGAGATTAGATGCTTTTAATAATTCAGAAGTTATGTAAGACTCCTCCCCAAATCCATTTAGCGTTCCTGTAAATGTATCCTGTAGTATGCTCAACGATCCAGCCGGTCTTCTGAAGTGGTGGGATGCCCTCTGAATCGTTGGCGGAAAGGCAAAGATTAAGACAGCTCAAAATAAACAGTATGTACAAGTTGAAAAACAATGTTCCTCAAAGCCTGGATGCTGCTGCTGAATGTCAATAAAAGCAGTCTGAAGAACTGATGTCTGACGTTTGGACCCACCACTTCTCAAAGCACACAGCTCTCTATTAAGCAGGTACCTGAATGTATGCTTCATTACGTTCTTCACTTCTGCCAGGAAAGAATGCTTCTGAAAAAAAAAACAGAGTTGCCCTACATAAAACTGGGCCCTGTGAAAGGCAATCAAAACCTGAACGGAGGAAGCCTGAGCCCATTGCCTTACTGGCACCATTAAAGCCTTAGATGAAAGACAGCTCTTTTGGGTAGGCTGCCTGAAAAAGTTTGATTCTCATGCCAGCAAGTCAAGGTGAAAAATTTATTACCTTCTCAGTCTGTTAAGGGGGATGTTGTAATATTCCCTTCCTCCTGCTCTTTCCCACTTCTCTGCTTTTGTGACAGGATTTTCAAGGAAGAAGCTCCTTCTGGCCTTGAGCACAAGAGACCATATCGTCTTTGCTTGGAATATATAGGTGCTACCCAGATCTGAATAACAGTAACATATAGACCATACAGAAGCCCAGAGAACTCTATTCTATAAGAAAAACCAGTAAGTTCTCATGGGAAGTATCGCCCACCTACTTTAATCCTTGAACTGGCATGGATGCCTGAAAGCAGAATTGCAACCAAGGAAGATGAAGAGAACCACATAGTATAGGACATATTCTTGAACTGCTGTAAAGTCTTAATACTAAAAGATAAAGTCCTTTTTATCTGATCACACTGAGCTACATCTGCTATGAATATGATCCTATAACCAAGCAGTTTTCTAATAAATAATCTGGAGTTCCTTAGGAATAAACACTAATAGCTCTAGTATGAAAGCCAATATATTTATCTAAGTATTTTTCTCTTTTAAGACACTTAAACCCACAAGATATTTCTTGTTAATTGAAGTAGAAGTGATGAAAGCAGGAATGCTTGCCTGTTGGTTGGACAGATCTGTCCATCCACTTTGTTGCTGTGTGTGCCTGTTTTCCAGAAGTTCCAGAAAATTGTGCCTCTGTCCCTGTGGATGCTCCTGTGCGTGCTCCCTGTGCCAATAAGCTGGTCCCTGACTTATACAATTATCTGATTAGAAGACCTGTCTGCAGCCCTGAAGCCTTAGGTTGCAATCTCGTCAGCTTTCACGAGCTAAGAAAGGTCAGTCTGAGTGAGGGCATCAATGGAAACCAAGGGGCAGTCCAGCGATGGTAAGGTGAAGAGGAAGACATTACCTTTTACCCCCTGTCCGTTCCTTTTCTCTGGTCCTCTCTGATGTTGCAGGAGTTGCTTTTTCACAGCTTCAGATGTGCTGATGTGCAGTTGATTACCTGGGTGACCTAAATCCACCAGCCGGGGAGCTTAATATCTGGAGCCAGTTGCAACAAGGAACTAGCACGAGGATGGAAGAAAACTGGTGACAGACATCTACTGCAGTAAGTGGAAGTGATGCCAATTAAAGCTTGGTTTCTCTTCCTGGCTTTTTTTTTTGTGGCCCCATAACAGAACAGTGATGCATAGAAAGTCCTGCACTTCTGCTAGCACTGTCCAATGATAGAGGTTGTCTTCAATGAATAATAAGGGATAAAAAGGCCTACAATTCAATATGTGTTGAATCCACAACTGAATGGCAAAAGAGACAAAGCAGGGATCTGCCTGGTTCCTCTCAAAACAGAATACAACTTGCCTTTCTAGTTGAAAGCACAGAGGGAGTTCTTGTTTGCTTCCAAAAGGAGCCATTCATGCAGATGGGGAGGTGTTTTGACCCATTTAATCATATGACATTGGCATTCATGTGATGAGCAATAGGTCTTCTAGGTCTTCATCTCAAAATTTTCCTCCCTGGGGCAATGTTCTCCAAAATACCTTCCATTTCTACAGATGTCAACCTAAAAAATGCACAAGGATAACCCGATTTTCTGACCTTTTCTGCTAGGCTTCTCAGGAGCACTTCTACCCTTCAGGACTTCTATATATGCTTTTTACTAGTTCAAGAACACTTCTGCTAGAGCAGGAGAAACTTTTCACCTATAACTTATTCCTAAGCCTTAGTGATTCCATCACAAACATATGGAATAGAATATATTTGAATTATATATAATATAATATATATATAATATATGAATTATATATAATAATATATATAAAGAAGTTAATTAAAATATATATATATATAATTCTATTTGAAAATAACTCTAACTTTTGTAGCTAATGCACCAGAAGAAGCTCTAGTATTAGGAAATAAGGGAGATTACTTTTGAACTTTCTCTTCAATCGGTATGGAAGTGCTAAAGTAAATAAATAAGAGCTATCCCTCAACCCCATTCACAAGTACTGAGGACTTGCAGAAGTTACACAGCCTGTCCTCAGCACATATTTTTTTTTTGCATTCAGCTTCAGGAGGAACATCTCTATGCAACACAGAAATACATCTGGTTGCCTGAGCCATAACCAGTGTTGCTTCTGTACCAAGAACATCACCCTCTTATTATGAAGTCTTATGCCATAGCGTGCTCCCCGACTGGAGGTGGAAAAAACAACCAAAAACCTACAATTCCACATTGTGTCACTACAGTCTGAAGTGGCAAATGCAAATGTAATATTTCTGAAGATAATGCTAAATGCTTCGGGATATGTTTTTTAAGTAAAAGTAACCATTTCTGTTACTGTGTTGTGGGTTTGCTTTTTTTTTTGGTATTTTTAATAATGTGAATTACTCTACCTGGTAATGATGAAAGAGAACAATGCGGTCTGCAATATCATATCTATAAATAATGCCAAGAATAATCAAAAACTGCTCCATTGTGCTAGTCAGTTTTATTGTTTGCTATGTTGATACCACTGGTTAGTCAGGATTCTACTGGATAAAATGGTTTACAAGGGTGAAAATGAGGCTTGCACTGGAAAGTTCCTTCATCATAAAACTTGAGATTACACAACTGGGCTCCTTGGAAATATTCAGTTTGTACACTTCCGAGAATCACATTCACACTCAGAGGCAGAAGGGATGTAATGCTGCACCACCGTCCCGTTGGCACACCGGAGGGGGATCGTGACCATGGTTGTTTGAGTGGCTGTACAGCAGCTGCACATGTCTTCCCATTTCCCTGTCTCAACAGAGTATCTGGTGTAGCTTCTGCACTTGCCCTATATGGAAAAAAGAGATACGAAGTTTGACCAGTGTCAGACCTCAGGCAATCAGAATCCAGGTTCTTCCCTTCAAGACATCGATGGACGGCTTCACACCCTCATCAATCAACTTCAGAGCCTGAAGAAGGACATGTGTGCTTAGCTGTAGACTCAGATCTGAAAAACAGCTTCACCAAATACTCCGATGAAAAATCTTTAAGTAGAAGGTCCTAACAAAGCCACTTGAGAGTCATTAATTTCTGATGGAAGCAAAGGAGAGTGGTAGGAACAAAGCCTTTGTGTCTAACATACGTGCCTTTTTTCATGTTGGCTGGAACAGGGAAAATTCAGCATCACCAAATTACTTTAGGAAATAAATGCTGATGAGGTTTACACTGAGCGAGTCAATGAGAAGGAGAAAAAATGATGCTCCCCTTTCTGAAGTGAAGCTGTGGTAGAGGCACAGGTTTCTCTTGTGGAAGAGAGAAAGGAGGCAAGGGCAGGGCTTGGGGTGGGGGAGACTGCTTTTGTTCCTTACCTCACAATGAGAAATAGGCACTTCCCTTTCAGCCACACACCCATTGGTATTCCTGTATTGCAGCCTGCTACTTACTGGTCGACATTCCACCTCCACGCCTACCAAGTTAAAAAAAAAAAAAATCTCACACAAAAGCCACAGCTGTAAAAGCCCAAACAAAATAATTGTCATCAGATTCAATACAGCTCCATCACCTTTTTCATCCTGACTTACCAACTTGTTCTCAAGTTACTTCACTACTCTCATTTACTTTTTTTTTTTTTGTAGGCTCTTGCAAAAGCAAGAGACATATGCAATTGATGCAATTTTCTCAATAGAGAAAAGAGATAAGAAGCCGAGATGCAGCTTCTTTTTTAAGTGGGAAAATAAGGAATACCCTTTGCAAATTATCTTATGCTAGCACCACAAAAATCTAATGAGAAAATATGCCTGTTCACTTATGTGCTCCTACGTGCTTAAAACCTGGAACACCGCCCTCAGGCACACTAACCATCTCCAGTTGCCAAAGCATAACATAAGAAAGGGAAAACTGGCTTCTTAAACAACTTTTGTTCAAAGCCATGTAAGACTCTAACTGAACCAAAGGCGTCACCCTGACCTGCGCTTTGAACTTGAGAGTACAAGTTCTTTACCCAATTCTTTATGGCACTGAGCCATCTGAAAGACAAAATTTCTCAAGACCTGAGAGGCAACGTAACCTATATCTAAGTTCCTCTGTCCATGAGAAACTGATTATTCTCTTGTCTGACTTTTAAGAATAATTAAATTACACTGGTTTTACAGCAGCTTTGCCAAGCCTTGATGTTTCCTGTAGAGCATGTAACAGGTTGCGTGTGGCTACTGAGTGCCCCAGTGGAAAGATATAAATACAGAGGAGAGAGAAAGAGAGTTTGATATCTAGAAGTATCTGATTCAAAGCTAATCACCATCCTTCAATTGATAACCCATGGTTAATTGGCTGGATGCAGTATGTTGGCTTTTTCCTTATAGAGGTCCCTGAACAGAGAAGCAACCAGGAATAAGACTCGGCTGTAATATGGGACTTTTATGTTTCTAGTTATATCCAAGCAAATATCAAAGGGAATAAGGATTTATTGGCCCATACTATATGGGCTGGTTTAGGCAGGCAATATTTCACCTAGATCAGTTTGCTTTTGCTGCTACAAGGAGGTATAATCTTTAAATCACTATAACTGTTAAGTATATGTCTTAAGCTGTGCTCATTTGGTGATGGATTTCTCCTCTCCTCAACTGCAGTGATAAGCATCCTCAATTAGTAGAGCCTGTCCACCACCTTGTCTTTTAAATCTTAAAACCTGTTTTTGTTAATAAATAATTTTCAGTATTCCTTACTTGAGAGATTAAAGCTCTCTCAACTAAATTACCTGTTTGAGCCATTTGATGACAGTCTATCTCAATAGCTTTCTGACTTCTATTTCTCAGAGCTTATACAGACAGGCGACGGCTGCAAACTCTCTAGGAGTTAACATCCTTCATCGAGGGTATTATTACAGCAGTTGCTGTGCCAGCGTGCTGATGGGCTGCTATGCTGGCCATCTTTTATTTATTAACACACTCACAGAGGAAAAAAATAAAAACAAAAATAAGGAGATAACAAAACACAGGCAAAGTGTTGGTATTCTGACCTTAGAAGAGAATACCAACCTTTTGTTACTTGATTTTTACCTTAAATGAGCTACAGTATTATTAATTTTTTACTTACAAAGGAGAAAACTGAGAGGTTGTCTGTTCACAACAGCATCAGAGATTCATTTTAGAAATGAGAACCCAATCCTGCAATCTTTCCTCGTGTAAGCAAACCCTTCCTACGCTCACAGCCTGATTGACATTTGGATTATCTACGAAGCGATGCATGAAATTAAGAGTTGCAGGACTGACTCCTAAACTGCCGAGTTTAAGATGCAGGCAAGCTGTTCAATAGGAATGCACTTTTAACAAGCATTTCTCTTACCATTTTTTAGTTAATACACCATCAAAAACCAATCAAAATTACATTACTAATACCAGGGGTTGTTTTTTTTGCTAAATTCATTTTAGGTTGATTGATTATTTATGAAGTGGTTGCCTCACATATTCAGTATCAGATGATGTGACTTGCCAACCTGTGTGTATAATACTGTTCCCGTTATCTTTAGACAAACAATGAAATAAAACATTCATAATCAACATCTGCATAAAATGTGGAAAGTATCTATTTCTTTCTAAGCACTTGTGAATACTGTCAAAACACGTGTTCTAGAGGAGAAAACATGCAGCAATATTGTGATCAGAGGTTGGACTTGTTTGATGGTTTATTTTAACCACATTAGGTCTGTTTCATTGAACTGCATCTTATGCAAAAAATAGCTCCTTACCCAGTAGCTTACACTCACTGAAATTTCCATACAAAAAAATTTGGCTTATTTACTTACATGTGTCACAGCAGGTATTGCCAATTTTTGCAATTCTGCCCTAAAACAATAAACAAAGAAAACTTCTATTTTGGCACAAGTAATACACATTTGTTCTGCTGGAAGAATACAGATGGATGTTTAACACAGGGTATTCAGCATGAAAATTGTATTTCTATATTGTACAAAAATATATATGTACATTAGTAATTACCTCTTCATCCATTTTAAGGTTTTGAACTTGTGATTGTGTTTGTTGATAAATGATAGGATATAATTTACTATTCTATCAAGTTCCACAACCTGGAAGTATTGCTTTCACTTTATATTAGGAGATTTCAAAGTAAAGATATTGAATAGAAATAAATTTCTGGGAATCAGAGGGACAAAACCAATAGCATTCAAGTCTTATGGCTGTTTGAGAAAGGAAGTTAACCAGTCCCTCTTGATTTTTTTAGCAATTTAGATGAAAGCATGCCTATTTCACAGCAGCTGAAAAAGTACAGGCAAATCATCATAAAATATCACATCTGTCAAATAAGTTTTAACAGCCAAAGACTTCATTTTTCTTGTTTTGTGACTACAGTGCAGAAAATAATTCTGAGAAATATACATCTGATGGAAAATTACTGAAAACCCACAGTGAAAAGAAAAACAGAGAAATATTTACACTGCAGGATGATGCCATTGTTGCTCCACACACCTGAATTTACATGCAAAAGTTTTGAGGCATTTTTAATTAAAAAACCTAAAACCTAAGCTTTCCACTTCTAACTAGATGAAACCCGCTAATTTTATAGCTGCAAAAGTTGTGGGTTTGTTTGGGCTTTTGATGGGAAGAGAATAAATGAATTTTGGAAGTTCTAGTTAAAAAGTAAACTGCTTTTATAGATATATATAGATATAATAGATATTAATAACCCCAAGCCTGTAACATAATCCAGTATTTTCTAAATCTTTGCTTGTATAACAAAACCGTGTGGGCTGTACTGATTTTACAAAGTGAGACATACACCATAGAAACTTTATTCTTCCTGCGTTATGCATATCAAATCCTCCATTAACTTGATGTGTATGTAAAGAGGGGTTTGGGCACAAGATTTGTCAAAAGATTCCTGCTTCCTGTTGCGCCCAGGAAAATGGGGACGGGTGGATGTAAACACCTGAGTGGTGTTAGATGAGCAAAAGCAGGACCCCACGTGTTACATCCCAACACATGCTCTGTTCCTCAGTGCATGGGTAACCTCAAATCCCAGGAAAGATGGGTGGACATGTTGAAAACAACTGCAAATGTGGAAGCCTGAGCTCTTACTACAGCGTTGTGAACGTACCTTTTCCTAACTTCATACGAGGGTAGAAAAAATAAAAAAAAGAATCTTAGCATTTCATATGCATATTTAAATAAAAAAGTGGGCTGATCTGACTGTGTCCTCGGTTTGTGTAATTATCCACACCGTTTTCCTCTGGATACCAAACTGAGAATATCATTAGAACAATCATTTTCTTATATTTACTGCTTTATATGGAACAGAACTACTGCAAGCTCAGCATCCCCCCTGCAGTACAGTTCCACATAAAACCAGCATGTATTTTAAAATAGAGAAATCTAACTTTTTTCTGAATTTCAAATAAAGTTCAAATTCAGTTTAGCCAAGATGCCAGGAGAGGGTTGGGTTTTTCCACTTTAATACACATAAGGTACTTATATACAGAACCATAAACATGACAGAGTCTATGTTTAACCTGGAAACAGGACACATTTCACTACTTACTCCTTCAGCCAAACATAGTCTGGAATCAAATGGAGGACAGCCAGTGATTCTCCTTTCCCAGATAAATTCCCCTTTCTCATTTACTTTGCAGGAGTGATTGTCACAGCCATCCTGAAGTGATTCATTTGGCTGTAAAGAATTAAAGGCTGTTAGAGCTTTACACAGAAACAATACGGGACAGTAAGTTTTCAGGATGCTATACATTTACATATTTACATACATATAACCTGACTATACTGATATTTCAATTAAGGTACCAGGGTGGTGAAGTTTATAAAACCTGGAAATCTTTAATAAAGAGAATTATTTATCAACAAAGTCACCATCTTCTATTTCCTTCCATTGCACTTGATTACAGCTCAGTCAGGACTGCCAAAACCTGACCTTTTTCAGCTCTTAACAGAGAAGAAATTACCATTGACTTGAAAGAGAAACTACTTGAAGTGAGAAACTTGGAAGTTTGGCTATGACTTGTCCTTTAAATATATATATCTCTATGTGAATAATTAAACTCCTGGCTGAATTGGGAGCTTCTTTTAAAAAAATTCATATAACCACCACCACACCTCCACACAGGATCATAAAATAATTTAGGCTGGAAAAGACCTTTAAGATCATTGAGTCCAACTGTAAACATAACACCACCAAGTCTGCTCATGTGTCCCTGAGGGCGAGGTCTAGACTTCTTTTTAATACCTCCAGGGATTGTGATTCCACCACTTCCCTGGGCAGCCTGTTCCAATGCTTGACAACCTTTTCAGTAAAGAAACTTTTCCTAATATCAAATCTAAACCTCCCCTTGTGTACCTTGATGCTGTTTCCTCTTGTCCTGTCACTCACTACTTGGGAGAAGAGACAGACCTTCACCTGGCTACAACCTCCTTCCAGGTAGTTGTAGAGTGATGAGTTCTCCCCTCACCCTCTTTTTCTTCAGACTAAACAGCCACGGTTCCCTCAACCCCTTCTCTTAAGGCTTGTTCTCTAGATCCCTCACCAGCTTCATTGTTCTTCCCATACTGTCCCCATCTAAAACTTAGTTCAGGAACGGAATAAAGGAAAATGTTATACGCTCTTTCTTGTGGCCAGCTAATGGGTTTTAACCAGAAAAATATCCATTCTTTTTTGAGAACCTATCATGCTGGAGAAGTTTTTCAAAATTCACATTTTCAACTTAAATTATCCCTTTCTAAATTAAAAACAAGGTTTTTAATTTCCTCCAAGTAGTTGTTTGAGCTCATATTCCAGTTAAAATCCCTTGACAATATTCATGCTTGCAGGTACCTCTTAAATGTCCCTCCATAATATTGCAATGTGGTATGAAGTCTCCATTTTTTTAATTTACAAACAACAACAACAACAAAACCCCTTTACTGATAAACCGTTCTGAGATACAAAAAAAAAAAAGGCACTAGCAATACTGTGTCTGCCTGACCAAAAAGGAGGAGAAAAAAAAATAAGCACTTTCTTTGGGATCACCAGAAGTCTATGCTACATTTACTCATAAATAAAAGTGCTTAAAACTTACCTGAAGATATTTAAGCCTTCCATCTCTCAGCCTGATGGCACATGAAGTGGGCACACATTTTCCACAGCAAGAGCCAGGGATTTCCTGCCTTCTGTAATTCTAGAAAATAAAGGGCATTTTTCTGAGTTTGTTTTGGTTTGAGCATGCTTTATACACTTATTTGTAGAGATGTTTCTTGGTGTTTTTTTTAAAATTAATGGGCAAAGTGATAACCACCAAAATGCTGTTTTATACAGTAGGACTAGACCAGCTTAATCTAACTAGTTCTATACTTTTGGGTTTGTTTGTTTTTTTTTTTTCTTTATAAAAGCTGGCATTTATCATTGTACTGATTTATTTCACAACAGGGAGATAAGCTTATTTCTAACTACAAAGCCTCTTGTGAGCACTAAATTCAATATTCTTTGACTATAACAGTTGCAAACAACACCAAGCAACACATAACAGTAGGAGAGGGTAAGAAACATTAAAATGTTTTGAGTGGCACACAGTTCACATTTGTGGTGTGCAGGAGCTTCTTTGTAAAGTTAATGAATACTATGCAGCACAACTTGGAAAAGTAGTTTGAAATGCTTAAACTAGGAGAAAAAAGCAAGACAACCAGTAAATAGTGGACAGAGAAAGGGGAGAATAAGGCTAAGTGGAAAATTTGAACTATGGAAATAAAAAGAAAACGACCTGATTAAACAAGAAAGTAAAAAGAACATCAGAGAAGGTATGATATAATAAGATAAAAACGGAGAGGCAAAAAAGAAAAGAGGAGTAATGAAGACCCATAAATGACACAGGAAGGAAAAAATAGTAGCAAGAAAAGGAGACTGAGTGGCAGCAAACGGAAAGGAGAAAAGGTATAGAGTGGATAAAGAGAAAAAAGATGGGTGAAAAAAAAAACCCAAACCAGAAAGGAACAGAGTTAACACATGAAGTGTCCCACAGTAAAGTCTCCAGCTGCTACACATAACCAACCAACAGCTGCTTATGATGAGCTGAACATTTTTAAGACAACAAACACTTTCTGGTTGAGTGAAGGCATGCATGTTATCCATATGTTTTTTATAGAAAAAGAATTTTGGGAGGGTGGGGGCTTGCTATTAAACCATTGGAAGAAAACATAGCTCATTGTTATTTAGGTGAACATGCTCTACCAGCAAAGTAGGTAGGTCATAAAATGCCCCTGATGAGCAGGAGACGTTGCAGTTGGCTGCACTTCAATTACTGGTGCATTTACTTTCACAGCTTCAACATCCAGTAGAAAGCAGGTGCCCCTAAGAGAGTATACACTCTTAACCCGTTATTTTATCCTTTCTGAAGGAATTACGATTAATCTGGGTATACCATGAAATCAACGACTCCGAGACGGGAAAGATCCCAAGGACGTGCGTGAATCCCATCGGCCTTAGAGGGATGAAGACATTCTGTATCTTATTTGATATGTTTTTCCCCCTCAAGCTCCAAAGATTCATTACAACGGCTACAAAGGGATACACAGGCCTAGAGCTGCAACCTCCCTGGGGTAGCTGCACATCTCCTAAACACGAGTTCATAGCTTAATAAGCCCAACTGGAAATTGCCCTTCCTTCAGGGTTTTTTGTTTAGTCTGTATTTTTGGGTCAGGTGGGGGAAAAGAACTATTTGGGAATTGTGTGGGTGGTGAAAGAAGCAGAAGAGGAACATTTCCCCATATTTTTTTTTTTACCATGTATTTTATTGATTCCTCTACGTTTAATTTCTACAGCTGGTTTCTTGCTTTGAAAAGCAAGAATCGGTGTTTGTGTATTTTTGTGGGGGAACATCCACATGCACGTATGTTTCTGGCCATGGATTCATTCGAGTGTATCTGGGTTTTATTCATTGACCTGCCAGGTTATATTTTGTGGAAGTGAGAACGATGCTCAACACTCAGCTTGGCCACTTATTTTCCTTACAGAAGCCTGTGGATATAATCATACCTTACAGAAGGGGTGGTATTAGGGTCCAGAACAACACAAAGTCCGCCAGGTTCTCCCTTTTGTCACAGACCACATCCGTACCATCCAATAAAGGGGGTCAAGGCCAGCTTTCTGGCCCTGCAGACAAGTGGAACACTTGTATGTCTAAACTTCATTCTCCCTACACAACAGGCTGGCTTTGGGCTGTCCTAACCACTGACCTGTGCACATTATTTGGAAGTTTACTAGTTAGAATGGGCCAACTGGGACACTGCTGCCAATTCTTCAAGATAAGTGGTTGCAGGACATAACTTGAGCCTGCAGTCTTGGTCTTTTCAGTACAGATGAAACCACAGAAACTTGGCTCCCTACATTGTCCTTTCTGGTTCTACTTAGGGATTGAAAACTGGACTCAACCAAAACTCTGCCTGTCTCTTTTGGAGAGACCCTATCAACGTATGCCTCTCCAGGATATCAGCCAGGAATCCCATATGATCCTGTTAGAGATGCCACTTTCTGGTGCAACAGCCACTGCTCGCACAGACCCTGGGTTTGGTTGGACCCTTTGGGCTCCACCCATTATCCAGAGAATGGCAAAAGAGAAGGGGGCATTTAAGCCATTTTCTGTGAAACTTAGCTGCTGGTCTGTGCTCTTCAGACAGGGGGAGATTAAGCCACCCTCTGCAATGGGCTTAGGTCAACTTCTACTTGAGGTATTGGTGCAAAGAGAGAAAACTGCATGATTGAGCAGAACTAGTCGGGCGCTGTTGTTCAGGGGAGTAAAAATGGGAGTTATTTTCCTCCAGCTTTCCCAGACAAGCTCATTCCTGTTGATGATGGCAGCAAAGCAGCAGCAGACTTCAAAAAGGCCAGTGGAACTGATGGGGACAATCACCTTAAATCACCTAAAACATGGCTGGGAACCAGAAAAAAATAATTCTTGAGCTCAACTATTAGACAATTCAGAATATTCATAGGAAAGCCCTGAAACATAGAGATCTGGCTGAGCTGCAACCCCTGGAGGGTCAGATAATACTGGAGGAAAGACAACACAGGAGTTCCTGTAACCAATGGTTTGCCAAACCTTATTTTGCCCTAAAGGTGAGTAGTTTAAAATACACAATAAAAACATGCCTGTGCACCTGAGTTCTATGAAAAGTTACCTTTCCTACACTGTGGATTAATATCACATTTGGTACACTTAATCTAATTCAGGTAAAGGAGAACACAGGGTTATTTCTCAGAAAAACTTCAAGAAAGGCAACAGATCCCATAGCTGCACAGAGCATGAAGTGGTACATACAATGAAGAACACGACCTTCTCATCAGACACATTCTCAACCAGAACATCCAGATCACTTGCACTTACTGGTGGGCATGATTCACAGCTTAATTTTGTACATTTTAGAGTATATCGCCGAGAAGATGTCAACTGGAGGGAGCAGACACACGTTGTGCATTGATCCACCATCAGGCGTCTCCATGGCTGAAACATCAGAAACGGTTTGCAAGTCAGTGACTGTCTCTTCAACAAAGCACATAAATGAGAAATTTCATCCAGGTTAGATCTCTTCCATTAGATCTTGCATTGCAATTCTTTGCAAGAGAAAACAGAAAACTGATGGCCCTATTTTCCAGAGACCCAAATTTTTGCATTTGTAATTCCACGACAAGCAGCATAGCATGAAGCCATTTTTCAAGTAAGCCCTCTAGAATTCCTTTATCTGTGAAACAACATTGTCATTTCTGATTTTTGTTCTTTACAAAGCTAGAAAGCAAGAAAGGAATCCTTGAAAGAGATGAGGAAGATTTTGTCATGATCTATCTTGACTACGTGTTGGGTGGTTGCTACCAGTTCATTTTTCATGAGTATAGTGAACTGGTTTACCAGTTCTTGAGCCATAGCAACCCACAGATCATGAGCAGAAAGTAATTGTTTTTGCTTTTTGTAATAACACTTGTTATAGTCTCTAGAGGCCAGAAAGTGAAAAAGGAGAAAGAAAAAAAACCAAAGCCAAGCAAACCAGAAGCAGGATTACTGAGTGAAGAACTGGACTTGTCCATAGTTACAAGCAAATCAGTGGCTGAACTGGCACACGGTTAAAATTCCCTGAGCTCTTCCCCAGCACCTTGTTTTCTGGATCCCATTACCTTTTCAAACAAAAAAAGGCATTTTAAATGCACAGACTAAAATGTCACACTATTAAATAGGAAACAAAAGGATGTGGAGTTAGTAATTGGATTCTTAGTGCTGAAAGGAATTCTAAATACAAGGTCTTTCTGCTTTCCAAGTGCGGAGCCTTTCATTTCAACCTCAAAATATGGCTGAAAGGAAAAAAATGGGAGGACCCCATTTAAGACTTTCACAAAGAACTCTTAAAACATAACAAAGTAAACAGACACTGACTATCACTACATTATAAAAGATTTGAATAGTGCTTCAAGTGTCAATGGAATTTCACTTGAAGTCACCGACTTCATTTGGAACAGGAACTTCCCTTGCTAAATACTCTGTATATCTTCAAATTCCACTTTTTCTTGTTACACACTCAGTAAACACTCATGGAACAAATGGAGTAAAACCAAGAAGTTGGCCAGAGTAACACTGTAAAGGTACTAGGTTTGTGGGTAGCTCAGAGCCGATACTCTGACTCCACAAATGTTCTGATTAAAGAATTTTAATTGCATTCTTACTCTGCACCCCAGCACGACGGAAGTCCTCGGGACTCAGTGGTTTCCTATAAAGCACCAGCAATGTCTTTTCTCTTGGTTTGTGGAGGTCTATAAAAGAGATCCTCCACAAACAACATGATGGGGTGGTAATACCTATGAGGACATCCCCTGTCTTTTATCGACCCAGCTTGAGACCTCAGTGCAGATCCCTTCAGCTTTCTTGGTTTAACCTTTTATAGTGAATATCAGGTCTTTAATGTGGAGGGTTAAAAGACCTCAATGGATGCAGGCATGAGGACACATTCATAACATTTTCATATGGGAAAGGGATGAATAGCAAATGTCACGTGAAACTCCAAGACTTCTTGTTTACTCTCAACATTGGGAAGCATTCAGACACCAAAGTGGTAGTTCAATACAGGCTATGTGGCCTCAAAACAGCATTCAATCCACTGACACTAGTACTGCTCTACTGATTAACAGCTTCATGCATTGCATGTACATACAAAAACCTTGAAAATCTGGGAGATATCCTCATTGTGGTGACCCACTTCAAAATATATTTGGTTTTGTTCTGTTTGTTGTCATAATCAGGACTTCTAAAAGTAAATGCTTATCACAGAATGTCTCAGTAACTCTGTTCTTTCACACTAGGAAGAAAGCATCTTTAAAGCCACAATTGATATTAAAATTGTTATCCTTATTGGATCTTTTAATAGTCCTGACTATTAGGATGCAAATGCAACAAAGATAAAATTTGTTTGTACTAAAATCAGCTATCAGCAGGAACGTAGGACTTATTAGACACATGTTGAAACAAAATCCTCACACACAAGTGTCTTGAACTTTTGGGGGAGGGTCTTACCTTGATCCAAAGTTTACATTACAGCTTAGTTCTATGATATTTAATGTATTTAAGGATCAGCATGCAAATGGTTTTAACAATGGCTTTCTGTGAACAAACACAGCTTAGCATGACAGAAATGAGTGAAATCATGGATTGATACATCTTTTTCCCTTTATATAATACCCTATCGTGTTTTCTTGGCTAACTTAGAATGAAATGCCAACATCTGCTAACCCAGTGTTAGTCAGGGCAACCAAAATAACCTGCATAAAGCCCAAGTCTACTCAGATCTCCTTCAAAAACGTCACTCAGTAAAAGCCTGGGAAAACAGATGAGTGATACAGATAATCCTTTTGGTAAATACAGCCACCTGCTTGGAAGTCTGCAGTTAAAGTCCCCAGCATTGTTAAGAGCAGCGGAGTGAATGCAATACACCAAATTACTGGAATATAATATTGGTAACCAGATACAAGACAAAAATGTAAAGGGATTAAGGACACAGTCAGTTAACAGAACTGCAGTAAAAGATTCAAAACTTGGAACTATTCAGCGAATGAGTTAATGGAGCAAAGTTTTCCCTTGATATAAAAATGAAATTTAAATCCTATTCTTAAAGGACCCAGAATAAAGGTCTTGAAATCCAGGAAGTATAAACTTCTGTGGACACCACATCTTCCTTCCTGACTGGAACTCTGGAACAGTCATTGAAGTACAGAACACTGTAAGACAAAGCTATAGTAACACCAGCTGCTCAAAACCTTTCAGACATATACCTAATTAGCTTACAGCAAGGCATTAAATGAAGCTAATTTAATTGCAAAGAATAGTTCATTCATTTTAAGACAAGTTCTAATACTCATTTAAAACAAGTTTTGTAATTTAATTATCTGATTATTATTTTTTTTTTAAATCAAAATTGTCGCTTTGTTTAAGAAATCTTCCAAGATTATATCTCAACTCGAATTTCACACTTTCCATCCTGAGAAAATATTTCGGTAACTGCGTTGTTGAATGCTAACTTCAGTAATGCTTGACATTTGCAACAGCAGGATCACAGAAGTAATGTAACAGCTGGGGCCTACCTACATCCTCAAAATCTCGCACAGGCAATATTTGATAAAATGACTAATTGTCAGGAAGAACAATAACACATCTTAAAAGCTGTCTTGAAAGAAAAAAATAATAATAAAAAAGAAAAACCTTTTAAAGACAGCTTTTATTATATAGCCAGATAGCAAATAAGAATGAATCAAAAAGTAGTTTTGCATCAGTTGAAACTCTTTAGGAATTAATTCCAAATTGGGAACATTTTTTTTTAAGATAAGATTTTTTTCCAATACTGCAGAAGCTGAAATGTTTTAAGTCTTCAAAATACAGATATTTCTCATTTTGCCTTCAACATGACATTTTGTTTCAAAATTTGCTTATGCTTTAAAGTATTTTCAAATATTTTAAAATGCTTGAAAATAGAACAAAGACTTTACTTGATAGATCAGATAAACATTTTGTTGGAAGAGAAAAAAACCTAGCTGTTCATGAAAGAAGCGCATGCAACTGGAAAGACATCTTTTTGCAACCCCAGAATGTATATATGCATAACTATACAACAGAAGGTGGCAAGAGCTAGCAATTACTATTCTGCATGGCACTCTTTAAAAATATGGTCTTTATAATATGCCACAACTAGTTATGACAATATACTCTAGAAGAGACAAATAGAGGAAGCAACGAGAAAGCAAATTATTGCAGATTTTACCACTTTGAAACCCTTCTTCCAGTGTTCTGAGAAGAAAGGCAGAGTTATTCCTTGGATTTAATTCCACAGGGAAGTAATCCCCATGCAGAATGATGGATTCTTGGTGACAGGGCTTTAGTTCTAATTAATTGATAAATTTACGCCTATCAACTATGAAAAAAAAAATCAAATCCAAAGAAATAGATGGAGAACGGTTCTCAAAAGTCCAAAGAGATTTCAGTAAACTTACCTTTTAAATAAATGAAAGAGAAAGACAATGCAGGAATACATAGGTTAAAAGTTAGGTTAAATGACTAAAGAGGACCTGTTTCCCTGGGGGATGATGAGAATATTTAGAGCTCTTTGACACCAGAGGTGCTGCCAGAATATGGATTTAGGGAAACAATGGACAATTGACAGAGCTCTCCAAAGAAAAATTCGGCATAAATGAGATCAGATGCTCATCTCCCATCATTCCCACTGTCATGGGCTGGGTTAAACATGTCTTAATCTATCCATTAAATATGCAGTTGAGAAAAAATTTCCTCTGAGGGCATGTCAGCAGGGATCTTGAAAGGGGACAGAGGTCAAACAATGAGGAAGCTCAGCTTTTCCTGTCCCTGCTAACAGCCAAGGAGGGATACCCCTCTTTCCACACAGGTGGAGCAAGAGCCTCCATCCTTTTTTAATCTGCTTTATTCTCTAGGTAGAATACGGGAAGTTTTTGCTTCCCCAAAGTGGGCAAGGATCATTTTTGAGATTATCCCTTGCAGATAGTTTCCTGTGCGTTTGGTAGCCTGCAAGTCATTACACAATGCAGACTACCACAGTTTCTAAGAGCTTTTCTCATCATCTTTTCAAGATAAAGAAACTTTACTGTCCCCACGTTGCAGAGAGACTCATTGTCATATAGGAAGTCTGGGGCAGGGTCACCAACTGGACATACACCTGCTGAGCCCATTGCCACTGCTTTTACCCCAAGGTCTCTCTAGCAGAAATTCTGTCTGAATAAAGCTGCCCTGCGTTCTTTATGTGTTTTCTGGCAAGTTTGTGTCCTTCAAAAGCTCATGTGTACATCTAAATGTCTTATCATCACAGCAAATAAAAGGAATAGTGTCTTACCCCAATAACAGTGCCATTCAAAGGACAACCATTCAGGGGTTCTGAAAAAGAAGATGGCATTCTGTTTAGCGTTATCTCTATCACGGCATTACCAAGATTTGATAAACCACAAGTATTGTCATGTGACACAAGAGATTTTCAATTGAGGACATTTAGAGTCAGTTTCACTGTAAAGAAGCTTGATTGAGCCCTCTTATGTTATACCTTAAAAGGTAACAATTTCTCAGAGTTATCCTGAATTTCACCTCCAAATATCTCTTGCTGAGTTGTTTGCTGTTTTGTTTTTTTGCTTTAACAACTACGTAGCGCCATATAAATTTTTCCCTTCCAGTTTGAGTCTCATGCTCTTGGAAGATTCACTTAGGTTTGCTGCAAGTTAACACTGCATATTTCTCCTTCTCCTCTGGCCTAGGAAACGGCCACAGCCACAATGCTCAGAGACACACACAGAAGACAGCACGGCTGCGTGCAACCTCCCTGTTCATAGGAGGCACATGGGAGAGTGTTGAACATTCCGAGGCCAAAAGCACATCAAGACCTCTTTTAAACGCTTACCAACGCAGGCTAGAGCTGTGAAGACATAGCCTGGTATGTCTCTCTGAAGCAATGCAAAACAGCTTCAAAGGTTCAACGTAGTTTAAAGGAAGACAGGGGACATCAGTTGGAAAGATAAAGTAATAGCAGCAGGTGCTATTTACTCAATGTCTAACATACTGGAGTGCTTCAAAGTAGTACTGTACTTGCATAACACACTTTTGAAATTGCTGTTGGCAAACAGGAGATCAACACACAAGACGATTTGTTCTCGATTCCGCTTCTCCTACACAAAACCTTACCACATCTGCAAGAAGGACAGCAGTCTATTATTTGGTTACAACGCAGCTCGGTTCCCTCTGGGCAGTCGGGCACATCCATCTGAGAGCAGGAAAGATTCTTTTGCTGCACAAACACCTCGTTGTTCACCTGGACGCACTCGTTGATAACACAACGGTTGAAAGGGGACCGCCACTCTGTGCCAACCTGATGGGAAATCATAAAAGGATTAAACACAGGCAGAAGTATTTGTGCCACTGGGTAGAGGGAAGACCACCACAACCAACATGCTGGTTTGCAAAAGCACTTGTACTGCCTCAGGAACAGTCTGTCACCCAACAGTCCTTATCATGACAATCAGTTTGTAGGACAGTCAGCTGCTTGGTTCATGGAGTACAGGAGTTACAGGAGTATCCTTAAGGTGAAAAATAAAGGGGCGGGTGAAATAACATGTGAAGAAGAAAAAGCACTCTTAGCTAGATTTAAATCTATATTTATTACTTGGCGGCTGGCTGCACTGCAGTGGGCTGTAGCCGACCTGGCCCTCTTTCTGCTTCAAGTCAGCTCTTCTAAGCCCAAAAGAGGTTTTGGCCATAGGCTCTAGACCCAAAAAACCTTGCAAATGTGGAAGAGACTGGATCCTGTTGACAGCCCTACCGATTGTAATCGCCCATGGGTCAGACAAGGTGGGAATTTCAAGTGCTATTATTGGAAGAGACATCATCACAGGGCAGAAAGAAAATGCTGTCGCAGCTCAATGGAGGGAGGAGATGACGTATGCCTTCACTGGTAACACTCTTTGAACACACTTCAAGAACTGTGAAAGTGAAGATCAAATGCCCAGTTCCCTGTAAATTCAAACATCTTTGCTCAGAAAGTTAGGGAATACTTTTCTCTCATGTCTTAAATACTTAATGACAAAAGAGTTGAAAGAGGACACAACAAGAAAGAGACAGCAAAGTATAAGGACAATGGAAATCAGGAAGATTCTGTGGGGTATTAAAATAGGCTTTCTGAAGATTTGTTTTATGAAGCAGAGAAGAATATTGATCCACATTAAGAAATGTCCTTGGTAAAAGCAGGGAAGAAGCGGGCTGAAAAATGATATATTCACATTTTTTGTAAAAGACAGCAGCAGACTGCCTTTGTAAAAGAAGCAATTAAGAAGTTAACATTAAATATGCGAACATGAGACATAGGAGACATCGATGAAAATGCAGATACATTATAAAGAACAAGACTTCGGGAAGAAAATACGGAGAGAAGGTCTATTATTTTACATATATTTAACTTACTGTTCCTGCCTTTGTCGAATCCAAGGCTCCACATAGGATTAAGCAATTTAGTGCTACTGGTGCAGGCAAAGGCTTGCCAATGGTGGTTGGGTTAGAGACAAAAGAAACTGAATTTCATTAGGGCCACAAAAATCCTTAGGGGGTTGGAGCTCCTCTCCTATGAGACAGGCTGAGGGAGCTGGGGTTGTTCAGCCTGGAGAAGAAGAGGCTCCGAGGAGACCTAAGAGCAGCCTTCCAGTACCTGAGGGGGCTACAGGAAGGCTGGGGAGAGCCTGTTGACAAAGGCCTGCAGTGACAGGATG
>JAOQGH010000001.1:75285325-75296340 GCA_025769975.1 Gallinago jamesoni
TGTCCCTGCTGACTGCGGGGGGGTTGGACTAGATGGCCTTTGGAGGTCCCTTCCAGCCCAGATGATTCTATGATTCTCTGAATAGCCTGAAGGAATTAAAAATGGAGGCAAGAAAAGAAACAAATGTCCACGTAGCTTTCCAGAGTGTGGGGTATCTGCAGCACATTTTAAATGGCTGTTTCATACACTCACTTCCCATTGGGCTCTTGGAATCCTAAAGGAAGAGGTACACTGCTGAAAATAAACTGTTATTTTGAGCAGAAAACAAGTGTGGCCTGGACCACTGGAGCCTCATCTGATGGAGAGCAATCAGATTTAGCAAATAGAGAATAATTCATGTTTCTATCCTCATTTACTTCCTGGTATTTCACTGGGACAGGATATCCTATTTGAATAGGACTCTGAAATTCAAGCAATCCACCTCCCCATCTGCCTGCTATCCATAGAGCAATACAAATTCAGTGGGATAATTTAAACAAATAGCCTACAGCCAGAGAAGCATCATGTTCTGTTAACATTCTTTTGAGTAACCATTTGTGAAATTACTAATTTTACACAAAACTACTGCTTCCTTAGATCCTCAGAAGGATGGGGAGGGTTTGCTTGTTAGAACCAAGTAAGTCACGCCGCCAAAAAAAACATTATTTTTCAGTGCTGCTTGATGTGCAGAAGAAATAGCTCATATCTTCTTCACCTCCTTGCATGGAACACAAAATAATTCCAGGGCACTTCTTCTAGAAGAGGAAGTGTCCATGCCATCATCACCTCACCTCATGCAAACGAGGATCTGCATCACCCCGAGACCAGAAGAGCTGCTCCTCACAGGCAATCTTCTGGCATCTCCCACAACACTCCCCTTCTTGGACCATATACTTGTAACCCTGTAGAAGAAAAGAAAAGGACTGACTGATCCAAGAATGGGAGACAAATGAGAAGATTAGCCCTAAAAGAAAACACTGGGATAAATGTTAAATGTTAGCAATTTTTTACAGGAAGGGGAGTTTGAAAACAGAGCTGTAAGGCCACACGCTGACATTATAAAGCAAATAAGTGATCCACTCAGCTCAGCATCCTGTTAAATTGTTAACATTATCTGTCAGAAAAAAAGAAATTAAAATGTGCAGAACATTAGGAGCAGAAATTCTTATCTCATTAGTTCCTGCTTATCATTACTTTTGAAGACATATTCACTTCATCTCATATTCACTTCAGTCCATATTAACATGGACTAAGTCTAGGTCCTATCCTTGCTCAGGTTATTTTGAGGTGGTTTTTTTGGTTTGTGGAGTTGTTGTTTGTTTGGTTTTTTTCCAGGAGATGACTTCTGTACAAAGAGCATATGCTACGAGGATTGTTCCTGAGCTGCACAGTCTATGAACATGAACATCTGACTCATTTCAGATACTGGGCTGTTGAAGGTTAGTGTTAGATTGAACTAGGCAGAGTAAGCAGCATCCATCCCTTCAGTATTTTTCATTTTCTAACATACAGATGGTAGCGTATAAAGATGCCAGTTTGCAACGGGTTGTTCAGGGATTCACTTGCAGTTAATATTCTACTTGTCCCCTGCTTTTTTCTGGACTGGATCTGTTGCTTTATTCCTCCTCCCCATCTTGAAAAAAAAAACAAAAAAAAAACCCAACATAAAACAAAACAGCACCTCAAATAGGGAATTAAAATGCAAAAGTCATCCTTGGCAAGTGTCTGACCGTCTGTCACACTGAGAGGCAGATGACAGTCTCCAGGACTTTAAAAAAAAAAACCCCAACCCCGTGCTCTGGGGAGGTAAGGGATAAGGCAACACAAGGGGGGAAGTCCTCGTGTCTGAAGGAGCAGGTGGCTGACGTGGGAGCGATAACCAGCAGCTGCGATGGAGAACCTGACAAGCGCTCAGATATTCCGCCAGACCAGGCTGTTTTATCCGACACAAACGCTGAGATAAAGCTGATCCCCCCACGCAAGAGGGTGAAAGCTTAGAGGCTGAGACGTTCTACGTGGGGATAAATTTTTGCCCACCTTTGAACTGGCACTTGTCTTGCAACACGCAAGAGAGGAATGCAGATTATTTCTGTAGCATTCGGAGGAGGCGCATTTTGGTTTCGTCGCCTACTCAAGGCTACCAGAGGGATCCACACAGGCTATGGCTTGGCATATTTCTGCACTTCCCCTCTCATAATAAGGTTACTTAGGGTACATACATACATCTTTTCATGGGGGGGGGTACAGTTTTGGCCAGAAAGCTCCGTCAGTTGCCTTTTGAACAACGAAGCAGGAAAGAAAGAACAGAGATTATTCCTCAACATTGTATTTTTAAGAAGGATCCGGTATTATCCTGCTGTGTATTGAAATGATAGTACCTAGAGAGGGTTGGAGGAATGAAAGAGAATGAAAATGGCAACAATAGACTGAGAAGAAGACAGTAGTACGGATATAAATCAACCTGAAATGCTGAAAGCAAAATCTTCAGCGGTGATGAATCAGCACAATTGTAGAGATTTCCCTGGAGCTGCACTCATTTACACCAGGTAAGGTCTTATTTCTCCATTTGCAAGTCTCTAGAGCATTGCGGTATAATTTCCTCATTTCCATAATAAATTATGCTTTAAAGTGCATGCAGGATGTTTGAAATTACCTCCCACCAAGACTTTCACAGTTTTTAAAGGGAATCCTGGACATCTAATATTCAAACAACAGTCTTCCTTTTACATTAATTTATTTGACCTCCTCAATATACACTATTAAGCCATTTATTACCATGCTTTACATGCTACTTCAAAGGAAAATATCCATTTGAAATATTGGAGATTAAAGCCATAAATTTTCTAGTCAGCATCTATTGCAACCATTATTCAACGTGCCTTTGCACGTACTGTGTAAATGTTCTTTATTTTAATTTAACACAGTCATCAGGAGGCTTGGAAATCTAACCTAATTAATTTACAGACACTTAGCCAAATGGCTTTGTCTTAAACACTTATCCCAGAAAATTATGCTTCATTCTTCTCATAATCATTGCACACTTTAATTTATCCAATGCTTTAAACCACACTCTCTTATATCACTTACGAAGTACCTAACTCCAAGAACATTGACAGAAATTGAGCAAAGCAAGTGCTCCCTTCACGTCAGTATACTCACGATTTTAAAGTGTTTTGAAAGCTGTTATCAATTTTATCACCACGATTCTCTGAAGGGATGTAGCCTGTTGTACTTTCAGAGAAAGAATTTCTGAAGAAGCTCCATGAGGGAGACACTACTCCTCCTTGTGGCACATGCAATGATTACAGCAATTTGCTTGTTTTCTCCAAACTTTCATAACAGAAACAAGACGACCAAAAAAGCGAGGGGAGGATGGTATATAATGAAGCAAACCAACCTCTGGTTTGCAAGAGAGAAGTCGGTATTTGCTTTTAAGATCCTCAGAGAACTGTGGGATTGGTTCATTTTAATTACACCCACTCATTTTCCATAGCATTTCTTTACTTTCTAAAACAAGACAAAGGATTTCAGATTAAGTTTGGCATGAGAACAGTAGCACTGTTCATTCACCTTTTTTTTTTTTCTCTTATTGTGTAGACAAAAAGCCATTAGCTGTTTTTCTAGAAGTCAGATGACACAGTCAACAATGACACTGCCCAACTTTAAGACCTGGCAATGGAATTAATGACCATGAGCAGCAGGAGAGTTTGAACACCATCTTCATAATGATCCATGATTAAAGTATGTCTTCAATGTCAATACAATTTTCAATGTCATCTAATCGGAACTGCAAAATAAGTTTTAAGGCCAATTCAAACTGGATTACAGTACTTCTGCACTCCTTGATATCAGGAATAATCAAGGCAAAAAAAGGAAAAAACTGAGCTATCCACATTTTTCCATCAGCTACAGTTTTGGTTGTACAATTTCAGTAACCATTAAAAGAGCAGAAGAAATGGCAAATTCCCCAAAAGAACTGGCACGGTTTCCACCAAGATGGTTATTTTTTTTGTTTGTTTTAAAAAAGCTTTTTGAAACTGTAATGCTTAAGACTGATTTGTCAAGAAACTGTAGCTCTGCATTAATGATACTTTATTAGAATAACAGATTATTGATAAAGTTTTGGCTATGAGCCAAAAGACAGCCAGAGACTTTAGATGTACTATTTCATAATTGTCATACCAGAAACAAGTTGCTTCTGCAAATGGAAATCGAAGGGATTCTCTTGCAAAATCTGAAAGGTCTCACATCTGCCCTTATGGTTTTTCACTACACTGGGCACCCTCAAACTTTCTTACCAAACTCTACACTCGCAGTAAGAGCACTAGTTTTGTTTGTTGGTTTTGGGGTCTTGTAAATGGATTGGTTTCTTGTTCTGGAATTATGCAGTCTTTAAGACACAACAGAGGAAAATATTATTCCAAAAAGTTTTGGTTTTTTTTCACCCTCTCAAGTACACATATCTATATGGTGTCAAGCCTTGTTCTGATACAGAGGCTGCAAGTTAAATGATGTTGAAATACAGTGATATTAAGGTTTTCAAAGAATTTCTAATCCCAAGGCACAAATAGATTAGTTGATTTCAGAATAGAGAATTGCTTTTCAAATGTTGTTTTTCTTAACTGAAATATGTACATAGTCAAATTTCAATGCATAATTAACTGTTTTAAATACACATTAGTGTAAATCCAAATGTGAGAGTTTAAAAGAAGTAAGGTGCTGCACATATATGCTCTATACCCAAGGCCAGTATTTCTCTCCCAGGACATTATTAATGATGTCTTTCCAAAACCAAAAAGAACACCTTTAACTTCTCATATCTATAAATAGAATATTTGCTAATGAAGAGCTTTCTTCCAAATATAAACCAAACAAAAGCAGAGAGATCATGTGTTGATTTTTTTTTTTTTTAATGCAACTGCATAAATGGGATTCATACCAAAAATAAAACCAAAATCAGACTTCTTAGAACTGGTCGAAAGGTTTCAGAAAAACAGTGGAAAATAGGCAAATGTGCATGATGTATTTGTTTGGAGTTTTACTGTACTTCCAGCAAGAAGAAAAAAGCCTACTCCTGGAGAATACAAAACCAAGTGAATCTTGTCTCTCTTGCAGCACTGGAAAACCCAGAACGTCACAGTAGAATCAAAATCATCACAGTGAATCAAACACAGAAGCAGCACCTGTCCTGCTTAGTTAAAGGATTTTGCAGTTATTTCTGTAGTATGACCTCCTTTGCATTTTCCACTGACAAATTCCAGCTGGTCACCTGTAATGACATCTTTGTTGAGTCACAGACCAACATGTGGACTTTTATCAGCTACTAGACCACTTAAAGCGTTGATGTTGCAACGCACATCTGGAACCACTTGCTGCTTGGTCAACTCTTTGAATTTTGCAGTATATAGACTAATATAAACATTTTAAAAGCAATTTGGCAATCTGAACAGCATTAACTAGCTCATCTTTGCTTCTGCATTGGGGTGAAAACAAAACAAAACAAAACAAATTAGCTTCTTCTGGGCTTCACTTCATGGTTCAGGGAAGAACGAAGCTGTGGGGAAAACCCTGGGTCAGCAAAGACCTGCAGATAGTATTCTGAATCACAGATAGTCACATCTAGTTGCTCCACATGGACCCCTCACAGCCTACTGAACTTGCAGATTACAGATGCACCAGACCATGGACTAAGGAGGAGCTGCTTCAAGTCAGATGTGCCTTTTCCCAAATGGAATTGGCCAATACCACCAAGAACAAGCTCAATTAATCTGCTTATACACTGAAAGCTTTATGAAGAAACAAAACGTATTTGTGGTAGCCTTTGACGTTTGCAGCACAACTTCTCTAGCCGCATGGCAGTTGGTAAGGGGTGCGAGTTGTCAGCACTTGGCTGGGTTGGGAAACCTCTTCTACCATCTGCTTTTTCTGCAGAGCCAAGCTGTGTTTTTCCACTGTCCACATGGACGGACCCATCCGTGCTAACCTCATGAAGAAGGAACATGGGAATGCTCAAGGATTATGGGTACAAGGTGCTAGATAGCAGAGCAAAATGCAACTCTAGAGCATCACATTTAATTTTACAGTGATTTTTACTTCCTTATTCTCCACATAATATTCATGTGAGGATTGTTAGGGATGTAAACTGGGTAGTTTAAAGGAAGTCTAAAAACCGTTTTGAATTTTTGTTTACACAAATCACGCTATGGTCAAAGTCTTCTAATCTATGACACTGGCAAGTGCTGCTGACTGGTAAGCAATTCCTTTGACTCTTCTAGAATTCTTCTACCAAGTTTTGGTACCAAGCATCTGTCTCCTCCTACTTGACCAGCTATGTCAATATAACAAAGCAGCTCATACTTCCTTTGTGGGCTTCCAAAAGTAGACCACATAATTTTATAGCATGTAGCAGATGTCCGAGCATAATAAAAGCCACAGCATGTGGTGCTCTTACTGCTATAATGGGCAGAGCTGAGCAATAGACAGATCTGAATTGTTCTCTTCAAAAAGTGAACCTCAGCTAGAACAGCCATTTGAAATTGAACTTCAGACATCATGAGCACTTATCCAGCAAGTGGTGTAAATGACGGACGCTTCAGGATGCAGTTTTTTTATTGAAATATGAAATAAACTTGTCACCGATTTCCTTGGCAGAAGGATATGATCCTAAAACAATTACTCTAAAATAAAGTCAGTAATGCTCAGGCCCTCTTAGACTCTGTTCCCAAGGTAATTCGTTGCTACAGCACTTATTTTCTGTTTTTCTCCGGTTTCTCTAAACATGCAGGTTTAAAAGTAATCATCTCAGATCCCCACCAGGGCCCTGCTGGCTAATGTACTGGTTTAAAAGTTACTCACCCGAGAGCAGAACGTGTTACATGCTTTGTCGTGACACTCCATCATCTGAAGTCCAGTAACATCATCCCTCATGCTCGTGCAAGAGCATTCCTTGCAACCCTCTTCCCAGGTAGTCCCGACCTGGTAGACTATGTTGTTGTGCACACACACCTATTGAATGCAAGAATTAATACATTAAAGAGCACACGGCTGCTGTAAGGACACATTTCTGCCTCCAAAAGGCTGCCTCTTAAGATGTGAAACCTACCATAGATAGGGTAGATTTAGATTAGATCTCAGGAAGAAACTCTTTGCTGTGAGGGTGGTTGAGGCACTGGAACAGGTTGCCCAGAGAAGCTGTGGTTTCCCCATCCCTGGAGGGGTTCAAGGCCAGGCTGGATGGGGCTTGGAGCAACCTGGTCTGGTGGGAGGTGTCCCTGCCCATGGCAGTGGGGTTGGAACTGGATGATCTTTAAGGTCCCTTCCAACACTAACCATTCTATGAGTCTACAAATTTTATGGAATATTTTGAACCCAGTATAAATGCTACACATCTTAAAATTCTGTCCACTCTGTGGAGGAAAAGGAAATAAGTGCAACCAAAGCTACTGTATTATTAAAAATAAATTGGAAAATTTTTTCTGCGGTTGGTAGGATTGTCCAGGCTCTGACTCGGTATTTCCTAGAAGTATAATTTGACCCAATATTTAGAGATAATAAATAGCGAGTCCTGCAGAAGGAGCCATGGACGCAAAACTTCTCCCAGCTAAATCAGCTGATCTGAAGAGGTCCTGCTTTGAGCTACAAGCATTCATTCTCTTGTATCCTTAGGCCAGCAAAGCTACCACAGAAGTAGTGCCATCTCTTATACTACACTTTCTATTAGTAAATTTTACAGCATGTTATTGGAGAGATGAACATCATTTATTTTTATAGATATGCCAAGAAAGTCACAGAAACATAAAATGACCTATGCAGAGTCATGAACTACTTAGCAACAGAAAAGAAAGGCTAGACCTCCTCAGCTGCAAGACAGTATAACCCTATGTTAAGCTGTTAGGTAAGGTTGCTTCCTTGAAAAGGTTATATTGCCCTGCAATCTTTCCTCTAAGTAAACTTATCTTGAAGGTTTACATAATAGAATCACTTAATAAAAGGTTGGCAAAATAAGAAAAAAAATATATCCTGGTGAAGCTTTAACAGATTCAGGTATTAAATTGGCAAAAAATTAAAAGTGGAAATATAGTTCATACAAGATACGATGCCTCCTCAGGCAGAAGTAATCAATGGGCACAAGGAGTCTAGGTGACCCAAATATTTTAATAAAGTTACTATAGGGTTGAAAGAATATATAGTAACCATACTGATCCAAAAGCACCTAACACTGTTATTGAGAAACGAATTAAAAATTTAAAGTTACCTCTGAAATTCTTAATGCTTGAATGACCTTGAAGTTAAAACGCTTTGGGGTTTTATACACACATACATATATATATATATATATAAGAATCTGATTATCTCAAAGTCACAAAAAATGGGTTGGTTATGTCAGACTAAATGACTGCAATAAAACAAGCAACAGTGTGAGGCAACAGTGTATTTCTCTCCGACGCATGTAAATTAAAAACACCCTGGCATCAGTATTCAGTAGTCTCATTGGGGGTTTGTTAATACCTAGCTACTAGGTCCTATCTAGCTTGCTTTGGTCCTATCACTCCATGTACAGAAGATAACCTCTCTCTGTGGAAATGACACTCCGTTCCCCTTACCCTGCCTGGAACGCAGGTGGTAGATACGCAGCCGCAGTCGTTGGTGAGGGATCTGGATTGATAGCCCAGAGGGCAGCTCACTGTTGAGTTCCTACAGCTGCAGGTACACTCGTACTCATCGCAGCACTCGGTCTTCTTCACAGTCAGCTCTCGGTGGGGTGGGCAGGAAGGTCTTTGGACGAAGCCGCACGCTTCCCTGTTGCACGCTAGCAGAAAAAGGTAGGCACCATGTCAAGCACACGGCATTTCACAGCGCTGGAAGTGGAGAAGACAGTTCTCGGGCAGCAAGGCACTAATTGCTACTGCAACCAGTCATAAATCTGCTTAAAGACTAAGTAGGAACGCAGATATAAAAGACCCATGTCAAAGACTGTGCTACAAGCTGAGGACAAGCTCCTCCCCTGCCGAGATATTCTTGTCTCATACACAATCAGAAAGATTCAGAAAATAAACATAAATGTCAGAGCACACACATCCATTTTTTAGTTCAAAAGTGTACTTTTCCTTAATTCAAAAGTGTACTTCGAAAGGGCCAACGATACCCTTCTTCCAAGTCTGTGAAATCATTCCATGACCGTTGGCTCCAAAGTTAAACCTTTCAGAGGGGAAAAAATAATGTCTAAAGGAAACTGTCAGTGCTGCTCAAATGCAATGTCCCAGTGTCACTCCCTCCTAAAAAAAAAAAAAAAAAGTAAAAATAAATAAATCTTACCGCATGTGTAATTTGGTCTGCATTCTCCAGGGTTGGTCAGAGCAAGCTGCAGGCCAAATTCACAGACAGGGGCAGGAGGCAAATCACAGGAAACCAGATCACAGACTGAGAAGAAAAATTGAAAGATTGTTTTAAGACTGTGCCTGACTAGTTTGCCCTCAAGAAGAGATGCACACATGCATACATGTCCCCATTATACTTTTTTTTTTCCTACACTCTATTGCTATCCTAAAACATGAAGAAAATTAGAGCTCAGAAGGTCAGAGTTAGTTTTCAAAATAGCTTAGGGAACAGTTCAAACTTGGGTTATGAGGATCAAGGTTCTAATGTTATATTTAATGTGCAAATATAGATCATGCAAAAATAGATACTTTAAAAAGGACCATTATCATGTCATGTAGACAAAACCAAATTGCTCCATTGCCTTCTCAACCTCTAACAGAAGGAGGGACATAGTCAAGTTTGAAGTGAATGGACACTTACGTCCTCGGGAGCTGTTTATTTTTCCACGTGAATGATCACACAGTCATTCAGTGGTTTCAGAAATGAAGCGTTGCTTTAAACAAATGAAGGGATTGTTTACCTTTGAAGCTTCTGTTAAAAATACAGACCAAAAAGATTCCAATAGTTTATGAGAACCTACCACACTCATACTCGGGGCAGCACTGGCCAGGATCCCTGCGCAGACGAGGGACTTCACAGGGACCACACTGAACAGCTGTAGTAGGAAGAAAACATCCGTTAAAAAAAAGTTTGGATAAGAACTAGAAAACTAGGTAACAGAAATATCAGTTGAAGTCCAACCCATTTACTTAGAATTAAAGTACTTACGTTGGGCAGTAGGGCAAGGTCGGACCGTGCAGTTCACTGTCCTGTTATCAAGACACGTGCAGATCTCACAAGGCTCATTTGCAGGAATCCACGTTTCCATGTGCTACACGGAGAAAAAACAACCGATTGTTAGAAAGAAATCAAATATTTGGGTCGCTGGTATCTTAGCGATGGGAGTGGGTGATTAATTTGGAAAACCAGCAGACTCCGTGCAGGACTGGTTGGTTGCTCTGTTAACAGTAAGAACCTAAGGAGACACATAATTCTGAAATGACTGTTGTGTACCACTTTAGCAAAAGACGTTAAGAATGCATGGATGGGATGAAGAATCACTATTGTCTTAAGCAAGAAAAATGCTCAGATGTTATAAATGCAATCCCAGGCTATTGTGGGTAAGAGTGGACTTGTGCAACTACATACCACGACTGGATGTTCGGTGGTAATAAAGGAAAAAACAGTATGTTGGGAAATACATAGAAGTGGCTGCTTTCCCAAATTAGTAGTACTTAAATACAAAGAAATAATCAGTGTGTATTTTTTTTTTACTAAGAATATGTGGGGTGTCATCACTTGATTTCCCATTGGACTGAAGACTGGAAAAGCACTATAGCAACCTCAGATTTGAAACCATCACTGTGGTGATTACTTGGATGTAACAAGCACATTCAGAAACTGCCAGTAAAGTGTATCACTATTCAACCACTCTCCTTCTGATAAGAGAGGGGGAAACCATCGAGGTTAAAGATGCAATTACCCATAAAGAACTATCCACATTTAACACTCATGTGAATAGGGAGGTATGACATGGACCTCTTGGAATGGGTCCAGCAGAGGGCCACGAAGATGATCAGAGGGATGGAGCACCTCTCCTATGAGGACAGGCTGAGAGA
>JAOQGH010000001.1:75299276-75319898 GCA_025769975.1 Gallinago jamesoni
AGGTGGTGGAGTCTCCTTCTCTGGAGACATTCAAACCCACCTGGACATGTTCCTGTGCAACCTGCTCTGGGTGGACCCACTCCAGCGGGGGGGGTTGGACTAGATGATCTCCAGAGGTCCCTTCCAACCCCATATGATTCTATGATTCTATGACTGCAGAGGTGCAGAGGACTGGCTGATTTAGGTGAAAACTCCCAGGGTTTGAGCAGCTGGGGGTGAAGAGGAACAACCCCTTAGACATGGAACAGGGGACACAGAGACACTTCCACAGACGCTGTGTGATGCTTGAAAGGCAAACCAACACTGCAGTCTGGCACCCAGCACTCACAGCTCTTCCTAATCCCATTCTGCCACAGAGAGGTCTGACTTTACTGGGGAAAGTGGACTTTCAGTAAAACTAAAATTATGAATTTCATTTGAGGAACGAGTCTCAAAAAATAAAAAAAATGAGGTTGTCTTGGTCTCACTGAAAATATTTCAGTAAGATTTGAAAAGACAATATAATAGATTTTAAGCAAGGTTTCCACATTTACACTAAAATTGTCAGTACTGGTGAAATCCTGTGGAATGGAGGTTTTTTATCTTGGTAAATGTTGACTTATGCCATCCCTCCTCTCTTCCCTCTAGACCTCCCTCCACACAAATTTGTCATGCATCTCCGGGTCTGGACAGTCCCAGCTGTGAATTTTATATCCATCCCAGCCAATTTCACACTAGGGGAGCTACATGGGGCTGACAGCCGGCCGGTTATGAGGAACTGAGCTGGAAAATGAAGTATTCAAAGGGGAAAACAGATTTATAAGAGTGATTTATTTGCAAAAGTACAAACCCCAACCATATATGAAGGTAAGCTGCTAAGTATATAGTTACCTGATGGCGTGTGCCATCTTCACTGACACATTGTGTGCAGACTTCTTCATCAACACAGCTGTCATTAAAAATCACCTGTCTGTCTGGACAGAAGCAGCCTTCCGTGGGATAATCCTTGCAGACACTGAGTTTGGTGCTGTTATCACAGTGCTTTACACAGGCTGTGTGGCAGTGATCATATGTCAAATATGTGGGACATTTCATTGCTGAGGAAGACAGGAAAAAAAAAAAAAAACAAAAAAACAATTTAGGTAAAAAGATCTGAAATGGAAATAAATGTTTCCACTCGCACTTTAGGATTCAGGTCAGGTTTTTGAAAGCCATCATCTGATGAACATATTTTTGTCCTCTGCAGCCACTAACATCTTTGAAAATACATTTTTAAACTAACAAAATCCACAGTGGAAAGTGATTGAAGGGACTTTGTTAAGTTACAGTCCCTGCAGAAAACATCCAGCCACATTTTCAGACCACAGGTATGGTCTGAAAAGTGTGACTTACTTTGACTTACCCTAATAATGACACAACGGCTTACATGAGCTTAACATCTTGCCTAACTTTGTTTTCAACACTGGCAAAATTCATAAGAATCAGTGCATGTTAGAAGATATTCAGGACAGATGAAAGCGTTGAACAAAGGTTTTTTTGACAACTTGATAAGTGGCAGTGTTCCCAAGCAACTAAAGCAAGCTAATAAGCAGAAAATTTTGATTCTTCAAAATGGAACCTGCTAGGTTTCTGCACCTTGTTAACTGAATTGCCTTATTAAAAGAATCAACAGAATCAGTGAAAGTTACATTCCCCCTTAATCCAACACGTAACATTTTTACTGATGAGTTCACAGCGCTGAGGGTATCGTTCCTAAAAGCAAACACAAACCCAAGCCTACAGCTATTCAAGAAACCTATGGACACACCTTCCATACTCTGTATTCCCTCAAGTCTACTTACTTTTCTCTACAGCTTCAATTTGGAAAAGTCTTCCTTATTTCCTAGTTTGTGACTGCTGTGAGGTTTATAAAACTTTTTTTCAGTCCCCTGACAAAAAAAAACACTGAAAGACAATTACTGAATGAAGACCTGAGCTCCCAACCAAGCAAGCGTCCATCAGCTGACATGCCTACACACAACCTTCTTAGCAGCCAAAGGAAACACAAAAGAAATGTCTTTAATATTAACTCTTTGTTGGTTCAAGCCATGCTAAATCAAATTCATTCTGGTGTGTTGGTCTCCATGGTTGTATGTGTGGATAAGCATCATAGTTCAGCAGATGCAGAGGAACTTGTAAAAGCACAGAAACTTGATGTGGACTCCAATCTCACTACGAAATGTTTTGGTTGGATTCTGAAAACACAAAAAGGTCTATTCAAGTAAAATAGGAGAAATCACCTGCTTATAAACCTGTACTGGCAGCTACCCAGACTATACTACGTTTTCCAGAAAAACCTGTTTCCAGAACAACTTGTTTCCAGAACAGTGAATGAAGGGCAGCAGATAATCTCAGTGTAGCTCCACTACACAAATTCTTCATTAGCAGAGATGCTTTAAAGGTTTCTTGTATTCCGTTGCCCACCTCTCTCCTCCTCCTGACCCTCGTTCCTGCTTCTCTGCCAGATGTCACTGCCCCTCAGTTGAGCAAGCACAGCCTGTTATGAATTTGCTTCCTAACCTGGGCCCGCAAAACAACCCAATGAAAGGCAAAACACAAAACTCTCCAACAACCAGAACGGCTCATCAAAAGCCTTGCTTCTAAGCAAAATATTTTTCCAGGAATCCCTGCAGGTCCTGAGTGCCACCAGCACCCTCCTCAAAGAGCCACAGCTTTACTGACCAGTACCAAGTAGCAGTTTATTTCATACACCATGCCAGCATCAACTACCTATCTAAATTTAATTTATCTGCAAGCTGGTATTGGCAAGTACCCGGAGGACATGTCCATATTGAACATAAACGAGCGTAAAGAGCTGCTGAGAAGCACTCACTGAAACATTAGTACATGAAGATTAACAACTGTTACTGCTGCTGCTGCCATTTATTTTCTGAGTATTTCTGATTTCTGAGCAAAATTTGCTAACTGGTACTGTTACTTGAGCTACACAGTTCAAAGCCCACTTGGTCATCTCGGAAGTAACTGCAGAATGAATATCCATTCATTAATCACTATATAAACAATCCTATTTTCAGGTGAATAAAGCTTCCTCTCTGCACAAAGCTGAATCCCAACACATGCCAATATTAGCAACGCAGTGATTTGTCAGAAATCTCTATGATCTTCACATTAAAATGGAGCTTGTATTGTCATTGGAGTAGAAACCTTATTCAGCAGGCACCCACATGCATCCTCCCAAAAAGGAGCAAGGAAAGCTCAGGAAAGCAAGGAAAGCTCAGGCAGTGGAACTAAATGAACACAGGGTGGAGAACAAGCTCTCTCTTGATCAGGTATTCCATCAAGTATATTTACCCATCCAGGCAGACCAGTTAGGAAGGACTTGTACTGCTTGAAATGTCCCAATATGGCATGACAAAAACCTAAAAAAACGACGGGAATTCACTACAGGGGGGAAAACAAGGTATTCCAGAACCGTGCCATTGTTATTAAACATGTAGTGGTAGAATGATTATTTTGCAGTGTCTAGTCATTAAGATAACCTGTCTAATGCTCCTGTAATTAACAATTTTATTTTTGGCAGTTGCACACATGCAACTGCCTTCTTTGAAGGAAGAAGCTGATGCTATTGTTAGGACATTAAAGATTGTTTTATGCAACTAGTATTAAAATGGGCAACTCTTCAGCTATCCTTGGACATGCTGAGTAACAAGATGGGAATTTGAAAACTGCAGAGAGTTATTAAGGTACTCCGCTGACATTCAGCCTTGAACATTACAATTTGCAAAGTCTGACTGAAGCACTAAATTTAGAAAATGGCTGGCAGTATTCTCCCTGTTTTCTAGGACTATATTCCAAACAGACTGCATTGTTTCTTAAAAGATTTAGTCTGCAACGGCAACATGTTCTTCAATCATCTATCCTGGAAACATATTTAAGACACTAACTGGAGGCTCAAAACAAATTCAAATTCACGTTCTTGACTTCCTACCCCATCATTCCCTCAGTCTGAGTTTAAAACACAAACAAGACCAACACACGTAATGAGTTCTTGCTGTATCATGCCTTTAGTTCTCCCATTCAGAAATGAGCAGTATCAGGGCAGCAATAGGGAAAGAAAGCAAGGCAATGAGAACTGACTAAACTGGTGAGGTAGGGGATGTGAAAAACAACTGGGATACAAAACACTACCTGAGGGTCTAGCTGGGAAAGAAAATGCCTACACACACACACACACATCTCAGATACCTGACTAAACCAGAAACAATGTGAGGGAATATCTGAATGTCTGTAACCATCACAGAATCACCTAGGTTGGAAGGGACCTCTTAAGATCACCTAGTCCAATCAATGGAAAAAAAAAAGAAAACAAGAAAAAACAAGAAAAAACAAACAAACAAAACAACCAAACAATAAAAAAAACCCACAAACCAACAAAAAAACAACCCATACCACACCCCAAACAACACCAACCCAACACTAATCCATATCCCCGAGCACCATGTCAACTCGTCTCTTGAACACCTCCAGGGATGGCGCCTCAACCACCTCCCTGGGCAGCCCATTCCAATGCCTGACAACCCTTTCAGGAAAGAAATAGTTCCTAATATCTAACCTGAACCTCCCCTGGTGCAACTTGAAGCCATTACCCCTTGTCCTGTCATCTGTGACCTGGGAGAAGAGACCGACCCCCGCCTCTCTACAGCCTCCTTTCAGGGAGTTGGAGAGAGCGATGAGGTCTCCCCTCAGCCTCCTCTTCCCCAGACTGAACACCCCCAGCTCCCTCAGACAGACTAACATCAGAAGGGGTAGAATGAGCCACCTCAAGAGTTACTTATTTATACGACCACCTGAACTTGGCGCCAGCATGATTGTCTTGCTTATTTTGGGCTCTGGGCAATTTGCAAGGCTCGCATCCTGCTATACTGCTCTCCCACAGCACAAACTCTTTGCCTCCAAAACACAAGCAAAAGACAGCCAGAAAGAGAACCAGGTTTGCAAAGTAAAGCACAGCTGGTTTGATCAGCACAGCTGGCACGCGCCGGCAAGAAAACGCACCACAGAGTGGTTATTTCCCCATTTTTCACTGCAGTAGAAACTTAAAGATCACACTTGTCTCTTCCATCACAGTCTGAAAGGTGTAGGCCTTGGTTGGAATGTGGGGAATTTGCAGTGTATGTTACAAAGTATTGAGAGAAGTCTTATTTTGTGGCATTGGCAGATATGCAACTTAGCAGACAGCAAACCCGTCACCAGATCTGCAAAATCACTTGTAGGGGAAACTTGATTTGGAACTTTCTGCCCCGTTGCACAGTATTCAAAAACCAGCATTGCACTGCCCATCATTGCCGCCACCATCGCCAAGTTAGGTGGTTTCTACATCAGGTTTTTAACATATCTTAAGCCCCTTACGACAAAGCTCGGGTGTTCTCCAGTCTACGCAGACCCCGTTTTCCCTGCAGATGTGAGCGTAGGAGTTTATCATCTCGCAGGCTTCGTCCTCATAGCAGCTGCTCTCCACGCAGGCCTCATAGAACATGTTGGGGGAGATCACCCTGTGGCACCCTGCAAACCCATCAGAGAGCAGAAGGTGGCAGTGGCTTGTTGCGTGCTCAGAGCATCTGTCTTCTCTCCGGATTTCGCAGATCTTCCCGGGCTCTTCCACCACCCAGTCTTGAATAAACACGCTGCTCTCAGGAGTGACGGAGCCATTGTGTAACGTGAAGTCATTGGCGTGGTTCTGGTCACACACCCCTAAGAGGGCGAGTAAAAGGAAGAATCTCAACACAGTCAGTGGTAAAATAAACCTAGAGGAAACAGGCATGGGGCAAACAGGGCTGTTTGGGGCTGCTCAGCTGCCAAGGGGAAGAGGAATGAATGCTATTCCTTATATCTATAGAGGCATGAAACCCTTGGGTCTCGTTTCCTTATCACAGGAGGTATAGGTTATGCCACGGAGGTATAAGCTATAGAAAAGATTATACCACTGAGGATACCATAGAATCAATTCTTCCAGGTAGTATTATCCCTCACAAACAAAAAAAAAAAAACCCAAACCAAACAAACCTCCTTGAAAAGATAACGTGAAATAAGTAAAACATGTGAGATGTCTCATCCTTTCCAAGGTATTACGTCAATGAGCTGTTACGCTGATGCCCACAGTAGAAAAACCTACCCAGACTAGCAAAGTGCCAACAACAGGGAAATCAGTTCAGCCAGAGAGTTTAAAGGTTCAGGGCCACACAAATTGCAATAACACAAATAGCAGTTCAAGCCCAAGTAGGAAGCTGTTAAAATTACTAGTTTTCAAACTTACCACAAAGCCCTTGTGTTCCTGAAGAAAAGCTCTTTGAATTCAGTTTAAGGAGAAATTCATTGTTTCTTGGAGTAAACGTGAGATTATGTCCAAGATGGGAGAACTTGATTTCGTGCATTATTGCTCCATAAACAGTGACTTCAAACAAACTGCTGGAATAGGGGATATGAACTCTTTCACCATTAACAGCCACCTGTTTTCAAAAAAGGCAAGACCCTCGTGTCAGTTCTAGCAAGCAGTTACAATCAACCTGATTTTACAGTTGAAACACCTTTTGACTTCAGAAGTACTTGGAGATACAACTGAATCTGGACACCATAAGAATCAATTTTGCAAGCTGAAAATTTCTATGGAACCTAAAAATGTACAGAACTAATTGACATTCATTCTGTGAGTTATATGTACAACTCTTTCAACATTTTCCCACAAGTGCATTCCTTCAGCATCGCGTACACGCAGACTAGCAATCTCATGCCATGAAGTTAAAATGGCACCCACAGACTCAGATTATCAATAAACCTCAGTGAAAGTCAAGGCTGAACACCACCATGCAGAACTGGGTGCAGGTTTTTGGTCCACCCTACTTTGCTGCGCAAGTCAGACAAGATCACCTTTGCTCGCTGACTCCTGTGTGTCTGAGGAACCCAGAGACTGAAAATGTTTCATATTGAATTTGAATGCTTCTGTGCCTATAAAACAGACATAGTGAATACTAAGGTGGCCTTCCATCGAATGCTGAGGTCCACCTGCAGACAAGGTAAGAACCAGCTCTCTAGCTCTTCAACTAACCAGTCACGCATAGGTTTGTGAAGAATAGAGGCTGCTCTACCGTGCACCAAATTGTAGCAACGTGTAAAGGACCTCTGCCAACAGAGGAGCATCAGAGTGCAGTATGTCCTGTCTATAATCCCTGCTTTTTCTGGCAGAAGCGTCAGGGAGACATTGCCAAATCCCATAATCTTGACGTTGTCATACCAGCACAACAGAGAGAACAAGAAAAGAAACATGTCTGGCTTATTATGTGAATGTAGATTGTATCGTTAAATTAAAATGAGCATTTGCTCAGAAGCCTAAGAATAGGCTGCAAGAGGAACAGAAACTGGATAAAGGGAACAAGTTGGTCCCCACAACCTGAAATTCCATAGCAAGAGCAGATAACACACTTCATTGCATTTAGCTTACTGCCATGTCACTGAAGAGCTGAACAGATACACCACGATGTTTCACTTCAATAGAGTCCATACAGTTCATCTTCGGTGTGGCTCTGCATGGTCCTTCATGGAGGAGAATTTCAACATCGTGTTGCGTGTCTTGAAACAAGGTGTAGGAGCAATTGCCAGTCAGCTTAAAATTCAGCCCATCAAAAGTGACAATATGTCGAGATGAACTTCCTATACAGACACCTGCACATCAAAGAAAAGAAAAAGAAAAAAGCCATATAGACTTTTGTTTAAATTAGACTATTTCTTCACAATTTTTATGAGCATGTGGAATCAATTAATTGAGAAAGCTAGGAAGGCAATTAATCGCAAATGCTATAGAAAATCGTAGAGAAGAAATCTGCTAAATACTTCATCGCGTGGTTTTGGGGTTGGTTTTTTATTTAGTACAAAAACTAAAACTGAGCAAAAGGATGCTTCTGACTTGTGTTTTGAAATCTTTTGCTTAAAGATAATAAAAGCAATGTCAGCTAAACATGTAGGAAGAAAATTCTCAGTGGGAATAATTCAACTACTTGGATTCTAATTGAGATTTGAGAATAACCTCTTTCCCATTCATTGACACAGCGACTTAGGCTTTTTTTTTTTTTTTTTTTAAGCACATCTTGTGTACTGTCAAGCACTGAACTGTCAAAAGGTACATCCTTTTGGAGCACGGGAGCATTCTTAAAACAGCCAATTCAGCAGGGGACATTTTAAGTAGAGATTATACATTATAAAAAGAAGATATATATAAGGTTTTGATTTACTCTAAAAAGCAATCATATGACTTTAGGTGTAATCCCAATTTTCAGAATTGAGTTGGGGAGTACAGTCCTCCAAGCTTCACTAAAGCCAATGAGATTCAGGTGCTGAAAAGGATTTAAACACTCTTAAAGGATCCACCTAAATCTCCTATTTTGGAGATTTCTGCAAATTTTAGCTGTAATAGCATGCACGATTGAGTTCTATCTGATCTTTTGGAGGTTTAATTCAAAATAAGCATCTTGACTTAATTTTTATGGGAATCGAGCATACGACTATGGTGTGTTTGGCAGAGAGCAAAGGTGAAACTCAGCCAGGTGTCACTGCCTCCTTCATCCCAGACTGCCACCATTTCACTGTTGTCAGAGCATCTCTCCAGGCATTGAGGTGATCCAGAGGCTGAGGCTAATTTTTTTTTGCTTGAAATCATCATTTTTATTTTCCTCCCTCAAGTATTCCTTTCACATATATTCCTAAAGAATCTCTTTTTTTTTTTTTTAATAAACAGATCACCAGTCTCAGGGCTGAATCCCTTCACCTTGCAAATGTGTGTAGGTGCACTTAATTTCTGTTCCTGTCACCTCAGCCAAGGCAACGCAGTTTTCACCATTTCTGCTCAAATACTCAGTCTGAGGTTTCCTGGAGGCAGGGAACATTTGTTGTTGTTTCTTTAATGTTGTTTCTTTAATGTGCCAAACCCTCAAACCTAGAGATGGACCAAGAACACCCCACTTGCTTACAGCGTGCCGAGATAAATTTCTGTTTTCTTCCATACACTGTCATTCCCCCTTCACACAGCTCTGGAAATTGTGTGAGATTCTCCAATAAAGCAAAGTAGTTATGCTAACGTAAGAAATAAGCTCGCCGTGGCCCTGAACTCGCATCACACATTCCAGAGACCCCGATTTAAGAGTTTATTTAAGCCGTGTACAGCGATAATTCCTCCCACCTCAAGCCACTTTTGATGCATACAATGAGTGTGCAGCTCCATTCAGCATTACATTTCTGATAAAACATTTCAAGCCATGGGGAGGAAGGTCACAGAATCACCCAGGTTGGAAGGGACCTTTTAAGATCATCTAGTCCAACCAATAAAAAAAAAAAAAAACAAAAAAACAAACAAACAAAAAACAAAACCCAACAATAAAACCACAAACAAACAAAAAAACCCACACAAATGAGACAGCACACCCAACAATACCAACCCAACACTAATCCATATCCCCAAGCACCATGTCAACTCGTCTCTTGAACACCTCCATGGATGGTGCCTCAACCCCCTCCCTGGGCAGCCCATTCCAATGCCTGACAACCCTTTGAAGAAAGAAATATTTCCTAATATCTAACCTGAACCTCCCCTGGTGCAACTTGAAGCCATTACCCCTTGTCCTGTCATCTGTGACCTGGTCATACATGCAAAGAGAGATACTCACAGGGGCACATCCATCGGCAGCCACAGGTTTCTTCAATCTTAACAGCAGGAAGATTGCTGTGACATACCGGTTTTGGCATCCTTTCACAGTTAATTTGGTGGCTCTCCAGAACTGTGTAATCTCCTGGAAAGCATGTCACAGTGTGGCACTGGTCTGGTAATGTCCATTTGTCACCAGGCTAGATAGGGAGACATGGATATTTAGCAATTGAAAAGAACATGGGCGGAGGGGAGAAAAATGCAAAACTTGGCTGCTGCCACGCTCCTACAGCGAGGAAGTAAAGTGACACTGACAGCAGCGCTGCTCAAATTAGCCTTGGATAATTAAATAATAGAATGCAGCATATTAAGGCCTTCATGAGGATGAGAAAGTTTAAATTAGCAGCACTGTAAGAAATAGACTCAGAAGTTCCAAGCAAAAGATAACAATCTAGAATAGGAGATGTTTTGTTGCAGCAGAATGAAGCATCTGGTACTCCATCTATTGTTAGCTCAGCCATCCTACAGGATGCATGGATAGCATTGTCAATAAAGAATTCCCCTCAGCTTTTCTTTAAATGTCGAAGCCTTTAGCTTTCATAAGCCGTAAACATTTTAGAAAAAGCTCTGTGCACAGATGGTCATGGCACAGCAGGAATTAACAATATTTGTTCCAAGCTGGAAAGGCGTGGAATACTCTTGTTATTTTATCCGCATCTCCAAAATGTCAAAACAGTTCCCCCCTTCCAGAAGGGAAATTGATCATTCACCAGATTAAGGCTATTAGACATAACAGTGGTTTTGTAAAATTAAAAATAAAATATAAACTACATTCTCATTTTCTAAAGGACAACATAAATTTTAAGGCATCACGCTTACATACTACTAAGGACAGAGAAATAGATGCGGTCACAATCTGGAATATCTCAAGATTCATATCTGCAAAAAGCTGAGCTCTCTGGCCCCAGTCCCGCAGAGCTCTGAAGTCAATAAATAGGCTCAATGAATTTCGAAACAGTGTTCATCCCTGAGGTCTGCATTCCCAAATGTGGGAAACAGCCCTTTCCAGGCCTGTCTCTACAGAGGTGGGTCCAGAAGCGCTAATAACAAGTGAGACAGTGGTTCTATGAGCTGGGTAACGCGTCTTGATATTCACAAGCAGAAACATATGGAGAAAAAAAAAAAAAAAAATTGCTGTTGGGCAAGGTTATCTCCCATCCTCTCCTTTTTAGCTTACCCATCATTCCCATGAAAGAGAAAAGAAAAGTGGCAAAACGTGTAGGTAAACACAGCATCATTCACAGACTATTTTTGGCACTAGGGTGCAAACTAAGAATAGTGATGTAAAAGTACTACTCTGTATCTCTGAGCTGTGTGATACTGTGAAGTCTAAAAGAGAGCTGCCAGATTTTCAGCCATAAAAATTTTCATCTTAAGACAAGTTAATTTACTGCTTTAATTTTACTAGTTAGACACTGCTTTGTATCTTTCAGGACAGTCAGAAGGGAACTTGTCCTGGAAGTGGCTTAATACTTTTAAAGCTTGTGAGCCTAGAGGAAGCTGTGAGACAGTAACATAAGGAGCTTTTAGTATGGAAAAAATATTTAGATAGGAAGAAATTGAATGCTTTTTAATTAGAGTTGTCTCGCCTACAACTCACTGAAAGCAGAGCACCTGGAAGGGTACATATACAGCTGTGCAAGTCTGGCAAAGGACCCTTTAACTTCCATATATATTTAATTGTTTTTATTTCACTCCTTAGCAGGACATCTATTGGAAAACATGTAAGAGCTGGACAAGAGAAATGCATCACATTAAAACAAAACAAAACAAAAAACAAAAACCCACAATTGAATGATCCAAACAAAGCCAAGAATCCTGGTGCAAAGGAAAAAACAGGGACTCTGAAAACAAAGAAAACCTAAATCCCAATTGATATGAAATCGTAGGAGTAGGAATAAGACAGAAAGGAAAGCAAGAGCAGGGGTTTCTAAATTGTTAAAGGATAAGTCTGCTGAAACCGATGAGCCTGCCAGAACACCGGAGGAAGCCTCAGACTTCCTCTCTAAGGGAGCTCTGAACCTATGGACCTGGACTTGCACAGTCTTCCTCTTACCGTGCATCTGCAGGAGAGAGAGCCAGGTACCTCAGCCGGGTTCACCAGCTGCCACCTTCTAATTTAGTTACTGGATAGGATAATTTATAGTATGGGATGTAACCAGTACTAAAAACTTACATGGATTCAAAGAATGACTGAACAAATTAACGAAAGAGAAAACACTATGAAACACAAGGAGTTGCCACTTGCAGCCCAGGGTATCCCTGAGTCAGAAATCATTCAGGGCTAGGAAAGTTCAGGGAAGTATCATATGTGTTTGCTTACATTCTTCCCTGACTTCTATTTTTGGCCTCATAATACAAGGGGTTGGATGGACTTTTGGCCTGACCCAGCACATTTGATCTTCTGTCCTTGTGCTACTAACCTTAGCCACGAATCTGCCTTCAACAATCATTTTGAGGGTAGAAGTAACAACAACAACAACAACAAAATGTAATGAATCACATTACTCCTGATATTAGACAGGATTTAGGCTGAGTTTTTTTGATCCTGAGAAATCTGATTTCCTTGCAAACTGCAAGAGATCAGTTCCCACAATCTCCAGGTGCATGACAGACATCCCACTTGGGGAACTGAGCCTCCTGCCGTAACTCTGAGTAACGCCTGAAATACCATGGAATTGATATAAGAGCCTGTGTTTTCTGAATTAGGAAAGAGCCTTGATTCTTCATCCCTTGGATTGTGGGCTACGCTGGAAGAGGGTACCGGGTCATTGATGGCACGTTACTGACCAGGAGTTGGCAGAGTAATAATTCAGAGTGTGGATGCTCAACACCAGAAGAAGAGCATTTCCATGATGTTCTGTAGGCACCACAGGATGCCCAACAGCCTGTTACAAAAGGTAAAGGCTACTGTGTTGGCAGTGTCTTCCAAAACCCTTTTTTTTTTCTGGCTGACAGAAGAGGTAACACAAAATCCACCTGAATTTGAAAATGTGGTTCATTTTTAATATGGAATGGAGCTCGGTCTCTTTTCTTCCAAAAGCATTTTAGCCAGAACGGAAATTGTGCTTTAAGTTTATCACCAAAAAAATGAGACCTGACATGTCTAAAATTCAAGTCAAGACTTCCCAGCACTTATCTACATGTACCTGTGTCTGCTTCTAGGAGCTCAAAGGCCTGGACACATGCAATTCAAACGAATAAACAACAAGAATCTGATTATTTTTTTGTTTTAAAGAGAGAGACCCCTACTAGAAAACACGCAAATTAAGGAAGTCACCCCTACTAGAAAATATGCAACAAGCTTATGCTAATATTTTTAAATTGATGAACTATCATATACACCCAAAACCCTTGGCATTTCACCTGAGATGAAGGAACTGAACCACATCTTCATCATTCCTTCCTTAGAGCAGACCAATTCTGAGAGATCAGACAGGTTTACTAACATTTCTGAGCATTTTCTAGGGATTAATAAAAGCTTTTCTGCAAACAAACACTAATAAATTGAATTTCATTACTTGAGATGTCTTTCCCTACAGAGATGACTACCACACCATACTTATCTTCCTATGAAATTTTCACAGATACAAGGTCCTTGTATCTTAGCAGGAGGAGAGGGGCTGGACAATGACGTTGCCTCCCCCCCTGTATAGGCATCTTTATTCCGGCCATGTCTAGCTTTGCCAAAGTTTTTTTACCAGGAGGTAAAAATGCATTTTTCTTTGACAGGGAAGACACACACTGTCACAAGTGTTGGGTCTACACGGCCTTCAGTAGTAATCAACACACTGCAAGATCAGGTGTCGTGAGAGGAAGTCTCCTTTGTGTGCAAAGTTATCCCATCAGTTCAAAACCCAATATTTTCATCTTCCAAAATAAAATAATTCTTAATATTTAATATTGTCCAACACTTTTTTTTTTCTAGTTGTCCAAGAAGGTATCCGTGGTTCTGCATGAATTTCATAGTTTGAAATCCAAATTAATGACCCAGGCAATATACTTACTTTCTTTTTGTTTCCATCCTCATCTATACATTCTCTGACAGGGTCTGAAAGAGAAACAGACATCTTTTAGCCACCTCAATCCCTTATCCAGCCTTTTAAGTAAGCGGTGGTGACGAAAATGCAGATTGCTTGCTTAAAAATGTGATTTAGGAGGAAAGAAAGGGTTTTTTTGGTGTTAGAATGTGAGAATCCCCACCTGAAGACTGCAGGAATTTGTCCAAAGTGTACAAGTCTAAGTCAAATTCTGCTGGCATTACCTGACTTCTGCAATGATGTTGGTCCCCAAATACTCTGTGAGCAATAGGTAGGCTGTAATTCCCCAGCACTCCTTGTACTGACATACAGGTCTGCCCAGATGGTACTTAAAAGAAGATCATGGCTTTAGCTCTGAGGCAGGTTCCAGCCTTACTGCTGAATCTTGTGATGAATTGGGAATATTTCTGGTAATTAGCAGGCAATGAGGATTTGCACACCCACGCGCACCCCCATTTATTAACTGCAGAAAGCTAAATACAGTGAATGTTTGCAAGACAAGATTTGTCAGCAACTAGCATAAGTATGAAAATAGCTGCAATGAGAAGACCCAAATTCAGCTTCACTACATTCAAGCATTACTGTGATGGGCAGTTTTTTTCTATGACCAGCTAGATGGTCACAAGGCACCCACTGAATTGCAGTTTCTATTTTTACATGCTTTCATAAGACACCTAAAGGTATATGGAAAGTAAATTTATATAAGTATTGTGGTATCACAATGCGATAAGCACTGTCTAGGAAATTAAATCTCTGACTAGCAAAATCTTTATATAATACTGTACTATGCTAGTACACGTAGCCTATGTGCTCTGTCTTTTCCAGTTCAAGTAATGTATTCTGAAAGCATTTAGGAAATCTTTTTAAACCTTTTTAATAGTATTATTTTTGGTACATTTCCATACATAAAGTAAGACTCCCTCTGTACAAGAAATCCAACTGTATGAGTCTGGAGGGGGAAATTATACTTTACAGATTGTAAGAAACTTAAATAAAGCAAAACAAAACACACACACGCAAAAAAAAGAACATAGTTTCCCACCGTGTAGAAAAGGCTTTACCTTCACCAAAAGGGAGAGCTAAATTTTTCAGTTTTAGGTGTCTAACGTAAGACACCTATCATTCAAGTTTTTGAGCATACTCTTTCTTTGTTGTTGTTGGAAAAGCTTTCATAAAAATACAGAGCTTTCCCCCTTAGTACCAATAGGTTATAGCACAGATTGCAGTAAGAAAATAGTTACAGGTTTCAAATTCCTGCTCCCCATCCTATATCTTGGATCAATGTAATTTAGGGCGATTTTAGGCCGTGTGAGGAGAGGAAACGCATCTTTATAAGCTCATTTTAAACGAAAAGAAAGAAAATGGCAGCTGTTTAAATCTAGAAAATGGCAGCTGTTTGATGCTCTGGAGAGATTTTAAAATGCCAGAAGTGATCCTGGTGGAGCCTGATCGGATATCTCGAAGCTGGACTGTGCACACTCTGCAACTTCCTCATTCTCAGTGGTACTTGGCTCCGAAAAAAAGTCCACTTATTTTATTGGAGACATAACTAAGCCCTAGCAAAGCTGGTAAAAAAACCTGTGCAATGACAAACGTGATGAGACAGTGGTTTGTGGAGAGAACGCCTAGATATTATTGCAATAGAAATAACAACAACAATATGAGTAATAAGTATCTATATACACACAGATCAAGGAGGCAAAAGAAGTAAAATACTGTCTGGAGTTGAAGTAAGTTTCCTTAGATAGGGGTCCTTGCTATCTACAAATAAATGAAAGTTTGTTTAAAATATCTTCCACATTTTTTCCCCCAGTATTTGTTATCCTGGAAAAGTTAATTCTTTCTTATTCTTTTCTATTCTTTTTTTTTTCTTCCTTACACTTTGGTTGAATTCTGTGTAGATATTCACATAACAGCATAACATAACTTACCCATGCACACTTTTTTGATAAATTCACTATTCAGTGTGATCATAGTGGTTAAGTCTTCAAAATTCTGAAGCTTCATGATTCTGTTAGCAGCTGATGGCCCAGCCAAAGTCCTTAGTTGCTCTTCGTCGTATCTGTTCCCAATTCCAATTGGAAACAGGGATACTCCTAGCAAAAAAGAAGAAAGGGTATTAAATGGGCAATGAATAGGAGAAGGAGGCCTTTGTTGTATTTTTTTTTTTTCATTTGATTCTTAAAAAAAAAGAATTGGGAAAAGTTTTTTTCCAACATTTAATTTTCATATTTTACTTGCATCACTCCCTCCACATAGGCTAAAGGCAATTCAGAGCAGAAATGCCAATTCTCTAATCACAGTTAGTGATTCTGTTAGTCCCAGGCATAATATGATCATGTATGGTCAACAAAACGCGGCTGAAGATTTAATGACAGCATCTTCACTCTTTTTCAAATGTAAAAAAAAAGATCTCAATATGTTGGGGGTTTTCTTCAGTTACATGGCAATTGGATTATTTTCAAATCATTTAATTAAAAAAAAAAATATTTGTTATTTAGTTCATGCCTTACTCGATAGCTCCCAAAGCAGCCTACAGAGGAAGTACCTCAGCTGAAGCCCTGAGGAAGCTGAGGAACAGACACTACAGCCAGAAAAGAAAAAAATATAACACGGCACACATTGCTACCAAAAGCATATTGCTGTCAGTGCAGAATCCGATCAAATCTTCTGTCTGTTTATTATTGTTACAGTGGAACCTTTCAGGATTCACCGTCCTGCACCAGTATTGAATTTATAACATTAGATCACATTTCTGGCATGAGAACTGGGAAAACGAAACGCCACTAATTTGTGAAGCCTATGGAAGCTGTTCAGCTTAAATTGTATTTTGGTGCTGAATTTACCAACATTTCAGAGGCCTCTTCATCAGGCAGATTTTGTTTGGGTCTGTTTCTTACCAGAACATTACACACAGTAAGTCCATACCAGTGAACTTACACGAACATACCCAGTGCCTTAATTTGTCATCGTTTGTTCTAGGGCATTACTTAAAAAGCACCAACTCTGCTTAAAAAATAGTGACAGGGAAACAAGATTTACTGTTCATTCGTGCAGAAAGTGCAGCCGCCTCCACAGTGTCTTCTGATCTCCCGGACACGATGACTATCACAACCTTTGAGGCGCTGGGTCTCCCTCCGTGGGATTCTGCCATCGCGTTCTGAACTACAAAATCAATGGCTTTTCCTAAGAAGCAACGAAGAGACAAATGAAAGTTGTGATAAAAAAACTCATGGAAGGCTTTAAAACTAAATCCTACTCTATATTAGTAAGTTATACAGTAGTGGAAAATACTTCTTTAAGAACTTTGAGTGTCTCCTTTATTGCTGCCACACAAAAGGTCTCAGCTATTAAGAACCTACCAATACTATTAATACTCTGAAATAATGGGGAATTTTACTGCCTTTCCTTAGCCATGGGGATAAAGTTATGCTCCTTATTTTAGCAGTTACCTTCTCTGAAGTATTACCGCTGGTTGCACAAAAGGAAAGATGATATTGTAGAAGAATATGTACCCAACTGCAGAACAACAGTGACATCCAGTGGCTCTATGATCTACAACTTCACACCACTGAATTGTACTCGCAAGATGCTCGGCTCCCGGAGAAGATCTAGCCCTTCCCTCATTTGGTCAACTTTTTCTACGGGTGTGAAAAGCTATCTCATTGCTCCCTGCTACCAGCAACCTCTCTCAAATCTAGACTCAGTTTAACCCACACTATAACTGGGTGATCCATATTTTAAAAAAATTAACAAAAAAACAACAACAAAGAACCCACAACCAACCAACCAAAAAACCCCAACAACCAAGAAAACCCATCAAACACCATAAAATACACGAATCAAATCCCAAACTGGCTTAAATGGGTAGCTGCTGCCCTTTTATTTAACATCTGTGAACACTCTGGCAAACTTTTGTTCAAAATCATGACCTCAGCAAGAGAGCTATTTGCTATTACTTGCACTTAGGTATGTATTTGCACAAATATTTATACTGGGAACGATGATAGGGAGCTTTCTTAAAAGCTCTTTTGGACTTGGAAGTTATCAGGTCAGGAAGCAACAACGATATTGTGTGACTGATGTGATATTCAGGGCAAATAGTGAATGGTGAATAACAAATACCTGAAAAACTAGTTCCTCTGAGTAACCTGCAAGGCCTGTGGAGCAGAAATGTGTCTGCCCAAGGAATTCATTGAGTAATTTTAAATAACAAACACATTTGTAAAACACTGAAAGTCAGATCATAGGTAATTCACCAACATGCCACCAAAATACCTTAGCACACCTGAGCAGTTTGCACCTCGTCTTCTTTCATAGAATCACAGAATAATCTGGGCCAGAAGAGACCTTCAAAGGTCATCTAGTCCAACCCCCCCGCAGTCACAGAGACACCCCCAACTAGACCAGGTTTCCCAGGACCTTGTCAAGCCTCACCTTGAATGTCTCCAGGGAAGGGGCTTCAACCACCTCCCTGGGCAATCTCTTCCAGTGCTCCACCATCCTCATAGTAAAGAACTTGCTCCTAATGTCTACGTCGCCATGTCACTCGCCCCTTTTCATTGGCAAAAGCAAAGATCCTTTTCTCAAGCTGCTACAAGCACGGACCATCTCTAGGAAGATCCCTCAGCACATTCACCAGTGATAACATGACTACAGCAACTGGAGATTCTGCACTGGCTTTAATTAGGCTTTCAGGAAGAATTTATTCCTTGGAAGAATCTAGCCCAGAATAGGCATCTGAAAAAAGCCCAGATATTTCATTTGCCACATTTCCCTGTCTTTTCCTGTTGTCTCATGTACCTTATAGACCCCAACTGTCTCGTATCCCCTTCCCACCTTATCCAGAAACCTCTTCTTCCCCATAAGCCTATTATCACTATCTCCTCCCCAGAGCCTTAGTCACATCTTCATGTGTCATCCCTCCACACAGATGTCCACAGCCAAAGAGAAGAGCTAAGACCCACCAGGACCTGCTACCAGGCCCTCTCATACCCTCCACAGGAACAGGATTCACATCAGATTTTTCCCCCTACGAGCTTCCATCCATCATGCACCATTAACTTCCACTAACAATCTTCTGTCTAGAGAGGGTCACGTGTTTCTCCAAGGAACAGTTTTCAAATTGAAAGACGTATGTTTGTTTAATGTCAATTACAATCAAAAAGTAAAAAATTAAAAAAAAAAAAAAAGAAAAATCAACAGAAAGCTTCCAATGGTATTTACAAACTCGCTATGTTTCTTGCTATGGAATTCTTATCTTTTATTTAATTCTTCCATCTGTATAGATTCATTCTGTTCTCATCGTTTGATTTTCATTCCCACTTTAATTCTGAATTATCTTTTATCTACAAAGTGAAAACACTTTAGACATTCAGCAAAAACCTCAAAATTTTGTATGTTTTTCTGCTTGCAACAAAACATATATCAAATCATTACGAGTTGGGTAATGGTAAAATTTTACAAATTTTTCCTGACCAGAAAAATTTAACTAACCCCGGGTATTAACTCATGTCCTATACAGCTGTCTCACAATCTTGGCTCACAAATTGTTTTGCTTCCCAGTAGTTACTCTGTACGTCTGCAGAGGTAGATGCTAGATGCAGAATGGCATGTTACCTGCAAATAACTAAGGGATAAAAAAAAATACAGAAAATTAATATGACTACTGCAGTCTCTAAGATTGCTTCGGGAGGGTCACTCTGCCAGAAAATTGACTCATTTCCCTTTTGTCTTATAAATAATCGCTAAAAAAAAAAAAAAGTATTTCAGGTTTTAACCTCCAAATATTGTAGCTTAAACTTTTGCACAGTAAGAATCACAAATAATTTTTCATTCATTTTTGAAAAGTACTTGGAATTTCTGTGTTTGTCTTTTTTTAATGACCCTTTGACTTTTGTGTGGTTGGAGTAGTCACCAGCTGCTCCAGCTCCAACTTTCTTTCTCCCATGAATTCTGAAAATTTTCAGAAACTTCCATACATATCTGTAAACTGGAAAATCCATTATTTTCATAATTTCTAATAAAGAAATCGAGTTCCTTTGTAACAGAACCAGGGACTATTTTGAAGTCCCCAAAAAACAATTACTCAATTTAAGGCATGGAAAGTTTGTTTTAGCGTACTAAAAACTCTTTGGATTTCTCCCCTTATTTTGAAGCCAGCACAAGAGAAAAGAGCCAGGTGTCTAAAGAGATGATCAAATGAAAGTTTTTGCCCTGCTAGAGGGATTCAGAAAGTCACCATTCCAAGCTGGACGGCTGTCCCTTCTCAGCTGTTCGTCTCTACGTCTCACCAGGGAGGGTAATACCAAACTCCTCAGAGGTCACAATAAAGAAGTATTGGTTGCTAATAAACCAACCAACTTGAACATTTTCTTACTACTGGGCTGCAAAGGAACAGTAATATGCCATTTTCATAGCTGTAAAAGAAATTGAAAATGTTTACACTGAAATAAATGTCACCAAGCTATATTAAGACTGAAAAGTGTGCACAGCATCTTGGTCACAATTAAAGTAGCTTTACAATTACTAGGTCTGAGCTACACATTCTTTCAGCCTTTATGAGATCACTTTGTGTCTTGTACACCCTTTCAGTGGCTGACATCTGGGCCACTGCCAGCTCGCTCTGACAGGTCGTGGGAGGTGATTCTGCCCCTCTACTCTGTGCTCGTGAGACCCCACCTGGAGTGCCGTGTCCAGCTCTGGAGTTCTCAACACAGGAAGGACATGGACCTGTTGGAACAAGTGCAGCAGGGGGCCATGAAGACGATGACAGGGCTGGAGCACCTCCCCTATGAGGACAGGCTGAGAGAGCTGGGGTTGTTCAGCCTGGAGAAGAGAAGGCTCTGGGGAGAC
>JAOQGH010000001.1:75328388-75346909 GCA_025769975.1 Gallinago jamesoni
GATGCTTCTTGCACAATATCCACTAAAAAAAAAAACCAAACAAAAAACAAATCACAAAACCAATGAAGTCTCTTCAGGAAAGAGGAAGTATAATTTTAACTCATTTGAGGTAGGCAGATAACTTTTTTTTTTCTTCTGTCACCCTCCAACCTATTTGAAAGCTACTGCACTTTACTGACAAATGGAGCAAAGGACTTCTGAGCCAACAGAAGGCTGGCTGCAGGTCTGTGCTCAGTATTGCCAAACTGGGCAGCATCCTCAGCCTCCAGTGAAGATAAATGGTCCTCCTTTGGCATTTGGACAACAAGACACCACATGAGATATGGGAATCCTTCAAATTGCAGTGATGCGAGGGAGAAATGAAGGAGGCAGGACAGAGGAAAGAAGAAATGACACAGAAAATACATCCAACTTTACCTGGAATTTCTGTCCAGAGTTTACGAGAGCAGCACGACTGCAGCACTAATTTAGGTGCTTCTTCAATAAGTGTGTTATAACTATGCAAGATAATCGGATCATTAGGCTGGCTGATCTCTCTGAGCTCTTGGATGTTTGCATTGGGGGTTATGCCTATGGGAATAACATTTATGCTCTTGGGAGGTCGCGTGATGACATCAGTGGAAGGACTGGATGACACCATATATACCAAGTGAGGAACATCTTGCCTGCCTCCATTCACCGGTGTAAATGTGTGCTTGGAAATATAATCGAGGGCGTTCCCAGTGTTGGTAGCCTTTCCTCCTTGGTAGGGTATGCTCTTCACCTTCTCAATAATACTTTCCTTTGACTGCATTTCCCTAAAGGAGTACTCCAGAGTGACAGTCTCCGAATACTGCATGACTGTGATGTGAATATCTTCCTGTCCCACATTCATTCTTGTGATCACCTTCTCAAGGAACTTCTTGACGATATTGAAGTTTTCCTCACCTACATTGTCAGATCCTTCCACAATAAAAGCAATGTCCAGCTTTTTGCGAGTGGGCTTTTCTGAAAGGGCCGGTGGCACCGTGAGAGAGGGAAATAAGATGCTGGATGTTGTTGGAGTGGACACAGGTGGTAACAGAGGACTTTCTTCAGGTCCAAGATCACACAGATAATCAATGAAGAGTTCCCTATTATCCATTAGCTCTAACACATTGTTCATTAGGAAGGCTTTATTATCCGGTGACTGCTTTTCGATGAACCTGATTTGCTCCACATTAACATAAGGCCCAATTCCCACGGGTATTACTGCAATCTTTCTAGTCTTCAAAGCTGTGAGGATGCTGCGGAGTTTTCCTGGAGACTTGCTTGCTATAAATAGCACTGCAATTCTGGCAGCATTGGTCCTTTCTGCTTTTCCAAACACATGAAACACAGAGTATTTAAGGACTTCAGCGGCGGACGCTACTTCATCACCTGTGTATTTTATGCTTTGGACAATTTTTCTCATCTGGGACTGTGTTTTGATATCTTTAAGGCCAAGATAGATTGTGGGACCAGCCCTATACACTAGAATTGACACTCGGATTTTCTTCTGGGAGATGTGGAGTTTCTTCATCATGCCAATTATGAAAGTTTTCAGCAGTTCAAAGTCCTCCTCTGACAGTTTATTGGAGCCATCCATTAGGAATGCCAAGTCCATCATCTTGCTGCAGGAGTATTCACTGGGTGGTAGTTCAATGTCCTCCTCTAGAGGAGGTGTTGTCGGTGTTAGGGTGTCCTCCGCTGGTTCACAGGCTACACAGGTTAAGTTCTTCTCTTCACACAGACTTCAAAAATCACCAAATTTAACCGTAAAAAATCAACGCTTATGATAACACATCACCCACATATAATAAAAGAACGTTCATACTGAAACAGTTAAATATCTTAAAACCACAACAAAACCAAAACATTATGTGAATGCTTTTTCCCCCCACCCCCCAAGCATTCTACAGCTAAATCCTATATGTTCATGCCTGTTTGTTTAGATCCAGGAAACATATGACTAACTATATGATGTGTTTGTCAGAGGAAACTCTCCTTATAACAGCCTTTGGCAGAACGTGTAAAATCTGTATCTGGAAACTGTCTAGAACCCCACTGAGCTTCAGCAATACGGCTACCACAAGCCACTGGTGGACTTTGCTTCCCAAGGCAAGCAGGAGGCAGCTAACACAATGTAAAATCCCAGAGTAGGAAAGATGCTTTTAGCTCCGATATGACTTAGCAGACTCTGTGAGAAGGTTAGGTTTATCTACATTTTAACCTTAGTGAAAATAAAGAACAGCTTTTTTTTTTTTTCTACCTCTGAAGTGCACTTTTCCTTTTTTTTTTCACATTCCTTTTCTTTTTCCTGACTTCATTTTGTTTTGAATATGGCTTTGGCATATGTTTGTCCTCCGGGTTTTTTTTATGTCTCTCTTATCTTCTTCTTACTTACCATATTCTCTTTTTCAGTCCCTTTTCTCATATTAAATGATGTATTTCATCTATAACTGTTATCTTTTTTTTAGCCCTGTCTTCCCTCACCATTTGTACTCACCTCCATTACTATGTTTTTCTCCTGCCCTTTCCCTCTCAGCTCCCATTTTTCTTTTTCCCCCCATCTCTGCCTTTTCCACTATCCATCCTTCTGTACCACTGTGAGATTTTTCACCTCTATCACCCTCTACCTTTTAGGAACTTGTTTATAATTCAACTCTTTCTATCTTTAGTAAGGCTTTATACTTCTGCCATTCTAATTCCTGGTTGTAGGATTCTCTTTACTTCACTTATCAGAGCAAATAACATGACTGTACACAAGCACAGGGTGGTACAGACTCAGTCTATATATATATTTCTTACTGGACAGTCCAAGAAACAGAAGAGGAAAAGTTTATGAAAGAGCAAGGACAAAAAAAAAAAAAAAAAAGCTTGTTTTCACTGCCAGAGAAAATCCAGGATGTACAAACTAAATGAGTCAATACTGGTAGAAGGTGCCATTTTCCAGGAAAAGACTTCACTTCCCACATGGCACCTTAGTTCAAGTTCTTTTAGTTAAAGACTTGGTTCTTTTCAAGCTGCTTTCAGTGTCTTCCTAATTGAAGAATGCACAGCTACTTTTGGCATTAACATAGTAACAGAAGATTTATTATTTTAATCCTCTTCTAGTTTCCAATTTCCTTTGGATATTTGCTATAAAATTCATTTTTGTGCAATATTTTCTATTGTTTGTACAGATGGTGTAGGCATCTAAATTAGGTGACAGCTATGCAAAAGGATGTTTCCCTAGTGAGGTAAGTTTTCCTAATGCTCTGAAATCTTTTGTGAGCAGCAGCCAGTGTATCAACGTTTAAGATAAATTATTATTAAGGATTACAAAAATTAGGGAACAGAGACTCATTTAGGAAGACTCTTTTTTGACCTTTTGATGGAATTCAAGGCTTTTTGTTTGTACTGATAAAATATCTATTTAATTGATTAGTCTAACAGTTTCATGCCCTGGGTTTATAGCACAGACATACACTAGCCCTGGCAAGAGGCCAGGAATTCAAAGTCCATGCCCGTTCAGAGCTTCTGTGAGGTTCAGGCCATTTTGAGCTAAGGGTGTTAGTCTGGGCTAATAGCTGCTGCAGTTTTACAACTCAGTTTCTATTAAATATGGTCAAATTGCAAGATGGAAAACTCTTGTATTCGCAGCATTATAAGTGACTAAAGTATTCAAGGGTCTAGACATCCAGAGAATGTAAAACTAGAAGATACTACAAGGCCATGGCATAATATGCCGTTGTGCACACTGCTGTTAATTCCATCATATTTGGAAATGCATGCATGAAGGATCAGGCCACGGGGATATCATCTTAAAATCATGGAGAAATTGGTTTTCCCACAATAGTGCACAATTCCAATCCCTAATAATCTCATCGACTTCCGGGCTGAGTGCCTATTTAGATCTTGCGTCACAAGGAGGACTTTTTGAGTTCTGGCAGAAGAAAAGAGTCTGATGGCTTTACTGATGTTGAATCACACCTTCCACAAAGAGAAGTGGAACATCTGAAGCCAGTAGGACCACCTACGTATGGGAGAAGGCATTTTTTTTTTTAAAAGGAATTTATGAATATGACTTGCTTAAATTCAGCTGCCATCCTATAATCCCTGCTTCAGCTTCAGACAGTATGTGAAGGGATATCGACATAAAAGATGGATCCTAACCTTCATCTTCAGTGGTATATTAAAAGTTACATCCAAAAAAAATATTAATGTGGATGTGCTTTGCTCTCTCTCTCTCCACCCTACTCAACAGGCATGCTATTTCACTGCAGAGACCCATCATACCAAGACTGACAGCGCTGTGGATCATCTCTGTTCAGAACTATTCTCCTTCCATGCGAGATCTTGACATCTCCAACTGCACACACGGGACAGTCTTCTGGACTGACACAATCCAGGGACAGTTCATCAAGTATTTTCCCTGTTTCAAAATAGCACATTCATATAAAAATGCCAATTTTCATGAATTGCAAAACTAATCATTGCATTTAGCAGAGCTGGCCTCAAACGTTCCAAATACGGTGCTTGTGTTACGGCCACTCTCAGCTTGGTGCAGAAAAGTTCTTCCTTCCTTCATCACCACTTTTATTTAGATATTGGAAGTACTTAACCCAGTGTAAAACCTGCAACAGCCAGTACCGTAGAGAAGGTGACTATATCTTTAGAAGAAAGCATCAAAGATGATAGGAGAAAATGGCATTTTCCTTTTTACACATATATTATTTATTTCTCCTGCTGTCCCCTACCTTACTCTGATCAGAGATACCAGGGCCCAGAATAGATAACTTTGGGACTTTTTTTGGGGACCCTTTTTCTTTGCTTTCATGTCTTATCGCTCTGCCTTGAGAAGCCATTTATTCATCTGAGTTTTCAGTCTCCTTTTGGATCTTGCTTGTCTATCACTCTTTCGCATCCCCATCCCATATCACCCACAGTTCTTCCTTTCTTCTTTCTACAGAACAGTTGTTGGGAACAGTTAAACTGAAAGCTCAGGCCCACAGGAGGATGCCTGCCTGCTGGGCACTCTCTAGAGCATCAGAGCCTGGGAGGTAGTGAGCAGATCAAGGCAATAGGTTTCTCCCACTGCACTAGTTGCTCTGAAGGAGAACATTTTATGAGTGTCCAGCAGAAATTCATACCCTACTTTGAACCACATCGTCAACAATCTCTGTTGCTACACAGCCCCTAATCCTCCCATCTTCCTTTCTTATCAATACGTTCTCATCCTCTCCCATTTTTTGCTGGCAGTGTTTCATTCTCCTCTTCTAGGCACCACTTCATGCCCTCCACAACCTTTGCCCACTTCACGAACTCAAAACAGGATGTCTAACCACCTTCCTCCTTATGTAGTAAGAAATCATGGTGAAAACCCACCAGTAAGCCCATTAAGGAATTAACTGCTACGTCTAAGTCTTTTGATATCTCCAGCCTTACTAATCTTTGAATATTTTGGGACGGTAAGACAACTTTCCATGCAATAGGAACACTTAGGGGGTAAAAAAAATAAATAAAAAAGAACAAAACTCTACAGACTCTACAGCAATACCTACAAGTTACCAGGAGAATAGCAGAAAAAAAAAATGTAAGTCACTGCTTAAAGCAAAGGTAGGGCTTACCTGCAGGACAGTGTACATGGCATCCTTCCACACACTGCAGAGGGCACTCCAAAGGTTGTGGGTGCTGGCACGTCACAGGACAAGCAGGCCCACAGCTATTGTATCGCCATTCACACTGAAAATCTAATTCTTGTTTATTCAGGTCCTCACAGCTTTGTGCTGCAGGGCGAAAGAATCGGAGGCAAGAAAAATCAAACCGGGAGCGTATTCAGCACACCTCTCAGAACTACGACACCAAACTGGGTACAAAGTGGGCCACGTACACACCAAAAAAGAAAGGTTTCCATCTTTAAATAAAAATATTTCATTAAATTTAGGAGAGGCCACTTCTTCACACTTAAAATTTTTTTCACATAATGATGTAGATCAGAGATTTTGGGGTGGTTTTTCTTTTTGATAAAAACTGCAAAAAATGATCCTTAAATTTTAATTAAAAAAAAAAAAAAATGAAAGTTACAGAAACCTTTTCTTTGTCTACATTTGTTTGTACTTCAGGCTATTATATCCCCTTATTGAGGGAATGTTTTTTCCAGGTATGGCTAGGAACAGAAATAGAAAAGGAAGAGGAAATGTCAAAATAACCTGCTAGCCCATTAAAGTGAATTTTTCCAGACATCAGTGGGAGCAGAGCTGGACAAGAACAGCCTACCCAATCCAACGGTTTACTGATTAAAAGCGTGAACCTTTTCTCCCAAAGCTTCATCTACCCTGTACTTACGGCACAGAGCTGGTGATCTCCAGTGCACAGCAACACCTTTCTGTGCACAGACATGTGCGTAGGCTGCTATAGCATCACAGAAGCAAGCACAGTCCCCAATGGATTCGCAAGCACAAGTGTCATACATGCAAATATCTATGTAGGGCTCAGGATTCACCTACGAAAGAGAAATACGGGGTACAGTCACTGATGCCCTTCATCTCCTTCTTCTAGACACTTTTAACCTTCAGATGTCTGCCTGCTCCGTTCACCAAGACTTGAGGTGCCACATAAACCAGTGCAGGTCTTCAAGCAGAAGTTATTCTACAGCTTTTTACTAGGGGTATCCCGCTTTTTCCCATGAAGCATCAACCACAGGACAGGCTCAGAGACAAGAATGCCAATTAATTGATCTCCTCCAACCCTGTACGCTGTCAGCACAACCATACTTTTCCCCTCAACTGTAGTCATTGTCAGCACAGATCATGAAGAATTGAAGAACGTGAAACACGGGACACAATACTCACAAGTTTTTTGCATTCTCTAAAGAGATCCCCAGACAAAATGCTGCAGGACGTTTCTACCATCACCTGCTTCACTACGTTTCCATTACACAGTGGAGACATCGAGGTCTGTTCCCGGTTGGGCTTAATAATGTAAGAGAGAAACACACATTGGATTTAGCCTTGCCTTCAGGGCCTCGGGAGTCTTCAAACTGAAGAGATTCATTAGCACTAGACATTTTTCCATGACCAAGAAAATTGTCAGGAGAAATCCTGCCGCAGCAGAACACGGAGTAGAGCAGGTCACCTCCTGCATTCTCTGCAGCTCTTACATGTACACTGCATTTTTAACATCGATATTTTGATGACAAAAAGTCCTGCTGTACCAAACGTCCACCCTGAGAAACAATCAATCATTCACAGCTCTAGGGAAGGCCCACGAGGCTCACAAATATGGTCAGCAGGCAATACCCACAGCCACTGCTCAGTAGTCTTCCCCTCTCCCATCTAATTTATCTAAGAGGAAGGAGCACTAATATTGACACAGCATTTATGGACAGCCTGCAGGCCCTGTCACATGTCTGTGACACTGAAACGAGAAGCTGCTCCTCCTCAGCCTCACCCTGTGGTCTCACACCTCATCATTGCAACTTCTCGTAGTGCTCCAACCAAGCAGTACCTAAAAAGCAACATTCAGCAAGATAACACTGTGGCTACGTCATGCTTGCAGGTGATTTATGAAACTAACCCAAAAGATTTCATGTCATCGAAACTAAATGCTTCATTTTCTTTTCCAATAATTTAAATCTTTTAAGGTAATATCTAAATAAGACCTTTTTTTGCCCCCCCCCCCCACTTTGAAAAAATTAGACAAATTTTCAAGAGAAAGTTTCCAGCCTTAAAAGCACATCTGAATGAAATGCTTCATATTATAAATGTCAGCACAGGTTGTCTTCAGGTTGTTTCCCCTCACTTTTTGATCTGGAAACACTTTTGGTCATAATTATTGTCAGGTCAAGACAAGTCTGTTATTCACATTTATACTTTCAAAACTCTGCATTTGGACAGAAAGTACAGTCTCATGTGCAGCATAACTAGTACCCCCTGAAATCACCTAATTTCTGACAACAGGACATAGATAACATTTTCAGATAGCAAGTAACCTCCTCAATATTCAGAAGCAGTGATAGCATGTCAATAAGGTCTTCATCCTCTCCTGTACCTTGCTTTTTCCCTTCAAACCTCTCCAATCAGAAAATAATAACTGGATGTTCTTTAAAAGAAGCATATAGAAAAAAATTAATCTGCACATTCAGTTGTTCAGAAATGGACAGACTAAAATTTGGGATATAAAATTTTGGATAGGGAAATAAAAATTTTTTATCTGAACTGCCTCCGCCTGAAGATTACAGCTGGGATTTTTAGATTAAGTTCTAAAATGAGATTTCCAGTTATACCTGGATTTCAAGCATCTGGGCTGGCAAACTTTATGAACAGCCTTTACCATACCGATTGGCTATTTTAATGTTCATCTGAAGCCAGGCAGAACAGAGGCCTTAAATAAGTTAATTGATCTTTTATCAGATTTCAAGAAATCACATTATTTGGCAAAAATATGGGGGAAGGAGTTCATTTCGATTTATTTTTACGCTTTCAAACCTCTTTGCTTGCTTGTAAGTGATACCTTAACCTGTATTAATTCGTTTTCACAGTTCATTTGCAATCACCTTTTCAACATCAGCGCAGTGTGGATTAACTTTCCAAGAATTCCCAAAGTCAACTGGATCGACTTCAAGATGTTCATTGCTGCTGGTCAAGTCATTGTTTTGGATTCCATCAAAATTTCCACACAGACCACACACTTGATCCTTGCAGGGAAAGAAACACAAAATACATAAAACTTACATCTGTAGACCAGCCCAGGGTTTTGTTAAAAAATCTTTTTAGCCTAGTGCTTTAATGTTTTAAAAACTGAATTATCCCTGCCCTTGCCAAGTTCACTAAAATAGACAGTCTCTCACAGAGAAAGTGTAGTTCCTATTCCTATTCTACTTTGCTGAAAGTAGGACTATACTGTCTCTAGAGGCCCCAGGAAGCAAGGTGATGACTCTGATCAGGGGTGCCTGTTGGCTCTGTTTAGAGTATGTCCCTACAATCCCATTTTACTTCTAGACATGGCTGCCCTATCTCCATCTCTAGCAAATCTGTCTCCTTATACTGCTTTTTTTAAATACAGAGGAAATCACTCATGGCATAGTTATTCATAGTCATCCTTTCTGTAATTGCTCATCTCCAGTGACCCAGATTGTACCCGTTACACTTGAACTGCCAGGAAAGTAAGCAATCCTTACAGTATTACAAAAAAAATCCCTTCATTTTCAAGCAAGTGCCTGATCCTCCATGGAACTCTATCAGCACGTCTGCATTTAAAAAATGCTGCTCCCCATGAGACAAGGTAAGTGGACTCTTTAGTGAGAATAAAAAGTAAAGCAAAAACCACTCACTTTGAAATTGCCTTTTAAGATAACTGAGACTCCCATGGCCAGATCCCAGGTCACACTGATGCTTTTGCCCAGCAAAATGATGTAATAACGGCCAGACTTCATGACTTCTAAATCACTGTCATCTTTAGGAGGAACCTTGATGTTTACCTGAAGAAGAAAAGCACATGGTGCTATTGACTGCGTCTCTAATTCTGATACGATGCAGGTCCCTTTCCCAGTGGGGGACATGCTCATAGGTTCAAACTATTTTCAAATGTGCTCTTCTCCAAAGAATGGATAGTTCCCATTAAGTTATACACATGTTTTTGCAAAACTGTAAGCAAGGCACAGGTAAGGGACTGATTACAGGCTTCTCTCTACACAGAAAAGTTGCTGCGGATAAATTATTGCCTTAGAAACAATACTTCTGAACAGCAAATTGGGATACAAGCACGGTATTTCAATAGCATCATGTTTCTATAATTCTGAATGAGGGAAGTTCCACATGCTCCCAGGATATAACATATACTCGTCACAAATGCTGACACACAAAGCAACGATTGTTAAACAGAAGAAGGGTTGGTAAAGAGGACAGGATATACCCAACTAACAATCAGTTTGGTCTTCACGTACTGGTTCACTGAATAATGGCATGTTTTATTTTTATTTCATCTTTTTTGGAAACCAACAATTCTGTGCTCTGAGGCAGGTAGCGACAAAAGGGCTGGTGGGGTTAAGAGTAACGTGAACTGGGAGAACCACATGCATCGGTGGCCTCTGAAGGACCAGAGTCTGATTCTGAAGTTCAGGAAGGACTTTTTTTCCCAACCAGCTACGCCAAGAGGAAAAATCCTGAGAGGTACCTTTCAGTCTCTTCATTTTTCCATCACTTTTACTTCCCCTGTGTGCCTCTTTCCATCTGGCTGCAAATTCATCGCCTCCAGCTACTAAGAGTTTAGGAGATTAATTTAAAATGCTTTCCTTCACACCATAATCCCCTTTCAATGGGAACACTAATAGGATTATTGACCACATTTGGGGAGAGAGGTCTGGCACGGCTGTTACTTTAAGCACCACTAATGCATTAACTGAAAACTGCTTAATTCTGGAAGAGGCAGATGAAAGCTTTCAATCAGTACAAATAGTGATTAAAGCAAGGGAGAAAGAGGAGCCTACAAACCATCCACCCACTCTCAAGTTTGAGGGCAAAATATTTCCTTATCCCACTATTCTCCTTGTTCAGTTCAGTAAAAGCTCAGCTCCATAATTCAATTCTCATCAACTCTGGGTTATCATCAGCAACCTTCATCCCCAGAGAAGATAGCTCACACCCTTCAAGGACTTCCTGAAGAGGGCATTCTGTGTCTTTAGGGAAGAATACATTAAAAAAATATTTCAGGAACTGAAAGCTTTTTCATACCTATGCCCAATGTATCACCATACAGTCTAGTCACACCTGGTCACTTATCTTCTATATAGTCTCTCTTTCCAAACACAGACAAAAGCAGAGGACAAAGCTAAGTTGGGAGATCGACTTAAATTACAGAATTTCTATGTTTACGGAGGCTTTTTGCCCAACCATGAAGTCATAAACTTTTGACCTTGAAAACTGGCAGATTTATTTGTTTCAGAAGAGAAAAAATGATTTCATGATTTTTTTTTTTAATGTAAGCCAGAACTGTAATGTGCAAATACTTCAATTAAGCTGCCATTTACTTAAAACTAGAGGCAGATCTCAAAACAATATAATCTTAAAACAATATATCTTGGAAACATTTTAATGACAAAAAACCCCACTTGATTCTCCTGCTTGCTTCTAAGGATTCTTGTGGAAAAAAAAAGACCATAGGAATTCATCAGTGCATGAGAATTTGCCTAGGAGTCTTCATATCAGTTATTATTCCTTAATCTCTCCTTTGGTTGCTGTTATTTCTAAGAAAACCTTCTCTAGATATTACACCGAGCCTTAAACTCCGTAGAAAGACAGCTAAAAATTCAGTCTTGGTCACGTGGACAGTCTTGGGACACAGACCTAGCTCTTGCAAGGACATATTCTCTTAGGAACCCAACACCGTCTGCTGCTGGAGCTGCTGCACGCCTCATCACCTCCTGTCTTTTTGGGCCCTTGTTTAGGTGTGTGAACAGAATCACAGCTCTTCTGAAAAATACATCCCCTGAAGAAGTTTTCAGACAAGTTCTGATGATCCCTGCACTACTTTTCACCCTCACCCTGCCAGGGGATTCGTTAGTCGTAGAAATAAAGAATCGATTGGGCAACCAATAGATCCTACGGTCCTTCCTCTGGCAACCAAAATCCTACACATACCGTATGCTGTCAGGATGGATGCACTGCACACAAACTTTTAATAATTGCCACATTTCACATGTTCCCACGTTTCAAGCATCAGTGGCACGCAGCAATTTGCAGGCAAACTCGCAGGCTACACCAAAACCCGTTTCAGCTTTGTCCCTTAACCCAAAAGAAGGTAAAAGGAGAGTGGTTTTACATTTCACTGGGAACATTTTTTTTTGCAAATCTCTGGTCCAGATGCCAGTTCAGAGCACACTGTTCCTGAAAACTGAGAGACTGAAATCCTACAATCCACTGGAGCCCTGTAACGTTTGAACACACAGACGGTCTCGTTACAGCGCCCAAGGCAAAGAACTGAACTCTGCCTTTTGGAAAGCTTGTTTCCTCCAGTGGAGGGATGTGGAAGTGATTCTTGGTTAATTCTTCAGTGTCTGTCAGTAGGACACTGGAAAAAAAAAAAGAAAAGAAAAAAAAAAGAAAAAAAAAACAACCCCGTCATCTAGATTTTCCACCTGACAGTTTAACAAGGAAAAAGATAGGGATATTTGCTTCTGCAGTACCAACTTCTTTCAGCAGTGACTTCTTTTTTTCCTGTGTTCTCAGTCCTTCAAAGGGCTAAATCAAGTCAGAAATTTCACTAGTCATGGGTAGTCACTTTTTCTCTTCCTTCCACTTAACCTTGTTTGAGACAGGCCTCCCATGTTCAGAAAGGGCATTACCCATAAGAGCTTGCATTGAATTGCCTTCTTGTCTTGATAAATTTATTGGCATCAAACAGAAATACCACAATGGCATTATACTTCTGGGAACAAATTAGACAATTCTAATCCTGACAATCTCTTCATTTTATATTCTAATTTTCAAGAACCAGTGAGTATAAGGCTGTTCATGCCTTACCTTACTAATCAACCTGAAATTCTTTTACCCAAAAAGAGGGAAAGAGAAAAGCAGCATACATACATTTCCATTAAGCAACTCTATTTCCCCACTTTCGTAGAGAATGATAACCCTTTTGGTGCACTTTTCTCCAGTGAAGCCACAACCTTCATTTGAAATTAATATCCGGAATGTCCCAGAGTCATCCTTGCAGAAATCCTACCAGACAAAAGTAAATGAATGAGTCATTAAAGCAGAACATTTGAAAAACACATACAGATTTATGGAGTAAAAGGAAGGCTCCGATAACACCCTGTGTCCTCTGTGGCCAGTACGATACATGTTGGCATGTCAACAGTTCCCATATTAGTTTACTTTGGCTTTAGTGTTGATATTTGTGGGGTCAATTTCTGGCTGCTCCCACAAAACCTCCGGCTGATGCTAATGCCCAATATCTTTATTAAACTCTCCTCTCTGCTACGAAGACAATGGATATTGTCAATGTACTCCACATAGGTTGGTGGCTGGAAGAGAACAGTGTCTTGGCAAAAATGAAGAAGCAGAGTCCGTGCTGCTCATGCATTGAGAAGGTTCACTGAGCACTTCTTGACAGTAAGTCGTCGCTACAGCATAAAGAGGCCAGTGGGAAATGAAGCAAGACTGATCTATGGGCATCTACAATTCTTTGTTAAAGATGAGATTCAGACAGCTTCTCTCTGTACCCTTCTGCTATCATTGTTTTATAATCATGTGCCAGGTTGACACACGACAACCTAACTCATTTCTGTAGAACACAATGCCATCTTCAAAGTTCTCAAGGCATCTTAGAAGTCATTAATAAGCTCTGCTCTCCTCTACTGTACATCTGGTTTAGTAATAAAGAATACTTTACTGTGATTTGTCCAAATGTTGGACTTCTCTCCTGGTGTAAAACGGGTGTATTATCAGGCAGCCTCAGCATTTGACATGTTCTTACCTGGACTAATACATATTGACAGTTTCCTGGAAACTTGTACTTCAGTCCATCAAATGTCAAATAATGAGCGGTACCAATGACAGTGCAGGTGCCATCACAGGTATTTCTGGTGCATTCCCACGTTCGACCACGGCACACACTGTAAAGGGAAAATGAGTCAGTGACAGACATCATTTATTTCCAGTGTACATAATAAACAAGAGAAAGCAAGGTACTGTAGGCAAACTGAAAGACCAAAAGTTTCTGCCTCCAGGAGCTCATGATCTGAAGACTCTCCAAAAGACACACAAATGGTGATAACCTACTATTTTTCCTCATTCTGCTTTTTTTCCTGGGCCTGGGTAAAGGATTAACCTACTGCAGACCAAAGAGGAGCATTGCTCCCCTACGTGACTTAACCCAGCCATCAACTGCAGCTCTGTGAGGATGCTTTGCAGTTCTCTGTCCTGCAATCTCTTCTCGGGTATGTCCCCCAGCAGACCCTTTATATGCTTGGCCTTGAGAAATTATTCTCAGAGGGCTCCCTGACTAGACTGCTGGAATCCTTCTCTAGATGGACTTCCATAACTATGTTACACTCTCGTGCACCAGATGACAATCTCTCTCATTGATATAAATTAACATACATTAGTATTGGATGCATAAATCCAAATATTGCATTAACATGTTAAGTGAATAAGGAATGTGTTTCCTTTTTTCTTACAAGCTGCATGTAGGAGTTCATGCTTTTTGAACTTCCCTATTACAGAAAAAAAAAGGCCTGGACAGACCCTGCTAGAATATTTAGTAATACCATTAGTATTTTATTTTGGATACCCTGCTCTGCTCTGAGTAACTTTTAAGAAAAACAGACTGATTACCCTCTAAGGACCACTACAGGTTAAATATGAAGTATATCAGCAACCCTGTTTATATTTGCAGTACTGTCCATTTTTCCCTCATCGAAACCTAAAATAGTAGTAAATTTAATATCCAGCTGATGCCAAAGGACACGTGTTTATTTTAGTGATCAACCTCTGGGACCAAGTAACCAGGGCTGTAATTCAGTCTGCCCAGTGGCTTCTGTTCAGATTATATACTTGAGTATAATACTAGCCTTTCTCCATAGATGTCTTTCTGTTCTTAAATTAAATTCGTTCTTCACTATAGTTTATCTGACCTAGCAATTGCAGACATTACCTCAAAGCCTGACAAGAACACACACATGGATAGAAATAGGTGTTTTTCTTTCATAGATACATAAATACATACACTCTCTGAGGAAAATCCTACAGTCTGATATTGTCCCCTGAGGTCTCTTGTGGTGATCAAAGCAGAACATCTACCCTAAAGGAGAATTCAAGTTTGGAAACATACAAGTAGGACTCCAAGCTAAACCTCGGCTCATGCGACAAGAGATGTGACAAGACCCCTGATCGTGAAAGGAGATACACCAGTGGTTGTCTGGCTGTATAGCTTCCAAGTGATGTTGTGGAGGACACCTAGACTTCCTCACAAGCAAGGGATATGCAAGAAAAAAGAAAAAAAAAAGGGGAACATCCTGATATGGAAAGCAAAACAAGGTGCTGCCTTATTTTTTCAGGGGGAGGGGACTTCTGAAGGGCAATCAAACACAGAGTTGAGGTGGTGATATCATTGTACCCACATGGCTGTAGCAGCTGTACTGTGCTGTCATTATCATACAAAAATCAGTGATGCCAAAATGAAAGGGAGAGAGCTCTTTTTTGTTTCACTTCTCCTTTTGGACTCTTTTCGCCCTTTTTTTTGTTGTTTTGGTTTCTCTTTTGTTTTAAAAAAACACAAAAGAACTAAACAAACAAAAAAAAACCCAAACAACACATGGTGACCATCTTGTGAGTGCATAATCAAAATACAAAGAAAGCAAATTTTCTTATCTTGGTGTAACTCAATCCGTTTCAGTTTAATTATGTCAGTGTAACAGACAGAAGGAAAAATAGCAGGGCTCCCAGTTTTCCTGATTACACCAAACCAGGCATATTCAACAGCAATCACTATTAAATTTATCAGAGTTTCCAAGAACATTTATATCCTTTGATCCTTCTGATACATAATAATCTAAAATTTACTTGGTACCCTGATAAATAAAGCTCAGGGAGGTAAATAATACCCTTATCTTCATGTATAAAAGAGAGAAAGAGGGAAACATAAATAAGGATAAGAAAAGACTTCAGGGGATCCACGCAGTCCTCTTGACCTTTTCCAGAAGTATCCTGGAGAACCACATGCCTTGCAACAGAAGCTGCAGGTACCAAAGGGGATCTTTCCCTTGGCATCCATGGACTTTCGATCAGTGAAATAAATTGATCTGCTAACTAGCACGAGACCAAGCAAACAAAATAAAAAACAAGGTCAACGAAGCATAAAATCTGATCGCTTTTGTTTGTTATGAATTTTGGGGAGTTAGAATAGCATCTGACACCTTATCTCATAATCTAATAATAATAAGTTAATAATCTAATAAGCAACAGCTTGCTTGAGGTTGGAGAAACATTCATCTACTAAACACTATGTGAACACAGATGGACACCATCACTGCCCCAGGGATTTTCTAATCAAGCTCTATAAAGGCAGGGAAAGAGGAACTCTATCCCTGCTTTACAGATGCAAAAACTCAGGGATAAAAAACCTGAAGTACTTTCCCAAGATCAAATTGCTAACCAAAGAGAAAAAAGAAATACTGAACCAAGTTCTCTAGTAATGGCTTAACTCAAGCATAAGCATTGTTTAATCTTGATAACAGTTCACAGTATAATAAATATTGTACAATACATTTTTTTCAAAGAATGAAATATTTGTAACATAAAACCTACTGCACGCTGTTCTATTAAATCTCTACTAATAGGTAGAGCAAGAGCACAATTTTGTATTTATGTGCACAGACAGATTATAAAGTATGTGGTGTAGCAAAATTCAGATTAGCAAAATTCTACTGTGTACTGCTTCATAAATGTTATTCCAAAATTTTCACTGAGCTCTACGATGAATTCCCAATACATAGCATAACAAAAGTTTTGCCACTAGCATAGACTTGGAGACATTCCGTTGTTCATGAATTAGGGTGTCCCATATGTCAAGTTGAATATAAAAGCCAAATCTGACACCTCTGGCTCATATATTGCGTTTGCAGGTGTTCACATCTGGCTAAGAACAAGTGAGAATGAGAACTCCTGCAACAGCAGTACAAAAAGCAAAAACAAAAGAAAAGGAAGATCTGACCTCCAAAATGCAGACTCTCAATTCTTATTAATTCTCAAAGCAATACTAATTCTCTATATCACCTCCTAAATGACATTTGACTTTATATTTGCTGAGAACTATCATGAAGCTTTTCAAAGTCACATAGTTCAAAAAAGCTCTAGTGACATATTTGAATGGACCTTATTTCCAATTTTACTTTCATATTCAAGAAAAACACCCCAAATGAGAGGAAGAACTTTTTATCAATGAGAAAAAGCATGATTTCTAACATTTTTCTTGACCCTAATATTGAAAAAAACACTATGTACTAGAGGAAATTTCACTTACGATGGCATGGCCAGAAACAAAGTTCAGTTACAAGAATGAAGCAACACATTTATGACTATTTAAGGCTGGAGATTATAAGACTGACTGAAAATAAAGAAACTGTGCAAGGGCTTTGTGAAGAATCTTGCACATTTCACACCACCACCTAGGAGTTTTACACCTTACTGTGTAATTTTCACTGTGGTTTTTCAACAAAATTTTCATTGTGGTTTTTTTTTTTCAGCCGAGTCACTTTTACCTAGATGCAGCGTAAGCAGGTTATAGTATATCTATATAAAAAGATCAACTTCTACTCCATCTTCCTTCCTTCAACCCTATTTTTCCCCAGGCCTACTTATGGTACATGATTCGCAACGTAATATGTAGCTGCGAAGGAAAAAAATTAAACCAAACATTGGAAGGTCAATATTTCCAGATAAAAGCATAAAACCTTGTATCCAAGCCTAACTTAAAGCAGTTAGGAGCAGTTTAAAAATATAGCACTTGAAATCACTGCTGCTCAAAGATCAATGCACAAAACAAAAATCAAACCATGTGACTCTTCAATGATGCTGATTCCCCACCCAGTCACACAGAGGGTAACAGAAACCACAGAGCTGGGCAGGAACATTTCAAGTAAAACACACGAGAGATCCTGAAGTCTAAAAGTTCAAAGAAAATGGTTTTCACGCTGCTGGTGGCTGGATGTCCTACACCTTGGACTCCTGGATCTCTGCAGGAATGGGTGACCGTTCCTTCCACAAGATCACAGACAGACCAAAGCACCTCTCCGATGCTGTGCAGGCAGAAGCCACAAACTGTCCAGCAGGCAAACACCCTTACCCAAGGCTGTGCCAAGGGTTTCCCTCCACACACAGCCCAGCACTTTCTTTTGAACCTACAAATTCTTTTTCAAGAACTAAAAAGAATAGGTAGGGATACAGGTGAAAGACACAGAGCAGTTATTCTTTTCTTCTAAGAAGATATCACAGAATCAAAGAATCACCTAAGTTGGAAGGGACCTTTTAAGATCATCTAGTCCATCTAGTCCAATATCACCAGCTCTTTTTCCCTTTTTTCCCCTATTTTTTTTTACTATATCAATGGACTGAGCACTCATTGAGATAAAAGAGGTCAACTTATTTTCTGCCTGGTTCTTTTATATTTTTCTAAGAGCTCCTGTCATACTACAGCTGGCATATTACACCCCTTCTGCTGATGCATGATGGTCAGAGGGCTGGAGCACCTCTCCTATGAGGACAGGCTGAGAGAGCTGGGGCTGTTCAGCCTGGAGATGAGGAGGCTCTGGGGAGACCTAATAGTGGCCCTTCCAGTAGCTGAGGGGGCTACAGGAGAGATGGGGAGGGAGTTTTTATCAGGGAGTGTAGCGATAGGATGAGGGGTAACAGTTTTAGACTGAAAGAGGGGAGATTTAGACTAGATTTTAGGAAGACATTCTTTAGTGTGAGGGTGATGAGACACTGGAACAGGTTGCCCAGGGAAGTCGTGGCTGCCCCATCCCTGGAGGGGTTCAAGGCCAG
>JAOQGH010000001.1:75347009-75369162 GCA_025769975.1 Gallinago jamesoni
GTGGGAGGTGTCCCTGCCCAGGGCAGGGGGGTTGGAACTGGATGATCTTGAAGGTCCCTTCCAACTCTAACCATTCTATGACTTTTATGTGAAGGGCAGAAAAAGGAAGCATGACAGCAGAGCTCAGTGATAAAACACTGCTGCATTTTGCCAGATATTGCCCTGCTCTTTATGCAGCATGCAAAGGGAATATGCTGGTGTATGCAATATGTACGTTACTACACTGCAAAACCTGACTTTATATAAAATAGACAGACCTGTTTAGAAAACAACCCTTGGTTTTCTCAGAAAGAAGTTAGGTGCCTCAGAGATAAACAGAAAAATGCCTTTCCAGTGGCTCACCATGTGTTGCAGTCATCAGTGACGGTCTCTCCCTTGGCGTATTCTCTCCCGTTGTGAAAACATGGGCATCTCTCAGGAGCAACACACCTGTTTTCATGTCGCACCTACGCAAAACACACAGTTTGTCAGCATGCAGGCCTGCTGCTGTGTGCCAGCACACGGAGGAGTAAGCACGAGGACGTGTGGATAAAGAATAAAGGAAAGGACAGAGAAAACAGTTCAAGACAACCTAAAGTAAGAAAGATACTGCGTTGCTAATATTTTTTCCCCTTAACATAAATAGAGCTATAGGTACATAAATCACAGTCTTGTTTCAGGGGCTGGGAGAATAAATAAGACTCTAGGACAACCTCATCATGAGAAAAGTTCAATTTGACAAAACCCATGGTGAGGGGGAGATAAAATAGGCTAACCTGAACGTGGAGAGCAGGTGAATAGCACACACTTCTCACACACAACCTGAAGGCTGCCCCTACCCGAAAAACAACCTGATGCAGAGCTCAGCTGGGATGAAAACTGTGAGACGGGGAGCTGCAGTACTAGAAGAATTCCAGAAGGTTCCATCGTCAGATAACACACCACAAAAAAAGCCTCCTCCCCTGTCAGCTCGCCTCTGAAAACTGGAATGGTTATTCATTTTCTTCCAAATTCTTACTTATTCTCTATGAGGCAGGATAATTATCAGTCCACTTGAGACACCTTTCCACTCCCACAAGCTTTCTTGCTGGGCAATAGGTCATTAAGTTCTGTTGACAATTTTTTAATTTTTTTTTTCAGTTTTACCTTCCTGATCTTAGTTTCTCTTTGTATAAAAACAAACCACTTGTCCCACTTTAAAAAAAAAAAATAAATATCAAAACAAACCAAACAAGACAACAACAACAAAACCCAAACAGACAGCAATGCCTTTACACTGTTACATTTTTTTTTCCTCCATTTTCTCTGTTATTTCTGTGATTACTCCTTTCCCATTTAGAAGACAGTGAGTTTTTAGAGGATCAAAACAAAGGCTGGCCATTCTGTTTTTCACTTGGACGTGATTTTGCAAAGCCAGGAGAAGGTTTGGCTCTTACTTCATGGAATACTGAAATGCAGAGCACTTCCCCTCCCTCTCATTCAAAAGTCACAAAGTATCACCTTCCCACTTTAAACTCTTCCTATAAAATCATTAAAATAGGTTTTGGTGGTTTGTTTTTTTTTTTTACCATTAAATATGGGCCAATGAGATCAATGTAGTCCAAACGCCAGGTTAATATAGTAGAAGAGCTCTACTTTTTCCTGTGGGAATCTAGAACCACCACAGGGAACTGCTAATAAAAAGGATTTCACAGCCCAGAGACCCTTTATTCATATGCAGCTCCACATGGTCTATGGCTTATGGAGCACGATATTATGCCAAATAAACTCACACCGACAGAAGCAAGATGGAAACAAAAAAAATGCTTTTCTAGATGATAGAGCTGGGGCTCTGCCTCGGATTTAATCTCCACACAGAAGAGGGAGAAAACAGGCCAGAGAAGACCATATGTTTCCAAGGTTGTTTAATTCCTTCCTTCCTTCCTGGTGGCACTCAGGAAAGAAAAAAAAAAAAACCAAAAAAAACCCCCACAATATATGACTTCACTCTCATGGTTACATTTCTCAATTTTTCCACGGTGTTCAGCAACACAAGTCGCAATGGACTTGAGAGCAAGCCTTTGGGTCCATAATTTGGGATTGGGCATGTGGTTTGTAAAGGGAGGGTTAGGACCTCTTCTACTCGCTCCCTCACACAGTGACATGAAGCTAGTCACAGTCCATCCCCTGACTCCAAAAACTTAATAGACTGGTATGAGTTTTTCCATCACAAACGTGCAGCCCCCATGAAGCTACAGTGCAGCGACTGTTAATCCACCAACAAAGAGGGAAAACCATCTTGCCTGAACAACACAGAGTGGGTGGGTGAGATTTAGAAAGCAGGACGTAAATACTCAAAGGGGACTTTGACCAGGAGACTAATTAAGACTAATTGCTGTAAAACTCAATGGATTTGCTGCAAAATTTAGCAGATGATCATTTCGTTAGTAGCAACACCCAATCTACTGGTTGTACTTAAACCACATCCAAAAGGTGGTATATCTGTCAGCCCAATGCTACGCTGTGTTACCAGTCTGTTGGGCCACACCACCACATGGTACTACTATGCCAGGAACATTACTCACAAAAAGCTAGACTTTTGGTGGAAGCCTCTCAGCCCATCAATAGAGTCCATTTAATACAGAAGATCTAACACTCCTGAGTGCTCAAGGACCACTGATGGGAGGCCACGAGTGTTGAAGAGGCAACCACAAGGCAAGACACAGGTTCGTAATGAGAACAGCTGCGCTTTGTACCACCTCACACCCTCATGATGACACTCCTGAGACCACATTCATGGGGATCATAAATTGTCAAATAGCTGATGATTCCTGCCCCCAGTCCCTACCCGGGGACCTGACAGAAATGTCCATCATTTCCTTGCTCTACCTTATTAATTGTTGAGCCTTGACAAATCTTGCAAAAGGAAGGACAGCAGTACAGATTTCAGAACGTTAAGATTATTCTCCCCTAAACTCTGCCATGATGAGGCTGAATTTTAATCTCTTGGTCAACACCATTTTGATGAGTCTCTCACTGTCAAGGGAAGCTCAGCTTTTCACTCTGTTCCTCCTGATACACCTGAGGACTTCAGCAGAAAGTCAGCCAAAGGTATAAAGGAGTAAGGGATAAGTAAAGGAAGTGGGTGGTATTAGAACCCGATAGCTGATACATTTTAACTAAAACAGCCCGTCACCATTTCTGTGCAAAAATAAGTCAAAACCATGTGAGGACAGACCACTCAACATGTGCAGTCTTACGCTTGACTTTTCTTTCCCATGTTAGCTGTATGCTTCTTATGTTTGTTTTATGAAGCTTTATCCTTGAGCAGATGCACATACCAAAAAGCTGGTACCCACTCCTTGTCCCAGGACAAGCCTACACTGAAAAATATACAACAGAGCTAGAAGGAAAACCAAATAGCACTCTATTAAGATTGTGTTGAAAACAGTCTGGAAGAAAAAAACCTTTCAAACTTCTCCATTTAATACGTTTAAGGCTTTTTTTCCTTTTTATACTAACATATCGTGGTTTTATAAATAGTTTTATTTCAGCAGCCGCAACTCAATAAAACATTTAATTTCAAATTTAAACCTTCGTTTTGTTTCAGTTGTTGGAAACTGAGAGAAATTAATTTTCTAGTTTTGGAGTGTCTGGATTTTGTGCTTTCTGATTGTTCTGCTCCTCTTTTTCCCCAGAAAGGTGGTTAACACTCCATTTGTATATTTATTAATATTTTCCAATGGGAAAAACCTGGAGTGCAGTAAACTAATCTGAGAAAGCACATTTCTCCCCACACTTCTGCACATATGTTATGATTTATCTTTTCTGCTCTGCAAAAGGGTGACAAGTATGGAGAATTTCCCACCCTCCAGATGATCAAAGACAGAAAAAGAAGAATTACTTTTCATGACATAGCGAACATTTTCAAGAAATCAAAACAACGTAAAATATTAAATCAAGATGAACTGGAAAACTTATTTTTCAGTTTGAATAAATTAGCTTTCATCTGCATTTTCTCATTAGGGAAATAATTGATTGATTGGCAATTTCTATCCCCAAAGTTTCCAATTGAAATCTATCCGACTGCGGCATCATGTTCATGAATAATCCTTGATTTTTCTGAAATTATTTTTCAGCTATGAAATTCAAAATTGGCTGGCAATTTGTGCATGCAGATTTCAGACTATGCCTTGCTCTGTTTAAGACTGGTAGCTTTGCTAACTTCACTGTAAGCACCTCTTCATATACATTGGAATAACTTTACACTTAATTCCATATTAAGTATATACAATTGCAAATAATACTGGGGAGTTTTTAGGTAAACTACATATCTTTGGTTTTTCCTGATCATATAAACCATTTTAGAGAAGCAGGAATATTTGGGGGTTTTTTGCTAGTAAATTTTCCATGACAATTCACAATTTTAATATGGGAAAGAAAAAAAAACCTTCAGTAAAGAGGCAGAAGTCCTTCCACAGTGATGACACCTGCAAATATTTATTCCTATAAACGTTCAGTAATCTGTTTCTCTTCCCAGTCATTCCTACAAACAGTAGCTCACCTCCATGAGTGCTTGTAAATTAAATAGGATTATAGAACACCAACAGGGGAGACTGACCGGTAAAAGAAATAGTAATACCTTTTTCCGGTCCCTTTATTGCTCAGCTCTGAGGGTACAAGTCTGGAAAACACAGACTTGGTGACTTTGCAGTGCTTTCCCTCAGTATGTCCAGAGTCATCAAGTGAGAGAGAGGCAGGATGGAAAGGAGAACCTCATCACCATCCCAAATCCTTCCATCTTTGGCAAATGATACTGGGAGCACAAAGACTCATTGCAGAATGCAGAAATAAGGAAAAAGCCTCCCCCAAACCATCTTGGTTAGGTACCTACTAGAGATGAGGTGATAACTGTCCTTTGGTAACAAGCTGGCAGGTCCTGTGAAGCCACACAGCAGGAGTCTAAGGCACGGCCAAGGGTACGCATGTAATGAAAGCACCAAGCTTGACCTTGCCTTTGCACGGCCATGGTTTCTACAAAATCACCTGTATACTGACTTCTCCCACCATGGCTTTGGGAAACGTGAACCTCACAATTTTTATTCCCAGCCAGATAGAAAACCACCGAGAACAAGCAATTATAGGCTGAGTTTACTGGAAGATTGAACCATGCTGTCATCTAGTGGACAAAGAGCTTATTTTACTCGTTATTTTAAAAAAATGCTGGGCCCGCTTCTACAATCCCAGCCCTAACAAACCATCTTGTTGAATTCAATGTCAACTGGAGTTCTCAATTCCAGAATGCCAAGGACCGTTTCTCTTGGCAAAAAAAACTTTATTAGATAACTGCTTGAATGATAGTTCCAACCTACTGAAAATGAATATGAAATTCTATACTAAACATGAAGGTTAATTACTAGGAAGTTGATTTAGCGAGGCAAGGGACGGAGGGGGACGGGCATAACTATTTTTTTCCTGTTGAGTAATTACCATAATTTGCTTTCCATGATTATCTCACAAGTGTGTTATTACCATTACCCTGGAACTGAAACCAAATCTCAAGCCCCTTCACCAAATCAAAGAGTTCTGATTGTTATATACAAGTATCGGACCTTTACAAGTACACAAACTTTTGTAAGTTTACATATCACACTGCTGTTTTGGAATATTCTTCTCTAAAAAAAAAAAAAAAAAAAAAAGGACATCAAAAACCTTAATGTGAAAAGAAATAACGCTTGTTTTAAAATTGTGGTGAAAATTTGCTCAATATTGATATGAACACCTTTAAATTATGTTCTGTATTTTTTCCACTTCGGACCTACTAGATACTTCGCAAGTCTGAGATTTTGTCAACAGCTGGAATTTTATTCTGCAGTATCATCTATTTACATAAATGTGTATTTATCAGCAAAATATGGTGGCAAAGTTAAAATGCATGAATATTAATGTTTTCTGTTTGGTTGGTTTTAGTAGGATAATGGAAGGAATTTTGAGGGGAAAAACCACCCATATTCGTATAGAAGCAGAAAAAACAACAAATCTTTAAAACAATACACGTTTTCAGGGAAAGCTAATTGATTTTTAAAATGGAATTTAAAGTAGTAGATAAAGTCAATTCATTAGAGCTGAAGCCTAAACATAAACATGCATCTCAACCCGGGGAGTAATAATCGGAGTAGGTACCTTAAGTAGGTATAAAAGGGTAAAAATATAAAAGTTTTTTGCATTTCCAGACTTCCTGGGTTGTAGTATTTGAAAACATCTTGCTTTACCTTATGCCCCTCTGAGTTAGAAAACTGCACCAGCACATCTCTAAGTACCAACCAGAACATCTCTAAGTACCACAGGTATCAGATAAAGCCTCACAACTGTAGAGTTGCTCTACAAAACAAAATAAAGGCACAGCCTCAAGTCATTTTTCCAGCATCTATCAGGTATTTTCATCCGCATTTCATGCATTGAATGCAACAAACTTCTTAATCCCAGAAGTTTTCTGGGACAGAGAAATCAAAAAGGTCATTTACTCAACTTCATAAAGACCATGATCTCCACCTTGATCCTATCTGTGGGATGCCTGGGCACGAGATCCTGTGCACGACTCGTTGCTGCCCAGGGAGTACTGCACAGCACTGAATACTGATGCTTTTTAAACAACAGCAGCAATCTGCTGTCTATTCTACTCGGTCTGCTTTTTATCAGGGCTCTAGATTGATACTGATTTCACAGGCATTGGATTAGCAAATAACTATTTACTCTATTTAAAAATGATTAAACTAACAATTAAATTTGAGGGTTGCAGGGGAACATAACTTTGGAGCCCAAAAAGCATTTTACCAGTGGGAAAAAAAAAAAACAACCATGCTCAACACACCATCTGCAACTCCAGGACACCCTCTGGTATCATCTCAGCAAGTTTCATGTCCATCGTTCCATCTCATGGGGAGCTCTGTTTGGTGCAATGCCCAGGAAGGCAGCAGCAGAGATGGAGACTTGATGAGGAGGCAACAAGTATCAGCTGGAGGGTCTGGCTGGATGTGGGGTCATTTTTTTATTTGGGATATAGGTACGTGATATAGACACTTGTCTTGAGTACTAGTGCACCAGGGAGGCTCAGAAAGACTGAGGAGGAATTTGGGAAGAGAGTTGAAGGAAGACATAAACTGGTCTTAAAAAAGAAAACAACAATGTGGTTTGGCTTTTTGATTATCAGTTATTATTACAAGCTTAACTTCATCTTCGATGCAGAAGTACTAATGTACATAATTTGAACCAGCCACAAATTGGCAGAGTCAATACTTCACAACTACGTATTTCCAGAAGACTGCTGGCAGGAAAAAATGAAGGCAAGAAAATGAGGAGGAACCTGCTTACCATCCCTTTTGGACAGAGGCATCCAGATATGCAGCCGTGGCTGATGCACTCCAAGTCATAATTCTGGCAGGTCTTGGCACACTCCAACCCTTCAGCTCTTGGATTGTTTGCAGGACAGACAAATCTTTCCATGGGGGATCTGCATGTCAAGCTCCTTTTTACTTTAAAAAAAATAAATTTACAAAAATTGCAATTAGAACTCAATTAGCACGGAGTTTTTCTAAAGGATGGATCAAGGCTTTTAATGGAAAACCAATTTAGGATGTAGAATGGAGCAATGCCACTGGACCACTACGAATGTCACTGTAAAGGTAACAGTCCCCACTTCCCAATGAAGTGACCTCAGTAAGGCTATCCTAAAAGCACGTATTCTAGTATGGAAGCAAAAGGAGCTGCACAAGCATTCAATTCCAGATTGCAGTTGGGCTGCGAGCACACTTGAGTGTGAAACATATTTCAACCTGTAGGCAGTGTACACTAGCAACGTCGGCACAAAATCCACATTCTGAGAAACAGCAGCACCATATATTGTTGTACTTAGAGTCACTTCCAACACAGAGTATAACTACGTGTGTCACTATCAAAAGCAGTGCCCTTCACTTAAATACAAAGTTTTCAAACTCCCCGAGAACTCAGGTTCTGAAAGATCAGAATTTCCCAAGAAACTCCAGACTATTATTTCAAGCAACGGTAGAAACATGCTTCTGAGGTTTTGTAAGTTCTAAATCAATACTATCAGGAGAATTATGTCTTAATAACATTATAGCAAGAGTTCAGTGAGATATACACCTAAAAGGCTTCAGCTGAAGGACAGTGGGGACCAACCAGTGACATTGTTACTTGAGGGTCTACCAAGATCCCCTTTTCCCAACCCAACCCCTAAACTCTATCCATATGTCAGTGGAGAACCTCAAAAAATCCTAGAACACTCATCTCCTGTTCTCCACTGCAGTGCCTAGCTCTGCAAGGCAGCTGTCAGTCTCTGGGAGGCTTTATGGAGACATGCCTGGTGGCTGGAGACACTTGGTGTCTGGCAGGACTCTAACCTTCAAGCCACAGAAGGCTTTATCTGCACCAGAACTTGCACCCTACTAGCCAGAAGGAGGAGGTCTGTCTAGTTACTGAAGTCGTGTGATCCTTAAATAGGAACTGAGGGCCTCAGATCACCACCGAGGGACCCCTTAACCTCTTCCACTGAAGACAGACTGCAGTGGCTAACTATCATTTTGAGAGGTGGGCCACAACGAGCACTGCATCCTCCCATGCAAACGTTTTGTTTCTATCCACAAAACAAAACAAAACAAAACACAAAAAAAAGGTTCAGAAAAAGACTTCCAACATCAGCAGCCACTGCAACCTCTGGTACTTCTGCCCTACTCTGGATTACTGAGACTGAAGAGAGGGAAAAATTAAAAAAAAAAAAAAGAAAAAATATTAATTTCTTAACGCATACTAACTTCTGGCAGACGGCCTCTCATCAGTGAAAACATCTGTCAGGAAGGCACCAGGAGCTCTGTTTGTACTGCAGTGCATGAAGCCATCTTCACAATAGCTAAGAAAAACAAATAGAGCTTATATTTAACAAAGTGACATTTAGCTTTCACTCCCGCTGTTGTTTTCAAGACAGACCCACGGGGAACCTCTCGGAGCACCAAAATTACACCTCTCATCGGGGCTGATCTGTTGCTCATCAACCCTAAAGGCAAATCTTCCTTTAAGGTAGTTGCAGTGAAACGCCAGCTATATGGGAAACCAGCCGTAGGCTAGCCCTCTCCTGCTGAACCCAAGGCATCTGCAGGCACCTAAAGCTGGGCAAGATAATAGTCAGGTTTGCTGTGGAGAGTGGTCAGGGACCACTTACTGCCTGCGACTCCTGACTCCTGTGGTAGAGGAGGAAAAGAGCAGACACTGTTCCCAAAACTGGGCTTTACCCGGAGCCACCCAGCAATTACGTGCCCGCTCTCAGTTCATGGCTACTCAATTTAACAATTAGAAACGCTTTTTAATATTTGTATCTTTGACAGAGGTAATTAGGTTTTAACGTTTAAGAAATGTAATGCAGTACATTAAAGTGGCATTTTAAAAGCCTTCGAAGCAGCTCTTGTCAGTCATTACACTCCATTTCAAACTGGCAGGAACCATTCGCGGAACGGGGCTTAGTCCTTTTTTTCTGGCGAAGGCAGCATTGGTTATAAGAATAATTTCAAGAAACGCAACAGTAAAACTCACCATTTGGTTTTCTGGAGGCAAAACCTTGCCCTCTTCTACACTAGCTTCATTGGAGGTAAAGGAACTGAACCAGTTAACCTCTTCAGCTATCCAAAAAAATTTCAGAGTCGCATCACGTGGGGGTGAGGTAGGAACACTGGCTGCACTTACCACATGGTGTAATGGTCTGAAAAGACATCCTCTGGCTGGAAGATCTCACCATCATAGTAACAAGAGCAGCGGGTCTTTGGCACGCACTCCTCACGCTCGTCTAGGTAGTGCCCGGGGGGACAGTAGCATCCTTCCACACAGAGCTCCTCGCAGTCCTCATCCGGGTAGGACAGGGATCTGCAGGTCTGGTTGCACGGCATCCCGCACTGCTGGTACACTTGGCCTTCGGGACAGGTCATTGCTGTGGGGAACGATGTGCACATCAAGGAGACCGGCATTTGATCCAAAGCCAAAGAAAAGTTGCCTACCAGACTGGGAAACTGGGGATTAAAATGTATTTCCTCAATTTACTCATCGACAGCGGCCTGCATTACACCCTCTCTTCTTAACTCTGTAGCATCAGTGAGGCCTAGGGCACTGCCTATATACACACACACAAGCTAAACCTTTACTACATGCAGTTTCCAATAAAGGTTGGGATTGGACTGCAACCCCTGCGATGGAAATCCATCCCCAATATTTCATCCGGCACGAAAGACCCAGGCTGTGCCCAGCCTCTCTTATTACTCGGATCTACAAGTTAGCAGGGCTACAAGCATCGTGTGCACATTTACACCTCTCTTCCTTTGCAACATGGGTAGGGACAATTTGGTCAAAATAAGTAGAAATGTGGGTTTCTGCCTTGATCATCTGGTGCTACAACAGTTTTAAGACCCACATCCCAGAAGCCCTCAGTGATTTCTGTGGAAACAAGTGCAAATGATGAAGTCATTTAATGATCATGGAGCCAAGCCTTGTATACTAATGATTACTGATGATTAATGCATTTTTGTGGAGACCTAATTACAGCATTTGGAGCCATTTCGGCACTTTTGTTTATAAAATTTCCACTTCGTCCCACAGAGCTGATTTTGAGGCAACCTCCTCGCCATACATCAGCATCAGCACTAGGTGGCAGCTATGACAACATGTTTCAGAAGACGGGAAAACTAGTTAGTATAATCAAGGACTTTTAACAGGCCTCCTGATAACCAGAGTTTCCAAAACCTGTCGTTTCTAGCAACCTTCCAAAGCAAACAGCCAGGGTTGTAAGGTGATGAGGTAGGATGTTCAGGGAAGCAGCTGCAAACAAAAGTTGGCACATTTGTCCTGTGTCAAAACGAAGATCGAGAGGTTACAGAGAAAGTTCTTCCTCTTCTCGCTCCTGCAGAATGACCCAACAACGCCTGCCATCTCTTCTGTGAGCACACACCCCTGGGAAGGGTAGCAGCAATGACAATGAGAGAAAAACTATTGTAGGACTACAGCCCTGCAGCCTCCCCAACTGCTAGCACTGAGACCAACAAATCAAGTCCTCCATGCTAACCAACATCTAATGCTTACCTACACAAAATCCCTCTGAACTGAAGAATTACTTCTACTTACTGAAGAGAGGTATGGTTGCACCGATATCTTCCTGACTTCTGCTGAGGCACCTGAAGTCCCATACATGGGAGTGTAAGCCCCTAAGTTGAGGATCCAGCCCAGAGACATCTAAGGTGGCTTGAAGCCTTCTTCAGAGCAAGGACCTCCCAAGTTTGGGACTTGTGCCCAAACGATTTAACTTACCTTCCACAACACAGCCCAAGGAATCTGTGTGCGCTCAACAACACAGAGTAATTACCTCCTAACTCAGAAATTCACTCACAGCTACAGGAGCCTTTGGCAGCTATTCACAAAACAGTATTTCTAACATATATAACTGTGATCTTGGCAGTAAATCAAACACTGAACCAGCACAGTCCAGGGCTTGTTTGGTTTTTTGTTTTTTTGTTTTTTTTTTTTTTTTTAAAAAAAAAAAGCAACTTTCATCACTGAATGCATGTACAAGGAGGACAACCATGAAGCCTCAGCCAAAACTATGACTTGCTACACGGGAACCTCTGGAAACAGGGAACTGGTTTGGCAGATTTCACGCAGGCACACCAGTTTACTAGAGTTTCAGGATTCAACAAAGATAGGATCACTAAGAGAAACATCCTGCCCTACTTTCTAGTCACTGTAACACCCCCTGCCTACAGGGACAAGTTTGCAGTGGATCCATTTTTTAGATAAAGCTTTGTAACTCACCCTACCTTTCCGTGCACTTCCTGAGATTTTACAAACGATCCTCGTTTTTCCAGTTATGCTACCCAATGCCATGTTCATACTCCAGTTCCTAATCCACTGTTCCATTACCTCTCAGCAACATCTGTTTTTAACAGCAAAAAGGCAAGACAACTGACCTGGGAGGGGACTTTTGTCTGTACACTTTGTAATACGCTGCCATTATAAAAATTAAAAACAACATCCCATTATTGCCAGGAAAAGGAGAGGAAAAGGAAAGGTGCATCTAATCTCCATGGACGCCTGTTATAAAACCAAAACAGCTCAACGCTGTGCTCTGAAGCTCAGCCTGTACCACATATAAGATGAAAAATAATGGGAAAGCATTGGAAAAGTGTGTATCCATCAGATAGTGCATCCAGCTTCTTGGAGCCCCACCATGTGATGTAGCTGTCCTCAAATGCTGCTCAGACCCTTAGATCCCCAGTCCTCACTCCAGCAATCCTGTATCTGTCCCATGCAAACACTCTTGCAGAAGACATGCAAAGACAACTAATGACCCCACCACCACATTAAGGAAAACAGTGGATTATCCAGAGGACCTAAAACCTGAAACTAGGGACCTGTTGACTGATCCCCCTTTGCCACAAAACAATGCGTACGTACATGAGACGCAGAATATAGAATCATTTAGGTTGGAAAAGACCTTTAAGATCATAGAGTCCAACTGTTAACCTAACACTGCCAAGTCTACCACTAAACTATGTCACTCTGCACCATGTCTACATGTCTTCTAAATACCTCCAGGGATGGTGACTCAACCACTTCCCCTGACAGCCTGTTCCAATGCTTGATAACCCTTTTGGTAAAGAATTTTTTCCTAATATCCAATCTAAACCTCCCCTAGTACAACTTGAGGCCACTTCCTCTTGTCCTGTCACTTGTTACCTGGGTGAAGAGACTAACCCCCACCTCACTACAACCTCCTTTCAGGGAGCTGTAGAGAGCAATAAGGTCTCCCCTCAGCCTTCTTTTCTTGAGGCTAAACAAGCCCAGTTCCCTCATATAGCATGTTCTCTGGAGCCCTCACCAGCTTCTCTGCCCTTCTCTGGACTGGTTGCAGAATCTCAATGTTTTTCTTGTTGTGAGGGGCCCAAAACTGGACACGGTATTTGAGATGGGGTGTCACCAGTGTTGAGTACAGAGCTGAATACAGTACACTTCCCTCTAGTCCTGCTGGCCACACTATTTCTGATACACACCAGGATGCTATTGGCTTCCTTGGCCACCTGGGCACACTTCTGGCTCATATTCAGTAGCTGTAGACCAATACCCACAGGTTCTTTTCTACCAGACAGCTCTCCAGCCACTCTTCCCCAAGCCTGTAGCATTGCATGGGGTTGTGTTGACTCAAGTGCAAGACCAGACACTTGTACTTGTTGAACCTCACACAATTGGCCTTGGCCCATTGATCCAGCCTGTCCAGATCCCTCTGCAGATCCTTTCTACCCTCCAGCAGATGAACACTTCTTCCCAACTTAATGTTGTCTGCAAACTTATTGAGGGCGCACTCGATCCCTCCATCCTGATAACTGATGAAGATATTAAAGAGAACTGACCCCGGTACTGAGCCCTAGAGAACATCACTCTTGACTGGCTACCAACTGCATTTATCTGCATTCACCACAACTCCTTGGGCCCAGCCATCCAGCAAGGCTTTTATGCAGGTTTTTACATGCACATGCATGATCTAGACAGTATGGCTCATCTGCTCCTCCCATGCAGCATGAGGGGATTGACTGTGTTGCTTATTCACAATGGGCAAGGTGGGATTCAGCTCCTAAACAACCAAACTTCAACTAAAATCATTTCAAAGACGTGGGGGAACGAATGCTCTCGTTAGCTTGGCACGCAGCAGAAACGCTGTGCCGCGCTAATGACTTGCCTCCCTGCCATTTATCCACTTCAAATCAAGCAAACTGGTTCTGTCAAGTCATTTCCCAAGAAACTGAATCTCCATTGACCGAGGCAGAAGCTGAGCACACGTTCAGTGCACCGGGCCATCAGCACAAATTACGCAACCTGCACATTCACATCTCAAGCCCATTAAGAGAGGGATTGTTCTCCTTCATGTGACAGGAGATGTCTGGGGCATCAGGATTATTTAATGGGGACTGATGGATCTACAATCAGGGAAATCATCGCTTTGAGAGCATAAAGCACTCTGTAATGCACAGAGAGGAGGAAGCAGCTCTGCATTATTAAGGATTAATTGTGAAATTTGACTTGTTCAATTACAGAAAGAATGATGGTGCATTATTGCTGGTCTTTCTTTCAGCCTCCAGACCTGCACATTTTTAAAAGGATTTTTATTACATTACTCTTCCACTATCTGAAAATTTACATAAGTTAGGTAAAATATTATGAAACTATACAGCAGTTTAACATAAACTGGTTTTGTTCTCATTCGCAGTAAATACTCTCCACCCTGCAGAAGCTGTAGTCCTTACACTAACCTTACCCAGACCCTACCAGGTGGAATGACCTCTCTTTCTCTTCCAGCTTCTACACACTCATTCTATAAATGTTTTTCCCACCCCGCATTTGGTAAGAAGTAAGCAAAATAAATCTGGAGAGCTAACAAGCATACATGTTTCTTCTCAAAATTTTCAATTGTCGCCTTTCCTTAATAGCAAAGTTATTCAAGAAAATGGAAAAACATCCGTGTTCCATCAAAATTCTATTGCAACGCGTTTTTTCCTACCACGTTGACCTAACAGAGGAAGAAAAGCAATGAAAGATGTTTGTGGCTTCTGCTGGAGCTTCTTCACAGTTTGTCTATTAATCTTGCACTGGACTAATCTATGCAAAGACATCCTATTCCTTCTGTCACCCCACCTCTGTAGCCTAAACGTGCATATGCCAGAGAGGATCCTTGGAGATATTCAAAACTTATCCAGACAAGACTCCATGCAATCCACTGTAAGTAAGCCCTCCTATAGGGCTACAGGGAAAATATAGTCTCTCATCATTTGCCATAAGAAATATCTGGCACCTTGCAAAAATCATCTCGTTCTAGATATCTCCTCTGACGTTACCAAGAAATTCCTTTGAGACAGGGAAAAATAAATGGGTTTTAAGAGCATTTCACTTACGGCAGAAGTCGGGTTGTCTCCACTGGACCAGGACGTTCTTCCTAGCGCAGGATGCTGCGTAATTAGCAATAGCAGAGCACAGACAATCCTTGCCATTGGAGCAGGAGCAAACATCAAAGCGGCAGTTCTTCACATAGGGAGCGGGACTGACTTCATGGTGACAGGGTTCAAACGCAGAAGACAGCAGAATTGAGCAGGAGTCCTCAGCGTATTTGGCTAAGAAGAGAAAAATGACATGCTTGCACTGAGTCAATCAGTGGCTTTCAAGAAAAGCTGGAAGAGCATTTTCTTTTATTTTTTGGGAAAAAAAAACCAAAACAAAAACAAAAAAAAAACCCACACAAAAACCAAACCCCAAAACACACACACAGAAGAATAAAATAGGATCAATAGGCATAGATAGCATCATAGCTCATAGGTCATGAGCTCCACCAAAAGAATAATGTTTCACTAATAAAACAAATCAAGGAAAAGTAATGTTTTTATATTGTTACCACTATTTCTGGTGTTGTACTTCCTTTCACAGGGTCTGTGCTTTCTGCTGCTTTTTATGTTTGCAAAATGAAACCTTCTAGCCTGCACTACACTCACAGATTTACAGCGCCTGCTCTGATCTACAGCCATAAAGTTTTCCTCCCAGAAACCAGAGGCTGTTGTAACACCTGGGACAAGAAAATCCCATCGAGAATGTCTTCCCATATCCAACCAGGAGAGCCAAGCAGTATGCAGGGGAAGAGGAAGGCTGCCTGATGGGATGCAGTAAAAGAAGGGAGACAAGGGATCATGAAAACTGTGTTTTGTCCACCCAGAGGATAAACGTCATATTGCTATCACTTGTAAGAGTAGTTTCAGTGGCACTCAACTTTGTGTTGTGGCACAGATATGCCACATGGTCTAACTCTGACTGTGGTCCAAACTGAAAACTAGCATGATGCCACATTACTGATTTATTTCACTTTTTTTAAACAAGGATTGCAGTCACCCTACTGGTAATGTGAGCAACACTGGCTGTTTCTCTCTCTTTTTTAAAAAAAAAAACCAAACTTTTTATTGTTATGCAAAATGGAAAATCACATTCTGCTACACATGTTAATTTTGGACGGAGTTCAGTACCTAAACGAGGATTGAGATTGCAGGGGTCACTGTCTTGTTTCAACAAATCTTGGCAGTCTGCATTGAGCTTCCAGGAGTTTCCGAAGTCTTCCAGAAGAGTTTCCACCATGCCAGAAGGCGTAAGAAAATCGTCCCCTTGGTTGCCGTTGTAATTTCCACATAGTCCACACATCCTTTCGGAATAGACTGAAGATAGCTAAGGAACACAACATTAGCCTGGTCATCCTCCAGAGTAGGTCACCACTGCGTAGCAAAATTTTATAAAGAATGAACTACACGCATCGTCAAAATTAAGAAAATTCTCAAATACATAGTAAAAAAAAAAAAAACACCTATAGACAATTTCATTGTACTGTATTTTTAAACTTCTAACAAAAATGCTGCTATTAGTAACAGCAGGACAATTTTTGCATGGCACAGAGCTAATTTCACATGGTAACTGCACATAAGAATGGGAAGAATGGCTTACTTTTGTGCCTTGATCAGTACACCAGTTTAGTCTTTCCCTGGTTTTCCCCTTCATTCATATAAATAAACAGGGAAACAGTGGGGATTGCATTTTTTTAAATACAGCGGGATCATTTTTTTTTCCAATGGGAAAGAGATATGGCACCTGAAACCCTTTCATATTTCGAAAGAAAATTTAAACAGATTGTTTCATCCCAAAACAGAGACAACGTTAGAGGAGTCGTTTCCCTCAACATTAAGCACCATTAATAAAATAAAGAAGAGACCACTACCCCTGAAACTACATTACCTCACATTAGAGCTTCCTCAGGCCTAGAGAAACTTAAAACACATGAAAAACAGTATTTCAAACAACCCACAAGGCAGATGTGCTTTTCACCCTGCCTTATTCTTGCTGCAAAACAAGGGACAGCTGGAATGGGACCCGAAACCTAGAGGAAAACAGGCAGAAATCACCTAAGCTACATCTGCAACACGAAGACGCCAATATCTCTTATTCTAGTAGAAACTGCCAGTTTCTAATAGAAGTAAAGATCTGGTCCATCTCAAGTGCTACCAACTGTCCTCAGGAGCTGACTCATAATTGACTTTAATTGACTTAATTGACTCAAAGTTGACTTTAATGCTACAGTAGCTTTCTGTATGCATTTAGTAGAGTGCTCCTTTGGCAGGAGCGACCAGTGAAACAACACCCCAAAAAAAGCTAGAAAAACACATTTCTGAAGAAAACCGGTTTTCTGTATAATTCAAATTAAAACATCTTCCAAAATATAACCTAATACTACCCTCCCTTTAAACACAGTGGTCAGAGGGTAAATACAGAACATTGAAAGGAACATCCATGAATTATTAGAGAATACATATCCTTATCACTCCAATGACCAAGGATGTTTCCTTTTCATGCACTCTGCAGGCAGACAATGACTCATACAAATCAAAATTCTGATGTATTTTTGAGTGGAAGCTCGAACCACAAACATCAAGTGGTCACAGAAAGGGGAGTCTTCTTGAAGAACATAAAAAGAATTTTTACCACAAGTCTGGCCAAGGTAATGGAATGTATCACTTCCCCCAATTGTCAGAAATACTTGGCAACAGGTCAGTCTACAAATCCAGTACAAATTAACTATCCAAAAGCAATTTAAAAGATGCTTTAGATACCCAGTAAGGAAAGGAGCTCAGAGCAGAACTGAAAAAATGCAGATTGGAGAAACTTCCACTGCTTTTATGGGTAGAAAATTAGCTTTGTTTTAACTGTAAGAAAGAATTTGCAAGGCTACATGGATCTCTGACCAGGCAGAAAAATACTCCAAATACTGAGGAAAGCCAAAACTTCTGAGATGTGCCAAGGGAGAAAACTGCATTATTCCCAGCCCCAAAACAACTTCTGGGACCCCTGGAGCATAAAGATACAGACTAGATTGAAACAATGATTACAAAACCACGGATGTTTTGTAAAGTTATTCTTGACCTTTCTTCTCTGTTGTCTTCAACTCTTGTACTCACTGTTGGACTAGCCTTCATGTACCTTTACACTGTGCCAAACGTGACATTTAGGCCAGATTTTGGGGCCGTCGAGGAGAGCACAAAAGCAATGCCATGGTTCAGAGAGGGCAGAACTCACTGCTTCGGTAGAAAACCCCAGGAAAGGTGACTTCCTCTTCTCAGTGAGCAAAGCCACCCCATCAGGGTCCAGCTGAAGACCCTGTAATTGACCCCCAATTACAAACGGGGCTCAAAGACAGCCGGGGTAAGCACCCTTCCATGGAAACTTGGCAGGAGCACCCAGGTCTGCAGCCACCCAGCATCATGCAGGAGCAAATCACCCTGATCTAGCACCCACAGCCTGCAGGTCATCCCGCCGGGAAGCAACACTACAGGCATTCTCATGCTCCTGAGGGAGAAAATACAGCCTCAGGGACAGCACTCGTGGTCCTCAAGACCCACAGGTTGACAGAAAACAGCCTCTTGTAGAAGCTTAGATGGAGAAGCTGTGATGGTTTGTCAGCTACCAGGAGACTATTCCCCAGGAAATAATCTTACCCCTTCCCTCACAGGCTCTTCTGCAAATTATTACCCACACAGCTCATTTCTTTTAAACCTGGTTTGGATATTTCTACACTCTGTTGCGTGTAGACAGCACTGACAAGCCCTAATTGCTAATCAAGGGTGACTTTAAGCATCCCTCACCGTAGCAGGAGCATGCAACATATCTTCTATGAGTTAATTGATTTTTCCTGGAAATTATGAATAACTGTGTCCCTGGAGTTGTATTCTTCCCTTATTTTAAGTCATACAAATCCATTGCTTTAGACAGGAGAGTCAAAGCAAATAAAAGTAAAATTCCAATTTGGAGGGTATCTGTTGAAAAAAACCACAAAACTATTCATGGTTAATAATGGTTGTCTGCACAAAAAGGGAAGAAAAAAAATCCACCAAGCTGCTGTAGGATGAAAATGTTTGTTTCTGGAGGACAAAAGGACCTGTATATTGCTCCGGGGGTAGCAAAAGAGAATGGAATTTCTAACATGCAACACAAAGCAATTTCTCACTTCAGACAAGAAAATCTTTGTACATGTTTGGGTGGGATGAGAGAAGGGGCAAAAAGGCAGAAATAAAACAGAGAGAAAGAAAGAGTACCTTCACTAGGAGATCACCGTGGCCATCCCAGTCAATCTGCAAGTCTTCCCCATAGGTAAGGCGAACTGAAGTCCTCACCGTGCGCTGGATACGGAGGGCACCTTAGGACAACCACAAAGTGTCAATCAGTCAAAACAGGATGGGGTGTTCCATCGCCTGGGACTGCTGCATCGAGTTGAACAGGCCAACGCAGTTGCTGTCACAGAGCAGAGGACAAGCAGGTCCACCACAGCAAGGGGGTGCTGGCAATGCCCACCACACGCTTCCCAAGCTTTGTGCCTACTCAGCAGTTTATACCTCCATGAACTCATCCATAGGCTCTGCTTTAATGCACTCAGAAGCCCTAGAGGAGGATAATATGTCCATTCTGAAACAACCTTAGACATTAACTGTGACATTGGGCAAGGTAACTGGAGGAATTCAAAGCTTCTGGATTAAAAAAAAATAATAATAATTTTAAAAACCATAGACCAACAGTGGTTTTCAAGACCACGTCTCACAAATCCAGACCAGCTTAATTCTCCTAATTTTAGAGGAGCTGAGCCAAGATATGTCAGCTACTATGGAGAGAAGCTGAAATGACAGAACTTCTAGAAGAGGCTGCAAGTCAGAATTAAGCGTTTTTGATTGAACTGGGGTAAGGTGTGCCAGAAAGCACTGGTAACTAGAAGCCCTCCCATGGCTGGTCAGAGTTAGACCCCATGAACACACCTTGTATCAAAGGGATCTGTATGTCTTGTCCATTCAAGGAAATTCCTCCTCCGTGTTTCATTTTAATGAGGCTGTTGTCCATATCCCGGACTCGGACAGAAGCTGAGCGAGTGCACACGGCGTCAGGGTCATCTGCACACTACAGAGAAGGGGACATTTGCCTGGAAACTCAAGTTTTCACTTCATCAGTGACTTAGCCCGAGGCCCCCAGAAGGCATTTCTGCATCTAATTCGGGAGGTGTTGAGTGCCTCCATGGTTCTATAGATCTAGTTTCTGCATCCCATAAACACCAAGCTGGCAGCCTTTCTTCCATTATTCCTGCTGATCACACACCAGGGAGCCATCCACAGCTCCTCATCCCAGAGCCTGGAAGGCAACCTGTGGGTGTCACACCAGACCCCTGGGAGAAGCCCACACTGGTGGCCAGCATCCAGCTCCCCTGCTGCAGCAGGGGGACACGCTGTCCTGTCCCCTACAGCCTGGGAAAAAGCAGTGGGAGACTCCTGTGCTGTTTGTTCTCCCCGCTGAGGGTTAGGCAGATGAGGAATAGGGACTGCAGGCCCCTGGAGTCTCCTCCCTGGTTTCGAAAGGGAAGTTTCAGTGGAAACCCGTTCTGCAAGTTCCCAAGCACAGATGACCTCAAAGCAGCACTCCCAGAGCTTTCTAAGGCAGGATACAGACGTCAGACAACGGTCACACCCCATTTCTCCAAAGCTTTTCTGTGACTTCTCTGTTGCTGGTGACCTGCAAGGCGGGCTGATACTCCACTCCAGTTGGTCTCCTGACTCCATCATACCCTCTCTCTTTGGTTCTTCTGTCCCCATCCCTTTTATTCTCCTCTTCTTGATCCAGTACCCTTTTCAATCTCCAGGTCAGTTCACCTATTCCCATGGCCAACTGGTTGATTCATTTCACGACTGGGTTAACCTCCCTGTGACACCCTCTCCAGAGTCTCCTTCCCTCCCCATGCTGGCCTGGCTCCCTTTCCTGCCCCTCTCTATCCACCACAGCTCACTGCCTTCCAGCTGCATCTCTCCCATCCATCAGGGATGACGGTGAAGAAAGTCAGGAGGCTGCTGACTTTTTGGCTGGCGAGCAGCCAGCATCACCAGCCAATATCACCTAATGGACAGCAACCCAAGGTCCTACTCTGCCAGGGCACCCTACTCAGTCCTTCTCCAAATCTCATTACGAGCCTCAGTCTCCAGGTAGGCTGCTGGGAATGGCGGGGAGGAGAAGCAAAACACTTATTAACTCAGGAGAAAGACTGGATCTGGTATTTAAACTTAATTATTTCATAGGAAAATTACTCTTCTTGGCCTGTGCATCTGCAATTCATATATCAGGCTCCCGACAGCCCTTCCCACTCCTCTCCAGAGCCTGCACAGAGCTGTGCCAGCACCAGCCAAGGCTGCTGTTACCTGTACCGTCTCGATGATCACAGAAAAGGAATTTTCCACGCAGTCCTTGGCAAATAAGTACTGGCAAATCCCACTGAAGGTGAAATACTTGTTGTCAAAGCTTTTGAAATGGGACTGGCCGGTGACGGAACATTCTCCTGAAAAAATACAGAGAGCCATTGATCATCTCGGTGCCAGCCACGAGCAAAGTCCTGCCCCCCCTCCCTCTCAAGCCACTCAGGGGGAAGAGCAGGTTACACAAGGTCCAGGTCCCCCCCCTCCCAGGCCAGAAAACACCAGCAAGATGTTTATCTTCTTGTTTATTCCTGTAAATCATTACCAGTGGTAACAGGGGCACCAATAAAAGCTGGGGAGCGTGGTATAAATCACTCTCGGGAGCTGAAATTCACGACGATGGAAAAGCCTGTATTATGTTTCAAATGGAGGGTCACGAGGACATCAGCAAACACCTCGGCTCTCTGCACCAAAGCGGGTTTGATTCTTCTCCAGTATATATCTCAGTGGGCCTGGAAACAGCACAGTCGTTCCAGCACTCGGGTACGAGGCACGACCGAGCCTGTGAAGCGATGGGTGCTGGTGGCACCAACCAGTTGTAAACAGCTACCCACGCTCTATTTTATGTAGGAACCAAGTTCCCTCTTTATACCGATTACACAGGGATAAGAGTGCCTTCACAAACAGGTTATAAAGTAGGGATCTGAGTGTCTCCGCAAACAGAGAAGTTAACTGAAAATACCGGAGTGAGACAGCCAAGAGAATAGGAGCCACGAGGATGATGGAGCACCTCCCCTATGAGGACAGGCTGAGAGAGCTGGGGTTGTTCAGCCTGGAGAAGAGAAGGCTCCAGGGAG
>JAOQGH010000001.1:75369262-75387094 GCA_025769975.1 Gallinago jamesoni
GGGGTTCAAGGCCAGGCTGGATGGGGCTTGGAGCAACCTGGGCTGGTGGGAGGTGTCCCTGCCCATGGCAGGGGGTTTGGAACTCTAGGATCTTTAAGGTCCCTTCCAACTCAAATGATTCTATGATTCTAAGCTGCAGGACTGAGACAACCAAAAAATAGGGGAATTAACTTAAAATGCAAAAGTGAAGACAATTATAAAACTGCAAAAGTTAAACTTTCATGTAATAGGAGGATTGAAAAGTCTGTACCTTCCAAGTACCTCAACGAATGGAGAAAGGAAGAGGGTTACATGCAGCCGGGGAATTAGGATGAAATGGAGGTTGCATCCTCTGGGAAAATGAAAGACTCCACAGGGGAATGCACCAGTGAATTCTCCCTTTATTTGAATAAAGTCTTTGCAGGACTCCTCTTTCTCCATTCTGAATGTCAACCTCTGGCTACGGGATTTTCTGCACAACAAAATGGGGAAACTGAGGCACAGAGAGTGGAAATACTAATGCCCGAGACTGACAGAACCAGGAAAGGCGCTGAGGATTACCCAGCATTACTCCATACACATGTTCCACACACTAGTCAATGTTGCTTCTTTAACCCTGTGCAGGAACTTTTAACATTTTGACATAATACACTTGAAATTCACTTTTACTGAGCCCAGTGGGGCACATCTGCAGCCATGGAGCTGTAGAATGCAGGCATTTTTGCAGAGTTGAAAATCAAGATTTTCAACAAGACTTGTTGGACTCTCCCTGTCTCTCTGCTCTTCTTCTGCAGAGGTGCCTCATTCTCAGTCCATGTTTCACAGTTATATCTCAGCAGATCTTGAGGCCTCTCTTTGTCTCTCTACTGGTGTTTCTAGAGCGTTGCAGTATGGTTTTATGAAGGCAAGAGTGTCTGAAAACCTTCTTATCAATGGCCCCCTTGAACACAGCTTAAAAAAAGTGTTTATTCCTTTGTTGGATTTCCTTGAATACCAGTAAGTTATTCTAACATTAAAGTAAAAATACCTTATCAGAATGAAGAGCTGGAAGACAGTCATGGCTGGAGTTATTCCAAAGGCAGAATTTATGGTGGACTCTACTCTGAACCAGTATCTTAATTAACCAGTACAAAATTGAAAATTAACCAGTACAAAATTGAAAATAAACCCACAGTTACAAGACCTACATCTAAAGTTCTTACAGAATAATGAAGAGGTCTGGCTTGTCCACCCTTCTACTGTGAAAAGCGGCTATTTCAACACCCCAACATCTTAACATGTTTTGGTAAGTGGAGGCAGATGCATTCAGATGTCACAGCTGGGATTTGGTACTCTGTTATGCTAGGGCCTCTGCAAACGCATCGGGAGGCTCCAGCTCCACCGAGTTTGCAAAGGAACTCCTTCATATGAGAAGAGCAGTACAGTTAGAGAGTGTCCCACAGAAAACGAGGTGGGCAGAGACCTCCTGGTCCAGAACAAAACTCAGGTGCTGGGCCCACATTGGCAATCTGCTGACAAAGGATGGAGAAAGCTTAAAATGTTGCAAGCTGGCAGGTGAACCCCATGAGTTATTCTCTCTCTCCACTGCCCTGGAGTCCCACAGAAGCTCTGTCTAATGAATGCCAAATGGAAATTTCCCTCTTCGACATGCTAGCAGTGTTAACAATCTTAAACTAGCCCATGCTGAAGAACAGTTTCTCAGATCCCGAGGATTCCCAGCCTTACATTGCCCTAAGTGAAGTCCAGTGCTCGTGGATGTTGGTCATCCCCTAGAGAGTAAGGCAGCTTGCTATTTGGGGAATTTCACCCAAGCTGAATGGAACAGAAAGTAAAACAAGTGTTATTCTACTCAACTTCAGACTCAATGAACAGGCTATCAGCTGTGGAGAGCAGATTTAAAGAAAACCAGGCAAAACCTACTATAGCACCTGTAGTTCGATTTCCAGGGTGTTCTCTGCAACTAGGGACCAAGAGGGCAGGTTTGCAGCATGGAGAGCTGGGCACTGCTACCCCAGACAAGTCCCAGCCCTTTGGCATTGCTCCTGCCAGGGAATTTTCTTTCCTGTGGCCAAGCCCCTTCTGTCTACTCCATTTGGTGTAATGCATCCCATGAGATTTCCTGAAACCTACTGCCTTCATAATTAATTTAATTACGATATCAGCTTGAGAGCTTCTTGCTGGGGCTGGCCAGCTATTGTTAGTTGGCTGACACAGCACTGGTTTCTGAAGCACTGCCTCCAGCTGCGTACCCAGCTTTAATCACCAGGCATTTCATTCCCACAGCACAAAAGAAAACTTTCCTGACAAACAGACTGGTAAAAAAAAAAAAAAGAAAAAAAAAAGAAAAAATCACTATCTTGAGCTTAGGCGAGTCTAAGCAGATAAACTTTCTCTGACACATGATTTTTGAACTACTCGTTGCAAAAATAACCAACCAACAGCAAAAATACAACGCGGTATTGCTTCAAATAGAGACAAAACAGGATAAGCATTAATATAAACTACTGTTCCTATCAAGTCCTGCTGCTTTGGGAAGCTTTGCTGCCCTCACACAAGGTCTTGATTTGGTTTGTAGATGTTCACGGGTACATGGACAACTGCACTTATAGGACCTTCAGCCTTGTAGACACCAGAAAGAAATTCTTTGCTGTGAGGCTGGTGAGACACTGGAACAGGTTGCCCAGAGAAGCTGTGGCTGCCCCATCCCTGGAGGGGGTCAAGGCCAGGCTGGATGGGGCTTTGAGCAACCTGGTCTAGTGGGAGATGTCCCTATCCAGGGCAGGGGAGTTGGAACTCGATGATCTTTAAGGTCCCTTCCAACTCAAGCGATTCTATGATTCTGTGATTCTCTAAAAGTGACCTGTATATATTGACTGAAGGTATAAAAATAAACTGGCTTTCTTTTTGGCTTCTGCTCATTCTGCAGAGCTTCCCAATTCAGAAAAAGACAGTAATGCTTTATTCTCTCTTGCACAAAGCCGTATATCAATGTCTGTTTTGCAAGCCTCAATACCAGGCTTATCTTAATTCTATAATCACTGGGAAGAAAACACAGTGGAGTTGAGGTTAAAAATTTGGCTTACATAGTATTCATAGTACCATAGCCCAGAAATCAAGAACATTAAGAACTATAACCTAGGTCAAAACTGCAGTTAGATAAAGACCTGTTTCTCATTTCTAAACATGTTGCTGCCCATTAGCAAAAAGACATAGCGAATCAGCTGGGGCTGTGTCCTTGATTCTGCGTTTTAGACAGAGACTCTCTGCACTTGGAGACATCTTACTGAACACCTCAAGCATGGGGCTTCTCACAGTTGTGCTTGGCATAGGTCACTAAAAACATTATTTCTATTTTGAACATTTGCATACACACACACACAAACTCTTTTTTTTTCTGCTGATATTTCAGGGCAAATTCTTTTTCAGTCTAAAGCAGGAAGAAATGGAGCATTAATGAATCAGCAAGCCCAGTGTTAACAGAAAGACCGACTTTGATTTTAAGACGGTTTTTGTTCTCCTGATTTGTGAGGATTGCATATGCTCATCTGAAAAAAAAAAAAAACTAAAAAAAAACCTAAAAAAAAAACAAAAAACAAACAAACAAAACAAAAAAAAACCCCACACACAAAAAAAAAAACCAACCCCAAAAACCTGCTCTCTGTTTTCTGTCATAGCATAACCACACTCTTCTTCTCATCCCTTCCACTCTCAGTTCCCAAGCAAGACAAAGAGCTGTGCTACCTCCCCGCAGGCTTCTACACACAACACAAGCAGAGTCCGATGCTGTTCCAAGTAAAGCAGCCTTTTGCCTGGCTGAACATTATTCGGGAGCTGAAAGAGGGGATGGGCCACTGAACTAGCAGGGGAAAATAAGGAAGATGGCCCTTTGCTGGCCAATGCACAGGTCTTCTCCAGACTAAAAAGACCCAAGTCCCTCAGCCTTTCCTCATAAAAGAGGTGCTCCAGGCCTTTAATCATCTTTGTGGCCCTTTGCTGTACCCTCTCCAGCAATTCCCTGTCCCTCTTGAACTGGGAAGCCCAGAACTGGACCCAGTGCTCCAGATGGGGCCTCCCCAGGGCAGAGCAGAGGGGCAGGATGACCTCCCTCCACATGCTGGCCACGCTCTTCTTGATGCCCCCCAGGATGCCATTGGCCTTCTTGGCCATGAGGGCACATTGCTGGCTCATGGGCATCCTGTTGTCCACCAGGACTCCTAGGTATTTCTCCTCAGAGCTGCTCTCCAGCAGGTCAGCCCCCAACCTGTCCTGGTGCAGGAGGTTATTTCTCCCCAGGTGCAGAAACCCAGCAGCGTTACTCTATCTGAAAGCCAATCCTCTTGGTAAACTAAATAATCAAAAGAGGAACCATTCTTCTCACCCAGTAGGATTTTTCATTGCCACACATAAACCATACAGGACAACATCTGGCTTGTCCCATAAGAAGAACTTAGAAGTATGAATCCATCTGGCTTGTACTGGAGCAAGCAAGTAAGAACAAAGACAGATTAACTTTTTGTGTGGAAAATATATAAGTAGGATGTAGGTGGGAGGGACGTAGGCAAGGCTTACTTGTCAAAATCTGAAAAGATTAGAGCAAACATACCTGGACATTCCCCGTTGCTGCAGATCCAGGTCCCACGTCGACAAATGCTAGGAAACATATCATGACAAGTTAGACAACAGTACATAAATTCAAAACTTAAGTTGCAACTTTTTCTCCAACTAATTGGAACATGGTCCCATTAGACCAGCTCCCAGCATCCTTTCCATCTCCCATAACCTTATTTCTTAATATATCCTTCCCTTATCGTGATTTGTCAGCAACTGCTGGTAATAAGAGCCAGAATGGTTGCAAAATTCAAGAAGTTCTCTTTTTTTTTTTTTCCCCTGCCAAAGCTCTGTGTTTAATAGTTTTAACTACATCCCACTGTTGTGGAATGAGTTTTAGATGCATTTCACAAGGTATGTCTAGAATACAACAGAATCTTAGGGAAAAAAAAAGTTCGAAGGGACCTCCAGAAAAATCATATACTACAACCCCCAACTAAAAGAAGGGAACTTCAAAGTGAGATCAGGTGGCTCAGAACCTTGTCCATATGAGTCTAGAAATCTCCTAGATGAGGTCCCATGGCTGTCTGAGTAACTGTCCCAGTCGTGCACGCTCTCAGGGGGAAGAATTTTTTCTTTTGTCTAAATGGAATTTCCCCTACTGCAACTTGTGTCCATCGCTTCTTGCTCTTTCACTGTTTGCCTCTGAGAAGTTTGGGTCTGTCATATTTACAGCTTCCTCTTAGGCAGTGAAAGTGCCCCATTAGCCTTTACACAAATATATTTCCCTTTGCTTTGCCTCACATCATAAGTTCCCCTTCTGTGATCATCTCTAGTGTCCATCACAAGACTCTCTCCAATCCATAATCCTTTCTCTTGCAGTGGGAGCCCAGCACTGGTCACACCATTCCAGTCACAGCCTCATGAATTTGTTACAGGAGGGAAATAATCCTTTTCCTTCACTGGCCAGCTACATTTCTGCTTAAGCAGACCTACATCAGTCTGATGGCACATTGCTAATTTAAGCTCCTCTTGCTTAGTTTCCCTTTCCGTGCAAGTTGCAAGGAGGCAGATTGTCTCTGCTTTAATGTGTTTGGGGTAGTGGAGCTCGTGCCATCACTCACAGGCACTACTTGTAACCAGCAAAACGCATCAAAAGCGCATGCACTGAGATGGCTGTCATCCTTGGGTCTGTGGGATACCATGTCACAATCCTAGAATCTCCAAAATCGAGTAAGTTTCAAGAGGTGTTAGATTCTTCTTATTGCCTTAATTATCTCAGCCCTTGAAAATCATTTTTGGAAGGTCAGTTTATTGACGACAGTAAATGCAGAGCCAGTGGAATGACATTCTCCACAGCATTATCAAATTTGAATAACAGGACATACTGTCTACAGTCTATCAGGTGGCACTGATCTCCCAAGACCAATAAGGGCAAACAATGTGGCCAAGCTCAAAGCTGCAGACAGCTCCAGGGACAAAAGACAAAATGCTAATGCTGTGGTTGGTTCATATTCTGACACACGGTGCAGGTAATGAAAAACTTCTGCTTAACAAGGATGATGCATAGACAGTCTTTCTTCTGCATACGGTGGCCTTAAGTGAGTCCTCCTTCTGTGTCCTAATTGGAAACATCTGGGCACAGGGTCATCTGAACTCTTTCCACAAATACGTTCACACTTATACTTAACCAGATCAGGAATACATTACTCATTCTCCTTCCTTTCTTTAAACAGCCAGCCTTCCCCTTCAGGCTGGCCTTCACGAGTGAAAGAAACCTTGTCAGCTATGCAGCTGGGAAGATTCAGTAGCCTTGCGAGAAGTTCCAAGGACGTGCCTGAGCTAACTCCTCTTGGAAAGAAATGGGGTTTAGAGGTTAAATAAATGTAGGAAGTCAAAACAAAGACACCACTGCTGACATTAACCAGACATGGGAACCTGCCGGTCTGTCTTATCCACAGGAAACAGGTAGTTCTCTACTATTTGAAGGAGTATGACCCTCACATTGTTCTATCAGATCAAATAACCCTTTAAAAGCGGAGCTGATTTTGTCTTTGTGAGCAACCCACTTCTTGGAAGGGGCTGGCATTTCCAATAAGAGAGCAGGTCCTTTGCCAATGAAAGGAAATTTTTTTTAAAAGGAGAGAGAGATATATTTCTAGAAAGATCCTCCAAAACAGCCACAAAATGGTGTGCACTACTTATTGAGAGCAACAGCAACCTCACCAGAGCGACAATGAATTTACCATGAATTGCAGTCCTGGGAGATGGTGAAGCCAGGAGGATAATGTTTTCCAGAGTGGATGCAGGAGCAGTCAGAACTTTCAATGCAATGTTCACCATCAAGGAGCTTCCCATCTGCATAGATCAGGTAGCAGCAGATACACATGCCACACACACGCAGGGACACAAATATAAATATTATTAGATTTTCTAGTTCTCCATATACTTTGGCAAGACTTCATATGCATTATTATCCATAATTAGTCACGGACAACAATAAAAAAGAATGAGGCTTGCCAACAGGCTTCGAGAGGGCTGGTGTCTACTTTCCTTCAAGTGCTGCATCTCCCTTGGATGTGCTTGAAGAGAGCATTTCTCATGCTCCCAGAAGAGCTCTTTGCTTAGTCAGTCCCCGAGTCCAAAACACACGTGTTAGAACACACGTGAGTCAAACACAAGGAGCACAATCAAGAGCTGTTCTAGAAACCTGACTTTCTGAAAGTCTTTACTGACTGCAGTAAAGGGTGCCTGGACAGGTGACAGGTTCTGTATTTGTCATAGGAAGACATGAGAGGGAAATGAGTAGAAAATGAAGGAGCGAAGTTGGACAACATAAAAGTCAAACAGGCAGGGTCTGAGAGAAAGAAACATTATCATGTGGAGCTGTGGTTTCTCTTTTCAAGTTCTGCAGAAGCAAACAGTGAAAGGGCTATCTTCCCCGCTTGGATTCAATTGCTGAGGTTTCCATATTACACAGCTATAATTACCTATTCTATCTATAGAGTGCTTTATCTTCCAAAGATAAATGGAGATACAGGTGAGTTATGAGACTTAACCAAGATTGCACTGTGAGCTAGTGGCAGAAGAAAGGATAAGTTTCTTTCTCTTAGATCCCCAAGTTGACAGTTGATATTTCTCCATTTTTAAAAGAGCTAATGTAGCCAAAAAAAAAAAAAAAAAATCTGATTGCTGAAAACGCATCTCCCTTGTCTTTGAAGGATGTCTTCCAATTGATTGCAGAGATTTTGGCCCTGTTCCCTGGCAGGCAGCAGTCACCACTGACACGAGACATGGGTAAGTCCCATTTTCCCCATTTTTGCCATAGAGCTGCCTGGATACATCTTTGCTGTTGAGAAAATCCTTCCAGTGAGAGATATTAAGAACAAGATCCGAGTCCTTTTGTGGCCAGTGGATTCATCTCCTTCAGCTTTTCCCAACACTTTCAGGACTGCACTGATATGATAGCTAGATCCTTCACAACAAAATAAGTTCCTGTGCCTAGTTACCCTCTCATTCTTCGTATGCATCTTCCCAGGTGCTACCAGAGTGACAGCTCTCCAGTAAGAGACTTCCAGCTAAATGGGAAACTACAACACTCTGAATGACTGGGAATGTTTTAGAATGCAACTAACAACCCCTTGACCAAGGCTGACATTGTCATCTCTGCCTTGTTTTGGAAACCAAATTATGTTCTCAGTAAACCTCCGTCACTCTTGCTGTCTCGTACAGCGGGACAGTAAATACCTCTGTGTATTTGCACCGAGTTCAGATTTGAAGGGTGACATGCAGAGATAGCCATATTAAAAACAAACAAACAATCCCCACCACACACACACAAAAAAAAACCCCAAAACAACTAGAAATCAGAGTATGTGGAGACTTCCAGTCAGGAACAAAACTGCAGTTGTCTTAAATACAATAGAAAGAGGAGGAAGACTGTGGTCTTCCACACACCAGAGGTGTCCACTTTAAGCCAATCAAGTCTCCTTTTTGAATGATTCAATAATAAGTGAAATCATTCACCTGAAATCATGGAGATCTTTGGAATTCTAGTGTGAGATCTACATGCACTGTTTCTCTGTAAGAAACCCTTTCAGAGTGCTCTCTGTTCATTCTTCCTCAGACTGGATGCTTCTAACCAAAAGCAATTCAGAAGGAATCTAGATGCATCAATGGTAAGTGGTCCCTCACCAAGAAAGAAAGGCAATCCTAAAGTATTAAGCGGTGCTGGTTTTCACAGAAACATTTATATTTCAGTTAGGTCTAAAAAATAGCCCTTTCATGGAGTGAGCATACAGGCAGTATAGAAACTGGTTTATTCTAAGGCATGGTCCCAGAAAAGAGAAGTGTTTCTGATTTGGGGGAAAATTTAAGGGAAGACACAGCTTTCCTTCTTCTAATAAAGTAGGTAGCATCACTGCCAAATATTCCTCTGTAAATAACGCAGTAAATAAATTACCAGGGCAGCTGCAGCCATCAACACATTGTCCATGACACACTTCATTGATATTCAGGCTCTGGCAGGTTTTTGCACAAGGGGATACACATTCCTTATACTCCATGCCAACTGGACATCTTGGCCCTGAAACAAATAAAAGAAATTAGAAATGCAAATTTCTCAATAACTCTTAAATAAATAAATCCCTTAATTATCAAAGGCTGAACCACGGAGACACCAAAAAGGTCATGTCCTCTCCAATCAATGATTTCTTTTTTCAGAAGCATAACATTTAAGAAATACTTGATTTTTGGTTTGTTGCAATGTCATCATCTGACAGGTTGCGTAGTAAAAACTTAGAGGTTGAAGACAATTTATTTTCTAATAAATCAAGTCTTAATAACTAAAGCCAAGTGCATTAAGAAAAATCTGACACTGGGGTGGAAGTTTTGCAATAATATCTAAGTAATTTGGATAGACAAGCATGTTCTGTACATTTAAGCTCTGAGATTACTCCACTCATTTGTGAAGTTACAATTACACTGTGTCGTGTTTCCAGAGAGAACTGGGAGCCAGTTAAGGCTCTGAAATCCCATTCTCCTTCTTCCAGAGAACTGCCAGCACAGGATAACACCCGTGCTGTGGTGTCTTCACTGCTGTCATTATCTAGGCTGGGCTGTTATGCAAGCACACACTATGACCATCCCTTCGTTTTGATGCCTGGACATACTTCAGAAAGTTGTGTGGGCACGGAGTGGGAAGGCAAGATTAGAGCCTGCCTTTTTCCAGGAAATTCTCTATTGAAGGACGTGGGAGGGTAACGAAGTCTTGCCCTCTGTGGCTCCGTGGCTTGGGTACCAGCTCACACTAGTACAGTGTGCCCAGCTCTAGAGCCCTTCCAACACAGCAAAGAATTTCATGCCTCCAAGACAACTATCATCATCATCATCATCTCCTGAGAAAGCGTCACCGCACAGATGAAGGGTGATGGAAAATGAAGCTCCTGCTGTGGCAGCAGGCCACCTCTCTTTTTCCTCAGAAAAAGGTGGTTTGTGAAGTCAAGGGTTAGAAATGAGCTCTAAAATTCCTGGAAACAGAAAAAGGTTAGTTTCGCTCACGGCTTTAGCTAGATTTACCCTCAGCCCTAGCAAAAATGGATTCTCTGGCTTGAACTCTGAGCAAGGAGACAAGTTTTCATCAGATCCTTTTTATCTCCCAATGGAAAGGTAACAAATGACTGCTAGAAATAAGAGTTTCCTCTGCTGTACAATCCCTTGAACAAGTGGTTGGCACTGTCTTCCTGCCCTAACCATAATCTGAAGGCACACTTTTTTTACAGTGGCAGCCAATAGCAGAATGTCTTCACCATAGAAGAAAGTGCTGTCAGTACAAATCAGCCACGTTACACCACGAAATCAATTCACATAAACAACCTGAGAAAATTGTCCTCCCTGTGTGTAAGTGTAGAAAACATGACAGAAATCACTGAGAGCATGATATCATAGGATTAATTTTTTTTTTTTTTAATATTATTCATTTGTGTCTTTATGCATAATTTAAAGGGTTCTCCAGTGGAAGTGTACGTGTACACCAACACTGGGTGCAAACATGACCTTTCCTCTATAAAGAAAATCCATCCCAGTCAACCTAAGCACTTCGGTGTTGCAAAATCTTAACAGAGGTGCAATCATCCTCTGACCTCAGCAAAATTAGGATAATAAAGGCAGCATTTCAAGATGCAAACTAACCTAGACAAAATTTGGCTTAAAATAAGCAACACCTCCATTTCAATGTAATTTCTCCGAGTCAATAAAGGATGAAATAATTGTCTTTACTGAAAAGCGTTAAGGAAAGCCTTTCAAGAGGATGCTGACTTAGAAGTACAGGCTGGGTAATGTCACACATCTGACTCATACATGAAATAGCTTCTAAACATCCTAGTCTATACCTTTGTGTATCAAAGAAGACTTCACTGGCTTTGTATACCATGGTGGGACCTGTAGCAGCTCAGGATCTTCTCCATACATGGTTCAAACAATCACCCCCTTAAGAACAACAACTTCTAGAAAAAGATGGGTGATGGAGAGGTGAAAGGAGGGGCAAGAAAAGGCACTTCAGATAAATGGGAGTGACAATTCAACCTGAACAAACGTTCTAAAAAAGCACCAGTTGCTTTTAGCTGTAACACATCAATCTGCAAGACAGGCATGATCTTATTTGGATTAAGGAGCCGAGGAATGATCCTGTCAGCTTACTGCATGAGCTCTCTTCAGGCCATCCATCCAAAATGACTCCTTCGTGGGCACAGCTTCTTGCGTAATCAAGGAACACAGAGCAGTGACAGCCCATGCCCTGGGTGCAGGCACAGATGTCTCTTTCACAGAGATCGACGTACGGCTCTGGATCAACTCGGTGGTGGCACCGGGAGAAGGTCAAAGATGTTCTTAGCAGCTGGCAGGTTTCCATGAGGCCCTGCATGACAAATGAGGAGCAAAGGTAGAAAGAGAGAGAGAAAAAAAGGAACAAAATTAGTTACTGTAGCCTCAGGAAGAAGGAAGAAAACCCAACTGTTCCAAACACACCGTCACCAATGTGGTTAAATAACATCGTGGCTATTTAACACCACCATGTAGGTACATAACATCAGAGTCAAAAGCTAAAGCTCATAGTCATGAGCTACATCCATTTATTCACCACATCCATATATATATATACAGAGGTATGTCAATACATTGATTATTATAAAATAGAGTGTCATATAAGGGATGTTTCATGGAGAAACTTGCCAGGAAATGGAGAGAAGCAAAGAATTGCTTCCTACGCAGTGAAGAACCAGATGGTGGCTGGAGTACCAGGAAGGTAGGCACAGCAAGGGAGAGGAACTTACAACTGGGGTATTTAGCCAGAAAAATGACCAGACCATCTTTTGAATAATGAAGGAACAGAGTAACTTTCAGAGTGAAAGACTGAGCCTGACTGGAATCCGAGGAATCAAATTTGTTACCCAGTTCTGACCGCATGTTCCTGTCACTCCTGCTGGCTTGTCCGATGCACGACAGGTCAATTTAACTCAGATAAATAGCAGAAAAATCACTCGGGGAAGAAAAGCAATTTGTTCTGCTCTTCTTGTGAGTTAAATCAGCATGGTGACAGCTAGTGTAAGGAGAGGACTGCACAGTGAGATGTGGGGGTTGGGTACCAAGACCTCTCCTTTCAGACAGCAGCAAGCTAAGATGAAATTTAGAAGCAAACGAAACAAAAGCTAAGGAAAACTTAGTTTACGGCCAAGTTCATCAGGGGAGGTTCCCAAATAGACCTCTCTTATGTGTGCATCATGTCATAGTTCAATAAATCCGAGGTCTTCAATGCAACTTTCTGAAATGATAACACTGAGTCTAGATAAATGGAAAAATGATTTCTGATACAACCCCTGAGCGCAAACAGTTGAAACATAACTTTATTCTACTTATTTGTCAATGTTTTATCTAATCAGATGTAAGTATGATGTGTATTGCAGGTGTTACACGTAAGATGGGGACAGAGGGAGATGTTCTCCAGAGTAGTTCACAGTAATGATGCATTACTCATGAATATATTAACAAGCACCTGAGGCAACAGCACATACAAGATGCTGTGCTAAAAATTTAAAAAAAAAAAAAAGAGAGAGAAAAATGTCTTGTTTTCATTTTTTTGGGGAGATAAAGAATGGATAGCAAAAAGATCTGAATTCAGTAGACGTCTAGGTATCTTCTCCGAATGGCAGATGGTATACCTGCATAGGAAACCTGCTGAGTAGAATAGGCTTTTTTTGCTAAAGGGTGTTCTGTCCAGGTGATCAGCTAAAGCTAGTACGTGTCTGAACTGAGAGACAACTTCTTGCTTATGAAAACAAAGGAACCAGAAACATCTGGCCCATAAGGAACATATTCAGAGTTCAGCAAAGTGCCCAGTGAACAACCACATACACAAAGAGATTTTCAGCTTTCTGAGAAAGACCTGAGGGAACTTAAATCAAAACTGAGTGCCATCAGAGAACTGAATGTGGTTGTCCTCCAGAAAAATCAGCTCCAGCCTGGAATAATTCTGATGCCCAGATAGCAGCCATCACGCTGAACCAGCTGGAAAAAAAGATTAGAAGGAAGGGAGCAGGAACTGCATAAATGGTGGTTGGTGCTGCCCTAAGACTACACCGAAGTACAGAAAGCTGAAAAAGTGCCCTAAGAGTGGAAGTGACAACAACAGAAACTGCCAAAAAAAAAAAAAAAAAGCTATTAAAGCAGCACTTCAAGATGAAACTGGTAAAGCTGAAAGTGAGCTCAGAGCCATTCAGAGGATGAGAAGCGCAGCAACTTCAGACCAAAGACTTGATCCAGATACAATATCAAATGCAACAGAAAACCAGTATATGCAATAAGTCCATTTAGGGGTTGTGTTAATAAGCATTCTTAATAAGGTAAAAGTCTTGTTAAAAAGGTGATGCACCTCAACAATTATGTTGCAACAGAAGTCAGACTCTGCGTATTCCACTAAACACAAGGTAATAGTAATAAATAATAAAAATAATAATAAATAAGTGGCAGAAAATGATCTTTTATGACCATGTTTATTACATATCAGTAAATGTCAGGTGTGTCAGGAACAAAAAAAATAAAAAAGAAAAAAAAAGGAGATTCCACCAAAAAAGTATTAAAAGCCCTTCTTTTTTTCCCCTGTAGCGTTCTTTGGTCTTGTTCAGTAACAACATACTTAATGGCTGAACTCCAGTTGATCAAGAAACTAGGCAGTACACGTTAGAAATCCACAAACAGTTCATTTTCTCTATGTAAGATTTTCTTGCCATTCAAACCACTTCAGATTTTCCAATGACTTCATACAAGAAGTTATAGATGAAATTTTCTCACCTTCTGGAGATCTCAACTATTGTGACAAATTAATGGGCACAGACGGAAATATGGGTAAATCCAATCAGACACAAAACCAAAAGAAGTTTTCATCATGAGGGTGGACAAAGACTGGAACAAGTGTCCAGAGAGGCTGTGGAACCTTGGATATATTTGAAAAATGAGTGGATATGGCCCTGAGGAACTTAACCTGGCCCTGTTGCAAGCAGGGGGTTGGACTAGATGGCCTCCAAAGGTCTCTTCCAACTTGAACCATTCTGCAAATTATTTCAATTTTCTGTCCTTTCTCTCTTTAAAACTCAGTGGCCAGGCTGAACTAAGAGAGGTCCTCATTCTTCAGTTTAGGGGACATAGCCCATATGGGGTGAGCACCAGATATTGGCAGCTTCACCCACTGCTATAGCATTCCTCCTTGTGGATCAACAGTCCTGGAAGAGGCTCCACACAAAGAAACATCTAAATCCAACTGACCAAGCGGGAGTGAAGCTTCAGGCTGAAACAGTGCTTAGAGGTACAGGAGGCTGTAAGATTAAAACTAACAGAATTGACTGTAGTACCCAAAATACAGGTGAAGGTCTTGAAACTTCTCCCTTGACTTCTGCGTGAGATCTATTTTAAGTGTTTCTTTAAATGGGTTGGCGGTGTCCTGGCACTGACAACCCCTAGCAGCCCCAAACTCGCTGACCTTCTTTCTGCCTGAGTCCCACCACACAGAGCTGTAGGTGGAATTTCATACATTCTTCCAGTTTCTGCGGCATTGCTTTCTAACTGCATTTTGTCTATTGCTTTACTTTTTCCATTAAAGAGATAGAACCTAAAAAGTAACAGAGGAAAGCAGAGATACCCTCTTGTTCCCTTGAATTTAAACCCTGTGGTATACACAGAAGTGTTTTTCCAGATCGCTCAGAAAGTGTATATTTTGGTGACATAATTGGGTGTAGTTTTTCAGAATACATCTTCTTTTGGTTCACACAAAGGGATAATGATTTAATCTCCCATTTTTCCAAGCAAAAAACATCCAAAGTGTCTACTACACCAAATTCTGGCTATATGTTTAAGCAAACATGTGTGTTGATTCAGCTAGCTTGTGTATTTCAGGAGCAGAAAACTGAGATTTTAGGTACAGTAGGCCTCGTGTTCACCCTTAAAATGTATTATAGTATCATATGTCCATGTCTTTGCTGGACCTTGTGGCCTATATCATTACAAATTACGGTCCAAAAGTTGAAAGTCTCCCCCACTTGCTTTCAGTTCTGGGGATAAATGCACGAGTAATTACTCCAAGGGATGGTAAGTGGGACTATTTCTTCACAACTGCAGCAGGAGCTGAAGTTCAGAAAGCTCAGCAATTAGTTGAGCTCTAATTTCAGCTTAGAATTTCAGTCACTTTCACATCTAACATGTTATAGGTATAATTTCCTAATAAATAAAAAAAAAAAAGGAAAGAATACAGTGAACTGTGGCTTCCATGCACCTATTAATGATGAAATCTAGAAAATAAAGGTAACATCTACAACTGTAATGCTTTAAAAACACGTCCAGTTTTGTTTTCAAGCCTGCCTCATTCCCACAGTTATTTTCTCCATTTTTTTACTTCAAGATCCACATTACCCATACGGTTGGCCATCTGAGAGGTTGTTAGACTGCAGTACTCCACAGAATCACAGAATGATATGGGGTTGGAAGGGACTTCTGGAGACCATCTAGTCCAACCCCCCCTGCCAAAGCAGGTTGCACAGGAACGTGTCCAGGTGAGTTTGCCCACCTCCCTGGGCAGCCTCTTCCAGGCCTCTGCCCCCAAAGGAAAGAAGTTCCTCCTCATGTTTGGGTGGAACTTCTTATATTCAAGGTTGTGTCCATTTCCTCTTGTCCTTTTCCTGGGCACCACTGAGAAAAGACTGGCCCAGTCCTCTTGACACCCACCCTTTAAGTATTTATAGGTGTTGATCAGATCCCCCCCTCAGCCTTCTCTTCTCCAGACTAAAAAGACCCAAGTCCCTCAGCCTGGCCTCGTAAGAGAGATGCTCCAGGCCCCTCATCACCTTTGTAACCCTCTGCTGGACCCTCTCCAGCAGTTGCCTGTCCTTCCTGAACTGGGGAGCCCAGAACTGGACACAGTGCTCCCTAAAATCATCACATCTGAGTGGTGAAAAAACAGATCGGTCAACACAGAGATGCTCATTCTTTTTGGTAACTCTTTAAAGAGCATCAGGAGAGGGCAGGGCATGGTAGGGAGGCTGAAGCTCCCTCCGTCCAACACTACCCATTTTGGCACGCTCTCCTGATCACCAGACGAGGCAGCTCCACCATGTAGATGCTAAGCTGCATCCAGCCTCAGAAAGGGAATGTGTATATCTGAAAAGAAAACGTTATCTGCAGGCAGAGCATTATCAAACTGATGGAAGTGTGTACGAGCTTTGGAGGTGGAGGGCAGGGAGGAGCCCAGAGCAACAATAGGGTCAGCCCGGGAGCAGAGTCAAGGCCTTCAGCTGACACAGGGTACCATCAATCAAGACAAGAGCTCTTCCTTATTAAACAACACAAAATTGCCCGTGTTTTCTATGATTTAAAGATAAAAGAGCAACAGGGCTTTCTGATTTCACTGCATCCCGCAGAGAAGTCATAAGTCATCTCTCCAAGGATGCTGCCGGGGAGCGAGGGGGGAAGAGAGGGCAAAGAAAACTGCAGATCTACCCTGTGGGGGGGGTGACAGGGGATGGGGGCGACAGGGGATGGGGGCAGGAGGACAGCACTGAAGCAAAGCTGTTGTTTTCCTCACCTAGCAGCTGACTGCCTGGCAGGGAGGGAGCCTGGGAGACGGGGGAGACTTACATTCCTGAAGCTGAAGCAAGCAAACAAAGCAGGCTATTAAAAAGCCCCACATTCTTCAGCAGGCACTCCTTTGGCTGGACTTCTATTAATAGCTCTGTGTTTGCTCTTGCACAGTGAATAAATTAAGCCAATGTTAAATGCTGTGAGCTCATGAACTCACGCAGGGGAGACGATAATTTCATCCAGTTTGCAGGAGAGCAAACTTTATCCAAGCATCAATATCTTAACATGATCTGTTTAAAACTCGCATTAGTTGCAGTCTACCCACCAGATGGGATTTCATCCTGCATGCCTCTCCCTGGCCTCAGTTGCAATGTTGACATTTTCTAAACGTTAAACTTCCCTGAACAGATAAAATTCCAGTGGCCACAACCAGTCGCAAGATCCAGCCCTGCTCCGGAGCTGTAAGCAGGTTTAAAATGCAGTCCTGTCCCTCCAAAGACACCTCAGCTAGGTTGAAACCCCTCATGCTTTGGTCACATCCTTGGCACCATGCACCATTAACTCAAGTTCAGCCAGTCCAGACCCCAACAGAAACGCCCCACGCACAGGGCTGAAGATCTTCAACCTGGAATCATGTCCGTGTTTCTTCAGTCAAGTTGGCAGGCTGTGTGGCTGAAGCTGTAGTGCTAAGGGACACGAGCAGGCTTTGCTGAATTTCAAAACATGTCTAATGCGAGTGTTCCTGTTCAAAAGCTTAGTGGAACCATAAATAGCAAGAAGATTGCAAGCTTGTCCGAGTCTTAGTTTCAGCTAAGGAGTCCTCAACACAGGAAGGACATGGACCTGTTGGAACAGGTCCAGCAGAGGGCCATGAGGATGATCAGAGGGTGGGACCACCTCCCTTATGAAGATAGGCTGAGAGAGCTGAGCTCAGCCTGGAGAAGAGAAGGCTCTGGGAAGACCTTAGAGTCCTTAGCCTTAGAAGACCTTAGAGACCAGATAGCCTTCCAATATCTGAAGGGAGCTACAGGAGAGCTGGGGAGGGACTCTGTCAGGGATTGTAGTGACAGGTTTTAAATTGGAAGAAGAGAGATTTAGATCAGATATTAGAAGGAAATTCTTTGCTGTGAGGGTGGTGAGACACTGGAACAGGTTGCCCAGAGAAGCTGTGGCTGCCCCATCCCTGGA
>JAOQGH010000001.1:75387194-75425402 GCA_025769975.1 Gallinago jamesoni
GGGGTTCAAGGCCAGGCTGGATGGGGCTTGGAGCAACCTGATCTGGTGGGAGGTGTCCCTGCCCAGGGCAGGGGGTTTGGAACTCAATGATCTTTAAGGTCCCTTCCAACTTTAACCATTTTATGATTCTATGATTCATTCAGCTAATTAGGAACCAACATTCCAAGTGGCCATAGAGCAGATACGTTCCAGGAAGCACTACTAATCTTAAGAAATTATTTCTGCCTAATTTAACAAGTATCGGTCTGTAGGAAGTTGTATAGCAAGAAACAGCTGTGTTTTAGCATCAGTTACTCTGTCTAAATCTAAACCTGGCCCCCACCTGGTCATTCTGATGTGCAACAGAGTACATCAGATGAGACGCGAACCCTCAATGGATGAAGGGCTCAAATTTACCCCAACAATCATAACCTTTAATACCACATGCAGTCAGTACCCACTTCTCCTTCAACTGATGACCATATGTGTATGCCTATCCTGTGTCTATGGAAACAAGGAACATGTTTATACTTATAGAAGAAGAGAAGAAAAAGGTTGAGGCAGCAAAGAGAGTCATGGAGTTGGCCGAGACAAGACAGTTCTGTGTTTCTTCAACAAATCAGAGCTACTATCTGTAGGCACAGCTGAAGGAACCTCCTCCTGGCAAGAGAAATGGCCTGGTGACACAGAGCCTTTGCAACACCTGCAGAGAACACCCCCTCTGTCAAAAATAGCCTGGCAAAAGCATCTTCCCACTCTGGTGGCTCCCAGGTATAAGAACTGCAACGCATTCACAAATGCTATTTTAGGCGGTGGTGCCCACGGAGGCTTCCCTGCTGGCACAATCAGGGAGGGAATTTACTACTTCATTCTATGGCTACCACTTAAACACCTCTTTCCCACATAATACCCAAGTTTCTTTGGAATAATTCACATTTTGGGCTAAAATTGTTGGGGTTTTTAATCTGTTCAACATCTGTGTGTTGGATTTGGGGGGAGGTGAAGAGGGGGATGTATGTACTACAGTTTTAGAAGGAATAGTGGCAGGGTGCAGTAGGAGAGAAAAATTGCATTCATTAACTACGGAGCGGACTGTTCCTTTCTTAAGGCTGCAGTAAATAAGACATCAGTCGTAACACGCAGCTTCTGAGGTCACTTCTCTACAGCACTGGGCAGCCCAACACAGAAATCCTCCTGCGAGCACCAGCCGGAGTCTGCAGGGAGGACACACAGTTATCAGCTCAGGAACCACAAGTACACATCTGCATCCAGCTCCAGCACCACAGCAGGGGCTTACACACAGCCAGGCCACCTCCAGCCCTGTGGTGAACTCCTGCCAGGCTGGACAAGGTGCCAAGCAAGAGTAGTGTAGCTATCTCAGATCACACTGCACCTCGCAAACCCAAAACGAGAGGTATCTCTCATGCCTCACATCCTAACCTCTTGTTGGGAGAGGACCACGTGAGGTACAGATGTGGATTCAAGGAAGCATTCCTTCTTCTAATGGACAAGGAGGCTGCCTGAAGGTAGGGGAGGACCAAAAGTAGAATGGTATCTTGTGGCACCAACCTTCTCTGCGACATCAGATGAAATGTTGCAGGTGTTGCTGGGAGCCTGCACTCTCTTGCACGGCTTGTTTTCACTGTGCAAAGCCCAGGAGTTCGCAAAATCATAGCTGTTTCCCACAAGGGTCCCTGTGAATGAAAAAGAAGAGAAACACACGGCTGTTTAGGGGTCTGAGCAACACGTGGTCGTTTTTAGCTACTATCAGAGTGACAGTCTGGTGAGAGCTGTTCATAAAAATAAAAACTGTCATACCAAATGAAATTCTAATCCACGTAGATTCAACAAGGCCAAGTGCAAGCATGTGGGTCACATCAATCCCAGGCACAAATACAGGCTGGGTGGAGAATGGATTGAGAACAGCCCTGAGGAGAAGGACTTGGGCGTGCTGGTTGATGTGAAGCTCAACATAAGCCAGCAATGTGGGCTTGCAGCCCAGAAAGCCAACTCTATCCTGGGCTACATCAAAAGAAGCATGGCCAGCAGACAGAGGGAGGGGATTCTCCCCCTCTACTCTACTCTCGTGAGATCCTACCTGGAGTACTGCATCCAGATCTGGAACCTCCAACATAAGGACATGAACTTGTTGAAGTGTATCCAGGTGTGGGCCATGAAAGTGATCAGAGGCTTGGAGCACCTCTCCTATTAAGACAGGCTGAAAGAGTTGGGGCTGTTCAGCCTGGAGAAGACAAGGCGCCGGGTAGACTTCATAGCAGCCTTCCAGTACCTAAAGGAGGCCACCAGGAAAGATGGGGAGGGACTCTTTATCAGGGGATATAGCAATAGGACAAGGGATAACAGTTTTAAACTGAAAGAGGGGAGATTTAGTTTGATATTAGGAGAAAATCTTCCCTGTGAGGGTGGTGAGGCACTGGAAGAGGTTGCCCAAAGAAGCTGTGGCTGCCCCATCCCTGGAGGGGTTCAAGGCCAGGCTGGATGGGGCTTTCAGCAACCTGGACTAGTAGGAGGTGTCCCTGCCCATGGCAGGGACATTGGAATGAGATGATCTTTAAGGTGCCTTCCACCCCAAACCATTCTATGATTTCGTGACTGCAGAAAAGTCACTTTCAGTCATCTGGAGTGACTCCTGCACAGGACCACTCTGAGCCCAAGGACAGACTAAAGCCTGCAGAAGGAAGCTCCCAGCACTTCTCCCACCCATGCAAACATTGTAGGAGCTGTTTGCTGGTCAGCTCTAATCTGCAGAAGCCTAAGCACACCTACAAATTTTCCTACTGTTTAAAATTTGTTAATCCACCATAAGAGATTATTAGAGACGCAACTCTGAAACTAAATCTTGTTTGAGAAGAAGCCTAGCACCCACAATAATTTCTTGGGCCCATGATCTTACTGTCTAGGCTGTCCTGAAACATGCTCCTCTGTCCTATTACAAGCAACCCCTGGCCCACGCTTGGCAGGATTTGCACCCGTTTTGCATGAAAGCAGAGCTGAAGGAGTTAATCTGTATCGCTGCTGCTTCCCGGGAGATGCAAGCCTTGTCTCTGCTTCTCTTGCTCCATCCTTCCAAGAAGGGGGATCCTCCCAGAAAGGGAATGTTTCCTCCTCCCCCTTTTGCTTCCCACGGCCTGGCTGATGAGAGGACTACTTCTGCTTTCTCCTGAGGGGACCTGCTACAAAATACTTAGTGTCACGGCTCTCTTTTAATTCTGTAACCTTGCTTTTAAAACTTTCTTGCATGTGAGAATATGAATTGCTACTGTTAACACATTTCCAAGACATGCCGAGAATGTGTTGAAATATGGTCCTGACTGCATTCAAAAAACAAGAGATGCTTCCTAAATAACTCTATATATCTCTATAATATTATGTATCGTAATATATATAAAATAAAAATATCATTGAGGTACCTGCTGGACATTAAATGCAAACACGCAGAATATACAGAAAAACTAAAACTGTTCCTAAACAAAATGTTAGTTGTAAAAACTACACCAAAAATTCTAAGGGGGATGTGACAAAGCCAGTAGACTTTAGAAGAGTTTGGCTTGTAAACTTGAAATTAGAGGCTCATAAATGTAGCACACCTTAGTCCCACAGCAGATGTCCCACAGCAGACCCCAAGGAAAGATGACAGGTAAAAGGTGGTAAACAGCATGAAGGTTTCATCTACGGAGCCAGGACCGAGCACAGAAAAATTAAAACACAGCATCATGAAGAACACAACCCTTTAGTTTTCCAAAAATTATAAAGATTAGGATAACGATAAAATCTAGTCTGATGAGAAGCAAGATGCCAACTTAAATATGCCTTTTATTTGCACAAATGCAGTCCTACACTAACAGTTACACAATAAGAGATGGGCTCCACTCTGAACACGTCCATGCTGAGATTCCCACGGGCAGGTGCCACCAGATCCTCATTTACCCACAAGATTTGAAGGTTAGGACAACAGTTGGATCTGAAATGTTCTTTTTCCATTTCTCCCTCTCCATCAGATTTTTTTCTTCTGTGGTGCATATAAATTTATACCTCTTATGCAGTTTTTATGAAACATTTGTATAATACTATTTCAACTCTTTTGCTGTATTCTATAGTTAACATTTTCAAGTAATTTTTTTTTTTTTCAAAATAAATAATTTCAAAATTTCTGTGGGGTTGTTTGTGGGTTTTCTTTGGAACCTCCTCTTCAAACCCTTTTGTTGACAGCACCTGCCTGTATATTAGCAGACCATTCCACAGGCAGGAGCAACTTGCCGGGGCAGTTTTTCCTCCTTGGAAAGCCCTGGGGCTCTTAAACTAAGCCACGTGCTGTTTGGAACAGGTGATACTTGATAGATTTGGGTTTGCTCAATAGCTCCAGGTCCTGCCCCAGGTAAACCTCCTCAAAGTACGACAGTAAAAATCTAGGATAATAATGAGTTGAGAGATCAGTTGACAGTGTATTTTTCCTGTGATTTGCCCAGCATAGCCTTAAGTGACATTACAGCAACAGAAAAAGGGCTGGAGAAACACTACGACTTCAAAATGAGAGTGCTGCAAAACTTTACATGCATGTTTTCCAGCCTGCTTTTCCCCAGAAACATTGTCCTCAACACTCAACGATGCAGTCACATGGTGCCTGGGGCTCTTCCTCTCCAGGTGCAGGACCCTACATTTGTCCTTGTTGAACCTCATGAGGTTCTTCTCTGCCCAGCCACCAGTTCCTTTTGAAACCTGAAACTGGTTTGCTGCTTGTTTACTTCGAGACTGGTGGTCAGGCAAAGCGAAGCGTTACCGATAACCACCTTGCACTGAAGGCACGTGAGCTGGAAGCAGGAACCCTGACCTCCCTCCCTGGACCTCCTGAAGATTTTCCATAGGGCCACGGGCCCATCAGGTTAAGTCTCCCAGAGTCTGTTAACTCAGCTGTAAAATACACGCAAGAACTTGTTCGAGACACTACAGCACTGTGACTAGAGGTGTGTAAACTTTGGTGTGTTAGTTATCTACCAAGCAACAGGGGTTTGTGTTTGATAGGGGTTGTTTGTTTTTACACTCTTTTACATTGTTTACTACATAGTTCCGGACAAGCAGAAGTACTGGCAAAGTTGGCCAACAACTGATCCATGGTTTGAACAAAATTAACGATGTGAAATATTGAAGTCATGGGCTATAAAAGTCTTTCCTGCTCTCCCCGGTTCAATGAATACGAAGTTAATAATGCTCAGCACAAGAGAGGAAAAAAAAGCCATCTCCAGAACTCTACAGCCCAGTGATGAAAACATGCTCCTTACAATAAAACATCTAACTTCGATTCCAAACTCTACACAGAGTGGTCTTGTGTCTCAGATGAAGGTTATGTAATGAAGAGAGGTACAAGGCAAGTCTTCTTTATCTGTACTGTTTATAAATGATAGCTAAATTTCCTTGGGAATCTATCCCCTTTGCTTTCAAATTAAAATGCAAGAAAGAAAATTGGATTATTTTCTTAAGACCAAACAAAAAGTCTAAAACTTGCCTAAAATCAAAAATTACTGATATCCTTTAAAATGCCAAGAAATTTGGATTTCAGAATGACCAGAAATTTTATTTTTATAGGGAAAAAAATATTTGCACTACCATCACTATGAGTCTGGAACATGCTTTAAAAGCTTCTGATAACAGGTACTACATGCAAGGAAGCTGCATATTCAGTCATATGCATTCATACTACTTCTAGAACAAAAACTTTACCTGAAACACCAGGTTTTTCTGTAGATACTGTCTGCTTCTACCTATTTAACCTATACTCACTCTCCAGTGGCATCATATATTCTATATTTTAGCAGCTTAAAAGGCTGAAATATGTTGCTAACAGCTGGAACAGGCTCAGAGGATCAAACCTTTAACCAGAATTAGCCATGGGTATTTTTTTATCATTAATATCTTTGTAATTTGAAGAGAGAGTCCCAGAAATACACTTCCTGCCAGAACCAAGAAAAGCATAATAGGACACTGGATTAATATGGGTTGAGGTTTTTTTTCCTTCCATAGTGCTAGAAACGTGTAACATGCACAAATAACAAAATGACGGATAAATTTCTCTGTGTTGGACTTGAATGAGCTCTTTTGCTCAAATGAACTTTAATTATGACCTGAACATTCAAGTGCCCATCGCGGCAGCATCACTGCGAGACGGTTTAATGATAAGAGTACTAGGCAAAGACAGGCTACAGGCACACAAATAACCTCCATGAGCTTCTGCTGCTCCCTCTCTCACTGGGGAGAGATTACCTTACCCTTTCTGCAAGATAAGGGCACGTCCTTCGACCACTAACACGCTGCAAAGCTATGGGGGGGGTGGGTTTTGTGCATGCCCTGGGGAGATTTCAGAATCAAATTGTCAGTGCTGTGTCAGATTTACTCTGTAGTATTATATAAATTATCTCTTCTGGCCTGTGCTTGGACCCCAATGGTAAAATGCTCACAGCAATGACCATGACACTCTCATATGCCACGGGCTAAAGGCTGCCAAATAGATCAAATCTGAGCACCTAGAAAGGACTCCCAAGTTTCTGATACGAGCAAAGGCTGGCAACCAGTTAGAAGTGTATGATGATGTCTTGGCAACATCATTAAATTGTGTCTTTTTGCTTCTGCTCACTGTGCTTACATTGCATATTGAAGCTCAAAGATCTTATTCCATTTATTATCAACACAAAACCAGCCCAGAAATACATCTAATGGGTTAGAACTGAGGGCCCGATTTGATAAATCAAAATATGACCAGGTTTTAACAGCCAGCAATGGACACACCAGCAGGAGAGTTCAGTCTGCCAGCAACCTTAAGGTAACCCTTCAGCTCCTTCAGAATCTTAAGGCATTACACCAAGGTCACATCATGGATTGGGCTGACCTTTATGAGATCTAATCAGGCTAAAAGGAGAGCAAATGAAAACTGCAGTGGGTAAACTGCTTCACAGGTCTCCAATAGGTTGCCCACAACTTTCATTTAAAGAATGTAAAGAATGAAGAAGCTGCTTGTGCTGCCCCTAACCTGGAAGGTAGCTTCAACAGTTAAAAAAAAAAAAAAAAAGAGAAAAAATGCTGTGAATTAATCAAAAGGTGGTCTTACTTGGAGCAAGTTAAGAAACGCTCACATGAACCACTCTGCCAGCAGAGCTGCCAAGGAGACAAACAACGTGTGGGCGTCATGACGTCCCTCACTGATACAACAAATTCAAATATAATTAATTCTAATTCCTTCTAAATCCGTTTAAGTGAAAGGTCTATTGCATCAGAGCAACAAAAATGGCAGAATTGTTGAGATACAATTCTATTCTACAGGCTAAAAAGTCACAGATATGTATGTTCATGCAGGTTACAGAAGTCAGGGTCTTCCTCGCTCGGTAAGAGCTATGCATGTTCTCTGTCACCTTCTCTATTATTTTTCAGCTCTTCCAAGCAGTGACCCTGCCAGGTACCTCATTACAATCTCCAGCATGTTAGACAAATACAGCATGAAAAACATTTAAACACAAGCAGCAGAAGGGGATCTTCTACCTTTGAACAGCCCAGGGCAATACTGTCTCCTTTTCTGCTCCTGCTTTTTGTATGAGCCTCATTCCTATTTATCGTCTCAAGAAAAAGACTTAAACTTCAGATCTCGACACATTCAGACATCCAGGCCTTGCCAAGCAATTCTGTGAGCTGAGTTTGCTTCTTATTATTTGCGTTGATGAAGGATTTTTTTCTATATGTTGAAGCTAAGCTTATGTATCCCAAGTGTCAGGAAGACACATTGCTGGAGCGCTGCCAGGATCTTCCCCAAGTTGCCATATCTCCCCTTTCTATTTTTTTGTATCATTTATTTTTAATACATACTTCACATTATCAATTTAAAATATTAATGCGTTAACTAACTTTACTCTAAACCTTTCCTCTTCAGGTAAGTGCTGAGAATTAAAAGACACTCTGAAATAACACAAACCAAGATCTGTCCTTCGAAGTCCTACTCAGGACTTATCCAAAACTCTTAGTCTTCACTCACACTGGGAGACTGCAAAAAAGTGTAGAGAGCAGCAAGAGCAGTCTTGTCTCTCCCTCTTATTAGGAACTGGTGCAATATAAGGTGACCCTCCAATCCAACAGCCCATACCGACAGAGAAATGTCATGAAAAGGTACCCACATTATAGAACAGCATCCCACACCAAATCCAAGTACAAACCTGACAGTAGCAACCCCCAAGAGTTAATATTCTGCTGTGGCAGCACTATCTATTCTTATTCCCACTTATCTAACTCATGAAAAATTAGAAGTGTTCCTCACATCTTTTCTACTGGGTCTTCTTCTATTCCATCTCCCCACACACTAGATTGTACAATGTTTAGCCGGTAGCTTTATCTTTGTGTTCCAAGATTCAAGGTTTCTAAAAGTGTTAAATTCAGACTTCTGAGCTTTGGTCAGGAATAAGACGGGACAGCAATTTCCTTTCAGGAGAAAGGAAGATGAAAGAACTTAGACAGCACCTTGGCACATCAAAATGAGGTACCTTACAGGTTTTGGAGAAACGTTTTGTTGGATCAGCGAACCCTTTGTTGAATCATCCATCAGGAAAAGTGTGCAGAGCGTACATAAAAATAGACAGCTAGTTGTAGTCTTACCTTCCTGAGTTCTGAAGTCATCTTCAGCAAATTTATTAAAGTTGCCACACAACCCGCAGGTCTTGTTATAGTGCTTGTCTTGAAGGAGTATCTGAATATTCCCACTGATATCAATCTTCACCACAAAGCCATGCTCATCGCTGGATATTTTATAATAACCTGCCTCCTTCTCTATAAATATGCCATTGGAGGCAAAAGGTATGGAAACCCTATGAAGGAAAAAAAAAAAAAAGGAATTTCTCAGAATATGACACCAAAAACATTAGTTTTTTTTCTTCTGGAATACTATTTCCCACAGGTACCTTTTCTCTTCCTGCATCACACTTCCATCTAAAGAGAAGCGAAGACTGAAATATTCTCCAAGATACACAGAGAAACCAGTTTTCTCTCCATCCTGATAGTCACCTGAAGACATGAGACATAAGTGAATATTGTTAGTTCTGGAACTCAGGAGAACAACTTTTAAGTACACATTACAGCACTGGGAACACGTCACCTAACATTTTCAAGAGCCATCCATCTATTTTATCTCATAATTGCTTAGTATGAAATGGACAGGTAGTCCCAGGATGAAGGCTGGAATCCACCATCAGGTACACGACCTGGCACTGGGATCAGTTTACTTCAATTTATTTGTAGTCAATAAAAAGTCATTTTAAACTATGACGAATACAGAACAGTTATTAGCGAACGTAAAAACATCTACCAAAAGATTTTGGTATGAAAGTAATACACAGTATTGGTTCTCATATTATCTCTTGCCCATCCCCAAGAATGGGGCTCATACTAATTAAAAGGTCTTTTGTCCTGCAGGATGGGACTTTTCTTAGGGGGGGGATTTAGCATACAGGTAAAATTAGTCCTGCAGGGTCACGTAGTTCCTATTCCTGTACTCAGTTTTAACAGCCACATTTCTCTGGCATATTCAAAATTAAATAAGCTCTCGCTTTTCCTCGTTAGAAAAGCCAGTAAGAAAATCTTCATTCCTTGGAAGCTTAGTTATATGAGAGCTATATTACCAAGGGATAACAGAAGCCAAAGGGACAGAATTTCCTTAGAAGTAATCCTACTCTCAACACTCCAAAAAAAAACCCAACCCAAACCACCAAGATCCTTTTATGCAGTGGTCCATCCTATCTTACAAAGGGCAATTATTTGTCTTTTCATCTCTGTGATGGAACCTGGCACAAGTGTAATGCCACATCCTTACAGCATCTTGCATTTGGTACTCTTTGGTATCGGGCTCAGACTCACCTAAAAGTGTGAAGGAACGTTTGTGACAGTCCCCAGCAAGGAGGTAACTGCAGTCCCCAGCAAAATTGTAGAAAGAACCATCAAAAGTTTTGATGTGGTCATTCCCAAAAAGGCTGCAACGGGAAACTGATGACTCCTGAAGCAAAGAACCTGATGATCCTGGATATCAAAACACAACATAACTTGCAACGTAGAACAATCGTTCTGTAGTTCAGCAATTTATCTGCTGGAATTTATCACCATTGATCATTGCACGTGTTGGACCGTTAGCTCTAGCTTCTAGGCAGACTGTATGCCTGGCATCACAGCCCATAGAATCAAGCACAATTTTTTTCACTATATGCATTGCTGAAATGGCTTTTTTTTTTTTTCTTTATTTCTACCGGCCCAAACCTTGCATGGATAATTTCAGTCCTGACCCTTTGAGGAATGCAACGCGTTCATTCATTCGTGCCGGAGCACTATCCCCTTAAAATCAACAGGGAAGTAGCAAAGCCCTGTTTGTTTGTTCAGCCAAACATCACTGACTTCAGGGAGTCTTTGTGACTCGACACAGCGCTTGTTGCAAGGTCCAAAGCAGTAACTCTATTCATGTCTCCGGCATAATGAGAACATTGTTTGATCCAGGATTGCAGAATTAAATGGGAAAAATCTCACAGAAGAAACAGTGGAAGCATATTATAGTTCCTAAATATCAGAAAATAAACGTATTCTCCCACCTGATACTACAGTGGCCAGCAGTAGGTTTATTAGCAGTAGTGCCAAGAGGAACATCTGTTGAAAAAAATCAAAAAGAGATCAAAATATTCTTAGTTTGACGTGTTTAGTCTGTTTCACAAAAACTCGCCATATTCTAGCCTTTCTTTATGAAGTTATTTTTGAGGTTCTACAACATTTCAGACGTTCACAGTAATTCAGTTACCCACCCATGCCTCTTTAAATTGGTAATACAGGAGAGTAACTATTCTCTGTTCCCGTTTTCACTTCTCGTTGCTGGGAAATGTGGGCTACCTCCCCAGGAAACGCAACCCAACATACACACATATTCTGATTTACCCGAGTTAATGCATTGCACACACAAAGACCTTCAATAGGCAGCATTATTTAGCAGGCAACCTGACATGGAGAAGCACACCGGGCTGGATTAGCCAACTTGGCTCCAGTAGAAGTCACCTCTGCTGCAGAAGATCCTGCCCAAACATCCACAAAGGTTTTGCACCAGCCAACAGTTCTGGCTGGCAGACCATTACAACTACATGCTTATGATGCACTGGTTTCAGGGTGATAAATATGCTTGAGATAAGGGGCAAGGAGTAAAAGGAGAAAATTGTGAAGAGATTAGAGACCCAGAGTGAAAACTTCCATTCACCAAAATGAATTTTAGCATTGCCTCCTGCTTTATACAACTGAAATGTCAGCCTTTGTTCTCCATATGTCTATAAACTATGTCCTGTACCGCCAGGCCTTTACAAATAAAAATAGGATATGAGTGTCATGCAGATGGTGAACTACAGATGCATTCTCTGGCAAGACATTAGCAGTTAATGGGTGAAATCTGTAGAGAGCTCCAATTAGTGAGTTAATTTCAGTAATCATATAAGCAACTACAGAGGCTTAAATATACCATAATTTATATATTAATTCCATGAGACCAGACACACCTTCCCCTAAAAGAACCCCGAAACTCAAGACTAGAATATATTTTGCAAAGACAAATTCTGATTTCAATTTACAAACACACACTTATTATCGATGTCAGTTTTCTAGGTCCAATTCACAGCCACATAAATAAACACAGAGTTTCCCTGATATACAGAAGGCAGGAAAAGAAAGATCCATTCTAAAACTCAGTCTAATATAGTGCTGCAAATGCCAATCTGTTACTGCTGTTACTGCTGCAAAATAGCTAAAGAGTGGCAACTTCATGGGAACACGACGACAAAGTAATGGTAAAATGACAATAGGCATTATTCTCAGATTACCAGCTTGCTAGACTATTTTTAGTACATGCACTGTGTTATTGTGACTGAATCAGATATTGCTTTTCTTTGTTAACCCTTCAGTTTTAGAAAGCAGGCAAAGAAAAAAGACGGGGCATAAAACCCTTCTCTTCAAGCCCCCTTCCACCTCCCAGCCTGTTTTGAGCTGCAGACTTGAAGTTTCCCCCAATTCTAATAGATCAGGTGACACTAACAAATCAGAACACAATCAAGTAAGATCTGCTGGTGTATAACCCTCTAGAATTTTACCACTGGCTTAATTAGAAATTAATATACCTTCTTCTGTGCGAGATTCCTCTTGCACGTGAACAAGAAGCTCCTCCAGTTGCCACCTATACCCTACACCACCATTGTCCCTGTGTTCCTTCAGAAGACAGGGCTGGAATGGCTTTGGTCTGAAATTTCTTGTTTTTGTACGAGCCAGGAACTTTTGTTCATTTAAAAGGAAAGATAAAGGCCAAACGTCACATCCGTCTGATTCTCAAGACAATAGATTAAATTGCTATCGTGTAAATCAGTTGCCTTAATTGCCAGAAAGTTACAATGAGAGGAAATAGTTTTTAAGACTTACATGACAGATAAGTCTTTGAAATACATTTTGCATGTGTACGTGTGATAAATCTCACTGGCTGGGCCAATAGGCAGCATATTTATTTGAAAGACTATTGTTACATAGTAATACTAGGATGCTCCATACCTCAAAGACCTCAGAGACATCTAGTACTTTTTCCTGTGAACTTTAAAAGAGAAAGAAGAGGGAAAAAAAAAAAAATCAGAACTAGGAACTACTTGCTGTGTTGTTCAGGTCCAAACACATTTGAATCTTGCCACATTCTATCAGAACAACATATTTGGTCAAAAAACTACTAGTAATAGCGAAGGGGTTCAGATGCAACACATTTCCCTGTAAGTCATATTTTGCCACTAGTTCACAGAATCGAGTCCTTAATTTAAATCAAGAAAAACAATGCAAAATATTAAAAAAAAAAAAATATGCCTCCTGAGAGTGGCCAGCAGGTGTGTGTCTCACGCACAAGTAATTCTGAGAATGAAGTGAGTGTAATCCCTCTACACAGTTCTTAGAAAACAAAACAAAAAAAAAAAACCCAAACCCAACCAACACTAAAAAAAACCCACATTGTAAGCTTATCATTTCTTCCTGCAAGCAATTTCCTTTATGATTTCTACAGATGACTACGTTGACACTCGCAGAATGGTGACGGATTATTTTTGAGACAATTTAGGTGATGAGTCTGCTTAAGTTGACAGGTCACAAATAAGAAACTCTTAGCCATACTTACTTTTTCTTGTATGAACTCTTCACGACAGCTGCATGTTAAAATGCTATAGAGCTGTACATCAGATACTGAGTGACAGAAAGAAACAAACACAGGCCAAATAGTTTCTTTCCATGCGAAAAGCCAGAGAATAAGATTTTAAAATGAACCCTTTCCATCAAGATCTTCTCAGCCAGATGCTCCTACCTTTTCTCCAGCAGTAGTAAGGCTTATCCCTCTCACGTTCATAGCAATGCAAGGCCCACACCTGGCAGCTGCTGGGAAGGTCTTGGGGAACATACAAGAAAATGCCCCACACGTGCAGAAACTCGGTGTCCACCACCATCACAGCCTTTGCTGTGCTCCACAAGCATCCCCCCAACGTTGGGCAACCCCTGCTGCCGCAATAAAATACTGGTAAAGAACAATAGCAATGCTCCTGGCTTCTGCCTAAAGTGTTACTCTTCATTTGCAAAGGAGTAACATCTGGGGGGGGGGGGGGGGAACCCATAAGGCGAAGCTTTAAAACCTGGTTTTGGGGCATTTTTGCTTTAGACTGCAACAGCAAAAGTTGGGAACCTCTAGACAGAGGAACCAGTAAGCACAGAGGGTCTGACCCCACTGACATCTGCAGGCCAGGGTTTTACCCGATCTGAACCTGATATGACTTTACAGAGAAGAGCTAAAAACTTTTCACGTGAAACAGCCTTCAAGGCTGAAGTTACAGCTGAACAACAAGCAGAAATGGGGCAACAGCAGAGACAACAGACAAGATGCCTCTTGTTTAGACGCCTCTTAATCTCGCGTCTGTTTCTGGTTTTATAGAAAGACAGAGGAGGAACATCAACTAGGAATCATTCTCTCCTCTTGGGTCCAACTACCAAGTCTCAGCTGGTCCTGTGCACCTCTAAGAGCCTGGGCATTAGTGGTCACAGAGAGAGGTTCTCAAAACCTCTCATTAAGGGAATCCCAATATTATTCATGATAAAAGGAAAAAGATCACCTATCACCACTGTCGTTTTGTCTTCCCAGTTCTAATCGTTTCAGTGCCCGAGTCCCAAATCAGTAGTTTCATTTAGCAACAACTTCTTGCAGATCTAAATCTAGCTTTGATTCACACATTCTTTGTTGGGCACCTACACAAGAAAGAGTGAGAGCCCCTTAGGATATGCCCTAAAAATAGAAACATTGCGGAGTTTGTTCCGTAGCTATTTCTTTAGCATTATTACAAAAAGGGGGCAGCTCTTGAACAAGACAGGATTGTTTAGTCTGTAACTGTGATGGATGGCTGAGGTCTTCCTTTATGAGCTTTTGTGCCTTCACACCCTGACAAGCTTTATCTAGGGGCACCAGCGAGGGAGAGGGCAAACCATGTGAAAGTTTGAGCTCATCAAAAGGTGCTTCGGAGAAGATTAGGCTTCAGGTGGTCAAGTTATCCAACTTGGACTGAGCCTCTGAAGCCCACACTTGCTCAGCAGTGTGATCAGAGTCTTGGTCTACAGTGGGGGACATTTTGTGACTCACACTGCAGAGGTTCAATAGATGATTCAGAGAAGCCAGACGTCACGACACCTCTTAAGTGTCTTAGGGACCTTGGGGGACATAGCAAAATAAATTAATTGAGCTAGGCAACCAAAGAACAAACTTCCTTTTTCCCTTCTGGCTCCATTTTCTTAAAGAAAAAAAAAAAGGAAACGGTAATTAAAGAGCGCATTTATTGTTCCAATACAAAGTTTAGTGATTCTTGGGTAGACCTGACGTGCAATTTTACAAATACTACACAGACTTATAACTATATGAAGGACTATTCACTGTTGCTGGAAAGCCCCTTATAGCCAGTTCCTGGAACAGAATAGGAAGGACTTCTGAGAAAAGTTATCAATTTTTATCAATGTCATTGCTTTGTTCAACGACTAGGTCACGTCCCACAAGTCCAATGTTTCCTAAGAGTTATAAGATAATATGTGCTGAGGCATTAGACAGCACACCATGTTTGTCATCAAGTTTGTTACACAAACAAATAACCCATGCTATGAAACCTGAAATACTGAGTGCAGGAACAGTGATGGAACACACGGGACCCAAATAACAAAACAACCAAAGTATCTTGATGTAGGTAAACTGAAAAACTAAAGCCTAGCAACACTGAATTGTGTTTCTGCACTTCGGAAATGGCAAAACAGCTGAGGCTGTGGAAGCAACAGAGGATGTCACTTTAACACTATTTGAATGATGCAAGCGTCTGCTGTAAGGGAAATTCATCTTACTCAAGAAAAATATACCAATGAGGTTCAGTAACAAAATTTTCTTTAAAATTGTTTTTTTTTTAAGAAGGAAATGTGAGGATGTCAACACATAGATCTTAATAGAGCTAACTAGTGAGAAGACTCCAACCTGACTCTGGCCCTGCCGTAAGTGTGCTGAGCTTAAGTACTCTATCCCGGACAAAGTTTATTTCCATAAGCATCACTTTGTGCAAAGACATGGATTGATTTTCTGAGGTCTAAAAAGTGTTCTTAGCATCTTCAGTAAACTGAAATCCTAAATGCTGCATACTCAGATGTGGAACACAAAACTGAAAGGAAGGATGGTCTCCTTTGAAATGTAGGAAACGTTGGAACACAAGATCTGCCTTGGGAATCAGCAGAAAGTTCTTAAAGCAGAGACTCAAGGAGAAGGATGCCAAGCTGCTTCATTGCTCAGTAGTCGTCAAAAAAAGTTAAAGGATTACAGAAAATGAGTAAGAAAAAAAAAACAACAAACCCCACAAACATCGTTTTGCAATCATAAACACAAAGTACACTTTAATCTTGAATACTGTCTGTGCTCCCAGCCACTGTCTCAAAAACAGTGACATTTTTAAGGACAGAAAAGGAAAATGAAGATTAGAGGCATACAGCAACTTCTCTGAAAGGGAAGGAAATTCACAATATCTTAGAAAATCAGAGAAGGAAAGCATGAGGAGCACCTACAACATCACAAATGGCACAGAGATGGTAAATAAGAAATAAGTGTTCATAATTTCTCCCAGTGTAAAGGCTGGGAGCAGTCAATGAAATTCTCCGGGAGTTGCCTTTAAAGCACATAACTGGAAAGCCTCAGCACAGGTCACTGTGTCAAAAAGGAGTCAGACAAATTAATGAAGAGCTGGATCAAATCACAGGGATCAAATGATGAATCAGATCAAGCTTGTGGCTTAGAAAATCTTTACCCTGTTGAGTGTCGGAAGCAGAAATCCCGTCCTTTAATGTTACACTTCATTTCTTTCAACTCTTTTCCTAGACAACAGCTGTTAGCCACCAGAATCCTACTTACTGGGTAAAATAAAAGAAGTGCAGGAGGACTTTCTTTACCCCAGTCTGCTAGAAGGTATATCTCAGTGATTTTTCACAACTGAGATTGATAATACATATTTTTCATCAGTGAATAACAGTGAAGCTCAGCAGAAGCGACCATGAATAAGCTAAAATAAGAATCATTGCAAATAGTTCTGAAACTAAGAGCATCTCATGACAGTTCCTGAGATCCCAGAAATAACACAGGATACAGACTGAGTAAAGTTACTTCTTTATCCTTTTCAATTTTCCCCATACTCAAGAGAAAGAAAAAAAACAAAAGGCCACAACCCCTTCTGTCCCCTGTCCCCACCCACCCACCCCGCCATGAGAATATCAGGTGGCAAAGCCCACCTAACCCTATATTTGAACCCTCCACTTTGGAATATTTAGGCTATTGCACTCCTTCAAGGAAAAAGCCAAGGTAGATGAACAAAGTACACTAGTACTGAAATAGAGTATTCACCCTCCCCATGCAGAAAAGCCTTGAATGAGATTTATTCTGCATAATTATTCATTGACACATGAACTCTTGTTGACCCTCATGAGGTTTGCTTGAACTCACCTCTCCAACCTGTCCCGGTCCCTCTGGATGACATCCCGTCCCTCAGGTGTATGGACAACACCCTACACCTTGGTGTCATCTGCAAACTTGCTGACGGTGCACTCCATCCCTCTATGTCATTGATAAAAATGTTAAACAGTACCGGTCCCAGCACGGAACCCTGAGGGACAGCAGTTGTCACTGTTCTCCATCTGGACTTCAAGCCATTAAGCGTAGCGTATGAAGGCACAGACCCTGGTTGGTGATGCAACCAGAGTTGTTTATTACAACAAACACACAGCTTATATAGTACTAATGTATCTCCTTTCCCAACCCACCCACCCCTGCAACCCCCAACTGCCAGGTGGGCAGAATTCCCCTCCATCAGTCTGGCCGCCAGGCATTGTTTATAGGTCGTTAGGACTTGATCACGGGCCTTCCCCTGCCAGTGTTCCTGCTTCTTCTGGTCTCTGCTTCTTCCACAATCCTGTTCACCCACAATTAAGTACGACCCTCTGGATGCAACCATCCAGCCAATTCCTTACCCACTGAACAGTCCAACCATCAAAGCCATACCCCTCCAATTTGGCGAGCAGGATGTTGTGGGGGACCGTGTCAAAGGCCTTAGAGAAGTCCAGATAGATCACATCCATAGGTTGTCCATTATCTACTGAGCTAGTCACTCTATGATAGAAGGCCACTAGGTTAGTCAGGCAGGACCTGCCCCTAGGAAAGCCACGTTGGCTGTCCTGGATCTCCTCCCTGTCCTCCATGTGCCCAAGCATGGCATCTAGAAGGATCTGTTCCATGATCTTCCCAGGCATAGAAGTGAGGTGGAAAGGTTGGTGGTTCCCAGGGTCCCAACATCCCACTTTACCATGGCCACAATTACCCTGTGGGATGCTTTCTATTCTTCCACTTTGTTCCAGATAGAGCAAACCTTTCAGCCTCCTCGTCATACCTTCACATCAGCACTGACATCAGATGCTAACCTGATGTCAACCACCCAAATATCACCATTAGGCTGCCGAAGGAAAAAAATAAAAAATAAATACATACAGTGTGAGAGCATTTTTCCATTAAGATAATCAGAGAAAATGAGAGTCTGAATTCTGCATGTCGTCATGCCAGTTTTCAAAACCCGTGCTTTAAAAGCAGTTAATCCCTCCCTCTGGGATTAAATTTGTCTAAATGTCTGGCTGCTAAAACACCTTTAAATGAAACCATGAAAAATATGACTAGCTAACACTTCTGTACTGTGGGCCTGTAAAACAATTCACCCTGTAACACCATATGTAAAGGAATTTGTTACTAAATTTGCCCAAGTCACCCTCAAATGCTCATTGATATTTCCTATACTCGTTTATGTGGAGAATGTCCTCAGTTGGTCTTTGAACTGGAATATCTGGAGTTTGGTAAGCTTGTTAGGTTTCCAGTTTAAAAAAAAAAAAATAATAAAAGCACCCTTGATTGATGATCCTGCCTCTGTTGGAGGCAGCCAACAGAACAGAAATGCAGTTTTGTGTAAACATCAGATAAAATAGCCCCAAGACCATTCCCTTCATTCAGGCAGCAATCAAACAACTAATGCCTTGATTTGTTAGCTCTTACAGCTCATGTTTTGATTTTGAGTCACTCATCTTGTAAGTGTCAGTGCTTTTGTTCCTCAAAACCATTTGCCTGTCAGCATAAATCCCCTGTTTTCAGCAGTTATGGCAATAGAAACAAGAGCCATAGTTTGCCAGGTGAGTTTTAAATAGTTTAAGTGGTTATTTTTGAAGAGTGAGGCCTTGCCTTTAGAGAAGGGAGCAAACACAGACACCATACTGCTCCTTTACAGTGCAAGAAGCGATTTCCCCCCCTCTCCCCTTCTGTAATAAGACAGAAACGATGCTTTCTGTATCTCCATCACAAGTGTGTAAGCAAGGATAAATTAATCAATGTTCTCTGCTCCAGGCACAGGGCTGGTTCTAAGGTCCTAGGAGGTTTACTAATGATGGAGTTTACTAACGACAGACTTCCTGAAATGCTCCTGCCAAGAGTATAAAGATTCCATCCAGGGCATCAGCCCTTAAACACCTTTCCACAGCCCAACTGAGAAAGCATCCAGAGCCAGCTGGAGGTTTTGTGTTCAAGGCTGACCCCTGTAGGATTGTCCTAAAGGAATTCTTTTTCAAACCAGAACACCACCAGGGCTCATTCAACCTTTCAACCCTATACGACTGTTAGTAAACCGTTCCAACAATTCCTGCCACACCATGTTAAAAATACACTCTTCAACGCAGGTTTCAGGTAGCCTAGATGCACTCTGCAGACAGTGGAGTGTATGAAAATTTAAGAAACATCTATTACCACGTTTTCTCCACATACCCTCCCAAAAAAGTGAGTCCAAGCCAGTTCTCCACCATCTATTAAGTTAAATCAACTGATCTCCCAGATTATCTCCCTAAAGCACATTTCTACCTATTTTAAATGGTTTTCAGGGCTCGTCCCTAACTCTCTTCGGAGACCAGAACTAGAGCCAAGTTTAAATATCTAACACTGCTGCTATCCCTACTAACACAACATTGCCTTTCTGGTCCATATCCCTCCCTCCCTCACCAGCATCTTCTACAAGCTCACCATGCTAAACGGCATGATGTAGAGATAGATGCTATCAAGACTCCACCAGAACCTTCTCAGAAGGATGATTATCATTTGGACACATAATCAGTGTGATGAGCACTCAGTTGTTTATTTTTTTCATCGTTACAGGTTTTCTAGTCACCCAAATGATGTTATGGCAAACCTTAAGGGTGCTAAAATATGCTATATTAATACTATATGCCAAAGTTGTAACCTCACTAAAGATTTATAAGGTTTGTTAGACATGATATGTTTTTCATAAAACCACCAAAATTTATAGAGGTCAAGTAGCATAATTTATCCAAATCCCTCCACACTTTTAAGTATAAATTATTTGGCTTTGTTAGTTTACAATATCTAACTTGGATTTACAATGACATTTAGCAAGAGAATGTCAGAAGCGGGCTTCCCTTGTAAGTAATGAAAAAAATAAATCACAGTATTCTTTCCTAATGAAAACTCTTTATATTGAGAACAAGAGCTTTTGACAAAAAAAAAAAAAAACAACAAAACAAACCAGCTTACATTAGTGCTGTCAAAGTACAGGTGACCAGAAATACCAATCAGCAAGGGGGATCTTATCCGTCAAAACATTTTTCCATTGATTTCAACTTTGCCAGGACTTCAATGTCGATGTCTCTACCAGAGATTCAATCAGTATATTCATATTGACCTTTACTTGATAAAATAGTTATACATGCTTTCAGCCTCATTGACTTAATTCTCTTTTGAACATGGGCTGCAAAAAGGAAACTTTTCTGACTAAATTCTACTATACTCTTTCTAGTGTCAGGAAACTTCTGCACACAAGCAAAATAGTGGTAAAAGATTGGGAAGAGTGCTATGAATTAAGCCAAATTGCATAGAGATATCAGTTCTAACTGGAGCAGAGGGAGTTTCTGAAGGTCTCCTCTAGGAAGAGTAGCCACTAAGACTGAAGTCTTGGCCCGTGGAGGTTCATTACACTGCACCAAAGGGAAGCAAGATTTCACCTTAAATGTTTATTCCATTTTCTTAATCACTCTTGAAAGATTGTGTACAGCTGTGACTTTCTATTTAGCTCATTTTTCTAATGCCAAGCAAGAAACAAACTCCAATAACAAGCAGATCATTAAGACGAAGTCACGTGTTTCTCTTTCTGCAATGCTGATTTACCCTAGTACAAGACAGAGCATGTTACTCATTGTGGAGGACAATTAAGTCGCAGAAACATTCACTGCTCACGGGGAACAATCGGCACCATTATGTGATCAACAAATCTATGTCTTATGCACATTCCCCACCACCACCCCTTTTTTTTTTTTTCCCCTGCAGTCATCTAATCTAAGCTTGGGGAGCAGGGGCAGTGGAGGGGGGGGAAGCTTAGATTGTGAAATTTGCCACTACCTCCTATTTTTCCTCACATATTGTGATTTTAGGATATGTATTTTATCACAAGATTAATACAAAAACTACAAGATTCTAGAATAATTGGTTCTCTCATATGTCTTTTGATTTTTTTTTTCTCTAACATCCAAGTTTTACACTTAAAGATTTTCTTCGGAAACATGAAGGGCAGAGATGTATTTCAAGATGAAAAACAAAGCACAAGAACTCACAATCTTTCACAAGAACTCACAATCCCTGTATTTAGCATTCAAATTAAACATAAAACCTTCCAAATACTAGAAGATTCTAAAACATTATCAGGCAAGTTGACAATGCAGATGCAGGGGTTGGGGGTGGATGTGTCTCTCCCTCTGGACTGTTCAAAAAATTATGGAATTTTATATAAATTGCTTTAAAAAAAACTTAAGATATCCTCTAAATATAACTTCCTAAATATAACTTTCTAAATATAACTCTGCTTTAACAAAAAGACATGGGTCAAGGAGTCAAATTTTTCTCTATTTGAAACAGGACCAAAACTGTGCAAAAATTACATAATAAAAGTTTAGTTTTTGAACAGCCTCAAAGTTGAGCGCTACCTTGGGTTTACTATTTTGTGAGCCCCTTTCCAGAGATTTTTATCTTTAGAACAAGGCTGTATCTTGCTTATCTGTCTCCGATTGCTTGACATAATACTGGTCAAACTGTTCTGAAAACATGAAACAGTTAAAAATTATGCTTACTTTCTGTATCAAACACAAGTAATCAGCACACATTCTTTTTTCCTTCCCTTGCTTAGCAGAAAAATGCATGGTATTTAGAAGGAACAATGCCTGAGGATTTATGCAAGCATGGATACATCCGTATTTTTTGTTTATTTGTGTTTGGTTTTTTTTTTTTTTTTTTTTTACTTTTGTTCACATTCTTCTTTTATTTCATTTTTCTCCTACTCACAACACAACCCTCCTTGCTGGTTTTGAAAACACACATAGAAACTGTTCTGGAAATATTCAGGTCCCAACACACATGGGAAACTGAGCTATTTCCCAGCATTCTGACATGCTTTCTGGCAGCTGAGATTTAAGCACGTATATATAGACATCTCAGGAAAGTTAGGGCAGATTTTATAGCATAAATTGCTGGAGACATTCAAGATAAGGCTCGACGAGGCCCTGGGCAACCTGGTCTAGTTGGAGATGTCCCTATGACTGCAGGGGGGCCAGACTAGATGACCTTTGAAGGTCCCTTCCAGCCCAGATGATTCTATGATTCTATATGCTATTATGCTATATGCTATTTAATTAACATGCTGTGACATACACTGCTTTACGTACATTTGTCATTCCGTGTATTACCCTATTTTTCCTCTCCTCCTTCCTCTGGTTTTAGAAATACATCCCAGCTCAAGTCATCGTCCTCAGACTCTCAAGAGGACAGGAAGATGGAGACACACAGTAGGTATTGTTATAACAGGTGCCACTACTAATTGCATAAAGATAATTTTGTAGCAATTACAGTGATGGCAGAAGTGCAAAAACTCATTCCAGGGAGCTTTTTTTCCTCATTTGTAAGTAGTAAACATCCAGTACTTTAACACCATTAGCCAAATAAATTCATTGTTTCTTTAATGTGTAGAACCATCAAGCACTCTGCACAGTAGAGTGGCAAAATGGAGTAACTTCTTTGTAATTAAAAAAAAACATATTATAGTACAGGCATTTCTTTAGGGGAAAGAAAAAATTCAAATTATCTAAAACACTGCATTATAAATCAGGAGCACAGCCAGAATTGATTTATTAAAAGATAACATGAAACTTAGCTCTTATAAGCACATACTGATTTTCCTCCAGACTCAAAAACGTTGAGATGATTACACGTAACTGGAAGTGGAACACATCCCACAGCGAGTGGATGGAGGGAAGAGGAAAGAAAAAGTCTTCCATTATAGACCCCTTAGGAGTACCTGTGAGACCACGCACAGATCAACGTCCCTTTATGTTAAGCACTGCACAAACACAGGACAAAAAATTCTGTCCAAACCCAAGGCATCATCAGGAAGACCACAGAAAGAATGCTTGAGCGAGGTAATTTTACTGAAAAAAATTTTACAAATCGTTGGGTTGACCTTAGCATGGTTTGGGAATTTACTAGCTCTACGAATAAATTAAGCTCTAAATATTTTAACACTACTTTTAGCTATTTGTAGCTTAACAAACTAAGATTTGCAACCTTGAGCTAGAGCAAAAAGGCCTGTTTAGAGAAGACAAACCAAAGAAAGCATTCCTCAAAGAAAAGCTGAAAAGCACCGAAGCCCAAATTTTCAATAACTAAAACTAGCGAGAATCAGACTGGCATCAGTAAATAGAAAATTACAAACATGGGCTAATACTTGGATTTAGTCCCTCCTGAGGCTTAAAACAAGGAACACCCACCTGTCACATTTATTAAGCAATAGAAAGCAATTTGTGTGCTATGTCCATATGTACAAAGCTTGATACGCTGGTGAAGGGCCTGGAGAAGAAATCCTATGAAGAGCGATTGAAGGATCTGGGACTGTTTAGTTTGAGGAAGAGGAGGCTGAGGGGAGACCTCATCACTCTCTACAACTACTTGAAAGGACACTGTAGAGAGGTTGGTGCTGGTCTCTTCTCACAGGTAATTAGCCATAGAACACAAGGGAATGGCTTCAAGCTACAACAGGGTAGGTTTAGACTAAACATTAGGAAAAAATTCTTCACAGAAAGAGTGGTCAGACACTGGAACAGGCTGCCCAGGGAGGAGGTTGAGTCACCATCCCTGGACATGTTTAAGAGTCATTTAGATGTGGTGTTGGGGGATACGGCGTAGAGGAGAACTTTGTAGAGTAGGGTTGATGGTTGGACTCGATGATCCCAAGGGTCTTTTCCAACCTGGATGGTTCTATGATTACCATCAAACTACAGAAGGGGTTTTTCCTGAAGTGGTGGTTCTCAGGCACTAAGCTGAAGTTCAGGTTGAGCTCCTGCCCATGGGACCAGCCTCTTCAACACCTCTAGGGATTAACAGCACTGGAAACTAAAATCCAACATTTCCTAAAGGGATCTACTTTAAGCCTGGATTTCAGCCTGGTTTATTTACATATATATTTTAATATCTATTTAATTCGTTAGCCAGTTTTAACCAAATCATGTTCTTCTGTGTTTAATGAGTAATCAGCAACCTCACACTGTGGGGGGGGGAAATATTGTCCCCAGCAAAGGGAGAACAGAAGCACCCACTCAGCAGTTATCAGCATTGCCTCAGCTACAAACCAGTTGATGTTTTTTCCCTGATGCTGGTTTGTAAAGACAGAAGGGGGGTGGGAAGTCCCTGCTCTGTGAGGTGGCTCAGGTGACAGCAGGAGGGGTGAAACAGGGAGATCAGAGAGGGGGGAGAGAGAGGAAGAGAAGCTGTGGTTATTACAGTGGGAACGAGATGCAAGCCCAGAGGGTACGTTCTGTGGGATATTTTAAGCTGTTACTCCCACTATTCATATAGGTATGGAGTTTGGGGTTGGTTTTTTTTTTTTTAAGGTTCCATCTGGAAAATCTGACACGGGATTTGCAAAGTTCATGTCCTGCCTCCTGACTGAGAGTACAGAAGTTCAAAGCCTGGAAATTCCCATTAGACCTGTACAGTTCTGTAATCTGGTGATAACTGAGCTAACTAGGAAACAACATTTTTTGCCATTTAGTGAATTCTTCATTCCCAAAAAGTTTTCATCCCAGTTTGGGAGGATTCCTAGATGCCTTAGATCCCCCTGCTCCATAACAGACTAATATATCAGCGTGCTGAAAAAAAAAACAAACAAAAAACAAGGTAATTGGGCAAGGGAACAGATTGATGTTTAAATCAAAGGTGCCACAGACACATCTTCTGATGAACCAGCATTTTCCAAAGACAATGCTAGAAAGCCTCTGGCCAGCTGTACTGAAAACTGAGTCCTGTCACACAGGTCCTGTCAAAGAGCACCACAGTGTCCCTCCTCATCAATTAATTTCTTACCAGGCATCGCACCAGGAGAACAAGGAATCTGTTTGAAGGACTCTCGGTGAGGACAAAGGAAGGCTTGTGAATTCACCCAGGAATGTCACACGGCCGTGACAGAAGACAACTCTAACAAGGATGTTCTAGGCAGAATAATGCTCAAAGCAGCTTGCCAGTCTGGTTTTAACTGGTTGTTGCTGAACAGGAGCTGAGCAGTTCAGTGGCATAAAAGAATGTATGCACTACTCACATCACTTATCCTGATAAAGATGAAGAGCGCGATGGCAGGCTGATCTGCTACAGACCACCAGGGTGGGACCTCCAGAACAGGACCCTGATGGTGGCTTGGTTGCAGGAACTACCTACAGGGCATGGCCAAGGATGCTGACCAATATTGGTTCACTATTTTATTTTATTTTTGTGCTCCTCTGTCTACAGAGAGAACTTCTGTCTCATGTTTTAAACCCACTGTAAACTATTTGGAGCTGACGTTCTTCTTGCTCTTCTCAATTTGTATGGCCGTTAGCAAAGTGGGGACCAAGTCCACCACTCTGCATTATGCATAGCATCAGCACCACACCAAAGGAAAACAACAAAAAAAGAAGTCAAACCTGAGCTCTACCACATGCACTGAATATGTTGAGTTTAATCCCATGGAATGGGGAGAAGGCAAAGCTTTCTCAAGTGATGAAAGACACATTCATATTTAGGCTAGAGTTTACAGCCACCAAGGAGCTAATCACACAACTGACATAAATCCTAGTCTAGACAAAGCTTTGTACACTGAAAGGGGTAAAAATACAGTGCAATGGCATGGAAGACAGTTTCAAGCTCTCATACATGAGAACATTGAAGCTAAGGCTGAAGATTTCAACCACTAGAGATTCATGCTGGCTTCCACTTGTCTTAATATTTTACTGTGCCTTTTAAGCACACAGTCTAAGTTCAAAGCCCCTCATATGGATCTACCAAAGCCACACCAGTTATTTACAAAAGTGATTTTGCATATTCTGGTCCCAACTGATGCCAGCGTTTGTGTTAGGTACTGCACAACAGTGAGAACGTGATGATCCTCAACCCTATTTCCTAGAGGTCTCATGCACCAGGTCAGCCAGTCCCCTGATTCTTGCTCTATTTTAACCAATTTCACATCCTATGATGCCTCGTGGAAAAATAACAGAAACAGTGATGCACCACATGAGAAGAGGCAGAGTAAGAAATTAAGAGACAGAGAAACAACAAGACTCAAATCTTCACCCAGGGTTAAACGAGCTTCCTGAAAAATTACTTTAAGAAACACAAGCATCTATACAAAATAGTAATTTTAAAAAAATATATTAAAAAAATCATCATTCCCTGAAAGGTAAGGATGTGATTAAAGAAATCTCTAGAAACTGAGGACTAGCAAGGTGGGACAGGATAAATGCAAACTTATGAGAAGCGAGAAATGCAGAGTTAAAGGCTGCTTTACGAGGAGGTGGATACCTTAGATCCGTCCTGCTCGATGCGAGGCAGAAATAAATCTAAACTTCCACTGCTGCTGTTACACAGGCTGTCTGGCAATCATTTCTGGCCTTCAGAATAGACCATTTCTGCCACAATAAGAGGAGGCTGGAGCAGAAGGCAGCACGATGAGCCCAGCCCCAAGCGAGCAGGATCCAGCTGTATCCACCAGCAGAGGGAATAATGAGAGGAGGTTGGCAAGGAGGAGCAAGGGGATGTGTATCTTCCAAAAAGCAAAGAGGTTATGTTTCAGTGGGGAGTTATGTTCTCAGGGCTTTCATCTCACAGGTGCCATGATTATTATTTTTTTTTTTCTCCCTGCCTCCCCTGCTTTCCTACTCCTCAGCCAGTACATTACTCTTCTGCAACTTCTGCTGCCGTAGAACCAGGCTTGCTGTGGTAAGTATCTTGGCAGAACTTCAGATACAAGAAAAACATCCTTTCTGGCAGGCACAAGCCCCTGCAACATCGTAAGACAGAGTACAACCAGGACTAGATTAAATCTGAGGTTTATCAACACCAATTTTGGGTAAAGCCCCTACCTACTTTCCTAATATACAATACTAACTTTTCCAGCTCAGGATGCGTCAGGGCTCTGAAGTACAACTACATTTGCTATAATCTCAGGTCAGATACCAGTGCACTGAAATAAAAACATCTTCAAACCTTTAAATTTGTTTTCCTAGATTTATTTTTGGTACCAATTCAACGCCGATACCGGTATCGCCGTGATAAGAGAAGGCAGGTTACATTATTCCAACTGTGCAAATACAGTTCAAGCTGTCTGTCTCTGGGAAATGTTTTCCATGCACTTTCAAGTATGGAAACTGGAAATGACAAGAAAACACCTGGATTTGCACCCAGAAGGAAAGTACCTACTAGGCTGGCTGCTATCTGTGCTGAGGAGCCCTTGGAACAAAAACAAACCAACCGCAAATCACGCTAATGGGAAGGCTGTCACTTCAGGATTCAACCATCGAAACGAAATATAAATCGGGGAAAAGAAATATTGGCTTTATTCCCAGACACGAAAAGTAAATCATCTGCACAGAGAACGGCATTCCTCTCCTCCCCCCTTCATCCCAAACCAGATATCAGATCTGTGGAACTGAGTATACAGAAACTTTCCCACCTTTTGACAATCCAACTTAAAAAGAAACAAAAGGGGAAAAAAAAAAAAAAAACACAGAACCGCCGTATATGCTTTGGAGACTAAGCATATTTATTAAACACACGATAAAATTATCTACAAAATTTAACAGCTTCCTGAAGTTAAACAACAAAATATATAATCTCAACAATACCAGGAATCTGTTTGGCTGTAAATTTCCACAGGTTCCTTGGAGAAACTGGGGTGTTCCATATTCTCAGTTTCCTGACCTGGTATCTCAAGAAAGACAACTAAAAAAAATATTAGGACTCATTACCCCTTAAGTCTCCCACCCTGGGCTCAGTGGCTCCTCAGGAAGCATGGTCCCCCCACTCCATCCCCCTGATGGCCCAGGTCACAGAAGGCAAGACAAAAAGTTGTCCCTCTTAGATGTGTGGCCACAGACTTTTGAAGGACCAGAACATATTGAATAGCAAACAAACCAGTAATAATATCCAGCGCAAACATCATGTAATTGAGGTTTCATAAGCTTTGTTTTTTTATCATCTAATCCCAGGCTTGAGCCCATGTTCTGTGAAGCTCGGGAAGAATCAAGTACATGAACAACATACATTTGCAAGTGTCCTTTCCTATTTAGGCATCAAAATGTGTGACCTCAAATTTGAAGCGGAGACTTCTTGAAACATGCATTTCTGGGCCAGGTACTCATATGGGATGTGGGACTTTCCTAAAAGCTTTGCTACCAAGTGGCAAACCCAGCTTTCACACGCTTGCTACCCCTGCGATCAGAAAAGACTAGTTGTGTACTCAGCACTCACAGGCTTCTGAAGAATATATTCCAGTCCTCCAGAGCTCTGGTATCTGGCAGATTTTCAGTATCACATACTTGCTGACTATCCTAGTGTGCTCCAGGATAATGCTGAATTATGAACCCGGCTCTCTGCACAAAGTGTTCCCGTATTCTTTTCAAAAGACTTCCCTCCTCCACCCAGAAAGTTAAAGAAGCGATTCAAAGCCCCGCTGTGGAAGTACCAAGTTTGTGTTTTAGCTAAGAGGAGGGCAAAGCAGGGAGAACAGAGGTTGACAGAGAAAGAAGGAATAAGCCAGAGGCTCTGATGAGAAGTTCGAGCAGGGAGAATGCTGAGGCCACATGGGACAAACCTGTGCCTCTCATCCTTTACACCTAGATAATTGACAGCAAAATGGACAAGAAACAACAGTTCTCAGGTCAGAGATGAGCCAGAGAAGCACGAATCTGAAGGAGACAAAAGAACTCAAGGCAAGGAAGTATGCAACAACTAGTTTAAAAAAATAGATTAAAAAAAACAAACAGATGAACATCTGCCATAGCACTGCCTCTTACAGGCTGAGTGATACTTGCTATGCCCTAAAACATGCTCTCTAGCCATTAATGGCTTGGGATGAACACAGGGAATTTATTTTTTTTTAAATCTCAAAAGATATCTGGTAGCCACCTGATGGCTGGGCTGGCCCTTCTTATCTGCCATCTCATCACAAGAGATAATTTGAAGGATGCAGTGGGTGGTAAAGTCAAGAGCACGAGCAAAAGAAGCTTTTCCTAAGGAAATCATTCTGCTGGAAGGGAGAGGGGGGGAAGCCCTTTACAAGCCCCCCCTGGCCCTTGCAGGCCAGCTGGTCCAAGGAGGAGAGACACCACACAGAGCCAGCCTCAGATGCCTAGAGCCAGCATGTGACAGAAGGGCATCAGGCCATTCATGCAGGACAAAAGGGTACCATTCTGTAGGGTAAAGACATAAGGGGGTCTCTTCCAGTTAAGGTTGAGCCAACGTAATTCCACTGCTACTGCTCACACACCACTCGATAGATCAGAAACCAGTTTCCATTCCTGTCTAGCATCTTTTCTGATTATTGAAGGCACAAAGGTCACTTTAAAAAAAAAAAAAAATCAAACATCCCTTTCTGCTTATCTTCTGTGACTTGCTTTGGAACAAAGGTACTTCCCAAAATCTTCAAGCTTAGCAATTTAAGTTAAGCACTTAATTCCAAGTTTAGAGACATCCACACACCTACCTCTCTGCTGAGCATTTTTGAAAGAGCCTTATTTTTAAGGAGAACAAAGCCCTTGGAGTTGAAGACACTGAGAATATCTGAGAATTACAGATTAATAGCAGACTCTGAGGCTGAACAAAATCAACTCTCTCCTGCTTTATATATATATAGCTGACTGGTTAACAATTCCAGCCAAACATTTTCTCAAGCTTCCATGCTGAGTCATACCAAACATTGGTTAGCTTCATGGCAACAGGTTTGCATGTAAGTAATGAAACGTAAAAAGAAAATAATAAAAAAAAAAATGCAAGTCTGCAGTATTTTCTTTTTAAGATCTAGTTAAGATTTACATTAACTAGACATGGCAGATTTTCTACCACAGAGAGCATACCTAGACAAGCAGAACTGAGGTTTATTTCGTGCATAGATGTGTTCAAGTTAATATACATGATAGATTACTAGCAACTTTTCAAACTCTAATATCAATGCAGCTGGCAAGGAACCATTCAAAGCACACGTACAAGGAAGACTGTAATATCCTATTAGGAAAGTGATACATTGCTTGGCATTTCTTGTTTGGGGCCATCCATAGAGTCACATCCAATTTGGGGACACACCTCACAGCCTGCCTCTACCTACTACATTTGAAAACCAATTATTAAAGTTAAAAACTCTATTCCTTAAGACACTCTAGGAAGCCCACTCCTGTTTGTTTTGGTTTTTTTTTTTTTCCCTAGCTATATATTTTACAGGTTTGGGTCTACTCACCTTCAATCTCCTATCCTCCATGTAGTCTGGAGAGACTACCCCTTCTTCCTCCAGAAGGAGTCTTCATAGGCTTTATTAAGGAGCTACAATTTGGGGGGAAAATAAGAACACTTAGTGTAGTCCTGAGAAAGTAAGTCCTCAGGTACCTTAAAACCTTTTTTTTTAGGTTAGGGCACATAATTTTCCCCTATTTTAATTATGTTGATTATTAACACTTTTTTTTTTTTTTAGTTAAAATCTATTGCCTTTTAAAGAGACTTCTCCAGAGTCCTGTCTTCCTTATGTGTTTCAGCTGCAGAGCATTCAACGTGAAAGTCCTAAAAAAGATTATAACATTTTTGGAAATATTCATTGCTTACTGTAAGAACTAGGGTCCCTCACAGTCATTTGGAGATGAACCTATTTGTTCCTTTACAGCTCTATACCACAAGATTCATTTTAAAGACCCCCAACAGTTCTTTAAAGCCTGAAAGCCACAAGCCTGATTGATCAACTGCAAAACTGAAGTCACCTGTTGCCCTGCCTTAAGACAATGAATTGCTCACACAGGAGAAAAACTGGTATTCCTTATTATCACAAAAGGGTCAACCAAAGATACAGAACAGATACATCATTTGAGCAGTAACATCTGATGTTATAGCTATGTGCAGTACAAATATAATTTCAAATTTAGTAGTGAGCTGAATAAGATAACATCTTAAATCAAAACCAAAGAATCACATCAGCGAAAAAAAACCAAACAAAATAATATGATGATGCTTACCGGTAACTTTTCTGGTGGAGATTTCATAAAGAAGACTTAAAACTTGGAGTATCTAGCTCTGCCCCCTTGAGAAGTAGGTAGAATATCCAAAAACTCACCAAGCTCTATTTCTAAGAAGGCTTTCAGTCCTTATTTCTTGACTTGATAGGTACTGAAGAGATGATATGCAGTTATGCTCAATCTTGATTCTTGTTCTCATCTACCAGCTTCATTTGAGGTTTCTTCAAAAGAGGTTGTGGCACTGGCTAAGAGAAGCTACAGTTGGTAGTGGCCAGTAAAATTAAGTTCACCAACAGGCTGACCAGGAGATTATAAGACCTGTGGTTTGGCTCACTATAAGAAAGTTTCACAAGTCACATCAACGTAAGTAGAGTAATAGCTATACCTTTAAAGAAAAACTTTCAGTTTAACATAGTATAAGCTGTCATGGTTTAGGCCAAGTTGGCCAAAGACAAGACAACATACAGTCTCCCCCACCTCTCACTCCAAAGAGAATAAGAAGAAAGATAAAGAGATTTATAAGTTTAGGAAAAAAACAAATTACTTCAATGAAATACTAATGATAAAATAAAAGCAAACAAAAAGAAATAGATACAACATATACAAAACTGTATCAAAACTGAGAAACATCACCAGCAGGTACTGGGAAAGTCTCAGACCAGTCATAGTGACAAATGGGAACTGGGTTCCAGAACACACCAACATGGATCAAAAGGATAGAGTCATCCTCAAACATCAGTCATAAAACAGAACCTCTGAAGAAGACCAATTGAAGAAGAAGCAAACAACCCCTTTGATGCCTCAACTTTTATACTGAGTGTAGCAGATGGGATGGACTATCCTATTGGTCAGTTTGGGTCAACTGACCTGTCAGCTCCTCCCCACAGATGCAACCCCTCCACAACCAAGAAAGCTGACCATGCTTGCCACAGCAACAACCATAAGCAAGAGGCTCTCTCATTGAACAGAAAGTTGGATCTGATCCACCCCAAACCAGGACACAAGCTGAAGTTGAGGTGGGAAGAAATACAATGCTGTGGCATTAAAAACACTTTACTATCTGAAAACCCAGCCTTACTATGGAAACAAGCCTTCCTGAGTGATGCCACAGGGCATGTGCTGGCCCAGATTTCTTCAGGAGGGATTAATTAATCATGATTTAGTTAATGATGATTTGAGGAACAGCTGGAGAAATGTGTGCCCATCATTTCAAGGCAGCGTGATTCATGCTAAGAATATGCGAGAATAATTGTAAGATATAAAAAATAGCGCTTCTTTATGTTGCCCACCATGTCTTGTCTTTGATGAGAGGATGTTCCTTAGCCCGTAACAGTATCATATGGAAAAGGGAAAACCTGTTCAGCAACCCGTTCATGCTGAAAATAGTGCCCTGTTTGGGCACTCACTGAAAGAAGATGACCTCCCTCTTCTAAACTGAATCACAACATCCAGAGCTTCCCCAAAATCTCCTGCAGCAGCTTCCCAGCTGGTTCCCGTTTGACAACAGCAACTAAGGGTGAACTGCTGAGGTCAGCGAGGGCATCCATCACGTCGTGCTTTTCAGCAGCAGCTGTAGCAAAATCAACTACGTAACGCGTTGCCTACGCCAGCTGGATGCCCGCCCACCATCCTTTGTCCCCTGCTCTCACAACATTAAAAAAAAAAAAAAAAAATTAAAAAAAATGGCAACGCTGTATGACATTGGCATTATTTTCAAAAGCTTGAGAAAATACTCAAGTACCTCCTGGTTATTTCAGAAACAAATGCCCGTCCGCACTTCAAAAGTTTGGTCCACTAAAAGCACTTTTCAGGGCTTTGTCAGCAGATTTTCAAGAGCAGCATAATGTGAAGTAAGTGTCATGGTTAGATGCCTTCCTTACGCAAAAAGATAAGCTGCAACCCAATACCACATTGGCAATTACAGTCCTCTTAAAGGTTTTTCACATTAATAATAATAACAGGCCTCCTGTCATCCCATCCAGGATGACCTATACCCTGGGGTATAGAGCAGCACCTCCCACCTGAAGACCTTAAGCATCCTTCCGTGTCTATAGGAAAGATCTTGTGAAATCGAAAAATAAAGAAGAAAGGAAAAAAAAAAAAAGAGATACTGATGGAAAGGGGAAGTGGTTTTTCACAGACTTTCAAGGCTATGAAGCAACCTGCAGCGTGATCAGTAGGAAATGACCACGGACCCCGTGACGACACTAAGAGTCTGTAAACAGAAACATTTGAAAATCCCTATTCTTGCTCATTTGATCATCACACAGAAACTATCAAAGTCAATAACATCACTAGAATGGAAAAAAAGTCAAATGTTCTGTAACATTTTTTCTCAGACACCTCAGATAACTTTCTTCAGAGGTGACAGGTTCAAAAGAGCGACAGTCACCACTCCTGCAATTTCTCAGATTCTCTTTCCTCCTGAGTTCTCAAAACAGAGTTAGAAGAAACTCACGGGAGAAAAAGAAAAGAACCAAGAAAATATAAGAAAAAATTGAAAATTGAATTGGAGTGGGGGCAGATAAAGAATAAGAGAAAGAAAACATATTAATAGAATAAAACATGAAACTCAATCCTAGAAAGAGCTTTTTTTGATCCACACGTTCAAGGCTATGCATAGTTACTTTAATTACCAAAGAGTGGTTTACAGGCTTAAAACCGAATCCATGTGGTTACAAAATAGAGTTGAAATCAGTACCAGAAAACAGAGTCAGCCTCATCTAGTCCATCATTAATGAAACCTGTGCTGGAATATATCCATTTAGATCAGCTCCCTCAGCTGAGGGCTATTCCAGAATTAAGAAAGATTTAACTTCACCTGCAAGTGTTTGGTACAATTCCCCAGAAATAAAACTCTCTCTCTTTCAGATGGAGTGCTTAGGTAGGAGGTTACTCTGCAATAGTTTAATCTAGAACCATTAGGAAACTGGGCTGATTTTCAGTGAGTATTGAGGTTATGGAGCCTTTTTGTGTACCAGAAGAGCTCCTAATACTAAACCTCTACTGCTGTAGATGCAAGTCATCTTCTGATAATTTTTATTATTTTAATGTATAATTATTTTTTAATTGCTTTGGGTATATTTTTTTTGGTTTTGTTACTTAAAGAAAGAAATCCTGTTTTTCTTCTTAGAAGACCGTGGGGATGTTTTTGTATAACTGAAAAATTGGGGGTGAAAATATTCCTAGTTTCTCCACTGATAAACATGACTTTTCCTGCTTCCTTGAATTGAATGAAAGTTAAAACACCAGTATTTTAAAGCTCAATTGTGCAACTCTAATCTTTCTAGTTGGGTGTGAAAAAATACTTATTTTACAGACACAAAATGATTTATAGATGTGGTTAACTGACATTCTTCTGGACTGTTCAGTCTGCTTTGCATCAGAAATTTAAATTGTAAAAGTTCTTAATGTCTTAATCCTGAATCTCAGATTAGCAATAAGGTCTTGACAGCTTCCCAGTCATCCACCAGGCATCTCCCTAACCCCTGGTGTGTGGCTCTCCATGAGTTGGATCATGTGTGAGAGGGATGCTGGGACCGCCAGGGGAATTTGGGGAAAACACCTGGAAATCCACCTCTAGCTGTCCCAGATGTCCTAGATGTCCCAGCATCCTGGAAGTCCTCTTGTGGAGCAGGTACAGGGGAAACCCACATGGATTTGCACCACTGGGTGTGGAATGACAACACCTAGGAAAGGGCAGAAAGGAAGAATGGGGAGATAGGAAGAAGCAGAGGGAACGTGGAGACCAACACGTGCAACAACAGCATTAGAACTCCTACATGACAAAATATGAACAAAAAAACCTTCTTAGTGATGCCACCACTGCCTCCCAATCCACATCCCCCTGTACTTTCTCCTCTTGACTTCGTTAAACAAATAGATATAGCCAAAACGTGCAGCTCTAGCCAAACAGATGTGGTGAATATGTTGGCTGCTGTAAAGAGGCCCATGAAAGTTTATGTAGTTCATCATGGGAACGGAATAAAGACCAGAAATATTTTCCAAATTGGGACAGCAGCTAGTAATCACATTTAAGAGGCATTTGGGCAATGCTCTTAATGCCATGCTTTAACTTTTGGTCAGCACTGAAGTGGTCAGGCAGTTGGACTAGATGATCATTGTAGATCCATTCCAATTGAACTATTCTATTCTGGTTTATTCTGTTCTATGTATCCCAATCACTTAATTTGGAAGGGGAGAGGGGAAAAAAAAGCCTCCAGAAAGACTATTAAATACAGGCAACCGTTAGCTCTTGGTAAAGCACTAGTTTGAGTAGCCATGCCACTGGGGCTGCTGCACAGCACTGAGAAAGACAATTAGCAGAATGGATCAGAAAGTGGCTATTTGAGACACAGAGTAGTAGCTGCTACATCGAATAGTGTTCACATTTTCACTGAAATACTGTTAAACATATGCAGGTAGTAAAAAAGTGCTAGAGAGCAGCCCTCAGAAGAAATCACAGATGTTTTAAAAGCTGCAGGTATATAACCTCTTTCTTCTACTGGACGTACAGATGAAATCCAGGGACAGCTTAGCATGAAGTACAGAATAAAAGTGATGGAGAGTGGATGTCACCAGTTTACGCTAGCTACCCACACCAGGGCGAGCTTTTTTGCTTAGAGCAACAATTTAATTAATTCAAAATGGGACTTTGTCAGACTTCCAGTCAATTTAGAGGGCGTTGCCTTTGGTGGCCATTGGCACCTGCCCATCAGAATCATGAGAAAACACTCTGTGGCCTTTGTTTTCTTGGCGATGAGACACACACCTCGAGCCATTTCACTCTTTGCTGATGCTACCTGTATTTCTCCCTCACGCTCTTGGAAAGACAGGACTTTTTTTCCAGTTCATTCCACAAAAGTCCTAGGTCACCCTCGGCGGCCTGATTTTTCATCTGACATCTGGAAAGGTTTTCTCGAGGTCACCGCACACACTACAGGGGCTATATTATAGCAAGGGAGATGTGGCAGAACATGGGTCCCCGTGCTCAAGAACCCACCTAACTTCATGAACCTTCACCACAGCCACAGCCTGTGGCCCCACTTCTGTCCACCGGTCTTAAAATAACCTCACCTTTACCAAGAGGTGTGACGCATAGGGACATCAAAATAGTTGTTAGATGAATCACGCTTAGGGCTGCACACGTGTTACGGTCATGATTTCCAAAAAGGTATTTTGCAACCTTTTGTAGTGCGGGGCTATTGTTTGTTAAAGCTTTGGGCTCCCATCCTCCAGACACGAGACCTCTCGTGTGTTGAAAGCCAGATGCAAAAACTCCTACCTGCAGCACAAGAGCCTTACATGGTGATTTCACCTGAAAAGGAATTAAACAGTAGGCTACACATTCAGTGGTGTCAAACTGCTTCTAGGAAAAATTAAGGGGCGTCAAAACTATTTTTATTTTTTTTTATTCCATGACAGTTAAAAAAGTAGGTGTGTTTTCTTTTCCCTAAATAACACTGTGGCATTTTCCACATCCTTCCTTCCTTCCTCAAATGACCTACTTTCACCATAGGTAGTAGTAAGAGAGTCTGAACTATTTTGAACTGACGCTTATATTTTGACTAAAAGCTTAAATTTAAACAACTAAGAACAAAATATCGTTGCTTTTTACCCCATGCGCTTTATCTCGGAGTTTGAAAACGATAATTGATTATGAAACAATTTTATAAGAGCTCCTAATTTCACATTGAGATTTTCCAGTGGCTCTCCTGACGTTATCACGTTGTACACAAAGGTCTTACGCCAAATATTTGCAAGCATGTGCCTACATCTCTTCCAATCTTCTTCAAATCTCAGTTTAAAAAGAGTGGGTTAAAAACATAGAAAATTACAAGGTCTGGCTTCGTGTCTTTACTTCCAGCTACACTTCCAGCTAGGGAAGAAGACCTAATTTCTAGTGAAATCCCACGGGGCTTTGTGGATTCTTCAAAGCCTTTCTCTGGTGGCAGAAAGCAGACAGACTTCCAGGATGCGCAGGTTGACTCACAGCGCGCAGTCTTCCAGAATTATCTGTTATGGATACCAAACACCAAACACTTTTCCTCCAGCAGTGGAAAAAGCCCAGTGCCTTTGACACGGTGCTATCAGCGTGACTGAGCCTATGAGTCACTTTTGCAACGGAACGAAAATCTCAACTCTCCAGCTCCAGGACCAGCCTCTCCCTCGCAGCCACAGATGCGAAAGCCACCGGGAGCCACTTATATATTGCTTATAGATCACGACTCTCTCCCATATATCACACCATTCCGAGTTATTGCTGCCTTTAAAAGAACCAAATGAAGTACTGCTTGAAGAGGTCGGGCCAAAAGAAGTGAGGCACGTCACCTGAAGTTTCATGGATGGACTCGGGGATGGATTCTTGAGAGGCAAGAGGAAATAGGAAGCCACAGGCCCTACATCGGTGGCAGCTGGGTCATCCTAAACTCTCAGCGGTGTAGTTGTACAGCCCCCTCCCTCACCAGATGGCCACATCCAACCCACCGCGTAGTGTTCTGGAGTCACCACTTACCCAGCAAAAAAAGATTAAATAATAAAAATCTCACTGAAACTGAAAAAAACAACCCAAACAATCCTTTTTTGTTTTGTTTTCCCTTTTGTGGCTGGCTTGTACAGTCAGAGAGGTTATTTCTCTGCAAAGAAGAAAACTGTTATTCTTTTTTCTCCTCTAATCTGCACTTCTCAAGAAACTCTGCTGATCCCCCCCCTTTACTGGGGAAAGCTTTATCTGTCTGCAGCTCGAATCCTTTATGCCCAGCTCTTTAAGGGTGCTGAAAGAAACATCTTAAAAGACCCAAAACTGTTTATGCAAAGACATAGTCAGAGGGATGGAGTGCAACATCATCAAGTTTGCAGATTTTGCAGATGACACCAAGCTGTGTGGTGTTGTCCATACACCTGAGGGATGGGATGTCATCCCGAGGGACCTGGACAGGCTGGAGAGGTGGGCTCAAGGAAACCTCATGAAGTTCAACGGGAGCAAGTGCAAGGTTCTGC
>JAOQGH010000001.1:75428061-75451845 GCA_025769975.1 Gallinago jamesoni
TGGTTCCCCCCCCCCCCCCCCCCCCCTCCCGGGACGTGACTAGAAGAACCTCCCCCGTCCCTCCCTCCCTCCCTCCCTCCCTCATGCTGGAAAAACCTCCCCTCTTCTTCTTCTGGCCACCCCCTCACCGCAGGGGGGGGTGCGGGGGGTGCGGCTCCCGGGTCGGGGCGGTGGCAGGTGCGGGGCGGGAGGCGGCCCGAAGGGGCGGCCCCGGGGGGGGGGGCGGAGGAGAAGGGAGCCCCGGGAGAGCGGAATTTAAGGAGTGGCGTCGGGGTGAAGGTGCTCCTGGCTTCCACCGTCCCCGTCGCCGCCAGCCCTCCCTCCCTCCCTCCCTCCCGCCCGCCGCCATGCCCGTCAAAGGAGGCACCAAGTGCATCAAGTACCTGCTCTTCGGCTTCAACTTCATCTTCTGGGTGAGGGACCCACCGCCCGTGGAGACCCCCCGGGGGGGACACGAAAGTGGGGGGGGGGGGTTTGCTCGCTCGCCCCGCGGGGAAAAGGTTGAAGGGGGGGGGGACGGACGAGGACGCACACACGAAGTGCGTGGAGCGGTGTTTTGTTTCGGCTTCTTTTGTTTGTTTTTAGCTCTTTTGTATTTTTTTTTTTTCCTTACTGTTTTCACCCCCCACCCTGGTAGGAGGGGGGGGGGGTGCTGGGACCCGCTGTGGGGGTGATCTCAGGTGTGTCTATGGGGGGGACACCTCTTCTACAGCCCCCCCTGCGCCGAGCCCGGGGCCGTCTCCCCTTCCCGGGGCGAGCGCGTCCCCCCGACGGCGCCCGGTTCCCTGTTGCGGTGCTAAGCGTACCCTGTGCGGGGCGGGAGGTGTCTAAATGCTCTCTATGCCCTTCTCGCTACTTCTTTTTTTTATTTTTTAATTTTTTCTTACTCTATTTTTTTTTATTACTCTATTTTTTTTTCTTCTTACTCCATTTTTTTTTCTTCTTACTCCATTTTTTTTCTTCTTACTCTATTTTTTTTTCTTCTTACTCTATTTTTCTTTTCTTCTTACTCTATTTTTTTTTTACTTCTTACTCTATTTTTCTTTTCTTACTCCATTTTTTTTTCTTCTTACTCCATTTTTTTTTCTTCTTACTCCATTTTTTTTTTCCTTCTTACTCCATTTTTTTTCCTTCTTACTCCATTTTTTTTTTCCTTCTTACTCCATTTTTTTTTCTTACTCCATTGTTTTTTTAATTCTTTTTTTCTTCCTGTGGGTTAGCCCAAGGTAGCCCGTGTGTCCTCTTGGTATCATGTCGGGGGGGTGAGGAGTGGGGGTGTGATGCTAGGTGTGAAGGTGGCTTTCCCCCCCTGCCCTTTTTCTCCAGCAGCCCAACGCTTGCCTAGAAACTCTCTTTGCAGGTTCTGCTTCTCAGCATCTTTTCCGGTGCGAGGGTTGTGGGTGGGGTGGGTTGGCTAATTCCTCCCAAGTCGGTGCTTGTGGTCGCCTTCATCCTCTACGTCGACTTGTCTCGCGTCTGCTGGGAGAGAAAGTCCTGAAAGAATAGTTTTAATCTGGAGGAGCACAGCGGGGCGAGTGGAAACCCTGTCTCCAGCCCAGCTTCTGGCACCGACTATCTCCTCTCTGCCAGGCAGGGTCACAAAGCGTGGCTTGGCTGAGGGGTGGTGGCTGCTTCTCAAGCATTTTGGGTGTGGACGGCTGAATTTAGCATTGTCTCTGCCTTAGGGAAAAGTACAGCCACAGTACGGTGTATAGGTGTGAAGTGTGAGGCTGGGAGGAAAAAAAATTAAAAAATTAAAAAAAAATCATGACTTTTCTCTTGGCTACGGTGGAGAAATGCCTGTGGAGAAATCCTCTCCCTCCGATGGGGAGAAAGTGGGTGGGAGCTGCGGGAAGGGACCGCTCCTGGAGCGGGTGCCGGCGTCGCGCGTGGGATGGCTGGAAGACGCCGCGCTGACGGGCCAAAGGCTTGTGATCTCCAGACCTCAAAACGGGTTTGAGCAGAGGGAGAAGACGGGGCTGGGCTGGAACCCAGGCAGCGCGTGCGGAGGAGCTTTCCAAGTGGAGCAGGAAAGCTGGTGTTGCCACCTAGACTCGTGAGGAGGAGGAGGGGGGGGGGTGTGTCACATTTGGCTGAAACCTCTGATTTGGGGAGGTGCTAAACCTCTTGTTGAAACGGGAGGAAATAGTCACGGTTTGCTTTCTGATTATTTTTTTTTAATTATTATTTTTTTTAAGCTACAGACTTTCTGCAAGCTGTTTTATAATGTTTGTTGTGGCAAAGGCATTGCCTCTTAAAAGTGAGCACCGCCATTTTGCTCTCTAGGGCTGAGAATAGGGAGTTGTCTTCTCCTTTAGCTCAGGGGGCATCTGTTGCTTTGGAGGTTTCCTGGTAATAAAGCTCAGAAGCTTCACTTGGACTTTTGGGTGCCCAGTAAGAGTGGATGTGGGACTTGTCTTGTTGGGGGAGTGGAGGGGAGGGAGGAGGAAGAGGAGTGGTGGGGCAGGGGGCTCTACCACTTGTAGGGCTGGTGCTGCCCCGAGGAGCCGTGAGGATGCAGCTCTTCGAGTGGCTTTCCCAGGGCATGGCAGTGCTCACTCATACCCAACTTGGATGTGGGGAGGAGAAGAGCAACAGGGAGAAAGAAGAGTTAAAGGGAGATGAATGCTTTGTCCTCTTGTGGTGTCCTGACGAGTGGCTGGAAGCCTCGAGAGGTCAATGTGTTTGTAAGACCAGCTGGGGTAGACCTTGACTCTTGGGGCTCGCTCCATGTGTCCGTGCCCTACCGAAACTGTCAAAGGGGACTTTCAGGTATGATGTTAGTGATCCTCGTGTCCTCTATGGAGAGAATAAAATAGCAATCTCTTCAGCTGGTTTAGGCTGTTGGGCCTCAATGACCCATTGAGGCAGCACTAGAGGGTGGGAACAACCCTAATAAGAAAGCAAGCTTTCATGTTTCTTGTAGCATTGGAGATGTGAAAAGTCCATTAAGTAATGGAAGTAAATTGAGCAAACACATTGTGCCTGAGTGCAATTCTGAGCCTAAATTTGAAGGCGCAATCACCGACTGCCTTTTGGTCTCCAAAAGGAGGAACGAGCCTTTCTTGCTTCTTAGTAGTCCATGGGCATGGGGTCCCATTGCCCAAATGCTGCTTGGGAATGGTGACAATGATTTAGTGCATCTCCTGGAGCTAGAGAAGCTAAAAGGTCCTGTAAAGGTGTGATCCAAGTTTTTACAGTACTACCTTTTTGTTTTTTTTTTTTACTAAGTTGCATCAGAAGGACAGGTGAGGAGTTGACATGGTTTGTGGCAAACCAGCAGTATTTGTAGATGGCACATTAGATGGCATGTGTTTGCCTCCATCAGAGACTCGAGTGAGGGCAAGAGAAAGCAGGAAGAGCAAAACAGCTGGGTGTCGGAGGCTATTAAAACAAAAAGTTGGGAAACTCTCCAGAAGTTGAAGCTGCACTCAAAGGAAGGAGGTTCATAAATGCTGGTGGGTCAAATACAGGGGGGGGAAAAAAAACATAATCCAAAAGAAAGCTTTAGGTATAACTTGCAAAAAAAATAGGCAGAGGAGAAGATTCTTTAAAAATAAGTTGGTGTCCACATGGAGATGTGACATTGGGGAAGAGAGAATGGCTCCTCGAAGGGGAAGTCAGCCTCCATGGAGATGTTAACTTTGAAGACTTCGGGAGTGTGAATCTTGGAGAGAGAGAGAGAGAGTGCTGGTTAGTGTTAGTTCACTTCTTCAATGTCTCCTGGAAATCTCAGTGCTCTTGAGGAAACTAAGCAGTCCTGGAGTAAGATCCTGGCACGGATGAAACTGCTGACTGAGCAGAGGCAGGGGTGAGATGAGGTGGAGCTCTCTTGCGGTGGAGAGAACCGGTGGAGTTGGCGTGCAGGAGCAAGCCCCGAGGTGGTCAGTACAGTCCCACCTGATCTGGAAAAGCTCGTGAGGTAACTTTGGTGCTTGGGTAGCATCACTTAGTCATTCAGAGCGATGAAGATGGGCGCATGCTGACATAGCAGGCAATGTGACAAAGCAGAGCAAGACACTTGAGGGTGGGCATCAAGTAACATGTGGAAGACAGGATCAGGAACCAGCCTGGAGTTGTGAGCTAGTTAGCTCCAGGGCAATCTGCTGCCAGAGGGAGGAAATCCTGGGAGAAAAGGGTCTATGGTGGCTTCATGAAAGCATAAGGTGGGTGCTCAGCACCAGCAGATGAAAACAATCTTCAGAAGTGAAGTGGAAAGATGGTACCACTGCGTAAATCTATGGTGTCCTGGTGTCTTGCAATGCTGATGGCTTCTGCCTACCTTGACAGGAACACAGTGAAGCTCGGTAATGTTTGGGAAAGGAGGAGGAGGAGGGTATCTGCTGTTGGGAACTGATGAGTGAATTGGGATTTTGCAGCCTGGAAACAGATGTGGTGGGAGAAACATGTTAGAGGTCTTTAGAACCACAACTGGCCAGGGTAGTAGGTAGGGCTTGATTGTATTGAAAGAGTCAGTGAACTGAGGGGCATTAAGTCTGAGATGAGGAAGTTTCAGAAAAGGTTATGGCCATGTGCATGGTGGTGGTGCTTCCTCCTCAGAAGGTATTGTGGAGTGTGTGGTTCAAGGGGTACCTAATGAATGCTGTGGTTGGCAGCCCTCAATTAAATTCACTTCTGCAAAGGTACTATCTGTGTCTTTGCACAACCTCTGAGATTTTAACGTGTTGAGTGGGAGGTTACTCCTGGGAAATGCTGCTGTCTGCCCCATTCTGATACCCTCTTGAGGAGCCCTCTTGTAGGGTGCAGTGTTAGATTATGAGGGTAACTGGTGTGATGGCTCTTCTCCAGTTGGTAAGGCCAGACCGGGCATATATCTCACTAGTATGATGTCCCTCAAAACTTTTGGCACTCCAGAGCTTTGGTTAAATCACAGAATCTTCATGGTTGAAGGGACCTTTGAGATCACAGAGTCCAACCATACACAAATAAAAGAAAAACCCCACCAAAACCAAACAAAAAGCAACCACCACACACCAACACAACACCAACACAAAACAACACACCCAACCCAACAATCTCAGGCACTAGAGCATGCCCTGAAGTGCCACGTCTACACGTTTCTTAAATACCTCCAGGGATGGTGACTCTACCACCTCCCTGGGCAGGCTGGTCCAGGGCCTGACCACTCTCTCAGGAAAGTCATTCTTCCTAATATCTAATGTAAACCTGCCCTGCCCCAGCTTCACACCATTTTCTCTGCTCCTGTCATTATTCCCTTGGGAGAAGGGGCCAACTCCCACCTCTCTACACCCTCCTTTCAGGGACTTGTAGAGGGCAATGAGGTGTCCCCTCAGCCTCCTCTTCTCCCAACTAAACATGCCCAGGTTCCTCAGCCTCTCCTTGTTCTCCAGACTCCTCACAATCACACTTGTGGCCTGAATGGTGGGTGTGGGGTCTTGCGGGTGGTTGCTGGAAATGCTAGTCGTGCCTCTGAAGCCTGGTTTAAGCATCGGACGCATCTGCCAAACTTGTAGGGAATGGGTTTTTTTTAACTGTCCTGCTTAAGTAAATGAGCAAGGGAGGTGATCCAGTCCCCTTCCAGAGGGGTGGCTGCATCGTGCCTTACACCTCAGTGGTCTTCCTCAGGCTGCTGTTGAATAACCTTGGTGTCAGGCGCCGGCTCGATTACCTTGAGATGTGTAATGAGTGACTACCCTCCAGCTGAGCTCTTGTGACCAGAGGGGTGTCCTCGGGGCTGGTTGACCCCGGTGGCGAAGTCTTTTCCTGGTAAAACCGTGGGCTGCTCTGAACAGCCACTGGTGCAGGTCGGGAAGCACCATCTCCATGCCCAACCTAGAGCAAGGGCTTGCACCTCGGAACCTAAATGTCGTCGGATTTTTTTTTTCCCTCCTGAATTTTGTGGAATGCAAAGACATCTGCTGCTAACATTTATAATTTCACGTCGTAACGGCGAAGAAGAGCCTGGAGCATGCAAGACGGAGTTCACGTCGAGTCTCTTGAGCATTTATTTTCTTGCTCCTTTCCACTGCAAGGCAGCCCTCTCCTCCTGGCTCCCTGCCCTCCACTGGGTTGTGCGTTGTATAAACAAACGGATTTGGGAGTGCCTGCTGAAGGGAGATTAGGCCTGCAGGGCTCTTTCTGTCTAACTTGAAGATACTTGTGACTTTGTTCAGAGCTGTAATCTCCTCTGCTTCTCCTGCCGGGGAACAGCCGACAGCAATTTGGTGGCTCCAGCTTCTGCAGAGGCTGTTCCCTGCTCAAGTGGAGAGGAGGACTGGCAGGATGGGATCTCTTAGGATCTCTTAGGATCTGCAGGGACCTCAAAGATCATCTAGTTCATCTAGTGGGACACCTCCCACCAGCCCAGGTTGCTCCAAGCCCCATCCAGCCTGGCCTTGAACCCCTCCAGGGATGGGGCAGCCACAACTTCTCTGGGGAACCTGTTCCAGTGTCTCACCACCCTCACAGCGAATAATTTCTTCTATACATACATGTTTGTGTTTATATATGCACACACATGCAAAAGGAACAGAAATTGATCACTTTCTGGAATAAACTGATTTAGTTGTGGACTGCAGTGTGGGAATCGACGCTGCTTGGGGTTGGCTCAACACGTTTGAACCCGGCGCTGCGCCGTCGGGAATGGGGTTGAGGAGGTGTTGCCCTGAGAAACCTGATGTGAAGCCACTCGGACGTGGCGTTCTAGCAGCCCCAGCTCCTTGTTTGTCATTTAAATTGCAAATACAGTAGACTGGCTTCTGAATAGGAACTTGTATGAAATGGGCACTCGTCTTGGCAGGGGTTCAGGAATTCTGTAACGCCGCTTCTGCTGTACTGGAGCCCCATTTTATTGCAATAAATGCTGTGACATTAACTTAGCCCACAACATTCTTGAAACTAGCTTAAGCAGAAAGAAAATACTTCCTTTTCCCTATCTATTTTTTTTTTATTATTTTTTTTTTCCAGAGGAGTTTGGAAATAGCTGCAGTTTCTCCTATAACTGCTAGCACTCACTGCACATCTGTTAGGAAAGCATTTTTTTTTTTTTCATTTTTTTTTCAGAAGTTTGAAAACCTGTGCTGTTGTGGATAACGCTAATCCTGTAATTAAGGGTTTAGGGTGATGTTGAGCCTCATCTGGACTTACTGTTTATGGGGTTTTTATTTATAGAGTACCAGCAAGTAACAGGACAGAAACAGTTCATTACTGGTCGTGATGTTCTCCATTTCTTTGCCTGTGTGCTTTGCAGCGTGATATATCTGGTCCTGGCTTTGTTAATCCACCGTCTTGGACCGTAAGGAAAAATTTGTCTGCCTTCCCCAGGGGAAGGTATGAGTCAGGCTTTTTAGCTAGAAGTTTGTGTCTGTTTGAGGTGAAGGTAGTGGCTTTTTCAGCGTGCTCTTGGCACAGCCTGGGTAACGCCTACATACGGGACGGTCCTGTAGAGCCTGACATAACCTTCTTACTTCAAGTAAAAATAAAAATAGTATCAGTGTTCTGTTAGATGTAATGCTGAGCTGATGATGCTGGAAGTAGCTTTTATTTTTGGCCATATTTCCACATATTGATTTACCCTCTGCTAGAAGTAATGCCACAAACTTGATATAAGCTTGGCCTGAGTGTGCTAAAATAGAAGCCATAGTTTCCTGCACAAAGGTCTTTTTTTTTTTTTTTCCTCTCCTCTTTTCCACAGACTTTGATCCATAAATCAGGAGTTCTTGCAGTGCCTTATTTCTTCCCTATCCCTGCCTCCGTGTTATGGATGTGGAGGAAGGGCTGGTAGTAACCTGGTGGTGGGGGGTGTTCCCCTCCCAAAGCTTTCTCTGACGGCTTTAAAGCCTTGTTAACTGCTTTGGACCTTGAGCCCCTTGAGAGGTGGTTCCATCCATGGGGGTTGTCTTTTCTCAAGATGGATCAAGGTGAAGAGGACTGAAAAAAACAGACCTCGTGAAACAGTGATTAAATCTAAAATAAACTTTCCAACTTCCCAAAGCAGTGTATTATGGCATGCTTTAGCAGAAACTGCAGTGCCTAGTTTGAGAAGCTCAAGCTTTTAATGCTTGTTGACACCACTGTCATTACATTTAATGATTCCCTGTGCAAGCCTTCTGCTAGGAGATGGTATCTGTGAAACCTCAGGTATTAAAGTTAAAAAAAAAAAAAGAGAATGCAGTAGAGGTTGCTTTGATAGCTGTGCCTCAGAGCTGAATGCTCCAGGTTTGTGCTGAAGTTAGCCAAGTATGGTGGGGGGAGGAAGGCAGAATGTTCTCCATGGAGATGACCCCAGGATAGATGGGGCTTTTCTCACCTCGAGTATGTGGCAACCGTTCTCTGCAGGGGTACACAGCCTTTTGTCAGTTATCTCTGGTCAAATGGAAGGTTAAAAGAAAGCAGGGTGTCAAAGATAAATGCTAGGGCACACGTCCTTAGATACGGGGGAGACCAGAGTAATGGAAAGGGTTGACTTTGGAGAAGGCACTTTGTGGGGTGGGATGGGTGGGAGGAAAGAAGTCCTGCACAGGAGGCTCGCTAGAGAAGGTACAGGGCTGTGTAAGGACACACAAGAGTCCAAAAAGATGTTGGGTTTTGGTGGGGGTTTTTTTTGAGACAGTGGGGGGGGGGGTTTACATGGGCAGGGGGGGAGTCAAGAAGCCTCCATAGGATAGGAGGAGGAATAACCAGAGATTACTTTTTTTTAGCCTTGCTTAGCAATGTCCACTACAGCTATAGGATGGAGGCAAGCCCAGCAGAAGTGAGCTGGGAGCTGTAAGATGCTTAGTAGCCCAGGGAAAGCCCAAGGAAGCCTCCCCAGCTTGAGCAGGGATGTTGGTAGCACACTTGGGCCAGAACATGCTGTTACTGGAAAATTGCTGCCACAAACTTTTCCAATACAGTGAGTAAGCAGTACCTCTTAAACTTCACGCTTTGGGCAGAGAGAAGACAGGGTTGGTTTTGTTTTTTGTTTGGTTTTTGTTTGTTTGTTTGTTTTTTTAACCTAACCAGAGTTCCCTTTCCTGTACTTGTTACTATAGAAACATATATGTCTTACGTGTTTCATAAGTCCTGCTTTTCTCATAGTTTTGTAGACTTTTGCACGTACAAAGTGACCACCTTCAGGAAAACAGTTTTGTTCTTTTTTCTGCTCAGTTTCTTTCCCAGCGTCCGTCAGACTCGCTTAGAAATATCCTGTATTACTCAACTCCTGTGGCAAAACAGCTCTGTTGGTGCCTTAGATCAGGAGAGAACACCTAACCACCAGCTCTTTGGGGGGACCTGCTTCCAAACAGCCTGGGGGAGGATGGGGATGGGGGGGAAGGCTTGCACCCCTGTCCCAGGGAAGAACACAGCTACCAAACCCACCCCAAAACAGCTGCCAAAACCTACTGGCATAGCACTGGTGGGCAGGGGGGTGTCTGGCTACCAGCCAGATCCATCTGAGATGCTGCCGGTGGGGCTGTGCTTGCTCTTCCTCCGAGGCAAGGGTTGGTGCCCTGCTCTCTCACCATTTTGATGAAAAACTTGAAGTTTCAAATGACTTTCTCTCCTCCTGCTTTAAAACTGCCCCTCTCTTGTGTGTGTGGTTTTTTTGTTTTGGTTTGGTTTTTTTTTTAGTTCAGTGGTCATTGTGGGCAGACAGAGCACAAACTGAGAACACAAGTCTGCTTTTCCTCAAACTGAGACCAAAAGTCACTTTTTCTTGCGAGAAGGAGCTGCTTTTTTTTTTTTTTTTTTTCCCTTAGTGCACCATGGAGAAAATTGTCACTAATATTAATTTTTTTTTTTACTGATAGAGAGCAATTCACTGATACAGAGTATTACCACTATTCTGCGAGCCCATCAGTCTCTTGCCTGTCTGTGATAACATTTTTCACAAGGATGGCTGCTTTCCCAAGGAGAAAACACGATGCTTAACCCTCCCGCAAAACCCAGAATTAAGTCTCCTTTTTTTTTTTTTTTTTAAAAGGAGCCCTATTAAGTACGTCAGCTCTCCCCAATGTTAACCAACCAGTTTTTCCTCAGAGATCATTAACTGAGCCTTCTGCTTCGCTTTGCTTGGACTTGTAAGATCACCTACACGGCTGCAGTTTGGCTCAGAGTTTCTTCACCATCTGAATAAGTCTGTCTGGCCCCAAAAGTCTGCTGGGGGAGGTGGGAACCAGCTCAGGGGTTGTTTTCTTCTCCCCATGGTGCCCATAAAAGCTGAAGACGGTTTGTTGACCCAAGAAAAGTGAGTCTCAAACAGGGTGTTACGAAACTGGGTGACTGAACTGTAGGCTAGAAGCAGGGCATGGAGTTTTTTGGTTTGGTTTGTTGTTTGTTTGTGGTTTTGTGTTTTTTTTCCATCACTAAGCCCTTCTGGTTCTTTGAACCGAGGAACTGAGGTGAGGCGAGATGAGGTTTCCAAGCCTGGTTGGCGTGATGCTGAGGCAGAGACCCTGTTCTCCATCACTCCTCTCCCTCCCCCTGGGGTGCTGCTGTGGCACAATACACTGAAATAATAATGCTATTGGGACATACCGGGCACCACCAAGGTTCTTCGGCGTGGCTTAAAATTATTTCGGTGGAGATGGGCTGGCTGTGTCCTTGCTGTGTGCTTTGTGAGTAAGGCTGTGCCTACGCACCAGCAAAGTGACTTTTGCGTAGGTCGGGAAACCTCCGTTTGGGTTTGGCTCTTTATGCATTATGTATCACTTCATTTTTTAATTTTTTTTTTTCTTTTCCCCAGCTGAAACCCTGCAGCTCCTCTTTGAGCCTGGTGCCGGCTGTACGGGAAATGCTGGGGTTTGTTTTTTGGTTTTTTTTCTGGCACAGCTGGCTCCCTGGGCGAATTGACCCTCTGGCTTTTCTTGGCTCCTACCTAAGCCCTTTAGCGCTTCAGTGGGGATGCTTTCTCCTGAGAAGCTGCAAGGGATACACCTTCCCATTAATCCTCACTTAGCTCCGTCCTCTGTGGTCCTGTGTGAATCTTAAAAGCTCTCCTTATTTTTTTATTTATTTTTTCTTTAATGGAGGAGCAAGCCCAGGAGATGAGCCATGGCCAGAGCACAAGCGCTCCCTTAGCTGGGGAGAAAGGGTTCTCGGGCTCCCCGAGGGGGAGAACGTGGGGCCAGGGCTGTGGGGCTTGGCATGGAAGGAGTACACCCCCAGATGCTGTCTGTGGGAATGCCTTCCATAGTCCTACTGAAAACTAACATCTATTATTTTTTATTTTTTTAAAGTAAGTTCTTTCCAGTTTCTTGAAGGCCAGTCAAGAATGTTGTTCCCTTCTGGACGGAACTTCTTATCAGAGATAAGGCTTTGTTTTTCCTCTTCATGCATGTTTAGCTCCACCAAAGCTCCAGATGTTCCGAGGTTGTTGCTCACTCCTTAAATTTTTTTATCTCTGCTGCCATGTGTGGTATTTCTGTCCTCATCTCACTCACATCTCATTTTGTACAGCTTTTTTTATGGTTAAATGGCCTTCAAAGGAGAGAAGGAAGAGCTGAGAAACACACTTTCCAGCTTTCTAGTTTGTCTTGGTTTCTTTTTTTCTTTTTTTGTGGGCAAGATGACCCCAGATTTCTTTTTAAAGGGGGGAGGATTCGACATCTTCGAAGCAAACTGTTAGCATTTGCCTTTACCAGAGCGCAGCTCCCTCTTTCTTGCAACGCATCTCCCTACCTTCTGCCAGCTGTTTCATCCAGAAGATAATTTCCCCACACAACAACTTGCTGCAAACTTGCTGCGTTTAGAGGAACCTGGGGGCACACAGGCAGGGATGATAATAAAATAAAAAGTAAATTGGATTCCGTCCTTTCAGATCAGCACACAGCAACGTTGCGATTTCAGCCACCTGAATTTTCCCGTCCATGCAGTAACTTATTAGATTGATTTTTATTTATTTTTTATTTATCCTGCTTTACAAGAAAGAGTACCCTTTCTAAACTGTACTGTAGTGTGCTGGGCTCTTACCAGCTTGTTTAAAATGCTAGAACTTTTAGGTGGCCTTACAAGGTGCTTTCTCTTGCAATATGCTTGGACTTCGGTGTGAGGATTTCGGATCGCCAACCCATACAATGCCATTGCAGTCACCCAGAATAAAGCAATGGGTGGAGGAGGTCAGTGGAAATACTGACACTTGGCACTTTTTGACAAACCTTGGGCTATTTTCACTAAAGAACAAGGATGGCATTGTTCTCGTGTGGCATTGGAGTTTAATGTGTAAACACATCTCTCGACGGGATGCCTCATGTCGGGAACTCTGTTTGTTCTTCTTTGGGTACCCCCATCCTTTTATGTTGTCAGCACCTTTTTAAATAACCACGCTGTATCCTGTGTTTACTTCTGTTATTGTTCCTAATGGAGGGGTGAATGTGTTCTATGGTATTATTCAACCAGGCTTACTTGTTCTTGCAGCTCGCAGGGACAGCAGTTCTTGCAATTGGACTATGGCTTCGGTTTGACTCGCAGACCAAAAGCATCTTCGAACTGGAATCCAACAACACGACGTTTTACACAGGTATGGCTGGGGTGATAGATCACACTTCTGCACCCTGATTGCCTGACTGCTCAGAAACCTTTGTCTTCCTCAAAGGTTAAAGACAAAACGGCCCAAAATAGCCTCGATGGGGCAGATAGCGCCTTCCCATGGCTGGTACAGGGGCCAGCCTCTGCCGTGGGCAGGCAGTAGCAGTGTCACACCATCAGGTTCTTGGCTTTTTTATACATTGCATATCACTTCAGCTTTTTCCCAGCTTAGACTCTGCAGTCCCTCTTTGGGCGCTGTTGGGGAAGTGTTTCATGGTCCCAGGGACTCCTGGTAGACGTGGAGGTCTTGCCTTTTTGAGGCTTCTCACGATGATTCAGCCAAGTTTCACTCTAAATGAGTAGTCACCGATGACATCCATAACTGTGTTTTAGGTTTTCTTCCCCCTAAAGTGACCAGCCTAAGCTACCCACAGCTCCATTGCCTCGTATCTCAGAGCATATGTACCGTTGTCTAACTCTTACAGCCCTATGTATGCTAATTTGTACTGAACTTAATGATGCACAAATATCTTGGTCTATATCAGGAACTACTGCAGGCAACTTGGACCAATGTAGCTTTAAGCCAGGTGGAAGTTATTCATCAATATTTTCTGGTTTTGCAGGATCTGAGTCCAGGTTTGCTACAGGCAGAGCCTGGGACTGCTTGATTGCCCATTAGGGGATGAACATCCATGGGTTTGGTTTGCTATTGCAATGGCTTAGAGTTCCTAGGGGAATCAGATTTTATTCAAACTGTAAGATTTTGATCTCTAACAGTCACTTTCAGGCTTGGGCAGAGGAACACATGCTTCTTTTAGTTGCCCTTTATAGGGGCTCAAACCCCTTTTTGAAACCAAGTAGCTGAGTTCGAAGACCTCAGTTAGGAACAAAGCAAATTCAAATAGGTACCTTTTTTTTTACCTCCACGTCTGTCACCTTTGGTGTGGACAATCCTTCTACATAAATATTTCACATCCTTGCCTGGATCTGCCACGTGCTGTACAGCATCGCTCGCTAGCCCTCCACACCGTGGTTAGGTTGGTCTTTCTCTTGCTGCTTTTCTGCTGGGCTACTCCCTTTGTCCCAACATCCAAACTGGTACTCCTGCTAGGAATGGTGTTAGACTTGTTAGAGACCGTAGCTGAGGGTATTGAAATACTTGTGCCAGCTTTATCCATGGGAAACCTTGTGTTTCACCCTTGGTATGCTGGTGTTGTAGCAAACTGGGTTTATCTTGCTGCTGCCACGAAGATTTCCAGATGCTTTTAACCGGGCCTTGGAGAGGGAGCAGAAATCCAAACTTAGCCACTGAGCTGAATATTTAACAAGTCTGATTTTTGGGCTGTCTAATACAACTCTTTTGTCTCTTTAAAACATAAAAGTTTTATGTTCTGGTACTTAAGCTACCAGCTGAATGCAGCAAAACGGTGAAACAAACCTACTTGAAATCCCTGTAGGTTAAACTGAGTTTTAAGAAGTTTAATAGGAATTGCTGGTTTGATGTGCTTTTTTGCTGGGAGTAGTTACTGCCTGCAGTTTCCAATAGGAAGTTGAAAGGATGTGTTAATTGGCACCTACTAACAAGGTAAGTTACCTTGAAAGCTTTCTATATTACTGAAAATAAACTGAACTAAGAGGTCCTGATAAATTCTTTTTCCAAAGAGGAAAAAAAATCAGGCTGGGGTGAAAAAAGTGCTGCTGGAATTTCCTGCTGCTAAGAAATGGCAGGGTCAATTGCTTACATAGGCTTAATCAAGTAGATGTTTATTTTGGCAGCTAATCCTGTTAGTTTGCATCTAGAAAATATCATCGGCAAATTATTATGTAGGACTTACTGTAAATAGTATTGATTGGGTCTCTGAAGGCCAGAACTCCCTGTCTCTTGAGAGAGAGTATGACATTTGTCATACTAATGCTACCTGCTTTGTGCTGATTCTTCACCACCCCACTAGGATTTTCCTGCCACGCTTTGAGAGCAGTTTTCCTCGCTACCTCCTGCTGCTCTCACCAGCCAGCAGCTGCACTGCTTTAGCTGGCTGTTTTCAAGCTTAAAAGGAGAGGATTGGGCAAAATGGTGGTTTTTTAGCCCAGAAATATGTTGCCTTCCATGCTCCAACACACTTACAGAATCATAGAATCATATGGTGTTGGAAGGGACCTCTGGAGATCATCTAGTCCAACCCCCCTGCCAAAGCAGGTCCACCCAGAGCAGGTTGCACAGGAACCCGTGGTGTCCAGGTGGGTTTTGAATGTCTCCAGAGAAGGAGACTCCACCACCTCCCTGGGCAGCTTCTTCCAGTGCTCTACCACTCTCACAGTAAAGAGATTCCTCCGCATGTTTAGGTGGAGCTTCTTATACTCAAGTTTGTGCCCATTTCCTCTTGTCTTGTCACTTGGCACTGCTGAGAAAAGACCAGCCCCATCCTCTGGTTTAAGCTCCTTCTTGCTTGAAGGTTTGTGAAAGCAGAGAACGCTGAGTGACTTGTGGTCAGAGAGGCTCTCAAGTCAGGCAACCGAAGCGTAGGCTTGTACCACTGTGACTGATGGAATGATTCAGTGTCTCGTGATGCAAAAGCATTTGAAGCCTCATGATAGATGATTCTGATGCCTTTTAATACCCATTCTGATAGAGACAGTATGCTTCAAAGACTATCAAGTTTTGATAAATTGCTAGTTCAGTTGTCTCTAACTGCAGCACCCTCTTCAACGGAAGATAAGTTGATAACTCTGGCTCTGAGCCAGTTTTAAAATGTGTCTTGTGGTTTGACTTAGAATCCTAGAATGGTTAGAGTTAGAAGGGACCTTAAAAATCATCTAGTTCCTGCCCAGGGCAGGGGGGATTGGGGCACCTCCCACCAGACCAGGTTGCTCCAAGCCCCATCCAGCCTGGCCTTGAACCCCTCCAGGGATGGGGCATGCACAGCTTCCCTGGGCAACCTGTTCCAGTGCCTCACCACCCTCACAGTAAGCAACTTCTCCCTAATATCTAATCTAAATCTCCCCTCTCAGTTTAAAACCATTACCCCTCGTCTTATCACTACACTCCCTGATTGAGAGTCCCTCTCCATCTCTCCTGCAGGCTCTCTTCAGAGACTTAAAGGCCATTATAAGGTCTCTCTGGAGCCTTCTCTTCTCCAGGCTGAACCACCCCAACTCTCTCAGCCTGTCCTCGTAGGAGAGGTGCTCCAGCCCATCCAGCTTTATCTTACCCATTTTATAAAACTTGTGAAACTGCAGTAGTGGTACACATTAATTGTTGTAACTTGATTTTTTTATTTATCAGTGCCAATTCCCCACAGTAATAATCACAGAATCACCTGATCACCTGGGTTGGAAGGGACCTTTTAAGATCATCTAGTCCAACCAACAAGTTTTGAGATGTTTGCTTTGAAAACCAAGCACAGCCTTTTTTTTTTTTTTTTTTTTTTTCCTCCTCCTTGGAACACCTCAGCAAAGAAACATGAATCTTGACAAAAGCTACAACCACTATTTGTGGAGGGACTAATTTCATACCTTGCTGCTGAGGTCTCAACGGGCCTGTGTACATGTCTCTGTTCTTCTCCCCTAGGAGTTTATATCCTTATTGGAGCTGGTGCACTTATGATGCTGGTTGGTTTCTTGGGATGCTGTGGTGCATTGCAGGAATCTCAATGTATGCTTGGCCTGGTAAGTGTAGTGTTTGAATTTTCAGCGTTGTGCCTTACGGTTTGAGGAAAACCCTTAACCATTTATTGTTGTTTAGACAGTCATTCTGTCACCCAGGAAGGGGAACAGGGGAAAAACAAGGGTTGAAATAGAAATAGATTTAATAGGATAAGACTAGATAATTAACACTAATGACACTAAAGAATCAATATTGACCCTAATACCAATATAGGATATGCAAAAATTATACTCAGCCAATGGTATCAGGAGGAAGCTGTGCACTCCCAGCAGGGACAGCAAATGGCGGACACTGCCAGCGCAATGGCTTCAGGAGGAAGGGAAGGCCTCAGGGCTCCGGCACCGGGGCAAGAAGTTCTCTGGACCCACTGCCATCAAGGGGACAGAAAACTACTCAGCAAACTTTCTAATTTGTGTGGAATGTGATGTTCATGGTATGAAATCATCCTGTTGACCCCGGCACGTGGCCCAAGCTGGCCTTGCTCTTCCTCATCCCTGCAACCTGGCAAGGCCCGAAAGCACTGAGACCTTGAATCCCACAGAGCCTGGCTGGCTCTGAAGAGAATGTTTTCACCAATTCAGACACTAGAGTCTTCTCAAAGTGCAGTTTTCCCAAGCACTAGAAGTTAGTCCTGTGTCTCTTAACCCAGGACACAGCATGATAAGAAAGGAAAACATCACTGTGTGGTTGAAGGGCAACAGGTGCTGATTCTTTTGGCTCCCCAATGCTTAAACCCATGTTCACCTACATAATGCTAAAATGTTAAATATAGTTTCTATTTCTGGCACTAAATTCAGATGTCCGTGTTGTATTTGAATACAGGGTGACTTCAGGAGTTAGTGACACAGGCAGACGTTGACATATCAAGACTGGGAGTATGTGTGAACACGGAACTAAAATGTTGATAAGGCTAGCGCTATTTATTAAACAGTTTGTCCTGAACTCTGGAGGCTGTGCAATCTTTAATCTTTGAGACGAGAGCCGTGGTATTTGATCCTTGAAATAACAAGCCTCTACTGTTCATAATCAAAGGATGAGATCTACTTGACAACTGCTTGGCAAGCCAATTATTGGAGAGCAACCTCACTGTTTTCCGACTGGAGGGGTCGGTGGAGCTTACTGGGTTCATGCACATCTGTACACTTGTGGAACTACTCATCCAAATAACTAAAGAGTTAATAAAAGACTACTCCTATAGCCGGTGAAGGAACAATTCCCCTTCTGTGTCACAGAAGAACATAAAGAAATTTAAAATATTTCTTGCAAAATGATGCCTCTAACCCTTTGTTGTACTTCTGTACATATCTCTTTAAAGTGCCTTTAAATAGTAGTAGTGTTTTGGACCTGGTAGGCAATTAAACAGAGATGAAGCTTGCTTTTTTTCTTTTTCCATCGGATACACAACAAAGAAATGACCATTAGATCTCTGGGAGTTGGTGGCAAGCTAGGTATTAAGTAATAACTCCTAAAGCAATAGGGATGACAAAACAGAGAAAAGAATTAGTGTCAGCTGTTGTGATCTGAGTAACCTGGGCAACTTCAAAGTCTGAGCAAACAGATGATTGGTTTTAATTAACACTGATCAAAAAGGAGGTCTACCACTTGGAAAACACTACCAGGCTTTCCGACGCTCCTGGGAAGAAGTGCTGACCTGATGCAGTGTGTCCTCTTTCCTAGTCTTACCAGTGTTTCAGACCTCCCACTGGAAACTATTTGAGTGACAGTTGCCACAAGGCTGAATGCTAGGGACTGGGCAGGCTTGCAAGTCTGATGCTGTGGTCTTAATTAACAATGTGATCTTTCTTTTCTAGTTCTTCCTCTTCCTTTTCGTGATTTTTGCCCTTGAAATTGCTGCTGCAATCTGGGGATTTGCAAACAAAGAAAAGGTAGGTTGCACTTAGAAGTTGGAGGGGTGGTGGGATGCTGGAACAGGTTGCCCAGAGAAGTGGATGCCTCATCACTGAAGGTGTTCAAAGCCAGGTTGGACAGGGTGATGAGCAACCTGATGCAGTGAAAAGATGTCCCTGCCCAAGGCAGGGGCCTGTTGGACTAGATGATCCTTAAAGGTCTCCTGCAACCCAAACTATTCTATGGTTCTATGACTGTGCCCTTAGAAAGTTAGCAGTCTACTGAAAACTACAATACCAGTACTACTGAAATCTTGATTACCCAGGGAATTTGGGGGAAAGGAAGAAGATGCATTCTAGCAAAAAAATGTAAGAAAAAAAACTCTTAATATTTGAAAAAGCAGAGAAGCCAGGACCCAAGATGCTGTGGCGTGCTAGAGGTGCCTTCCAGGCAATACCTGGCTGGTGAAACAAAGCAGGCCATCCATGAAGCTTCAGTGTTTCTAGGTATGAGCTAGCTCAGCTATAGGCTGAATGTTTCTGCGTTTAAAACATGACCGATCCAGGTTGTCCCCTCACAAGTAGTCAATATTCTGTCTTGTTTCAAAACAAGGTGCTTAGTGATCAGGGTTGCTTTTCTATTTGTGTTACACAACAGGGAAGTAGAGCAATTTCTGGGGTACTGAAACGAATAGGGAATGCTTTTGTGTAACCAATGGGCAAAGACTTGGTTCTCTCACTCCACCTAGAAGATCAAGTCTCTGGAAGGGAAACTCTGAATCTTATCTGTTTAGGTGTGGCTTTTAAGGTGAGCGTACCAGCTAAGCTCACCTGTTCCAGGTGAGAAATGCTGTCCACCCTCTGTTTCTACATGTTAAAAAGATGGGAATTGTAGGTTGCAGGATTTTCAACCACTGACTTCGTCCAAACAAGTTTTGCCTAATTAATACTAAGGTAAGACAGTAATACACCCCACCTCTTTGCTATCTTGTAGGTTATTGAAGAATTAAAGGACTTCTACATGGAAACCTACAACAAGAGATCTCAACCAGCTGCCAGAGAAACCCTGAAAGCATTTCAGTTAGCTGTAAGTGCACATGGTTATACTTCAACTAGACAATAACACAGCCTGTTCACACTGTGCTCCGTGTCATCCAGTCCCTTACACAGTTCTAGAACCTTACTAATTCAGAAGAAACCAAGGGAGTATTAGTAATAAATTGCAGAAACTGTATTTTTTGTATATTAGTGAATGCAGTATGTTGGTTGATTTGGATTTTTTTAACCTCTGAAATGCATAGAACTAGTTCTTGTTTTCCTAAAACTCAGTAGCAAGCTGGGGAGCTCTGGATCGGTGGCATTGATCTAGAGGCACCGTAGTGCTCGTACCTGTGTGTCTGAGGAGCACAAGCTGTCACCAAAATGAATGTGTGTATACTTAACGAGATCTAGCTTTGGCTTTCTAGAATCTTAGCCTTCAATGTAATAAAGGCTTTCTAAAATTAGGTTTATATCAGTCACAGTGGGAGGACTTGTAAGCAAACTTGTGTAACATCTGTAATAAAACCTAAGTGTAATGTATTCCTTTTTTTAACCAAATACAGAGCAAAAATGAGGATTCTTTAATCTGGTTCTCTTTTTCTGTTTTTTTTTTTTTCTTGTAGCTAGACTGCTGTGGTCTTACAGGAGTTCTCGAGCAGCAGTTCCTGGATACCTGTCCGAAGAAGACCATGATCGAGTCCCTTTCTGTAGCGGTAAAGCATGAGTTAATTCACCCTCAGCTCTGCCCCACCAGTAGAAACAGAGAAAGGGTGTTCCTGAGCTAAACCCTTTCAGTTCATGGGAAATTCCCACGTCACACTTAGCAACATATCTCTGTAATCAGTCCGGTTGTGGAAAATCAACATACTGTTACTGTGGAAAGAACAAGCAGGGTCAGCAGGAAGGCTGAACTGGCACAGGAAATGTGCAGCCCGTGTGTCACTAAGTTTTCTAGCCATGGACAGTGTAAAGCAAAACTCAAAAAAAAAAGAAACTAGAGACCTCTGTTCTCCTGGCTTGCTCTTATCACCAGAGCACCTCCCTGGTGCTGCACAGGAGCTGCTGCCTCCCCTTTTTTTCTTAGGGAGAAGGAGAATATGAAGTGGGAGTAAGTTTTTTTAGCAGGGAAAAGGAAAGGAGGGGGTTAATACATTGTTTAGGTGACTGTTGCTGTGAAGCCCATTCTCTGAATCAGATTCCCATGTTGAAATACTGCTGCAAGGGTGCCTGAACGCCATGGAGGGCAGGATACAGGAGAGGCATCTTGTGTAGTTCTTGATTACCCCCTTTTTCCTGTAATTCTTACAGCCATCCTGTGCTCTTGCTTTACGCCCCAAGAGAGCCTGTATGAGTCTTCCATAGACAGTAAGGTTCTCACAATGCAGGAATTCAATTAGTGACATCATATTTTTCACATTACTTTTTGCTCATCCTTTCACTACAGATGTTTTGTTGTTTTTTTTTCCTTCAAATATCAGACCACATGAGATATGTGAGTCTGTATTTAGACTGTCTTTAGTCTGCACATACAACGTGCTGTGAGTTAGACTATAGGGGAGTACTTGAGGCAGCGTGCAACTTTTCTTGTTTGCTTTTATTTTGCTTTGTGTGTTTTCACTTCGGCTGTTGACTTAATCTTGTGATGTGTTTATGGCCTACTCCCAACTGTAGGGGGAAAACAAACCAAACCAAACCAAAAAAACAGTAGGTAGACTGCAAAATTAAAGGGATGCAATGGTGTGGCTGATCTGTGTGCCTCTGTAAGAAGTAGTACTGTGTTGATATTCTGATTTAATTGATTAATTTCTGCCAGTATATCCCTTTAATCCTCCATTTGGTCTTTCCTTCTGGACTGGATATAGAACAATTAAAGGAAAACATTGTTTTCAGCAGCTCACTTTGGGATCCTGCTGGAATAAATAGGGCTGAGATTTTTACCAGACACCAGGCTTTTAAAGACTTTCACTTCTTTAAAACTTGTTCTTGGCTACCATGTGTCTTTGGGGAAAGGGCCATACTTACCTTTGCAATTAAAGAAAAATTGAATTCACTGGCCTGGGAGTTTCAAACTGGCAAGTCTATGGATCTACTCATAGCCTCGTGTGTATGCATGCAGCTCAAGAAATCCTGCAATTCCAATGCACCGTGTGTTCATAACATCCTGCAAAATTACTGCAGGAAATATCAAGGATGGCTTCAAATTTATTTTAAGAAAGGCTGGGCAATACAGCAACTGAAATGCTGACAGCCAGGAGTAACAAGCGATGTCTGGTACAACTGATGTTGGTCCTGATCTACCTGATCAGCTGCAGGCGTTGAGAAGGGAATCATGCTGAAGCCAAAGCATGGCTAAGAGGTTTCAATACATGAAGACTGGACGTAAAGTCCTCTACCAACTGTTGTGTTGGAACATCTCTGGCTTTCTTTAAAGATGCGAAAAATTAAAGGCCAGTTCAAAGCAGATTTCCAAAGATGAGTCTACGCCTCTAGTGGAAGCAAGCTGGGTCAGGGGTGTAGCATCAGTCAGCAGACTTGAGCTCAAACAGGCAAGCAGAAACAAACCTTTCATACGTACGAAACGCTAACAAACAGTCTTTCTTTTCAGTCGTGCCCTGCTGCCATCGATAATGTCTTCAACTCAAAACTGAATGTGATTGGAGCAGTTGGCCTTGGCATTGCTGTAATAATGGTGAGTTTCTACATTCAGAGGGTAACTATGGCCAAAGGATATTTAGGGCAGAGATCTGTTGAAGGCTGCACGGCGTTCCCGTTCCACTGCTGACAAGTGCTGGCAGGATCAGGGTGTGTGCCACGGGGCCCCGAGGCACTGCAGAGCGTGGGGTGTCTTGGACCTCCCTGCTTCTGCTTTGCATCAGGATCTGCCTCCTTGTAGTTTTTAGCAGTGGCGAGGTTGTATCGGTAGCGTGTGCCTGTATATAGGGTGAATATGTATTGGTCAAGTTGCCAGCCCGCTTATTAATCCCAGTATCTCTCATGGATCCTTGTTTTTGTTTCTTTTATAACAACTGAAGGCTGCTGGAGAACCGAAATAACAGGGCTAGTAGGAAAATTTGCACTTGTTTGACTTCTGGAGGAAAGTACGGCATGGATGCAAATACACTGGGATGATCAAAGATTTCGTAGGAGATATGGCAGTGGTTTATAGCTGATGTATTTGCAAGTTTTGAGGGTGAAGGGATTTGAGAATGGACTGAAACTCGGGGGGGTTGTCTGCAGGATAGAGTTAAAGTGGCTTCTGGGCCAAGAAGAGCAGGTACGCTCATCCCCATGTTGGCAGAGGGATGTGATTTGGTCCCCTGATTTCTAACGTGTTTGCTTTCTTTACAGATTTTCGGGATGATATTCAGTATGGTTCTCTGCTGTGCAATCCGCAGAAACAGAGAAATGGTCTAAGAGCTAAAAAACCCAAGACTGCTGCACTATAAAATCTTTGTCATTAACTCTAGTGTTCTGGAAGCATTTCTAAAAAGTTATATATTTGTTACCTTTGTAATGCTTTATTTGGTACTGATGTAGGTTTGCTTTAAAACGAGAAAGGTATATCTGACTCAAGACAAATATTGTACATAAAATATCTGACTTTCTTGGAACTTATGTAATTTGGATGTAATTTATGTTGGAGAAAATTTGATACTTAATAAAGAGTAAGACATATTGTATGTTGTGGGGGAGAAGAGACTTTCCTGTGCTTACTAATCACTGTTTGATGCACGGCAGTGAGCTGAACTTGCGTAACATCTAAGTGTTACATTACTAGGGCTTTAGAACAAAGCAGGAAATAACTCCTATGCCAATGCCATATTTGAAGGGAATTCCAAGGAAAGGAAGAGACTGTCAGAGCACGTTAAGGAAGCTATCATCATTCCTCCTTTCTTTGGTGTGCGTGATCGAAAGCAGTTCTTAATTACATTCCTAAAATATTACTCCTGTAACACTTCTAGCTGTCCTCTCCATACAGGATGGCTAAGGATGACATGCGGGCAGTGGTACTTTGATGCAAACAGGCTGGGATCTACCCTGGAGATCCCAGATTCTTGTATCTGCCTGTCTGATGACATCACTGTCCCCTGGCATGTGACATAGCCTTGGTCCCTTGACAAGGCACATTCCCATAGTGTGTGCTCAGGATTTTTCTCATCTCCTCCCTTTGTGCGTTGTTTCCCCAATAGCCGGTGAAGTGCACTCAAGGGCTGGGCCAAATTTCAGGTTTCCAAGCAGGAAAATAAACCCTGAAGTTGCATTAGAAGGTCCTGCACGGGTCTGCACTCCCTGAGCAGCAGCTAGAGCCGTTCCAGTTGGAAAAGGGATATGGGAGGGAGCAGGCAGAGGTGTTAGCGTGGAACATTTTAGCCTAAGGAGTTGCCAATTTGTCTTACACTCACAAAGCCATTTAGAGTAGAAGTACATGTTTTCTCTAAAATTTCTTCTGCTGAGGGCTGCCTATGGACTTGGATCCTTACCAGCAAGTTGATGTGCTGTACCTGTACGTGGTGTTCCCCTACTGTAGTATCTCAGCTGTGTGCTCAGAAGCTTCTGGTCTTTCTCCTCTAGGTACTCCAAAGGTCCTAGTAGTCCTTACTTGTTCCCCCATTTCTCTTGTAAGGAGGCTGATATTTATTTAGACATTAGGAACAAGTTCTTTACTATTAGACATTAGGAACAAGTTCTTTCCAATGAGGGTGGTGGAGCACTGGAAGAGGTTGCCCAGGGAGGTGGTTGAGG
>JAOQGH010000001.1:75451945-75468719 GCA_025769975.1 Gallinago jamesoni
TCCCTGTGACTGCAGGGGGGCTGGACTAGATGACCTTTGAAGGTCCCTTCCAGCCCAGATGATTCTATGATTCTATTGTGAGAAATAAGAATGTGTTGCCCACCCTTGTGTTACACATCGTCACTTGGGGTGACACTTGGGGTGCTAAGGGGTTATGCAAACCACAGGGCTCTCCTCTGTATTGCACGGCACCTGTCTGTGTTAATGGGGCCTTCTTTAAAAAAAACAAAAAAACAACCTGATTTCAAAGAAAGTCAAACTGTAATCATGCTTTTGTGAGAATTCCAGAGACTGGAATGACTCCAGAAAGGAGTTGATCTAATATTCCGAGAGCCTGGAGGGAAAAAAAAAAAATAAAATCTAATCTCATGGGAATTTGAGCTCTACCATGTCCCTGAGCTCTTGCAGAACCGAGAAGCAGCATTTTTGTCAGCTGTGCAATTCCTGGCACGAGAGTGAAACCGGGAGCCTGAAAGAGCTGGGGTGAATTGCTGTCAGCTGTCACAGGAGTTCTCTGCTGACTTCAGCTGCCCCTGGTTTTATTGCCCCGCGTTGGTTCACGCGTTCGGGTCACCCACCGTGCAACGCGGCCGTAGTCCAACGCTGGCAGTGTTTCTCAGCGTCCAAGAAAACGTGAGGGGTTGTAACCAGAGGGATGAGGACCGAGCTGTAGGCTCAGCACGGAAGCTGGGTTTGGGTGACGGCTACGGAGGAAGCTCCCAAACTGGCGTCCAGGTCAACTGAACATCCAGAAGACTTAAGTTTATACCTTCTACAGAAGCTGGGTAGGACCTCCCTGTGAGTTAGTCTTTATCTTGCAACGCTGCTGCCGTAACCACAGTGTTTGTTGCAATACTTCATGCCTCTGATGCACACCCCTTCCCCCCCAATTTTTTGAAGACCTCCAGCCCTTTTTGAACATCCTGCATGTGTAGGGTGGTGTTTTCTGAGTAATAAACAAAAGGGTAAGTCATCTTTTATCAAAGAAGAAAGAGCTACCGATTATTACTTGAATATCGCTTTGCTTTGAGCAGGAAGGTGATGCAAAACCTTGTTGAAGTCATCCTAAGATCTGCAAGCTAGTCTGGAATGAATTAATTCACAGTAACGAATATCAGCTGAAGGTGGGGAGTTTTAGTTGACAAGTAGCAGCTGTGACCAGATTCCCTGAAGAATTTGGTTCTGAACGATGACAGCTTTGGAAACTCTTGGAGATCTGTGTTTGCAGCACTGTTGGCCCAAGCAGGGAGTGAGTTTCCATCTTCAACTTAGGTCAGGGTTGTCTTGAGGAAGCCGGAGCAGAACATGACTTGAAGAAGATGACTCTACATACGTGGAGTCTCAGGTGAGCAGAAGGGATGATAGGTTTTTCTGGGAAGTGGAACTACAATACTGCAGGAGAAACGCTGGTTTGGGGCAGCGCTGGAGCGAGTTGGGTTTTTTCCACGCACGTGGTGTGGGAGAAGTGACTAAGGCTGGCGTGACGCTTGCGAAGGGAGGGAGAGCGGAGTGAGTCAGGACATGGCAAGGATCGGATCCCGCCGAGGGAGAGGTGTGACCCACCTTAGGCAGAGGGCGTTCCGCAGAGAAGCGAGGACTGATTGTTCGGAAAAAAAAAATTAGGAGTAGAAAAAGTCATCCTAGAGGTGGGATGTAATGTCTTTTGGGAGGAGTCGATACGGTGAAGGAAAATGTACAACTAAAATACTACTTCGTGTTCTCTCTGCCATCCTAGCTGCCCCATCAGTAAACAGAAAGGTGTAACTATGCTAAGACCTTAAAGCCTGCCTGGAATGTGAGAAACTACTCCAGAAAACAGCAGGGCTTAAGCAGCTTTATCTCCAGACACGATTTCTTTGCTAGTGCTAATCCTTTGCACCAAATTTGCTTAAGGTGAAGGTTTGGTGGCCAAGCACGACGCTACATATTGCGCGTCTGCGGGAACTGCTCACGGGTAGCAAAGAGCTGCGGGGGTCAGAGCATCCCTGGTCCCCGTGCTGGCTTGGACCGGGATAGCAGATGGAAGAGGTAGGTGGTAATGGGTGTCTGAAATGCTCGTTAAACGTTGGCTAACGTAGCAGAGCTTGCTGGGGCTGTCGAAACGCTTGTCCCAAAGTGGCACAGCCATAGGATGCTGCCGGGTTTGGGCTTGTGCAGGTGGGGAGGCAGGGGTGGGCTCTGCCCCCTCCTCTGCTGCTGTGAGGAAAACACGGGGACATAAAGCCAAACCACTAAAGGAGATGGCTATATTTATAGGTGGTGAGCTAGCCAAGGACAGTGGCGAAAAAAACGGAGCGCCTGGAGAATATGGGAATTTGCACCAGGAAACAGTATATCTGCTGTTTTGCAAGTCTATGCAAATAAATGTTTGACTAACGGGTGAGGTCTTCCCAAGGAAGGCTGGATTTGGCAATCTACAAGGTAATTATGCCAAAGAAAGTTTGTTGGGTTGCTTTTTTTATTATTTTTTTATTTTTGTCAGACCTACTTTAGAAAAACAGAGCTGCCCTGCCTCAGAAACAGAGTCTCGTGGTCAGCAGTGGCAGAAGGAGGTGTGCCGAGGCAGGGAGCACCTAGTTTTCCAGAGGGACAGAGTTTGTTGCTGGGAAATACCTTACTCCTTTACAGCAGAACTGGGAAAATCTTCTGATGGTGCCTTCACAGGCGTCTTGGCGCACAAGCACCGTAATTGAGTACGGGGGGGGGGGGGAATAAATAATGACAGCAAGGTCCACGAGATGTGGGAACGAAATGTGGGATGTGGGAAGAGGCTGGTAGTAAGTGGAAGGTAAGGTGGGACCCTAATGCGTTTGGGGTGGGTATAAATCCTGCCCTCTGAAACACTTTGAAAATTGAAAGCTGTGATGCCACATTCTGACTAAGTTTCAGCAATTCATAGGCTTGCTCATAAAGAAGATCTGTTTGCAGAGGTGGAGGATACGGTTGGATGGATGGATACCTGAAGGGTGGCTTGGGAAAGAGCTCCTAAAGGAATTGCTCCAGTAGACAGAAAAGCCTGGATTTGTTTTGATAGGCTGTCCCAGTCAGGACTGTACCTCCACCCCTCAGGAGAAAAGAGCATGGAGCATTTGCAGCTGCTTTTAAGGAACCACCTGTACATCATCTCCGCTGTTCTTGTGTTCCAGGTGAGTCCAAGCAAGCCAACCTCCAGCTGCAGGCAACGCTACCAGTGATGGAGGGGGCTCTCCTCTCCCCGAGTACTGCTGCACCTTTTTTTTTATGTTTTCCTCATCCCATTTTCTTTTATTTTTCACTGGCAGCTCGGGTGTGCTGCGTAGCCCCGGGAGCCAGGCAAGGAGCTGGGTGCTCCACGGCAGAGTCAACGAGTCCCTACCCATAAGGGACACCCTGCGGGGTCCCCGGGGGATGCTCTCCCCCCCCGGGGGGAAGAGTTGCTGCTCCGGCTGAGGAACACAGGCACAAGCACAGCCCGAGCTGGGTTTTGTTGGGTTTCTATGTTTAGAGGGTGGTTTATGCTGATGGCCACCGTGTCATTACGATGGTGGTAAAATAGCCACCTCTTCGGTTCCTGCCTGTTGGCAGCTCTGAGGAAATGACCGAATTTGAACTGCCGGCACCGAGGACCTTGAACCCTATCAAAAGCCATTTTGAAATGAACCTAGAACATCTAGACGGTTGCCAGACTTTGCTGGCGAGGGTAAAAATAGGTTAGTGAGATTTTTTTTTTTTTAAATTTTTTTTTTTTACCCCCACTGCTGGACACAGGCTTCCACATGCATGGCTTCCACGAAATGAATCCACAAGGCAGCCATTCATGACACGTTGAATGCTCCTCTTCTCTAGCTGCCCACTTCACGTTCAATGGATATTCAGGCCGGGGCTGAGAAGTGACCTTCTGTGCCTCGCTCTTAAACCCTGGCATTTAGTCCCTTCACTTGCCCCACGCCCGACTTCTTCTGCTCCGTCCCCGCCGGAGGAATCGCTCCCTTTGAAACATCTAACGCGGCAGGACCTGCTGGATAGAAGGGGTTCGTGCCCGTGGCTCCGTGTGTGGGAAAGGGACTGGCGTGGAAGAGAGCCAGGGGAGCGGGGCCACGGGACTGGTTTGTCAGCTTTGCACTGGTGCAGCCTGATGGAAACTGCAAACTCGGGTTTACACAGGCGCCGGTGGAAAGATTTTGGGGGTTGGGGGTGGTGGGGGATGGTGGTGGGAAGTACTCGGCAGCCCTTTCCAAACGCACAGCCTCACCTCGCCTTGAGGTTTGGAATTAAAAGAGTAAAGATTTAAATATCCTCGATGCTCCTCTCTCGCTGGGGTGGCTTTGTCCTTCTCTGTCTTTGCTTAAGAGAAAGATCTTGGGGGTCCTGGTAGACAGCAAAATGACAATGGGCAAGCAGTGTGCTCTTGTGGCCAAGAGGGCCAACAGAATCCTGGGCTGCACAGGGAAGAGTGTGGTCAGTAGGTCAAGGGAAGTCATTCTCCCCCTCTGCTCTGCGCTGGTGAGGCCACAACTGGAATACTGCATCCAGTTCTGGGCTCCCCAGGTCAAGAGGGACAAGGAGCTACTGGAAAGAGTCCAGCGAAGGGCAATGAAGATGATTCAAGGCTTGGAGCATCTCCCTTATGAAGAAAGGCTGACAGAGCTGGGACTCTTTAGCCTGGAGAAGAGAAGGCTGAGGGGAGACCTTATCAATGCCTATAAGTATCTAAAAGGTGGTTGAAGGAGGAGGGAGCCAGACTCTTTTCAGCAGTTCCCAGTGAGAGGACGAGGGGTAACAGGCATAAGCTGGAGCATAGGAGGTTCCACTCAAATATGAGAAAAAAACTACTTCACGGTGAGAGTGACAGAGCCCTGGAAGAGGCTGCCCAGGGAGGTCATGGAGTCCCCTTCTTTGGAGATCTTCAAGACCCACCTGGATGCTGTCCTGAGTGATGTGCAGTGATTGCGCAGATATAATCCTTTAGACATAAACCACTGACCAAGTCTGGGACCAGGATTGGATCCAGCCACACCAGGACTCCTCTCTGAGAAGGAGGTTAGGAAGCCAGGGGGTCCTTTCTGAACCTGGTGACTCAACGGGAGGGTCTCCCTGACAGCTCTGTCTGACCCTGTCCTCTCTGCAGTAAATAACAGAGTGTGCCCTGACATTGAATCTCGTAAAACACTATGGCATTTACTGCTGGGTTTATTGCACTTACTGCTGATTTTGTTAAATCACTGTTTCACCTTCATAAATGTTTCACTGCTTCGCTCTTAATTAGTGAAGTCAATCTCTCCGTCCGCGACAGGCAGGTTGGTTGCCCCTTTGCCAGGCGTCACGGAGAGGAGAGGGAGGAGAGAAGGGACAAAGTCCATGTTGTAGCCACTACTACGTGCCCGCCTCCGACTGGCCCCGCTGGTGCAGTGAATTTGCAAGAGTTTTCATATCCTATCTCAAGTTTCGCCCAGCCAAGATGAAAAACTCAGCTGCCCTTCTGTGTCCAGACAGGCTCCGGTCGTCATTGTACCCGTTCCAGGTGAGGAACTCCTTTATTTGCAGAGGGGTGGATTCGGGGACAGGTTCTCACCCTGTTTTGCAGGACAAAGAGGCTACGCCACCCCCAGGAATCTCTGCTCTAACGAGGTTGCTGCTTCGTGGCGTGGGAATATTATTAATTACGGTTTATAGACCTTCAGCCATTAACATCACCATAACCACCAACTAAAGAAAATTATTCTCATTGTATTTTTACTTCTATTTTTTTCCCCTCCTTTTTAAAATTCTCCTAGAAGCCATGTAAGCACGCAGCCTCTACATGGGGCATAGGAAGGGGTATTTTTCCCCTCGCTTGCAGTTTTGTTGGACTCGATGATCTCGAAGGTCCCTTGCAACCATGAAGATTCTGGGATCCTGTCTGTGGCTGCAGCCTGTCTTCTCCTCACCCAGCTGAAGGTTTTTGCACGGTGTGCACCCCAAAAATGCTCTTAAATGGAAACCCAGGTGGCAAAGATGGTGTAGATAGTTAGAAGAGTCAAGTCCCACCTTCCTGACCATGCAAATCATGCTTTAATGGCAACTGTGGGAGGTGAATGAGTGAGGCCTTTCCCTGTAGAAGTATAAAGGCTGCCACACAGCATGCTTTAATCTTTTTACACTAGAGGCTGTAAAAATCTCTAGGCTATGAGGACAGTAAAGCTTAAAGAGAATTAGGATCACAGGATCACAGAATAGTTCCATTTGGAAGGGACCTCAGGAGGTCCAACCTCCTGTTCAAAAGCAAGGTCAGCCATGAGGTCAGACCAGACCAGGTTACCCAGGGCTTCACTTAACCTCATCTTGAAAACCTCCAAGGATGGGAACTGCGCTTTTGTTTAACCAGATTGTTAAACTGGTCTCTTGGGGCAACCTGGTCCACTGCTTGACCCATGTCCTGGCGAGAAGGTTTTTTTCCTTATGAGTTTGAATCCATCTTGTTTCAGCTGATGCCTGTTGTCTCATCACACACCGTGGTGAGGAGCCTAGCTCTGTCTTTTTGGGCATCTCCTTGCAGATGCTTGAAGGCTGCCGTTAGCCCCCCACCAAAGTTTTCTCTTCTCCAGGTCAAACAAGCCCTCTAACCCCAGCATCTTCTCCCAAGGTGGATGCTGATCATCTTGGCTGCCCTCCGCTGAGCTCACTTCACTTCACTTTGTCAGTACCTTTCTGACATTGAGGGAGGGAGAACACAAACCTGGACACAGTGTTTAGGATGCAGTCTAATGAGTGTTGAGAAGCTGGAGGTAATTGCTTCCCTTGATCACACAGCCCAGAATGCTCTTGGCTTTCATCGTTGCCAACACTCCCAGCTCATATTGAGTTTGCTGCCAACGCAGCCCCCACAGAACTCCCCCCCACCCCGGGCCTTTCCAGAAGAGCTGCTCTTCAGCCTGGCAGTGCCCAAACCCCTGCCATGGGGTTGTCCTGGTTGTGAGCTCTCCAAAGGTCCATTTCTGACCAAAGCAAGTATGCTAAATGGAGGGAAAATACCTCACCACCATTCTGGGAAGATCTTCAAGACTTATCTTCCATGTAGGGCAGTCACCTGAAAAAAAATCATCACAGACATGGCTTTTGTTCTGCTTCTTTCTGGGAAGAGTCTGAGCCCTTTGGCTCTCCCTTGGGACACTCTGACCCACGAGTAGCCAAGGTTAGAAAATTATACTCGTGCAAAACAATAAGTGGCCTCTTTGGGCCTTTAGGGGTTTGTGAAGGATGGCGTGTCCATGCTCAAGGACTTTATTGTGGAAAAAAAAAAAAAAAAAAAAAAAACTAGAAATGGGAAAGAAAGCTGAGCCACCTGTAAACATGCCACTTGGCAAGTTGTTCCCGTCAAGGACTGCTAATCCCACACGCCAAGGTCCACAAGGAAGAGTAAGCTTCTCCTCTTTGCAAGGGCCAGCTTGGCTCCACCCTTGACTTGGCACTGGAATTAGTAAAAGCGGATTTTTGCTGCCATCAGATCCCCTCCCTGAGCCTGTCGGCACATCTCGTGAGCTGCTTCCTCTTGCTTCTCCAGCCGTGTGGACATAAGTGACCGCATCCCTTCCCAGAACAGCGAGCCCCTTGCTTACTGGTGCTGGCATCTCGCTACGCCCTGAGAGGAACTCTCCTCCCTCTGGCTTGCTGGCCAAGGTCTCATCTTCCTCCGGGAGAAGACTTCTATTAAAAAGTTTAGCTTTCCTTTCTATAAGCATTTTGTTTCACAGTGTGTGCCATCTTTACCTCTCAAATTAGCCCTGCAGCTGGTGCTAGCTCTTTCTCCATGGCTTTTGTGACCAGACCCTGTTATCAGCACCTTGTCGTTGCCAGAGTTCAAGTGTCTGGGGCTAAAACTTTCTATGCCACCTGCCTCGGGTTGAATGGGTTTTTTGTTTGTGCTGAAGTATCAGCAAACAGAGTTCAGTTATTGCCAGCAATGAGCTTAGAGGAGAAAAATGTTGTTTTGCCAATGGTTTGGGTTGGTTTTTTGTGGTTTGTTTTTTTTTTTAATAAACATCGAGCAACCATTTAACTGAAATACAGCTTCTGTTTTGGAGGCAGCGCCTGCGAATTGGGGACAGCTTCTGTATTTTGTTAGAGATGTGCTGATGGCTTTTCAGAAAGGAAAGGAGCACCAAAGCGTCATCTTCTGGGGGAGATCTTCATCTCTATAGTCCTGCTAGACCTGGAGCTGAAGCTACTAAGGTACTTGGGCACCTAAGCCTGTCCCTGGGAATAAAAATGCAAAGTTCAAAAGCTTCGCCTACACTTACCCCCACATGCACCTCAAATCTGTAGATAGACATCAGGTTTTTCCTGGGAACAGGAGCTGTGCCCTAATGCAAATCAAATTTTCTCAGCCCGGTCAGAGCTGAGTTGGGTGTCTCTTGCCTTGGGCTGTCCCCAGGAGGAGGTGGCCTCACCTGTTTCCCCAGGAAGGTCCCTCCTACGCGGGAAGGTCTTTTCTCGATGCTTATGGACTTCTGGTGCCTAGATGTTTATGGTGCACCTGGAGTATGGGATGCAGTGTAAATACTCCAGAGGCAAATTTTCCCAAGGACGCAGCAGGAGGAAGGGCCTTTTTATACAACAGACTCCCCCAGGAGCCCCTTCTCTCCACAGGGAGTGCAACCCACCATCCTCCACACCCATCTCGTTAGATGAGAGCCCAAATTACTTCTCCATGTGCTATCAGTTCCACACAGGGTGGAGGACACAAGGCTTTCTCAGACCTCTTGTGGCTCTGGTTCACCCAGGCCCACAGCACACCTCTGCCATCAGCTTCATGAAGGGGTAACACACGTTCTTCTGGAGGGAAACCTGGATGAGCTAAAACCTGAAAGCATCAGACCTGGCACAGCCCAACTGCAGGCTGCCACAAAGCACCCAGGCTGCTGAACCGTGTCCTGGGGGACCAGTCGCTCAGGCATGCCTGGAAATAGCCCTCTGCTCCAGTTTGGTGCCTCTGGTGGGACAACACCCTGCAAATTTCCTGGCTTCCTTCAGAATCACCTCTTTTTTTCCCCTGCCACCCCAAGGCTTCTCAATGAAACACAAACAGAGTCTATCCAGCAAGACTTGTGTGGGAACGCAAGGTTTCAAGTGAAGAAGACATAAAAGGCAACCCTGGCCAGTGGTTTGCCTGCCTTAACCTCCCCCAGTGCTCCCAACCTCTCCTGGCTGGGAGCCACCCAAGGGTGCATTGCTCAGGGGGTTTTCCAGAGCTGAGGCCATCAAGGGAGACAGGCTTTTTGGATCCTTACTGGTATCCCATGGGCCCAGCTATTCATCTCAGGAGGTGTATCTGCTGCCTAAAACCTCCTGATCTGGTTTTGGGTGCCCTTCTAGGCAGCCTTGAAGTTTTATCTCGAGTCAGCCCTTCTGGTTAACCGTTTCATGTTTGTTCCCTCAGCATGATACTAACCGCTCCGCACGTTGTAAAACTCGTTGCCTTGGGTGCGATGCCAAGATCCTGTAGAAACTGCACATGACACAACAGCGAAAGGTGCCAGATGATGCAGAGACATCTCGTCGTGCTGCAGCCAGGAGGGCAGGTTTCCTCATGCCCACACCTTCCTTGCTGTCCCGGTGTTGCGACGTGCAGGAGAGCCTGATGCTCGGCGAGACGCGTGACTTTGCAGCTCCGTTTTGACACTTCTTGGAGCTGGGAGAAGAAGAGAGGGCAGTTCCAAGAGCATTCGTGAGTTCTACACAATGAGCTCTTTTACAAGGAAATACTTAGCAGAGCTGGGCCTCTGCGTCCCCTTGATGGTACAGGGAGGGTTATACTCCTCCCTTTGGGACCTTTTTGATTTTCCTTGTTTTGTTTCAACAGAAAAATGAAAAATCCCAGTCTAGCCAGTGACCTCTTCCTTCGTGCCAGTCCTCAAAGCTGCCAGGCAGCAATGGAGCTGGAGGCACATCTCCAAAATCTAGGGGGACAGCCATAGGCACTGTAACCCTGACGGGGTGAGTAGGGGCTGAGGGCACCACGTTCTCCTTCCACCCCACACCCCATAATTTTAAAATAATGCAATAAGCCATTCCTCGTGTTTGCTGGAAGCACCATGGAAAGCTTCCCTCAGGTGTCCTGTGCCGTGACCTGGAGCGGGATGATGGCAGAAGAGAGAACAAGGTGAGAGCATCAGGGGAAACGAAGCTGAAGAGAGGGTCTGGGAAAGTAAGTAAGGGAAGGGAATAAAACTAGGGATGGAGGACAGGGTCAGCGCTAGGAACACAGTGGGGAAGGCAAATGAGCATATAAATAAGGATAAAAGTGATTGAGAATAATAAGGTGTGGGGAATGACAGGAACAGGTAAGGTCTGGGAGAAAATGTGCAGGTGGGTGTACAGGAGATGGGAGTGAAAGATATCTCACAGGTCATTAGTGATAGAACAAGTGGGAATGGCTTCAAGCTGCAACAGGGTCGGTTTAGATTGGACATTAGGAAAAAAAATCTTCACAGAAAGAGTGGTCAGACATTGGAAGAGGCTGCCCAGGGAGGTGGTTGGGTCACCATCCCTGGATGTGTTTAAGAGCCATTCAGATGTGGTGTTGGGGGATATGGTGGAGGGGAAAACTTTGTGGAGTAGGGTTGATGGTTGGACTCGATGATCCCAAGGGTCTTTTCCAACCTTGGTGGTTTTATGATTCTAAGCTGCGAAGCGAGGATGTAGAAGAGAAATGTTAACGTTGCTCCTACACCTGCAGGGAATGTTATGAGAATACTTTTGTGTTTGTGGGACGCTGCCAAAAACTACCGACGACCTTCATCAAAATGTCACGTGGAAATTATTAACTACTCAGTGTGAGGAATTAAGATTACATGAAGTAAAGGCTTCAGTCACACACTTGCTGAAAAGACTAAAAAAAAATCCAAATTACTACCTACCTGCTCATCAGCTGAGACAGAGGTTCTGAGCTAAAAATAGTCTTTAATTGCAAGGTCACTTATGCATAGGCACAACAGAGGCTGAATAAAAGTTGCACCTTCGTAGCAGCATTTCCTAATTTTTGAATGTTCAGCTCTATTAACTGAAACCATTTTCTGCATAGATTTTTTTTCTTTTTTTAAGGTGTAACTTTTACACTCTTGAAAGTTTTGTTCTGCCCTCTAAACAGCCCTGACGGCTGCCAGTCACCGGCTGCACGTCGTCTATGGTCTGTGTGTGAAGCCTCTCCAGTTGGGTTTTGTTTTCTGCCTGGAAGCTCTGTTTCAAGCAGGATATTTTCCATTTTGCACATTTCGTACAATTGCCAGTAAAAAAAAAAAAAAAATAAAAGTCTTAGAGAATTCCACACGTGCCTCTGCAGCCTCTCCAGATAGCAGCTCCCTTTTTATGTTAGTGAAACTATGTTGTGGCTAATTTTCTGCAAATACCTCTGAGGGCAAAAGGTGCTCCTGAACCAGGAATTTAATTTCGCTGCTGATGTGTGGGCTCAGAGCGCCTCACCTCACATTGGGTTTTGAAGATCCAGCAAGTTAAACAGAAACAACTCTTCTTTTCAGTGTTTTATTCGTCAGCATCACGTTTATACCGTTGATGTTTCAGAGCAGAACAGGGAATTCCCTCTCTTCCTCCACCTCCTCCTCCCCCTTTGGTTTTTTTTTTTAATTTTAATTTTTTTTCTGTGCTTAAAATCCCTCAACCTGGGCAGGATGGAAGGAGAGCATTGGTCTACACCATGTCTGATGATTCTATGGTTCCGAAAAGCAGCTTCCACAGAAGCCAAGTCTGCTGAATAGGCCATCACCCAGACCAGCAACAGGGTGATTTTGGAATCATAGAATCATAGAAGAGTTAGAGTTGGAAGGGACCTTCAAGATCATCACGATCATCGAGTTCCAACCCCCCTGCCCTGGGTAGGGACACCTCCCACCAGAGCAGGTTGCTCCAAGCCCCATCCAGCCTGGCCTTGAACCCCTCCAGGGATGGGGCAGCCACAGCTTCTCTGGGCAACCTGTTCCAGTGTCTCACCACCTTCACAGCAAAGAATTTCTTTCTGGTGTCTAATCTAAATCTCCCCTCTTCCAATTCCAAATCCAAGCCGTATCCCCTCCAGCTGCCCACCAGTGCCTCCTCCCTGTCTCTTCCCACTTCACTCTCTCTTTTCCACCTTCAATCAGTGGCTTTCCATCCAGAGGGGAGAGAGATGCGTGTTCCTGCAGGCATTACTCACTCTTCCCACCCCCACGCAGAGGTTCTCCTGTGGGAGCAGCCCCAGCACCACAAGGCGAGCCTACAGCCCTATAGGGAGGCAAGAGAGAGAGAGAGAGAGAGACGGGGATTCCCTTTCCTTTTCCTCCCTTTGTGTAGGCAAAGTTCAAAACAACGTTTTAAAGATGTGGAATGACTCAGTCGAGCACGTCTTGGGGGGGTGGGGGGAGCCTAGTTTGAGGGAGGAAAAAAAAAAAAGGAAGAAAAAAAAAAGATGGAAAAAAAAAAGACAAAGGCAGTTAGTTTTTTACTTTATGAGACACTGGCTGCTAGTCAGTCATCTGTACACAAAGGGTTTTTTCTTTCAGAACCATTAGCTAAATGAATCAGCAAAGAGCATGCCTCCAGATGCGTCCTCCGGAGTCACATCTCGCCTGTGAGAACGCTGCCCAAACAGGAAGATGCTCTTCAAAATGGAAGGCTGCTGTAAAAATAAACCATGACTCCTCTGCGGAGAAAGGGCAAGCAGAAAATTATGGGGAAACCATATTACGGGACAGCCTTTGTGGTTGTAAAAGGAGGGAGGGTAAGGAGCCCGGCCAGCCGAGGAGCTGCCTGCAGCTTCCCCGCACACCGGCTCGGCATCCCTGCGAGCTGTCGGCTTCTATGGGGTATTTTTGCTCTTCTGAAAGCCTCTCGTCAGCCCTGGCTGGTGGAACTGGCAGGCATCGGGGCACAGCTCCTCCTAACAGCCCTGCGAGCTCCCCTGGGGATGTGCTCCAGCCACCCCACCACCCCCACGCTGAAAACAGAGCCTGGACTCAGGGTGGGGACGCCCCTCAACAAGGGTCTCTGAGGAACCTTTACTTTCATAGGATCATAGAATAGTTGGGGTCAGAAGGGATCTTTCAAGGTCAGAAACTCCAACCTCCCCTGCAATGAGCAGGGCCATCTTCAACTAGCTCAGGTTGCTCAGAGCCCCATCCAGCCTGACCTTGAATGTTTCCAGGGATGGAGCATCTACCAGCTCTGTGGGCAACCTGTTCCAGTGTCTCATCACCTTCATTGTGAAAAATGTCTTCCTTCTATCTCATCTAAATCTCCCCTCTTCCAATTTAAAACCGTTACCCTTTGTCCTGTCACTGCCCTTCCTGACAAAGAGTCCCTCCCCAGCTCTCCTGTAGCTCCATTCAGATATTGGAAGCTGCTCTAAGGTCTCCCTGGAGCCTTCTCTTCTCCAGGCTGAACAACCCCAGCTCTCTCAGCCTGTCTTCATAAGGGAGGTGCTGCATCTCTCTGATCATCTTTGTGGCCCTTCTACAAACCCTCTCCAACAGGTCCATGTCTTTCCTGTATTATGGTTCCTTCTTCTCCGATGGAGGCTCAAATCAAGCAGCTGCCCAGAAGCCATTGCCTTACAAGAAGGACTCCTGTGGGATCAATATGTTTTCAGGCAGATCGAAGCACTCCTCAGCCAAACGTGAAGGTGAGCTTAGAGGACAGGTGTGTGACACCCCAGAGTGTCCATCCCATCATGAAAAGAAAGGGATGCTGGTTCCCGTCCCTTAAAACTATGCAGGGGCTTCAGCCCCTCCCTTGCAGCAGGGAGCCCTGGAGGAGATGGGGTCCCTCTCTGTCCCAGGAGCAGAAGGCAAGGCAGACCCCAGACAGACCCGCAGGTAAAAACGGGCTGCAGCTTTCCCTCTTCTTCACACTTCTCTCAAACCTCCTGAAAAGCAACCAAAGGAGGAACTTCACCCCCTTCTTCTAGATGCTGTACAAATATATGCAGTAAGCAGAGAGGGCACAAGAAGTGTCCCAAGAAGGTGACATCTATGCCTGTATATAACTGGAACCTTTAAGCTCCTGGTTCTTTGCCAGGAAATCAAACGCTTTTCCTTTCTCCATTTCTCCAGCAACTTTTCACGGTTCATTTCTCCAGCGCCAACCCTTAGTGGGCTGCTCTCACAACCCCAGCCTCTGTGAAGCCGTTGGCTTTAATGTTCAAGATTTACCAGCCCTTGTCTGATGGGATCCTGCAGGTGTGGGCATGTGGGACACACGAGGAGAATCAGGCGATGCGTCCCGGAGTCCCTCGGCGTTGGTTCTGACGACTTGTGCTGCGCCATCTCAGGCTGTGCAGTCTCACCTGGAGGTTCTATCATCAGGTCTGAAGGTATGATCATCATTAAGCTAATTGAGGTATCGCAGGTGTTCCCATGCTTGTCAGTGTTTAGCTATGAAGATGCATGACGTTGTCAAGTAATGGATTTTGGTTTGGTTTTTGCTTGTTGTGCTTTTTTTAACATCCTGTTCTTGTGCTTGGCACAGCAACATGAAAAAAATTATCAATATTTACTATTCAGCAGTAGATTTTGCTATTTGTAGCCTTCTTTATAACAAAAAATGCAAAAAATACCTTGGGAATTTCAGCTGTTATACTGAATAAACATTGATAATTTCTAATGTATCCTGCTTCACGAAACTAAGAAGTCTGTAAGAAAAGATTTTTCTTTTCTCAGTGTTGGGCTCCTCACTACAAGTTGAGTTGCTGGAGCAGGTCCAGAGAAGGACAATGAAGCTGCTGGGGGGTCTGGAGAACAAGTCCTTTGAGGAGTGGCTGAAGGAACTGGAGTTCTTTAGCCTGAAGAAAAGGAGGCTGAGGGGAGACCTTCTTGCTCTCTCCAACTCCCTGAAAGGAGGGTTTAGCCAGGGGGAGTTGAGCTCTTCTCCCAAGTAACAAGTGATGAGAGTAGAGGAAACAGCCTTGAGTTGGTTTAGGATGGATATTAGGAAAAGCTTTCTTCACTGAAAGGGTCGTCAAGCGTTGGAACAGGCTGCCCAGGGGAGTGGTTGAGTCACTATCCCTGGAGGTATTTAAAAAACATGTAGATGTAGTGCTGAGGGACATTGTCTAGTGGTAACTTGGCAGTGTTAGGTTAATGGCTGGACTTGATGACCTTAAAGGTCTCTCCCAACCTAGACAATTCTAGGGTTCTGATTTTACTATGAGTAGGTTGCAGCAGGGAAAATAGCACATTGAGACTAAGGAGTGATGAGATTCCAAGATACTGGTGTAGTGTGTATTGCACGTGCATTAGACAGGCTCACAGAGTAATCTAAGACACTTCACCTTGGTGGGTGGCCTGGCTCATGGTCAAGGGCTGGTGCTGCTTCTGCCAGTGGCAGCACCCTGCAAAAAAAAACCATCACCTGAGTACCTGTGGAGTGGGTTAACCTTAGTTTAGCTCCAGCCAAGTCACTGGAATCACAGAAGGGATGAATTTGGCCATCCATGTACTCTCAAGTACCCACCCTCTCCTCTGGCTGTTAGCAGCAAAGCGTCAAACCTGGCAAAACTAAGGTAGAAGCATGGAAATAAATCAAGTCATCCCCAAAGAAGCCTACCCGTTATCCAAAAGCCTGAACGCAAAAGATTTTTTCCCTTTCAAAAATTCCACTGCCCTCATTCAGTCTCCCGAATCTTTGAGATGGCGTCACGTAACACTTTGTGACGCTGAATGCCCAAACGACATTTTTATGGGCAGAACATGAGAGCTGGCTGCATGACCGTGCCACCAAACAACATCCAAAATACATATTTCTCACCAAAGTTTCTTGCAAATCTTTCTACGTTCCTTCTCTCTTCTCTTCTCTTCTCTTCTCTTCTCTTCTCTTCTCTTCTCTTCTCTTCTCTTCTCTTCTCTTCTCTTCTCTTCTCTTTTTTTCTTTTCTTTGGGAAAGTAGGTGCAGATGAGCTGGCACGCTGCTGTTGGTTTTGTCCTTTTTATCTGCTGGAAGGGTTGTTTTTTGGATCCAGGCAAGATTCCTCGCCAGCCCTGGCCGTGAAGAATTCTGCCATCGCTGCCGCTAAGAGTTTTCAGAGCGCACTCGTAATTGCAATGAAAACTCCTATTCACGCCTCTTGGAAATATTGGTTTAAGGCTGTTGTTCAGCTGGGGGTGAGTGAAACAAGTGTGAACTGATGCACAGTTCTCAGCCTGTCACAGACAGCAAGAAACCGCTGCTCTAGGGAATGAAAATTCCAGCATCTCTGGAGAAACCTGTGGATTCGCGACGTAAATTTGTCCCCGGCTACACTGCTTAGTCTCCAGGGGTCTTCAGACCCAAAACAGTGTTTTACAAGACTCAGGAGAAAGAAAAAGGAGAGGAGCAGCAGCGTTCAACTCCTGCCAGACCCTTTTCGTGGATGGACTGTGGAGAAGTTGAAACAAAAGACCTGGAGATGTTTAATATCACCAGGTACAAGAGGGGTAACCCAGATCACTATAAAATATCGAAATTATTCTGGCCTTGCCTGTGTCCAAAAGACAGTGGAAAGACTCAGGGTTAACACATTTCCTTTTGAAAGTATCAAAAGGAAATGCACCTCCAGCTTCCTACAACACAACAGCCCTGAGGGCCAGGCCCCGAGAGTGGTGGTGAATGGAGTTAAATCCAGCTGGTGGCCGGTCATGAGTGGTGTCCCACAGGGCTCGGTACTGGGACTGGTTCTCTTCAACATCTTTATCAATGATCTGGACAAGGGGATTGAATGCACCCTCAGTAAGTTCGCAGATGACACCAAGTTGGGTGGGAGTGTTGATCTGCTGGAGGGTAGAGAGGCTTTGCA
>JAOQGH010000001.1:75471768-75489293 GCA_025769975.1 Gallinago jamesoni
GAGCCTTCTCTTCTCCAGGCTGAACAACCCCAGCTCTCTCAGCCTGTCCTCACAGGAGAGGTGCTCCATCCCTCTGACCATCTTCGTGGCCCTCTGCTGGACAGATTGATTCTCTCCCCATTGCACTTCTGGAAGTCCAGACCCTGGTTGTCCACCCTGTGTAATAGCCATAGGATCCTCGAACACAACTACGGAGTAAGAGACAGTCAACTTTGCCTCTGTTCCTTCAACAATCCTCCAACTTTATCAGTCCTAACAGAGCTTAGACCTTTCCACATCCCTTTATGCTGCACGACATGCCCCAAGGCGTGCAACACACACTTCTGCCATCGTGCTATAAAAACATTAATTTGGGGCACTGGGACACAGCCCTCTCAGTAACCCTGGCACTTCCAACTGAAAAACCACAGGAAATAATAACGAAGAGGAGAACCAGGCTGATTGTGCTGATAGCACAGGTGCTGCCAACGTATTCTGGAGAAGGTTAGCCATGAAGGGTGAACGTGAGCTTTCTTGCACCCATCAACCTGAGAGTCACACTTCTCTCCCTGACAAGGTCCACAAAAACAGTACGAAAAGAGCAGAAGCATCTGTGGCCTGAAAACTCTCATGTGCTAAAGAGCCAAGATGTATTTTTTAGACTGTGAGCTTGACAAGTCCAAAGAGATAAACTGCAATAGTTTATCTTTTGGTTGTTCTGCGGGCTTGAACAGCTTCAAAATATAAAACCCCGACACAAAACAAGGAGACCAACAACACCATTTTTAGTAGTTACTTTTCAGAAGGTTATGCTCGAGTGCCTTAATCTAAGCAGTATTGCCAGTTAGGTCCGAGGAAGAAGAAGAAAGCAGCCCTATCTGTACTCTGTTGGCCTCTGCCTCCCTTCTTCTCCCCTAAGACACGTGATGTTCCTTCAAGGTGGCTTCTGCAAAAGCCCAAGCTGAGTTAGAAGCCTGGTCTTCTGGTTGTCTCCAACTACTCCATTTGCTGCGGCCCCTTTTTCACTTTCCACCCTTTACCCCCACCCACATTTACCGAAGGCAAGGTAGTTTGCACAGCAGCACACTCCCAAAGGAGATAAGTTAGCTCTCCATTTCAGACAAAACCTTTGCACTACGGTGACATGTTCACACGGTATCACTCTCTCCAACATCCAGCCTATGTAGTAACTTTTGATTCAAATTAACGTGGCACTCAGCATTATTTTTTTTTTTTAAATAAAAGGCATACAAGGAATTAAAAAAAAAAAAAAACCATGGGCAGCATAAGTATATATATATGCATGTATATGCACATTTCTTCTTTCTACCACAGTGATCAGGATAAGCAGTGGTTTGACTGAACTTTTCAGGGCAGTGTTTAGGTACTCCAGAGAAGTGGGATGCCAAAATATTCCACAATTTTACCTGAGTTTCCACCTGGCTGCTGTAAGGAGGGCTGCCCCTCCGCGTGGTTTTGTAGGTAGCCTTGCGTGGCTCCTGCTGCCCCACAGGTGATAACCCCACCATCACCAGGTAAGGTGAGGAAAGCTGGATGGGACTCCCTGGGTGGTGTAGCAGCGAGGCTGAGACCCGAGAGCACGTTGCTGGCCAGGTGACCCGGCAGATGGTGGAACTGGGAGAGCTGGTGCTGCTGGGGGTATTGGGGCAGCTGGTAAATGCCACCCAGGTTGCTGTAGTGAGAGTACGTGGTCTCCAGGTCACCCGCCAACTCCAGCTGCTCAGGGTAGTTGCAGGAGACTGGTGAGCTCAAACTGCAGGGAGGAAGGAGAGAGGAAATTCGGAGATTGAAGCGGGGTCAAGAGCTACAGCAACCCGGACAATAGACAACTGTCACATCCGCCCCTTGAAGGCTGCTCCAACCCTGATCCAACTCCAACCCTTCCTCCCGAGTGCCAGGCCAACAGAAACCACTGGAGCCAAGTGCTTTCACAGCAGGTTTCTTTAACAACACTCACGAGTGGGGATTACCTTTCCTTCAGTCCTTCCCACCCTCCAGAGCCCACCTAACCCACTCTCCAGAGCCCACTGTGCTTCCGAACCCCAACTTTCCCATGACAGGGATGCAATTCTGAAAGCACTCCGATTAAAGGTATTGTTTTTCTAAAAGACAGCGGGTGCCCTGTCCTACTACACACATAGAATCACAGAATCAGCTAGGTTGGAAGGAACCTTTTAAGATCATCTAGTCCAACCAATGAAAAAAAAAAATATAAAAAAAATCATACCCTTTTTCATACTCCATTTAAAGGACATTCTCACTGCCATCTCTAACTTCTCATTTACGGTCCTACCTATTTCCATGTCCCACCTTCAGCCTCCCACAGGTTTCTCTCTCCCAAGCTTCACTTTTTTCCCCCCTATCTCCCTCAAAGACAATCACATCTGTCCCTACCCTTGGTTCTGGATGCTGTAAGCGAAGGCTTCCCTGGAGCTGTTTTCCTGACTGGACAAGCTGCAATCGCTGTTGGGGGCGTCCAGCATCAAGGGGACGATACGGTTGTCGGGGTGGAGGAGGAGGCTGAGAGGGAGGCTGGCCCTGCGGATGGGTGGAGGGCTGGGAAAACCAGGGAAGCCTTCTTTCCTGGTTCTGCTGGAACTGCAGCCCAGCTGTGGCACCTCCTTGGTCTCAACCGCTTCACAAGACGATGCTGCTCCTGCCGCTGAAGAGGCTGTGAATAGAAAGAGACACTTGTCACAGCACCCTCTCCTGTCGAAAATTAAAAGGAGCAAGCAGAGGGAATGACAGGAGAGGCAGAACAAAAAAGAAAAAAAAAATAAAAAAGCAAGATGATGGTGAAAGGCTGGAGGTTAACTGATGGGAATAAAAGCGAACGAGAACCAGCAGTGCTGCTGGGAAGCAAATGGGAGTAGTAGCAAGCTCTCTGGAACAGAGGACGATGTTTATTGGTTAAATAAAATTACCTTCTTGATTTCAGTCTCTGCATACTGGATTTATTCAGCTCCCAAGCAGGCAGCCAAATGAAGTAAAGCATTTCCCAGGAAAAAGCCCGGAACAGTCCCCAAGCCATCTTCCATCCCTATTGTCCTCTGGGAAGAGTGTGCTGCACCGATCACCCTTTTTGAAAAATTTAACTGTGGTTTGAAAGAAACAAAATCGTGCCTTTAGAAATCTTCTGCCTAGGCCGTTTTTCAACCAAATTGTCGCTCCTGGTTTGGCCCCTGATGAGTCACGCCAAAAAATAAAAGAATAATGCGGTGATGTCAGCTGAAGGGTCTTGGGGAAAAGAAGCTGGGAGATGGAAACCAACACCATTTTGGTTGCTAGAATCTTGTTTCGTGACCTGTCTCCTCGGTCGCTGCTGAAAAAGGAGAGGAACAGCTTCCTACAGAGCAGCCTCTGTGGAAAGAGGACAATATAGGAAATGAGAAGGTCAGAATCACGTATGCTGGTGATCCGGAGAAGCAAGCATACACCCAAGCTCAAGAAGCTTGCACGTGGTCTCTTTCATTATGCCAAGTAGCAGATGTTTTCTCCCTTGAGAGGTGTAACCACCGGGTGCTCGTGACACAATTTGAAATGATTTTCCAAGTCTAGCTAGGCTGAACCAGCACAAGGACGGGGCAGATGCAAGGACATACCTGTTCAGATGAAGTCGGTCTTCTCCCACGCATCGTAAAGCGTTGAGGGAAAGACTGTATCAGGGGTACTTTACAGCTGTGTTTCAGCCTCGCGGGCAGAGAGAGGAACATCAAATGCAACCCCACCAGATGTGAATCCAAGGCCTCAAACATCAAACCTCAACATAAAGCTGCCACAGCAAGCAAAAGCTACCTTTATAGAATTCTGGTATGCATAACCAAAGAGCTGACGAGGAGACTCCATTTCAACACTTTGCAGCCCCATTTCTCAGATTCCTCAGTGTCCTGGGCTGTTGTGCCTATCTTACTGCATCCACCTACATTCCTTTTTTTTTTTTTTTTCAGCTTCTGCAGCTATGGAAAGGGGGATTCCTGATGTTTCAATGAAAACTTGAATAGCCCTGAATTGGTGTTCATTTACGAGATCTAGGATGGCATTTCTAAAGCATTCACATGCCCAGGCAATTTGCAGTGGTGGGTTTTGGGGGATTTTTTGGGTGGGTTTTTTTTTTATTATTATTATTTTATTTTTTTTTACTATTTGAACATACTACTTCTACATGTCAGGCAGCATCCATGATGTACCTGTCACATTCCTCGTTTTCGACACAGCACAGAACAACATTCAGTTTCCTTGCAAGTCAGAATGGCTGAGCCAGAAATGAAGCTGAAGATCTCTTCTGTTGTGTTTTTTTTTTTTTAAAAAAAAAACCTTAACATGCCCTGGTTCTCCTAACCGTTCTGTCCCAGAATGCAGCAGTTCACACAAACGTTGTGATAAGGCAGCACAACTTACCTGAAAAACAGTCTGTATCCTGATAAAGCTGCAATTCAATAACAACAGTGGGATTAGCTATTCTGCAGGTGGTTGCTCAGGATGAAAACAACCACGTCTAAAAAGAATGAAGTTCTGTTTTTTGAAATATTTGCACACTTAGTGCAGATAATCTTTGTGGATCATGGCAACAGAACCCACGGGCAGCGAGGTTGTGGTGACAGCACACTCGGCCTCCAAAGAGCTGGTCCAGCTGTTTCTAAAGTTTCCTCTACTTCTCCATCCTTTCAAAGAAAGCCATTGGATTTGTATCTTCTGAATAAAGCCACAAATGCAGTAAGAATAAACAACTCCCAAAGAAGTAAAATCTGCTAACCTTGATACTATATTTACAGAGGATTCCAGCATCATCTTCAATGATGAAATCAGATCACTGGCTTGAGATGATACTTGTATTTTACAATTCTGTTGCTCTTCCTGACACTGATGTAGAGATAGATATCCTCAGAAGGCTTTTCAGTGAACATGGGAATGTAACAGTAGGATTTTTTTTTGTTTATCACTTCCACTATTTCTGTTTTTTCAGTCCATGAGACAGCCTTGGGAATTTTTGGAAGGCAATTTAATAACTTGCAGCTCCAGGTCTTTGGACCAGTCCTGGTGCTACACTTGTCTTAAGAATGAATATTCCAAGTCTTTAGCTACACAGCTGTCTTCCCCCTGTTACAGGTGGGAGACAACTTCTTCTTCACCTTAGCAGAGTCAAGAGACCCATTCTTTAATGCAAATAGCTTCCAGTGGGTGGGACAGAGTATTAAATTAACAAAAATAGATGTGTATATTTCTGTTGGTGTGACTGATTTCAATCTTTCGCCAGCCTTGGAGGAGACCAAGACCTATTCTAGAGAGGTATCCATGAACTTACAGCAGGGCATGGTTTCAACTGTGGCAACATGGTTTTCAGACGTTCTAGGAAGCTGCTTTCACTGTGTTTAACCGACCTGATCACACATACAAGATTCACTACCTAAGTGACAACTATCTGCATGGGAGCCCCTCCTCTTGACATCAGCCCTACACAACTTTCTTAGTCAAGCGCACATTTTGTTGACTCCAAGAAGCCTTGGAATGAGATGCCTGCAATGATTCAGGCAGTTAACTATGCACCTGCTTGTGTGATTCTAACTGTTTGAGAAGCCCAGTGGTGGGCACAACGCAGCTGATGTCATTTACAGGCTGAGGAACCAGTCTGAGCTCAGATGGTCTACTTGCTAGGGCTGTTTTCTCAAGCATCAAGAGTTCAGCCAAAGACTCTATTACTAAGAGTCTCTACGTCACACACTATCCAATCCAGTTTCTTTTAATGAAACGTGTCTGCATAATTGCAGCATTTACTGGAACATTAAGGGTCATTACAAAGCTTTTCATTGATACATACTTTTCTTGAAAATATGAGAAAACATTTCTCTTGTAAATGACATCTTGAAAGTAGAGAAAATATTAATTGAACTTAAGAGCAACAGCATTCTTTATTTAATGGACTGAAAAATCAGTAAACCGACTTCACTCTCTAACTGCATTGCTTTGGGAAGCGTATCAGTATGACCCTCTCCTGTTTTTTTCAGAAGGCCAGAACCTACCACTTGTTTAAAAGGTAGGACCCTTGCTTGCCATGTCAGCCACACATCAAAGTAATTTGTTGAAAAGCCAGAGTCCTGTAAGTGAAATCATTAGAGCTTGTCATTTATTGACTGTTCTTTGATAGAGCACATCCAGCTTCACCCAATTGCTCCCGGGACTTCCATTACAATCCCATCTCTGCCACTGAATAATCATCCTGCTATTTGCAAAGCACTACCGGCATAGGATGGGCTGGAACTAACTGAATTACAGTCATATTTGTTAAAAAGCTTACAGGATTGACTAAAGTAGTCCTTGCCTTGAGGCTATGATAGGTAAATTTAAATGACAGAAGTGCTAAATTACGGTATCAAGAAAGTACCTCAATTAAGTACTTTCAGCATACATATTTATTTATTACTACTCTAAGCTTATTGATACAATATTACAGTTGCTTTCTACAGTGCCAAAATACTTTTAAGATATCAGCACCATTAAAAATACATTGAAGTCTTTGAGGCGTTGTTAGAAAATGACTTGCACAGAACTGCCATTAATACTGATAACCTTGTGTATTTAGAAAACAGTGAGGGGGCAGAAATGATGGCATGAAATTCAAAAGAATGAATGAATGACACTGGGAAGCGGGAAAATACAAGCAATACCACGTGTCAGCACACCTATTGCTTGGGACATCCATCCCCGAGGAAGTCACGTTGGAAATATTTTCAATTTGGGCCAACTTGAAAACATAAACATATATAGGAAATGCTTTAAGGAACATTCTTGACTCTAGGGAATGCTCTGATCCTCCACACATGAATACACAATTGAACAAATCCTCTCTCTTTGGTTGCCATCAATCTTTAAAGTCTAAAAGCAGCTCAAGTAGAAAACTGGTCAAACAGCACGCCCCACTGACTTTCAACAACACTGCAACGACAACTAAATTAAGCTGTACGCTTAAGAACCCAACTACTCCTCAAAAATGGAAAATTGCACCATCTGGAAAAGACAAGGAACCTCCTTTGGAGATTTTTATGGGAACACCTGAGGGAGGCTCTACAAACCCAGGGGTTCATACAACGCACCTTCCTCCCACAGCTCGCTTGACTACAGGTTGTAGCCAGAACGTTGCAGTCTAAACCAGAATATGGGATGTGTGTATCTGCCACAAAGGGCATAACAACCAGAATAACACTTCCATCTTCATTCAGGGAAGCAGTACCAGTGTCAAAACAAGCTATTATGAAAGAATGCCCCAATCACATATCCTTATGAAATCACATTCAGATTCCTGTGATGGCTTGTGCTAGGACGTGAGTAAGGACTGCAAGTTTGGCTCTAGGGTTAACATGGAGGTAGCACTGTGCTGGTACATAACTGGTAGATGCTGGATTGGCAGAGAGCTGTTAAACCTGGTGTCACCTTTTGGACTGCTGGCATAGGGCTCTTTCCCAAAAGTGTTTGGGGATCAGCACCACCAGCCGCGGCTGTGCAAAATCCTTTTGCTGATAGGGATCTCACCTGAGGAGGAGTCAGATGGTGGAGGAAGTCCACTGAGCAGGCTGGAGTAGTTCCCAGCTGTAGTGTCTACACCCAGCATGGCAGACTGGTCCTGAGCAACATCAGGCAATGGAGGCATGGGTAGAAGATGTGCCCTGGAGGTATACACAAAGGGTATGAGGATGGACCAGGGGACAAGACAAAACATTATGAATAAGTATACACTCTTCTAACTATCCTACAATGGGTAATTCCTAAATCAGTAGCAGCCAGAAAGGGAAAGTGCTGGATGACTTATAAGTGCAAGGAGAAACGGTGCAAGGGATGCTGTATCAACAGAACTGGGTGAAGCAGCAGGGACAGTGCAATCAAATCGGAATGGTGGTTTCCAATCTTTCACTTAATTTTTTTCATTCCATTCTGTGTTCTTCACAGACAGACTCTCACTCCAGATTGCCATAAGTACCTCCCTGTGGAGATTAACTTCTTCCCTCACTCACTCCCCCTTGAAAGACCACCTATCCTCTCATGAACTCCTTTTCCCCTGCTTACCTATGAAAGTAACTACCTTGTCTTTCTTCAAAGAAGCCCATGACTTGGTAAGACTGATCTAAACAAGCAGCATTTCCGTTGCCAAGTGAAAATCCATGGAAATGGAAAATGGCGGTGGGAGAAGGACTGGGATAAAAGAATTCCCAGTGCACACAAAGCGCCTGGACAACCCATTCAGAGAAGCTAAAAACGAAGGGGTTGAAGGCGTGATTCCACCGACCTTTTTTATCTTATCCCTTGCCCTCTGCAAGATTTCAGCCAATGCAACTTCAATAGTTTTATTTCAAAACAGTGCTACAGGTGCAAAAGCACTTTTTTTTAGGGTCCACTACAATTTGCCCAGAAATCCAAGAGTCTATCTTGGTCCAACTCGATGGGCAACTCTCCATAGCTTAAAGGTAAATGGCAAAGGAAAATAATTTATTAGGCACCTATTGTGAATAAATGAGAAAACAGAGTAAGGCCCTCACCCATAACCATCTGACCCGAAGGGCACTGACAGAGCTGATGATGATGGATAGTTTTTGTTGCCTTTCACACTCAACTTCTTCAATTTCCGCCACTTTGCCCTGCGATTCTGGAACCAGACCTGATAAACGGAAAGAAAGGATGCATTCAGAGAGGACACAGGTAAAGACTCAACAATGACTGCCTCCACAAATCACCAGCTGAGGTCAGAAACCTTTCTTCCAGAGAACCTGCAAGATTCTTCGCAAACAGAGAGAAGAATAACAACAGAAAGATACCCCCAAACACCAGATTCCTTATCTGCCCGTGATCTTCAAGATAAAAGAGAGTAACTCCAGTCCCCTTAGCCTCTTTTACCTACCCATTATATATGTCTTATCTTAGGAAGAGATGGAGTAGACAACCACAGGCTCCGCTGCCGTTTTGAGTGGGGTAGTTGGCTGGGCAGCGTCCACCCCCGTAAGCCCTCTTCCTTCTCTTGTCACCAGTGGCCGGTGCAGTCTGTCCCGTTACTCACGAGCTCCTCTTTCCTTCCTCCTCAAGCTCCTCCTCCTCCTCCTCCTCCTCCCTCCCAGAGTCCCTCTTCCTCAATTTTCTGCAGAGAACCCACGCTCAGCACCGTTACCCACACGGGCGTTACCAAGACACGCTGTGGCGCCACACCAACCACAGCTGCAATCTCCCTCCTCTTCTCATTGTCGGGGTAGTGGTCTTCCTGAAACATCTTCTCCAACTCTTCTAGCTGCTCTAGAAGCGATGCACGGCGGGGGTGGGGGTATGCGACAAGAAAAGAAAACAAACACACAAACAAAACCAACCCAAAAGAAACAAGAATATTTTTTACTAAGCAATACATGAACAGCATAAAAGTTTAGTGGTCTTGGTTTTGGTGGGGTTTTTTTTAGGTAAACCACAAAAATAAACAAAAATCTTCCTCCACACTAAACCAATAAGCATCGTCAGCGAGGCTTCAAACATTAGGCACTCAGCAATATGTGTGAAGGCTGCTTCAAATACATCTAACAGTGAAGAATACACTGCAACACCCATTAGGGCAGTTCGGCACCTCCATGTTGTGCCTCCAACATGGTGACCAGTGTCATCGGCACTACAACTGTCACTGCCTGACAGTGCTCCCTGGTACCTACCTGCGCTATAGAAGGTGCGTGGCTTCTTTCTGACTGGTGGTAGAATTTGTGGAGTCTCAAGTAACTCTTTTTTCCCCTTGATCCCATTACAGCTACTTCTGGATTCCAGAACTGGAGGTATTTTGCAGGACTGCTGAACCACAGCGCTGGCTGAAGCACATCTGGATGACCAGCAGGTAGCTAGCCCACGCACGTCCTGCCTGCAGAGGTCTCCAGGGGTTCCACTAAATGCTTTCTCAGCACACATTCCACTTTCATCGTTACCTTTTTTCTTTTTTGCCTCCTTTTCAATCCCATCAGAGTAACAGCTCTCATGCTGTTCGTGTGACCCTGGCTGACCTTTGGGCTCCTGTGCCAATTCAGCCACAGAAGGTGGGGTCACAGCCTTCACGTCACTGAGGAAATTTGGCAGCTGCCCGTGCGCCGAGGCACGGTCAAGTTGGCTGCCAAGAACCACTGAGTCTTGGGAAGTTGACCCAGTTGCCTGCAGGGCGCAGCATCTTCCATCTTCCTCCACCTTCTTTACAGGGCTGGTCCTATCTTCTTGTCCCAAGGTATCCTCACCTTCTTCATGTACAGCTGTGCTTTGGGATGCCATTGGACCATGCCCGCTGACAGCATCAGCATCTACCGCGAAGAGCTCGGTGTTCAGCGACATGTCCTCCTCCTTGGCCTCGCATCCTACAACGAAAAAACGAGAAACAACACTGCCCCGTGCTGTCTAAGGCAGATGTGCCTGGATGGTGTGAGGAAAAGGGTGTGCCTGGAGGAGAAGTTTGGGTTATGGCAGAAGGGAAACACTACACAATGAAACCCAACGGTGGAAAGAACAAGGCAGTTCAAACTGAAGAGTGCGTCACCAGGACAGAGTGCTGCTAGGAAAGCAGCAGCAAAGAGTGTACTGGGCACTGGTGAGACCTCACCTCAAATACTGTATCCAGTTTTGGGCCACTTACCACAAAAAAAGACATTGAGGGGCTGGAGCGGGTCCAGAGAAGGGCAACGAAGCTGGTGAGGAGTCTGGAGAGTAAGTCTTATGAGGAGAGGCTGAGGGAGCTGGGGGTGTTCAGTCTGGGGAAGAGGAGGCTGAGGGGACACCTTCTTATGCTTCATAACTGCTTGAAGGGGGGGTGTAGAGAGGTGGGTGTTGGTCTTGTCTCCCAAGTCCCAGGAGATGGGACAAGGGGCAATGGCCTCAAGTTGCACCAGGGGAGGTTTAGACTGGATATTAGGAAACATTTCTTCACCAAAAAGGTTATGGGGCATTGGAATGGGCTGCCCAGGGAAGGGGTTGAGGCACCATCCCTGGAGGTGTTCCAAAGACAGGTTGACGTAGTCCTTAGGAACATGGTTTAGTGATTTTTGTCAGGGTTAGGTTGATGATTGGACTAGATGATCTTGAAGGACTCTTCCAACCTAGACAATTCTGTGATCCTCTGTGATATGGTCGACGCGGAGGTATTCAAACATCTGAGATGAGAAAAGCCTCATTTCTGAGGGTGAAGATGCCTGCAAAAACATCCAACTAAACTTCCTTCCTAAACTATAGGAAGAATTAATTCCAGACACAGAGACTAAAGGAAAGGCTGCGCTTTACAAACACAGCAGTGAGCAAACAGCACTGGGGATAACAAAGGTCTTCAGAATAAGGAACAGAACAAAAATCCATCACTTACCAAGACACTAAGTGTCACCTTAGTAAAAAGAACAAAAGAAAAATACAGGCAAGACTGTATTCTACTGTGTCAGCAGGGATTATCTGACAGACAGCATCACTTTCTGATGCATAAAGGTTTCTGTTCCTATCATACACGAGCGGATGAAGCAAAAAACCCAATTAATTGTACAAACTTCTAATAACTGACTTAACTCGGCTTTCTGCAGCTTCAGCCACAACACTTATGAATGACCGTCCTACAAGCGAGGTAATGAAATGTCCTGGCTGAGGACAAAAACAGTGAAGAAGTCTGGACAAATTTAGTAACAAGCACAAACCGCATTAGAAATAAAAGAGACTGAATAGTGAAATACAGGTGGAAAAGAATAGCGCAAGAGATACAGTTAAAGTAGGCAACAGAACAATAAAGCAGCATTGTGCTTTCCTAGCTGGCATATACATTTCCAAAAGAAAAAAAAAAAAAGAAAATTGGCTGATTGCCTCAGGATGTGTGAGTCTGTGTCACTGCTGCTACTTAAAAAAAAAAACCAACAAAAAAACTTCCAAAAAAACAGAACACCAAATGGCACAAAAACCAAAACAAACCCAAAATTAAAAAAAAAAAAAACACCCAAAAATTAAAAAAAAAACCAAAATGTAACCCACCCAAATTTAATCCCCCCCAAAATTTAACCCCCCCAAAATTTAAAAACCAAATTAAAAACCACCCAAATGTAAAAAAACAAAACAAAAAAAAAAAAAAAAACAAAGAAAACCCAACCAACCAAAAAACTGTAAAAGTTGCTATTTCTCAAGAACAGAAAGTAGAATAATAAAACCAAAACCACATATCTCCTTCTTTCCAGAGAGAGGAAAGTTTGAGCAGACCGTTGGCAACATTTCAGTGCCCACAGAGCAACATGGTTGCTTAATTTAGGAGGGGAAAGATCTAAAATAATTACAATTCACTCTGTCCTATTTTTAACACTTATTAGTGCGATGACAAAACAACGGACTTGCTTTCTGCCTCAATGGGTCCTTCTTAAAGGAGTGTTAATGGAGAAGGAACCCCACACCACCCGTCAGGAGGAAGAATCTTCATGGAAGCACGAGGGGCCACCAGGCTGCTCCCAAGACCTTCCAATTTGTTTTTTAGGGGACTAAGGTGACCAAAGTAGTTGCAGGGAAAAAAGGCAGAAGAAGGAAATGATGCAACTTTAATGATCTGATCTTATTAAGCAGCAACAGTGTCCACGGCTGTTCAACGAGATGAAAGGTCCCGACGGGGAGGGTCGAGAAGTGAGGGAGGCAGGAGCTGGTTGTGTTTTATGTGGCTCCTTTTTCCACCCTCCTCCTCGTTGCCTCTGGGGTCATCGTGCTCGTTATGTGAAAAAGGGAGTATTTTCACGCGTCATCCATTCTCAAATCAGGAATAGCATTTTCAGCTTAGCGCTTTGATTTGAGAAGGCTTTCTACTTATTTTTATTATTTTTTTTTACGCAGGCACCAGTAACGTGCTTACATCATAGAATGCAGTTGAAAGTTCCGTGTGTATGTACCTTGTACCCCCCAGCAAAGAAAGAGTCCACCACCCGGGAGTTTGAGGTCATCTACACGACTGTTCCTCCAAGGGGAAGCCAATTGCTGCCTCTATTTCAGAAGCCAAGGCCCCACAACAACATGGGATGGCCAAAGGAAAGACCCGGAATGGAAAAAAAAAAGAAAAAAAAAAATCAAGTTTGGAGAAAACTATGGGCTTTTGAAGGTGGCAACAAAGAGGGACTCATCTCACCACCCCTTTCTTCCACGGTTCACGAGGCAAGACCAAAAGGTCACTTCGCTCCACTTTTAAATAAACGTAACCTTAATCAGAAGGAAATTTGACTGTGACCATCATAACATGGCGTCTCGGCCACCTGAGCTGCTGAAGGTGCCCCAGGAGGAAGCAAAGCCCTCTTCTCACAGCCACCTCCTTCGGCATCGGGGTAAGGGCCCGCTCAGTGGACGGCGGGAGTTTTTAAGGCTGTTTGGGGGGCATTTGGTAAAAAAAACAACCTGAGGACCCCCACGGGGAAGAAACACCAGCTTGAGGGGTCCACCTGCCCGAGCTCAGAGGAGGAACACTGGATGGCAGCGGGACCCCCTCAGGGTGACACCAGGGGGACGGGGACACCCCCTGCCCACAACACTGGCCCCAGCTGGCCCAGGGGCTTCCAGGAGCCCGGTGACACGAAGGCCGGAGCTGCAGCCCATCACCTCAAATTCCACCCCCCCCCACCCCCTTATTTCAAAGGACTCCGGGCAAAAAAGCAGCTTCCCCTCAGGGTCCAGGGCAAGGCGGGGGCCACCGGCCCACGGAGAGGAGGGGGAGGCGGGGGGTCAACGGCTGCGGGCCCGCCCGCACGGTTAACGACCCGGGGGAGGCGACAAGGTCCCCCCCCTCGGGGCTAGTCCTTGCCGGCCTCCTCCTCCTCCCCCCCGCCCCCGGTGAGTAACGGGGGCCGGCGCCCCAGCTCTTCTTACCCAGCCCCGTGGTGGCCCGTTGCTTCTTCTTCTGCTGCTGCTTCCTCTTCTCCTCCTCCTCCTCCGCGCCCGCCCCGTCCATGCTGCCTCAGCGGCGGCGGCTCCTCCAGCCCGGCCCGGCCCGGTTAATGACCCTCCCGGTGGCCCCCCCAGCTGGGAGGGCAACCGCCTGCCCCCGCCGGCTCATCAGGGCCACCTGGGTGGCCACCAACCCCGTGGCGGGGTGGGGGGGGGGGGGAGCGGGGCCGAGGCTACCTGACCGACTTACCTCAGCCCCCCCCGGGCGGGCGGGGAGAGACAGGGGGGGGCTCCCCCCAAGCAGCCGCAGGTACCGGGGGCCCAGACGGTCGTGCTGCTCCCCCCCTCCCTTCTGCCCCCCATCTTTTCTGCCCCCCCCTCAAGTGCCCCCAGCCTGGGGGAGGCATCTTCCACGGACCACCGAGAGGGGAGGGGGCTTCTCCTCCCTCACAGCCTGGGGAAGGTGGGGGGCTGTGGGGCAGAGGGTCGGGGTCCAAGAGGGGAGAAGCTCAGCCCCCCACCAAGGGTATGGAAACGTTTCTGGGACGTCTGAGGGCACCCGAAAGACCCCTGGGCTCCTGTGGGGAGGGGGCTTGATCTGGTTAATAGCTCGCCTTGGAACCCCAGGTGCTACAGGGTTGGGGTACGTCATACAAATGAGGTGAAACTCGTTATCTTTCCTTGGGAGGGAGGGGGGGGCAGGCAGGAATGAAAAAAATTCTTTTTTTTTTTTTTTTTTTTTTTTTTCCAAGTGCTCTGGCTGCGGTTCTTGAAACCCTTCTTCTGGCTCTCCATCAGCAAGTGGCTGCAAGAAATAAATGGCGCTTCTCAACGTTCAGGCGCTGTAGTGTCCCATCCCTTCAATTCTTCACAACTGTTAGAAAAAGAGAAGAGAAAAGAGAAGAGAAAAGAGAAGAGAAACCAAGGCTCCTAACAAAGCGGTACCAGACTGTGGCTCGTGATCTCACACCGCTCCAGGCATTGTCCTCTCCTGGGGTGACACTTCAAACAGCTTTGTGCCCTGGCAGGTGTCTCCAGGGCGGGCGGGAGCGAAGCCAGCCTGGATTTTCTGACTTCTTCCGTGCAGTTGATGGAGAGACCCGGTCTGCAGCTTTGGTCACGATGGTCCTGGAAACCAAGCCCCTCCGCTCTTGCATCGCAGAATCACATGGGGTTGGAAGGGACCTCTGGAGAGCATCTAGTCCAAGCCCCCTACCAGAGCAGGTCCAACCAGAGCAGGCTGCACAGGAACTTGTCCAAGTGGGTTTAGGTCTCCAGAAAAGGAGGCTCCACCACCTCCCTCTGAAGGGCAGCCTCTTCCAGGGCTCTGCCATCCTCAAAGGAAAGAAGTTCCTCCTCATGTTTAGGTGGAACTTCTTATACTCAAGTTTCCAGCCCATTTCCTCTTGTCCTGTCCCTGGGCACTGCTGAGAAAAGACAAACCCCGTCCTCCTGACACCCTCCCTTAAGTATTTATAGGTGTTGATCAGATCCCCCCTCAGCCTTCTCTTCTCCAGATTAATGAGACTCAAGTCCCTCAGCCTTTCCTTATAAGGGAGATGCTCCAGGCCCTTAATCATCTTTGTGGCCCTTTGCTGTACCCTCTCCAGCAGTTCCCTGTGCTTCTGGAACTGGGGAGCCCAGAACTGGACCCAGAGCTCCAGATGGGGCCTCACCAGGGCAAGAACAGAGGGGCAGGATGACCTCCCTCCACCTCCTGACCACACTCTTCTTGATGCCCCCCCCAGGATGCCATTGGCCTTCTTGGCCACAAGGGCCCATTGATGGCTCATGGTCACCCTGTTGTCCACCAGGACCCCTAGGTCTTTCTCCTCAGAGCTGCTCTCCAGCAGGTCAGCCCCCAACCTGTCCTGGTGCAGGGGGTTATTCTTCCCCAGGTGCAACACCCTGCACTTTGCCTTTATCATCAGGTTCATCAGGTTCCTCTCTGCCCAACTCCAGCCTGTCCAGGTGTCACTGGATGGCAACACGCCCCTCCAGCACGTCAACGCCCCCTCCCAGTTTTGCATGGTCAGCAAACTTGCTGAGGGCACACTCCATCCAGGTCATTGATGAATATATTGAAGTATCCCTCTGTGCACAGCTTTCCTAACCACCAGGTGAAGCACCGTTGGCCGGAAACACAACTTTTCATCCTCATCTTGCCACGCCATCCTCACTGCCAGCGTGGCACCCTTCTCCTGCTGTGGATTTCCCCACGTGCCTTGTCTCTGTTTCAAGGGTCGTTCTGGCATCCAGGGTTCCTGCAGATGCTTTCACCTGAGAGTAGCTTCATTGTGTTAAATGAGGGTCACCTGAAACACGTGTGCCAGCATTTTGGAAGGGGGTACAATTAGCCTACACGGCGCACCTGGTTCAGCCACTGCCGCCTGGAATGCGCCAAAAAACGGCGTTTAATTTGCCAGCAGCGAGGGGATGGGGGCTTCTTCAACGTGAGCTGAAAGCGCAAAATTAAAAACCACCGACTGCTGCTTTAGAGGTTCCCGGTTCCGAGTGTTCATTCACTGAACTCTGGTCCTCGTGCCACCTTCTCCTAGTTCTGTGAAAAGGAGTAAGAACCGTGAATGTTTCCATTCATTTCCCTTCAGGAGGGACCAATGTAGGTCTCCGGGGCTGTGAGCTTTTTTTTTTTTTTTTTTTTTTTTTTTTTTTTGAGCCACATATATAATGTTTTAATCTAAAAATGTATCAGCAGTCATAATGGTTGAGTTTCGTAAACCGCAAATTTCTCAGATTCTCAGCAAAACTTTTTAAATGTCGCTCAAGCTTGGATGTCATCGCTGTTCTTGCCACTCAAACCGACTGTAGCCGCCCTCTAAAGGTTGTCTTTCTTTTTAAGTACAGAAACACTGAATTCCTTTTGTCTGCACAACGTGTCAGCCTCCACAGGTCCCCCCGGGAGAGGATGGTTTCCTCACGCTTCAGCTGACAGCCAGATGTTCAAGATACGCCAGCATCTCGTACGGTGTTCCTACCTTCTTTGGGGAATCTCAAAGTCTTCGCTTCTGTTTCTCTTTAATACTGATTTTCAGGGAAATCAGGTTATTATCCACATTAGATAACACAGGGAGAGATCTTGACTCGTAATTGACTGTACTAAGACACAGAGGATACTCTGCCAACTTGATTCCTGCCTCCTGAGCGTGCGATTCGAAGCGTGTCCTGGTTTGAAGTAAAACAGAACCAGCTTTCTGTTCGGTAATTTTACAGCTTGGCTTGGCTTCTTCTAACTCTCTGAAATTAAGAGAAGTTAGAAAGTAAGGCGTGTTGTGGAGAAAACTGCCCGTTCTCGGAGGGCTGAGACCTATGTTTGTACTTTGTGCCAAGGAATGGGGTGCAGAGAGGCCCTTGCTTATACTTATTGCTATAACAACCACCATCAGCTACATTTGTTATTTCATAGAATCATAGAATGGTTAGAGTTGGAAGGGACCTTAAAGATCATTGAGTTCCACCCCCCCTGCCATGGGCAGGAACACCTCCCACCAGACCAGGTTGCTCCAAGCCCCATCCAGCCTGGCCTTGAACCTCTCCAGGGATGGGGAAACCACAGCTTCTCTGTTCCAGTGTCTCACCACCCTCACTGTAAAGAATTTCTTTCTGGTGTCTAATCTAAATCTCCCCTCTTCCAATTT
>JAOQGH010000001.1:75489393-75499966 GCA_025769975.1 Gallinago jamesoni
TCTCCCTGGAGCCTTCTCTTCTCCAGGCTGAACAACCCCAGCTCTCTCAGCCTGTCCTCATAGGGGAGGTGCTCCATTCCTCTGATCATCTTCATGGCCCTCCACTGGACCTGTTCCAACAGATCCATGTCCTTCCTGTGTTGAGGACTCCAGAGCTGGACACAGTGCTCCAGGTGGGGTCTCACGAGCGCAGAGCAGAGGGGCAGAATCATCTCCCATAACAAATTTGCTCCATTAGAGGGTCAGAAACAGAAAAGGCATAGAGGGGTGCCACCTGTGGTGAGCAGCAGACAGGAGATGTGACCCAAACCTGACCAACAGGGTATCCCATCCCACCTACCCCGTGCTCGGTATAAAAGCTGAGGGATCAAAGGGTCAATTCTCTTTCTTCGGTGGCCGACGTCCGAGGAGGACTGTCTGTTCATCTGCTTTTGATACTGGTCCACGCATTCCTTACTCCACTCTGGAACCCAGTTCCCATCCATCACTGAGCCCAGTCTGGGACTTGTTTCCAGTGCTTGTTTCTGATGTCATACTAGGAACTTCACTGAATTTCACTGAATTATTAGAGTTGGAAGGGACCGTAGAGATCATCTAGTCCAACTCCCCTGCTGAAGCAGGATTGCCTAGAGATAGAGCATGTTACTCAGGACTTGATCCAGTTTTGTATATATTGTATCTATTTCATTATTTCCTGTTTCTGGTTTAAATATTAATACTTCATTAAAGAGGTTTAATTCGTTCGAAACTTCTAGATCTCTTCCTTTCCTCTCTCTTTTGGGGGATAGGGGTGGGGGGAAAGGGACACCTGTCATTCTGGTTTAGGTAAATTTGACCGAAACCACAACAAAGTGATACTGTGTTACTTTGATTAAGTTTGTACAAGCCAAGGAGATGTTAATTGTTTCAAAAAACAAGAAGCAAGTCCCTGCAGGTTTGTTTATGGGTTCTGGTGGCCGGACCCTGCATGGGGTTACAAATTTAACCAAATAGTGGTAAACTGAGTGTAAGAAATCCACATAAACCAGAGTATAGGCACTCTTATGAGCATAAGCTGACCTTTAAATGTTTCTAAACAAAAAAAAAAAATACCTTCAAGTCTGTCTGGTAAAGCACACCTTCTTCACTGCCTCTAAGTATAGCTATTTGTGCTTAATATTGACTTAGAAAGGAAAACTGTATTAAAAACAGCATGAAAATACTGAATATATATCCAGTAAATACTGAATTCCTGATATTTGAGATGAAAAGCTAAGGAACAAGGAAAGAAGAAAGTTGTTTAACTGGAGAAGTGCATGAGTTTATTGGGACTAAAAAGCAACTTTTTCTTTTTTAATCCAGCTAAAATTATTGATATAAATAGGCCGTAATACGCTATACTAGATACAACGTAAATGGGAAGTAAAGGCAGAATGTTACAGAGGCAGAAAGCTGGAGATATGAAGATAACTAATTCTTCAAATATATCAAATGCAAGAAGGCTACACGTTGCTTTCTTTGGTGTATTGATTCTTATCCTTGATCTTGCATTGACTGAACGCAAACACTTTAACACAGAAACAGTATCTTACAGTTGAAGGCATATCCTCAAACAGGTTCTGCACAAAAGCAGGACTGCATGTAAACTGGACTTGAAACCAGAGAGTTCTGAAAAAGAACAAAAGTCCCTGGTACATTATTTTGACTTTATCTACAGTGGCTAAATATCTCAGTGTTTTCTATAAGTGTGCAAAATGGTGCATGCAATACCACGTCAGCTATCAGGTTAAGAGCAGCAGGAAAGTGCCACTTCATTGCATATGCCTAGTCATGGTTAATTATTATTATTTTTTTTTTTTACAGGGCGTTTACCAAAACACAACAAAAATCGTCATCGAAAAGTCACTCTTCTACTTTGAGTGGGAGGGGGAGTACAAAAGGGTCATCTCAGATGGCTTCCTGGGACACTTGTTCAGAAAGGAGGTGACCGTTGAGAAGCAGATTCCTCAACTTGATACCTCTTAAGGCGGGGGAAATCATCACAGTGGCTTCTGAAAACTTTGCTTAAGTGGATTTTCTAATGCTGTCAAGAAATCTGCCGTGGTTTGGGCCGGACTGGCCAATAACAGTAGGCTGAGACCGAGTTAAATTTAGGTACAATGAAATACTTGCCTATCCAAAAAACAGTAGACTTGCACAATCACATAGATAAATTGTTCTAAAGCAAATTACGCTACGGAGATCAATACCATCAAGATATCGAGAGGACATTCAAATGGAACACTCTCCTCAACTATGTCGTGCTTTGCACTTAGCACCTTCCTTCTCAGGGACTCAAAGCTCTTCGTGTGCTAATACTAGTGAATTTAGCCTCACGACACCCGGTGAGGTAGGTGAGTTTACCCCCATTTCACAGATGGGGAAAACCGAGGCAGAATTCTGAAGCGACTTGCCCAAGGTCCTGCAACTTGTCAGTGGCAAAACCAGGAATGTATTTGTCAGAAATCCAGATCCCAGACCTCTGTCCGATCAAAGTCCCTCCCTGCTACCACAAAGCAAGCGATACATGCAACTTTTTTTTTTTTTTTTTTTTTCCTCCTACTGCTGCCGTAGTCCTGGTGACACCGAGGAAGTGAATGATTTTTTTTTTTTTCCTGATTGAATTCCCGCTTTCTTTGGCAAAAAGCACCTGGTTCTGTCAAAGTGCTGTATTATGCTCTTTGCAGAGGTGTTTCTTCTGAGGCACAATAGAAAAAAAAAAAAAAAAAAAAAGATGGTTTCCCCGTGGCAGGGAGACTGTACAGGTCCAAACAAAATAGAGTCTTATTTCTTGCAGAAGACCTGCTGCTTAGCGTTCTTCACACGTTGCTCCTCCTTCAGGTTCTTCTGCCGCGCATGTTTGCTGGAGATGAGTTCCACGTGTTCGGCAGGGAACCAGCCTCTCTCCCGGTCTGAAAGTTTTACTCCTTCTATCCACCCTGTGGTGTGGGGAAAAGCATAACAGGAGGCAAAACAGTCAAACCTTTTTTTTCATTCCTCCCCAAAAGCCCCCACCAACGAGGCCGTAAGATCAAAGAAAAATATCCCCGTTCGGCTTCCAAATAAAGTGTCTCAATGAAGATGAAGAGTCTCTTCATCGAGAGGCTCCTTCCTAAGCCCGATTGTGTTGTTAAAGCTTTACACCACGAGGGTAACTTCCTATTTTTTAAGGAACTTAAGGAATTTTTTAATGAATTTAAGATAGTTCGTTCTGCTCACCATCGTTGCTGTTCTGCATAACCATAACGATATCTGCTTTCTCCAAAGCCAGTTCATCATTTTCCCGAGCCTTGTAAGTCTTTATGCATTGAACCTGTGGAGCATCTAGAGGAGAGGAAAGATCACAACAGCATACCAATGAGCAACAGTAAACCTGTGTCCAACAACAGCCCCAGAGGAGGTAGAGGGTAAGAGACTGCCCAAACACTGAAGAGCAGGAAAACTGGAAGGTAGACAACAGGTCTACCTGATATGAGGAGTAAAGGTGAAGTAACTGGCAGAACCTGGCACTGAGGGAAAGGCTGTGGATGTCTTATTTGTTTACAAAAAGACAAGTATTCTGCCTGGGAGTACTTTCTGGGATGTACCACCTCACAGTGGCTCCAACTCCTCTGAGCCAGACTACCCCCATCGTTGTAGTAGCAGAGCAGTCTCACCAGGGCATTCCAGGAGGTCCAGTTCTCCTCGCGGAGGAGCCAAAGCAGAGATCCACCTCAGCTTCTCACTGCTGGAAAACATCACCAGATAGGTGTCAGGATTCAGTGTGAGGGACAGCAGTCTGACGACAGGAATGGAGGGGGGGGGGGGTGAGGTGGGGCACATACAGGTTTGCTCACAGGAGGAGACAGAGAGGGGGCTAATTGGGGGAAGCAGAGTAAGTGGAAGCGAAGAAAGGGGATGGGAAAAGGCAAAACCTCTCATTTTTGGAGGCTGATGGTATGACACGATGAGTTGTACTGTATGAGCAGCGATGACGAGAGAGGAGCAAGGTGGTTCATTAGGGGTTTGTTATGACAAGAGGATGGTTTTCAAGCCCTCTGCTCTGCAGCTGCATTTGGTATTTCAGCATTTGGGTAGCTGAGGGACAACCATCAGGCTCCAAGGAGGTGTCTGGCTATGGTTATGGGATGTACTGAGGGTAACTTTGAGCTCTTACTGTGTCTCTGTACGAAACAAAAACTCCACTCTCTTTCCCTGGTTATTCTGAAGTAGAAAGAGACGGAAAACATTTTTGTTTGTTCCGTGCAGTTTCATCTCGCACTTCTCCCCACGCACATCTGAGAAAGCGGCATGATCAAACACAACAAAACGTCCACCCCTGCAGGTAAAGAGGAGGAACAAAACAAGTTGAGAGTTTTAAGGCGATGAGGGCTGCAAAGTGCCCGTATCCTTTTCTGATGTCAGGAAAGGAAAGAGCTTTTAATCAGTCTTCACCTGCTTCAGGCACCTTAAGCTTTTTTCCTTCTAGAAGCCAGAGAAGAGAGAGGGGCCTTAATGAAAAGGGTAGAAATACTAAGGTCTGTCCTGTCAGAATTTTATTTGATAGCTTGCAGGTCACAAACACCACCACACACCCCCCTCCCAAAACCCCAACACACCCAACCAATGACTCTCTTAGTTTCTCGACAAACTCCACGCTGTCCTTTAGGAACAAATTGTTTACCAAGTAAAACTAGAATAAATGGTTATTATGAAAGCGTTTCACATTATACAGACGGCAAAGCAGAATAGAAGCGTTGCACTAGGGACCAGAGGAGATCTTGTTATATTATCATATGCTGTAATTAAGAGTTGGGACTATCACACTCGCATGATACTCACATAATGCGGGGTTAGGAGAGTGACTTGGCAAATGCTGCCACTCGCTGGCAGGCAGAGGGAAAGGACTCTTTCACCAAAGCACAGACCCAGAAAGAGACAGGTTATTTTAGAAGGGGCAGCAAGAATTGTGTTGAAGCACTCACTCCTTCGGCCGAGACAGGAGCAGACAGTCATTGAAAAGGTGTAGGTAGATGGGACGGGTGGTGACTTTCCATTTGGGACTCGGGGTGTTGAAGTCCAGTGCTGTCAACTCACCACACTTCACAAGTCGCCTGGACTGTGAGATGAGTGGGAATATCTGCAAGAGAGAAATGAACATTTATGTCGAGCGTGTACAAGGCAGTAGGCATCCATGAGTGTTGGATTTGCATTTTTGCCTTTCTCTAGAGGAAGTGTGCCTTCGTGTCTCCAGCTGGACAGCAGTAAGTCATGGTAGGTACCTTCAGCTGAAGGCTGACACGAATGATTAGGCAAGGGAAGCAGTGATGAAGAGCTGACCTGTGTATGATATTCTGGTCCAACAGTTCTGTGTATATTGGAGAGGAAAACAAGAAGTGAGTGCAAGCAGTTTTGTGAGGAAAGAGAGAAAATAGATTAGGCTAGAGCAAGGTCCAAGGAACGGACGAGCTCACCTTACACTCAAATTCAATCTTCTGGCTGAGGTAGATCAGCTCTTCAGTGCTCTTCATACGCTGGACATTTTCATTGCAGTCCTTGATGAGCTGCAGAGGAAAACAGCTGATCAATGAGGTGGGAACAGAACTGCCTGATGGGATCAGTACTAGTCCCAGGAGCCCCTCAAGAGTCAGTGTAAGTGACAATTCCTTAGACATCCTCCTTCCAAAAAAGTATTTTTCCAGGCTAGCATACTAATCTTTTTCCCACCTACAGTGATCATCCTTCTTTCTTAAGGAAGGTATTCTTTAGATGAAGTCTCCGTAGTAGGTACTGTTTTACTTTTGGGATACTAGGGACATCTCTCCCCTTTCAGGTGACAGAGGCTGAATTGCTGGTCATTTGGAAGTAGCTCTTATTAGATGCTCCATCGTAAACACAGGAGACTGATTAGATAGACATTGTCTAAGGATTTCAGTGTATGACATCTTGTCCACCCACCTCAAGACTGCAGTGTTTTGGGAGCTGTGCAGCAGGTAAGTGCAATCCTAAGAGTTTTAAGGAAGCACGCATCGTGTTGAACTGGTCTTTAGGTAGAGAACAGAGGAGGGATTGTAAGAAAGAAGGACACTCCAAAAAGCTCAAATGATCACTACACAGAGTAGGAACTAGCTAGGGGCAAGTCTAGCTGCTGTACAAATTCCAAATAACAGGCTGTCCCAGAAAACTTTAAATCTTGCCTCTGTAATAAGGGATGCAATAGAGTAATGTCTGGCTAATAATTATAGCAATATTTTCTTCTGGGGGCTGGGGTAGTAGTCGATCAATAATTAGAGAGGAAGATAAGGAGCACAAAGGGGGAACAGTATTTAGGGGACTGGGAAGAGCAAGTCCTGAAAAAAGTAGTTCAGCATCATTGGTGCAGGTTCAGTCACTTCCCAGCTGGCTCCCACTTCAGTGCTTTCTGCTCACAGCTACCACTGCACGTGCAAGAGAGTCACGTGAACACACGGACTTGTTACTGGTGAGGATCCATGACAAGGGTCCTCAACAAGGGTGAGGATCAATAAAAAGGACTGGGCCACTCAGGTGTCCCTGCAGCTGTGTGATGCAGCGTGGTCGTGGAGAACCACAGAATATCTTGTGGGAAAGGACCCACAAGAATCATTGAGTCCAACTCCTGACTCAATGCCTTGAACCCCTCCAGGGATGGGGCATAAATCACACCCTCTACTCCTTTTTGCTGCCATCCTTTGGACATATTCTCCTATTTTTACATCCTCCTTATGCTGTGGAGCCCAGAACCGCACACAGTACTCAAGGTGAGGCCCCATCAATGCTGAACATAGTGGGACAATCTCTTCTTTTCATCTGGTCAGCGATGCTGTCCTTAATGCACCCCAGGATACATTCACCTCCTTTGGCTGCCAGGGCACATTGTTGACTCGTATGGAATGTACCGTCAACCAAACCCCCCCCAGATCCCTTTTTCCAGGGCTGCAGAACGCGCCGATGGCTTTACCTTCTCGAGCGCATCGTAGGCCTGGGTCGCTTGCACTTCCTCCTCAGAGCCCGGCCGAGTTCTCTTCAGGATATTCTGCATGAGAGAAGACGTTTTTCATAACGCGGACAGGGAAAGCTGGACATAAGTCTTTGGGAGCGGTAAGAGAAACAAGGAGACACTAAGGTGGCCAGTCTCAAGGGAGGCTAGAGGAGTAGTAGGTGAGGAGATGCGGAGACAACAAGGCCAGAAGTTTGAGATGCGGAACGTCGCTGATAAGCTGCACTGAACAGGGCATCCCTGAAAAATCGCATGGCTTTACGTCCCATCTCACACGTTACACGGCACAGGAAAGCAACCATTAATCCAGGCACAGCCAGCTTTACAGAGACTATCAGGCAAAGAACAACCGCGTTTCTCCTTTTCAAAAAGGGCTCAAATAATCAAAAAAGAACAATTTCATAGGAGCTCAAAATTCATTCATTAGGGACTTGATGGTTCCCTCTCTGGAAGGCTCCTGTTGGTCAACATTGCAGGCAAAGAGTAGAGGCAGGCTGCCTTCCGGAGGGCAGCCAGGCAACCCTGGCTTTGTTTTCCCAGCTGGAAGCCAAAAGAATTCAATAAAATGTAAATTAACAAGTTCTGATAAGACTCCGTAATTCTTTTAATAGAGTACAACCGAAGTAGTGTGGCAACAGTCCTAATCAGTATACAAACTGCACTGCCCCACAGAGGCTGTCATATCCAATTCGTGGTGCTGGTCTAAGGCACAGCAGGCATTTGCGCGATGACAAAACGGGTTTGGTTTTTCCAAAAGGTATATTCCCAAAATATGCAACTTAGTGGCTTTGGAGCATCTTGCCACGCTTGTCACAGATGCAACACGAAAGGTTCTATGCAGTCCTTCCACCCACCGCTTGGAGTTGGCTCCTATTTATGTGACTTTCTGACTTAAAGAAGGGTCAGCTCGAGGGAAACCGTAGGAAAGCAAAGAATCAACAGAGTTACCTGCAGGAGGAGTTTGAGTCGAGTGATACGCTGGAAAGGGAGGATGAGGAAGGATTTAAGTGAGAGGCGTTGGCATACTGGATCACTTTCCAGTCTCTCCAGGACTTGCTGGAACCCTGCATTTCCATTTCTGTGGGAGTGGTAAAGAAAGAAGACATCCAGGCATCAGAGAAAATAAATAAAAGTTTTCCTACTATCGGGTTTCAGTGAGCGTTGGAGTATTCCCAGCAGCCAGGTTTTGTCCCCGAGGTGAGAGATATCAGGAAACTGCACCACTGCTGAGGGAGAGCAAGGATGGGTTTCTGACAGCTATAAAAGGACAGCAGTACAACTGTTATTAATCTTTCCTCTTTCTACCACAGCTCTCTGAAATAAAAGCCAGAAATGACATCTAAGTTTGGATTCTCCCCTATCAATAGGGCAACCTTTCACGGAGAGAGTGGTGGTTTGTATCCTTTCCTTACACTGCCTGTCCAGAGCCTGCAAAGAGCTTCCTCCCTTCTCTTGCTACTCTTAGAGGAGCTGCATTCCCCTGCTGGTGTCTTCTCCCATCCTCTTAGACACAGCCAGTGCCACCCAGTTGTCCACGTTTGGCAGTAGCAGATTAAAAGTTAATGGTGTGAGAGCAGCACCAGTCACCAGAATAGCCAGTCCCATATCCTTGAAGGGACAGGGAAGAAGGTTGTAGGCCCAGTAGATGTTGCCCTTCCAGGAGATGTTGCCATCTCCTGGAATCACTGTAGCTTCACTGGAATTGGGTTGTTAGGAAGGGAAGCAGTGTAGAAATGGCAAGGAAACCTTAGGTCTGGGCCCATGCCTAATGCTTGGTGTGCCAGTGGGTACAGAAAAAGAGGGCAAGAGATGTTCCAAGTCCGCCTCCCAGAGAAAGAGAGACCAACGGTGTTCTCTGGCCCCAAGATCTTCAATCCATTTTAAAGACTCCCAGGCAGCCAGTTTAAGCTTACTGACAGAAGCCATTTTTGCTTAATTGCAGAATCACAGAATGACTGAGGTAGAGTTTCACTTGAAATTATCACTTTCCAGTTCTTAGCAGACTAAAAATCACTCTCCAGGACAGCCATTTTTGTGCTCTTCAGTAGAGAGCAGACAGAGAGAACAGGCTGCAAAGGAATTGGATATTAATTATTCTTTCCCTTTCCAGTGCTATGGGAGAGGAGCCTGCAGTAGCTCTGTCCTACTGTCCCAAATGCCACTGAAGAAGATTCCTGCCTGTTCTTCTGGGGATGTAGTGCGAGTGCTGGCCAAAAGCCTCTATCTGCTGCATTCCCCATCGTTTGAAAGAGTGAATATTTGAGATGCAGCAAGGAAGTAAGGGGGGAGAAGGATGTAACAAATGAAAAAAAAACTAAAAAAAACCACTTACAGTAACCGCTGGAAGGTTTGCTCCTGGTAAGTCTGGTTTGTTACATACGGTAGATACACCCTGCGAAACTCAGGGGCGTGTTTCAGAGCCACATCGCACACGTGGAAGGTGAATATGTCCTCCTCAAACTTCTCCTCCAAGTCAAAGAGGAAACTGCAGCACGTGGTTGCAGTGCCATAAAAGAAGAGGGGAAAATACCGGTGTCATTTAGTAAAGCAGAAAAGTCCTCAGTCCTCTAAAATCCCGACAGCCTACGTACGACCACAAGACAGCTCTTTTCTTCTCGAGAGAGCATCATGCAAGGAAGAAGCAGAGGCAAGAGACCTCTGTTCTTGAGAGGGCATCTTTCTATAAAGGCACGGTCAGAAAACAGCTGAAAATGAAGACATCACGACAATAATGCCACTAGTAGAAATGGAAAAGGTAGCAGCAAACCTTACTAAGCGTAGCGATGTACGTAGCCAAGCCTCGCAGGAGAAAAGCAGAAGAGAACCCTACAACATACAGGATTCCTTGCGTGCGGGGTCATGTCTACATTTTATGACTTAAGTTCAATTGATTCACGTTGGGTTCTGTCAAGTGATGGCTGTAACTTACTTTCTCCCCGCCCCATCTCCTCTCTTTTTTTCAGTCTCTTTTTTTTTTTCTTATTTTTTTTTCATTGGTTGGACTAGATGATCTTGAAAGGTCCCTTCCAACCTAGGTGATTCTGTGATTCACGTCTTCAATTTGGCAGGAGCCGCATCTGGTTTGGGCTGAGGTCTAGTTAGTCAAGTTTAGCTGTAGCTGAAGCCAACAGGGCATGGCTACAGTAGCATTTGGAGCATTTTGATCTCCTGCAGTGAGCCCTGTGCACGGTTGTGCTATAATATCTGGGACCTAACACCAAGATTTACATTCCCCTGTCAGCTAAAAAGATGAATGTTCCTTTCGGGGCAGTGTTGGTATGTAATCACAAAAGTGCTATGTCACAGAATCACAGAATCTTCATGGTTGGAAGAGATCATCCAGTCCAACCACACAAAAAAAGAAAAAACAACCAAACCCCAAAAACAAAACAAAAAACCCAACCCCACAAACAGACAGAACCCAGAGATCTCAAGCACTAGAGCATGCCCTGAAGTGCCATGTCTACATGTTTCTTAAATACCTCCAGGGATGGGGACTCCACCACCTCCCTGGGCAGGCTGGTCCAGGGCCTGACCACCCTCTCAGCAAAGTCATTC
>JAOQGH010000001.1:75500066-75511899 GCA_025769975.1 Gallinago jamesoni
TCACTGCCCTGCTCCTGCTGGCCACGCTGGTCCTGATACAGGCCAGGATGCTGGTGGCCTTCTTGGCCACCTGGGCATACTGCTGGCTCATGTTCAGCTGGCTGTCCACCAACACCCCCAGGTCTTTTTCTGCTGGGCAGCTCCAGCCACTCTTCCCCAAGCCTGTAGCGTTGCCTGGGGTTGTTGTGACCCAAATGCAGGACCCGGCACTTGGCCTTATTGAACCTCATCCCATTGGCTTTGGCCCATTGATCCAACCTGTCCATATCCCTCTGTAGAGACTTCCAACCCTCAAGCAGATCAACACTCCCACCCAGTTTGGCGCCATCTGCAAACTTACTGAGGATGCACTCAATCCCCTTATCTAGATCATCGATAAAGATATTAGACTGGCCCCAAAACCGAGCCTTGAGGGACACCACTGGTGACCAGCTGCCAACCAGATTTCACCCCATTAATCACAACTCCCTGGGCACGGCCATCCAGCCAGGTTTTTTTACCCAGTGATGAGCACACTTGTCTATGCCATGATCATGATGCCACGATCACGATGCCACGATAAGCATAGATCTACCTTGAAGGTCAGTGAACATGCAGAAGAGGAGCGAGAGGCGTTATTGATGGAAAGGTCCATGAAGTCTACACTTCATGGAGGGTGTTAGTCCTGGAAGGAAAGGGCCGAATCTCACCTGGCACTGACATCGCGTACATCGTGAAGGCGGGAGAAGAGCCATTGACGCTCTTGATTGGTGAGCATTGCCTGGAGCTCCGCTGATCGCTGGAAGTGATCCACTGCCACATTTAAACTGCGCAGGTATGAAGCCTCAGATATTATCAACTCAAACTTGGCCTTGAGAGATAAAAGGAGGGAGCACAGCGTCAGTAGACAAAGCAAGTCTGTGAGGAGTCTTACAGAGAAGAGACAGGGGCAAAGCAAGAAAACCTCCCAGTTCATGATGTAAATAGCATGAAACTACAAAAGAGAGGCCTTAGGAATGAAGGCCATTACGTACAGCCTGTCTTTCTTTAGACATACTTGTAGTATGACTTAAAAGAAAAATAGCTACCTGCTCTCATTTTACTTTTTATTCCCCCCTCAACTCCACTTTCACCAGGTTCCCTGTTTCACATGCTCTTATAAATTTTCCAGCACCCACATTTTTCTCCTTCATCATGTTTCCCACACTGTTGTTTTCACCTCTTTGTCCGAGTCCTCCCATCCACTTTTCAGTTCCTCTCGTTTTCCTTACCCGGTGGCTCTGCGTACCATTTTGCTGAACCCATACTCGCTCAAAATTCTTTGGTTTATCTTGTTCCCGTTTCCCCACGTTGGTTTTCATGAAGTTACTGATATGATCTAGAGTCTGTCCTTCAGCGCTCCTCTCCTCTACAGTTTTGAACTTCAGCTGCGTTCCCACTGAAAAATCAGACATTTTTCCTCTCCACTTTAACCACCCTCCTGGGGACTCTTCTCTTGACTACAGACCACCCATCTACCTTGTTACATCTGTCCATTACCTCTTGCAGCTTCTGCTCATCACGGGACATGTTGAGGAGTATTCTGCTGCCCCGTATCATGGGGATGTCCTGCCAGAGGGATGCAGTAGATGAGACTGACAGACGTTGAAAATATGAGTCCTGGGGAGACAGCACTTTCCTCCGTAGCCTTGGGGAGCTTGGAAAACTGGACTCTATATCCTCTGAGAAAGAATCCACTCTCTTCTGGCTCTGAATGGCCTTGTTCAGAACCACATCACTGTACTCCTGATACAGCAATCTTGCTGTGAAGAGAAACACATGCATTTATACCTTCTACAGCAGCTACTCACCCTCTGCTTCAATCTGGAGAAAACCCTGTTACTGTCTCAGATTAGGATAACTGAATAGGTTAGACCACACGCACCCACTATAAGCAAAGGCTCACCAGTTGCCCCAGCGTACTGCAGGACTCTGGTTCCACTGCCTTCATCGATTATTGCTCTCTAATGCCACCTCCTTGCAACCACGTGGCAGGAGACCCTCTCCTTTGTGCTCACTGGAAGGGTGAGAGACGATGGAGGAGAAGGTTCTGCCACAGCACTTCAGGCAGAAGGTACTTACAGGAGTTGATCAGTTTGGAGTGCCGGCGCTTGAAGTTCTCCATTGCATCTGCAGGTTTCTTCTCTCTGTCAGGCAACAAGGATTTGGAAACAAAGAGCCAATGAAGAACACAGTGCCAGACATGGCTTATCCAAATGTTAGTAACACATCTGGCACAGCAAGGACCTCTCTTTCCAACAAGATCAAGTTCCACGTGCTTTACTTAAAGTTTGACTTGATGGAAACACTGTCTCAAAGGGACAAAAGTACTTCTGTAGCAATGGGGTCCTCTCCCAGAGGGCACAGACTGAAACACAGGCTTAGGTAATTTTATTATATTTTTCTACTCCTTATTGTCATCTTTGGACCCTCTAAGAACAATGGAGGGCAGCAGATGTCTGTTCAACAGGATGGGGGCAAATTCTAAGGGGCCTTTGAGGGACTTACCGCAACGTAACTGTTTCTGAACTGACTGGTGGTTCTTTGTTTGTCTTGTGAGCTTCTTCCTCTGAAGGAACAGAAGGGATTTCTGCACGTAGGACAATTAAAAAAGAAACACATAAGTCAGACTTTAGAGTCAAGCTACAATCCTAATGATACACAAATATCACTTCCCTATACCCCTTCCTAAGCGGTGTGATGGTCTTGGGTTGGAATACAAGTGCCCTCCTGACCTTTGTTTTTGGGTTAGAAACTTTCTGGTTTTTTCTCACGTTTTACATCTGTTACTCAGTCACCCTGGCCCCAAAGTCTGAAAGTCTTCTGTGGATGCTGAGCCCTGAAAACTCTCGGTGACTTCTGGGGCAGAAACGCTGGCTATCTACCAAAGTCACACCTGTGAAGACTCTCAGAAGGGATGTGGCCCGAGAATAAACGCTGTTGTCCAATTCTCACACCGATGTACTTTGTGAGCATTCACAAACTGCTGCTGGAGTCAGCTTCTCTTTAGGTAAAACAGAGGAAGTGTGGATTTTTCTTTTGCTTTGAGAGGGGTTTAATTAAATAGAGGGGCTGTGTATATATGGCACATATATAGAATTCATTGGGAACAGGAGGAAGCCAGCCCAAAGAGTGAGCTGCGAGTATGGGTCAAGGGAAAACAGTGCAATTGCTCTGAATGTTTTAAAATTCAGAACCAAGAATTTACAGGTCAAATACATGAACAAATCTCAACTCAAGTGCTGCCAGACCTTCAGCACTCCCCTCCTTTCCCTCTGTGCCAAAAATCCAGCATGTTGCGGAGCTTGGAAAAGAAATCAAATAAGAACTGAGAAGTAGCAAGTATGTTTAAAGTTCATGAAAAACATAATAAAGAACAGACATGCATCTTGACAAAAAGTACTATCTGAATGAACTGCATCACAGAAGGCCCATGTTTTCCTTTTGTGACATCAGCGAGTTGGCTTCTATGCAAGTTGGGACCTTGGACTTGACAAATTTGCATTCTTATCTGCAATGTCAAAACCTGCGTTCTCAGGAAGATCAGCTCTTTCAGAAGGTCAAATTGGAACCTAAAGGTGCCCGTTGCAAAATAGAGGGAGGTAGCACAAATAAACAAGGAACTAAAACATGCTGTGACAGATATGGGCTACACGATGGGTGTGTGCGTGCGTTTTCCTCACTGCTTGGAAATGGGCTGCTAAAACCCAACGGCCACGCGATGGCAGCAGAGATGGTGAGCAGAAGCTCTGAACTGAGTCCCACCAAGAAACTCAAACCACGGAGAAAGGACAAGAGCAGAAACTGGATGTGAAAGCTGAGGATGCGAAAGTGTCATGAGGTGACATGAGCTCTGTTGCAGGAGTGAGTGTGAAACGAGGGGACCGACCCACAGAGAAGAAGTGGGATGCACTGGTTACGGGGCTGATGTGATGGTGAGGCACCAGAGCAATGCCTGGCCCGTGGCAATCACACCTCTCTATCACACTGCCTATATAATTTGATCCCACAGTTTTGGTATCTGCAGTAAGTTTGTTGGGGAGAGTGGAAGGGAGAACTCACCCTGCAGGATGGCTGGTGGTACCGATGCCCTCTTCAGGCCCTGCCGGTGCCAGTCCTTGCTCTTCACTCGCCGCTTAATTGGGCTTTCTTGATTGGCTGCCGGCTCCTGTGCAACTACCCTGTCCGTTCTTTTGTCTGGCCAACTTGATGATTTTTCCAAGGGTGGATGTCTGGATATTTCCTCCTTTGGTGGAGCTACCAAGCGGAGTTCTCCTCCTTCGCCTTCCAGCCTTTGCTTGACCCTCCTGTCATCTGCTATTTTCTCCATGGTTGCTAATGGAGGTTGGATGCTCTTTGTGTCCACACCAAAGATGCCTGCTTGCTGCTCCCATCGCAGCTCCCCTGAGACCTCCTCTTCTTGGCAGGTCGTTCTGGTGGTTGGCGGTGATGGAGGGCTGAGCTGGAAAAAGTGGATTGGATTAGTGAATGCTATCATTGGAAGCGTTGGTGCAGAGTCTCTGCTCTTGGAGTCTCTGGATTTTATCAGGCCTTCCAGCGAGGGCCAAGAAGAGTGGTCAGGTGAGGATCTTCCCCACTGTATATCCGTGTGCTGATCCGTTCTTTCAGGACTGGTGTCAGAGCAGCTGGCCAATGCCTCATTTCCAACAGCAGAAAAGCTTTTGGCCAACAAACTGACCCCTGAGTCATCAGAAGTCTCTGTATCATGGGTACCCGAGTCACTGAGATCCCACTTTCTAGTTACCGGAACGAGGTCCTCTCTCTCTGCTACATCTTCTCCATCAGAAGCAGAGGCCACAGTGCTAGAATCAGACACAGAGGCAGCAGTCCGGAGAGGATGGCTTATGGTAGGGTGAGTGGCTAGTAACTTATTATGGTCTATACCACAGTTGAGATGTGGCCTGGAGTGGGGTACAGGAGCCAGTGGCTGGTAACTTTCAAGGGCTGGAGGTTGGGCAAGGTGATTTGCATTAAGTGCAGGGGCCTGAGCTTGGCTGGGGCTTTGGACATGGGAAGGAGGATGAGGAAGCTGTTTGGCATCAGGCTCAGACACCAGAGGTAGGCTTGAGTGGGACAGAGGTTGGTCTTGCTGGTTCACAGCAAGGACCACATCTTCTTCAGAGGGCCAAGTTAGGGTGCTCAGGACACTGGAGATTCTGGATCCAGGCTCTTTTTGGTTTAAACCACAGTCAGACTGATCAAATAAAGGCACTTGTTGTGTTTCATGGTCCACATTTGCTCCCGTTTCTTTTCCTTGAATAATGGCACTTTTTTCTGAGGGGGTTTGCTGAATTGTCTCTGGGTGGTTCAGGGGAGTGGAAGTCCTGCCTGGTGTTTGGGATGGTTCCAGAGGCTGTGCAATGATAGCCACAGTCCTCCCATCCTCAGGAAGGCTCCTCTCAAGAGGAAGACAGCTCGTGTACGTTACAGAGAAAGAAGATGGGCCACCAAGTTCTTCATGAAAGCCTTCCTCAGAAGTAAGGAGCTCCCGGGAACTGTTGGCCTCCTCTGGATCAGTACTTACACTAGCAGTTTCCCCTGACGTTGGGTCCCGCAGTTGCACAGCAGCAGCCTGGTTGGCTGGCATCTCTAAAGAGTCTAGGGGTTTGTTCAGGTTGGCACCAGGACAGTCCTTAGGGGTCACAGAGGCTGTTGCAGTAGCACCCTCTTGCTGTGGGCCAGACGTTGAAGCCACAGAGGGGAGCTCCGAGGGTAAAGCTGGAATGAAGTCCTGAAGTTCAGCTTTTCCCAAATTTTCGGTAATGAGATGAGGGTCTATGGGATCAGGGGGCTCCAAGTTCTTGGTACCAGAGGAAGGGTGTGCTGGCACAGAAGTCTCTGGGTTCTCTGCACTAAAAGGTGCTGCCACTTCTCCATGGAGTGGAGCATCTCTTTTATCGAACCTCTGGACAGCCTTTCCATGCCCATCACCGTGCTCATCCTCTCTGCCCAGTCTTGTCCTGTCATCCCATTCAGCTTCTCCCACGTCCTGACCACTGATGGAAAAGCGGCCAGAGTCTTCTAGGTCTTCTGCCTGGTCAGACATAAGGGATGTCTGTGGAGGCGCCACGGGAGTTTCTTTCACTGGGTTCAGATTATTTGAGGACAGAGGGCTGACAGTGGGTGGCTGACACTCAGAAACTGTTTCTGTGACATGAGCTTTCAGCCATACATCCTCACCAGGATCCTGACCCACAGAGACAGGTTCCCCAGGAGGAAATGCTGAACCTGTTTGCTCAGCCAAAAAGACATTCTCCAAACCACACAAATCCACATTATGCCTGGGCACAGAAGATACCTCTGACCTGAAAGCTGATGACAGAGCCTCCGGATTGAGCTCTTCCCTCTGCAGTTGCTGTTCCTGCTCATTTTGTTCCTTGCTTTTCTGATCTTTGGGCTCCAAAGATTTTCCTCCTTCTGTCAGATTCTGCTCTTTGCACTCTTCCTTCTTCTCTTCCTGCTGAAGTTCAGACACTGCCTCCTCTTTTGTTGGTTCCTTATGCCATGTAGCATCCTTAATTATTTCAGCAGTATCCTTTACCTGGAAGGCATGCTCAGCTGGAGAGGCAGGTTGGCCCTCTGTTTTGTTGTGATCATTTTCACGATGAAGACCTTTGGAAGTGGATGAGTTTTCTTTAGGAACCACTGCTGCTCCCTGGTCTTTGACCATGTTGCTAGTCCTTGTTTTGGCAGCTGAGATGTTTCCTCCTTCTTGTAGTGAACTTACTTGGCTGTCACCTGTTAAAGTGGAAGACAGTTGATGGGAGGAGGTTTTTTTGGAAAGAGAATACTCTCTATTCTCTTCCAAACCCTGGAGTGCTCTTATGCTTTCCTTAGCATCTTCAGAATTGTAAGGTTTAGCCATGTCCTTTCCTGCTTCCTCTGAGGTAGGCTGCTCCTTGTTTGCTGGTGCCACTTTGTCGCTGCTTTGCTTCTGCTCCGCACCAGGATCAACCTCCTGCAAGGAACCCGTGGACATCTTACCTAGAAAGGGTTCAGCCTTATAATGCCCCTCTGAAACAGTTTTACACACCAAGAAGCACTTAGGTGTCTCTCTCTGAGACAAAATGGCATCAGGCGAAGGAGATTTCAGTTGCTGGGCCTGAGGGTCTGAGCCATGAAGAGCCTGTTCTGCCTGGCACTGAGGAAACTCAGTGCTGAGGTCCACAGCCTGCAGGATGTCATTGCCAGTGGCTGGCACATCCTGGACTGTGCTGAGAGATGAGGAGTCCTGGTTGCTTTCCAGGTCAACCAGCTCTACTTGCTTAATTTTCAGAGAACAATCCAGTCCGCTCTTCTCTAAAAGCATTTCTCCTTCCAATTCTGAGAGTCCCTTTGGAGGCTCTGCATCACCTTGCTCTTGTTCCAGTCCTGCTGGCACGTTTTGCATAGGGTTAGAGGGTCTGCCCAGCATCTCTGCCGCTTTCCCTGGAGCAGAAAGGCAGCCCTTGGGAATGCTGAGCTCTGCTCCCTTTGCAGAGTCAGATGGGCTGGTGCTCATTTCAGCTGATGTACGAGGGGCATGATGCTCTCCTTCAATTGCTGCAGAATCCCAGGCTTCCCCAGTGGCGCTGCTGGCTTCTGGGGGAGTGGTACCTCCCTCACTGGTTTCTTCAGACTCCATCAGTGACACATCCTGTTAAAGAAAAATGCATTTTACTACCACAGAACCATGGCATTGTCTAGGTTGGAAGGGACCTTTAAGATCACTGAGTCCAACCATTAGCCTAACATTGCCAACACGTCCCTAAGCACCATGTCTACCCAGCTTTTAAATACCTCCAGTGATGGTGACCCAAGCCCTTCCCTGAGCAGCCCGTTCCAATGCTTGATAACCCTTTCAGTGAAGAAATTTTTCCCAATAACCAATCTAAACCTCTCCTGCTGCAACTTGAGGCCATTATCTCTTGTCCAGTTCTGGGCTCCCCAGTTCAAGAAGGACAGGGAACTGCTGGAGAGGGTACAGCAAAGGGCTACAAAGATGATGAGGGGCTTGGAGCATCTCCCTTAAGAGGAGAGCCTGAGGGACTTGAGTCTCGTTAGTCTGGAGAAGAGAAGGCTGAGGGGAGGATCTGATCAACACCTATAAATACTTAAAGGGAGGGTGTCAAGAGGACTGGGCCAGTCTTTTCTCAGTGGTGCCCAGTGACAGGACAAGAGGAAATGGGCACAACCTTGAATATAAGAAGTTCCACCTAAACATGATTAGGAACTTCTTTCCTTTGGGGGCAGAGGTCTGGAAGAGGCTGCCCAGGGAGGTGGTGGAGTCTCCTTCTCTGGAGACTTTCAAAACCCACCTGGACACGTTCCTGTGCAACGTGCTCTGGGTGGACTTGCTTTGGCAGGGGGGGTGGACTAGATGATCTCCAGAGGTTCCTTCCAACCCCATGTGATTCTGTTACCTGGGAGAAGAAGCGACCCCCACCTCACTATGGTCTGCTTTCAGAGCAATAAGGTCTCTCCTAAGCCTGATTTTCTTGTGGCTAAACATCCCCAGTTCCCTCAGCTGCTCCTCACAAGACTTGTGCTCTAGACCTTTCACAAAAGCATTTCCCACTGGGAGAAGCCGGTTGCCTTATTACATGGAATGATAGAGAATGTTGTCACCCAAAATGTTGTGAAAATCTCCATTAACTTTTTGTGGGGCACGGTGGACAAATTCTCCTGATGTCTTCTAACGGGCTAGTTGAGTCTTAAAAAAAATCTCTTTGATTTCCACAAAGGGACTTCCACAAATTTCCACAAGGGGAAGGTCTGTACCGTACTGCAGAGCTGATGGCTCTCTTTACAGATCTCTGTGTACGTGTGTGCAACACAGGACCTTATTGCAAATGATCACGGGGATTGATTACCGAGAAGCAGGAACGTGAAAATTCGATTAACAGATAACTGGGAGAGGATACTGGAAGGCTGTAAACCGCACGGGTTGAGAGGAGCACCTCTGGCGTGTGTGGACGTATCTACAGACTAAAGAGAAATTACATGATCATTTAAACTACCCCTTTAGGTTAGGAACAAAAAAAAAAAAAAAGGCAATCTCAGGATTGTTGGCCAGTTTCCCAAAGGATGTAGTGGAATTTCCCATCCTTTACTGCAGCTGAAGTTCAGACATGACAAAGCACTAGGGAATGTACATTTGGGAAATGTCTGTGAAAAGGATGGTAGAATCTGATTCACTGCTTTTATCTTTCTGGCTTCTACCTAGCCCACGACACACACTGCCTACCTTAAAAGACATGAGAAGGAGACAAACCTTAGTGACTCCCTTCCCTTTTCTTCTGCTTTTGGGATGCTTTCTCTGCTGTTCCAGCTCATTTTCTCTATTCTTTATCCCCTGCTTATCAGAAATGGCTTATAAATTGTTGCTTTGGGCTGCTTCACATCCACCAGGTACCCTTACAGTCCTATCAGTGCTTGAAAATTAGCCCTGAAGGATCTTGCTGCAACGTGGAGCCACAATCAGACTCACCCCTGAACAAAGCTTCAGTGTTCTACTTACTCATCCTGTCTTACAGCTGCTTCCAGACACAAACTCATAGTCCTGCATCTTTTGGTCAGAGAAACCATCCCGCATTTCTTCAGGTGAGAAAGCCCACTAGCTGTCACAAAAGCCCCAAGGCTTTGGAACTCCGGAGAATTCACAGAGCTTGTGCAAAAAAAATAAATAATCATTTTTCTTGCTCCAAACAGACAACAAAATCTATATTATTTTTCTTCTTCTGGCATTCCTAACTTCCTTACAATTTTAAGAACAGTATTTTTTTCCAAAGTGTCAACTTTGTGCCGTTGGGGGGGATGTGGATGCGTGACGATGTCAATTTGGGAGGCTCACCAACAGAGAAAAGAAAGCCTCTCCAAGAGAGAACTCTTTGAAATGGATGGTGACTTCCTTGTGCTGGAGTAGCTCTATAGTCACCAGTAAATTTTTTCAGAGCCTACAGAGACAGTAAAAATAATAAAGGCACGACTACATCTGGACTAATTGTCTCAGTTAACTCCATGGCCAGGGAATGCCTGACCTGAAAGCTGGTTCAGGCTTATATTTTTCTATACATCCACTGAAATGGAACGCCTGCTCTGAAAGCAATGAGCCCATACTCTGGAGTGAGAACTAAGTGTTAAACCTACCTTAGCCATGGGGACTGTCATCATCTTATAGCTTTAAAACGCTGGGGGAAAAACTGAGTTAACTATTTGAGTCAGCTCATCAGTTAACTTTGCTCCTGGATATTTTTTTTTCCTCATGGAATCCTTGAATTTTATTTTTTTTTTTTTTTATATATTGTAAAGATAATCTTTCTTACAAAACCAGGATTATTCAGCCATTTGGACTTTTTCCTCCAAGTAGCAAGCAGTTGTAAATAGTTATAACTTCAACAAAGAGTATGTTTCAAAGAGATATGTCCATTCTGAAGGTTCCCACAGGGTCTCTGCCACATCTGACTTAATGGCCAACTGCTTTGGTGCTGCTAAACCACCTTTTGAAACTGTTGAGGATGGGAAGGGACAGGACAGGACAGGACCGGACCGTCAGGTTTGAGACCTCTTAAGGAACCTGAAGGTGCATAAGTCCATAGGACCTGATGAAATCCATCCACGTGTCCTGAGGGAGCTGGCGGACGAAGCTGCTATGCCATGATTTCTCAAGTATGATGGAAAGGGGCTATCTGGTGAAGTTCCCACTGACTGGAAAAAGGGAACATAACTCCGATGTTCAAAGGAAAAACTTGCAGCACAGAAAGCAGCAGGATCATAAACTTGTAAGCAGCCACCTTGTCCAAGACAGGATCAGAGAATCATCATGGCTGGAAAGGACCTCTGAGATCACAGAGTCCAACCATGAACATACACAAAAGACCCCCACAATCTCAGGCGCTAGAGCATGCCCTGAAGTGCCACATCTACACGTTTCTTAAATACCTCCAAGGTTGGTGACTCAATCAACTTCACCTGTGTTGTCCCCAGTAGGTATGTCTACTCTTCCTTTAACAGAGGTTCCATGATCACATCAGATCAACCTTGTGATCACTTCGTAGCTCTTCCCACCACCTAATTTGAGTCTCCCCTGCTACGGGACTGATTATCACACCTAATCCACACAGCTTTCAAAAAACAGGCTTCCTGGGAGCAGAAGAGCTGTTCAGGGAGATACATGGTCTTGGACACAACCTGACGGCAAAGAAAGGTTTACTATTCACAAAGACAGGGTGGCCAGTATGGTCTGAAGAACAAGATCCTCAAACTCAAGCCCACAGCCAACAAGGGGAAGAAGGACCTCCTGCTCACCGTGCTGTTACAGATGTACCCCACGCTGGATTTCCTCTTATTAAGCTCAAAGACGCGGTTTCCACTTCCCTGGCTCGGTTGCAAGGGATCTGCACAGGTGAAAGGACAAGTTCCAAGCTGCATTTGGAGCAGTTCCAGGATGATAGTGGGAGACAGGAGAGAGGGAGGTGCACAGCAGATCAACACTGGAGGCTGCCAAGTGAGATTTGTCTCATCATTCTTACTGCCAGGTGTTTTGCACACCTCGGGGAGAGCGAGCGAGCGAGCAGCTTTGGGAAGTGACGCAGAAGGGACAGGCAAAGACAGTAGGGGAGGACGTACACATCTCATCAGGGAAAACAGCCAAGCTCCTGCTCAAAGGGCTGGTTCCCTGCAGTGAACGAGGCAGATGTCCCCTCAATAAGGATTTAATGGAGATGGGATGGAGTAGCGTGTCCAGTTCTGGGCTCCCCAGTTCAAGAAGGACAGGGAACTGCTGGAGAGGGGACAGCAGAGGGCTACAAAGATG
>JAOQGH010000001.1:75575992-75589698 GCA_025769975.1 Gallinago jamesoni
TGAGCAACCTGGTCTGGTGGGAGGTGTCCCTGCCCAGGGCAGGGGGGTTGGAATTAGATGATCTTTAAGGTCCCTTCCAACTCTAACCGTTCTATGATTTGTGATGGGTAAGATGTTTCAGCGTGTTCTTTTTCCTTCCTTCATTTTGGCAGTCTTCCTTTGCCATTCCCTGAGGGGAAGAAGAACAAGGAAATGAGGAAGGAAGGGAAGAGGGAGGTTCTTTCCCTCTCTTTCCCTGTGCCGTTTTGTTTTTCTTTATCTTCTCATCTCAGTCTTCATGACTTGCCTTCCTCTTTGGGAAAGGGGAATCTAGTACAACTTGTTGCTAGGCCTGAGAAATTCAGTCATTTTACAAGGAGCACCTCATCTGTCTGAGGGAAGGAGGACTGTCACGTTGCTCTTTCTCCATCAGGGGACTGCCTTTTGAATGACAGTGAGGAAGATAGAGGCATCCCAGGAGACCTTAAGCAAGATGTCCTGCTTCAGCTACCTGAAGCCCGCGGCCCAGACTGGGAGGCAACCAGTCTGCAGAGGCAGCAGAAGGCAGTGTGTAATAAACCCCCTCACCAAAAAAGAGGCTCCAAGAAACTCGTCGCTAGTGGCCAGAAACCACACACAGAAGAGAAACCCTACAAGTGTACAGAATGCGGGAAGAGCTTTAGTGGGAGCTCCAGGCTCCTGAACCACTTACAAACCCACACGGGAGAAAAAATGTTTGAGTGTGTAGTATGTGGGAAGAGCTATAGCAGGAAGGCCAACCTGGTGGTGCACCAGAGAATCCATACTGGGGAGAGGCCTTACAAGTGCAAGGAATGTGATAAAACCTTTAGCCGTGCCTCAAACCTTATCTCTCACTGGAAGACCCATGCGAAAAAGAAAGCTTTTTCCTGTACCACGTGCAGGAAAAGTTTCAGTGGAAGTGCAGCTCTCTTCCAGCATCAGAGAGTCCATATGGATGAGAAGCCCTATAGGTGTACCGGGTGTGGAAATAGCTTCCGTCTTTGCTCAAACTTCCTCAAGCACCAACGGATTCATTTTAGAGAGAGACCCAGTGAACACACAGCAGGTAACTGAATTAAAATCTGTTGAGTTTTATTTCAAGCTGGACAGACTCACAGGGGATAGACTGTGGTCTCCGTTTATTCCCAAATACTTCTCCCTCCTTGCTGTGGATATGAGTAAGGGGTTTTGTTGTGGGATTTTTGTTTTGTTTTGTTTTTTTTTTTCCCCTTCTTCCTATGTAATATATTCATCTCTGTCATTTAAATAAGTGCCTTGACAATGCCAAAGTTGAAATTTAGGCTTTGCCATGAAGTGTGGTCTAGTGGAAGGTGTCCCTGCCTGTGGCATGGTATTTGGAACTAGATGATCTTTAGGGTCCCTTCCAACCTAAACCATTCTATGATTCTGTGAGGGCTGCCTGGGACCTTAGATTATGCAAAGCTCTCGGATCCCCCTAATTACTGCTTCATAGTGCTGCCTGATATCTAGCCCTAGAACTTCAGAAATGCTTAGCCAACAAAGTACAAAGTTTTGGGAAGTGGAAGGAACTTAGTCTGGGAATCAGGACCTTGGTAATATCTACCAGCTAATTTTTGTAATATGTAGATATTAAATGAGCAGCTTTTCATTGTCTGTAGAGGGAAGGGTCTGCTGGCCATCCCTCCATACTACTTTTAGCACAGCACAAGCTGTCAGGCAAGATGATTCTTTAAAATAGGTAGTTTTCTGGATTTTGCAGTATTCCAGAAACAGATTAAAAACTGACACTGTGGGTTTTTTCTTTTTTTTTTTTTTTTTTTTTTTTTTGTACCTTTACATGGGCAGTCCCTCAGTCCTTGGTCAAAAATGTTGTCATTTTTAATCTTGGGTTTTGCTTAGCCACCCATGAAATTGATCTGGGTGGTGGGGTCTTGACCAACAGATGATGTACAGATCATGTAACAGCAGGGCAACTGAGGCACGAGGCCATATGAGAAGAACATATTTTGTGCGTGAGGTTTTTCTGGGACTTTGATTTGATTTGTTTTATTTTTTTATTCCTCCTGAAAAAAAATTCTGAGTAGGAGAAATTATTTTAAGTTAGTTCATCTTAACAATAGAAATAATAATGAAGTTACAATGAAATGGCAGAAGTGAATTCCCAAGATCAGGTTTGATACTTCTCAGTTCATAGATCAGGGAGGTGGCCTAGTAACTCTGCTAATGAGCCATAAAGTTGGGACCTTATGCTCCTAATGCTTCCTTTTTAATAGTTTGTGTTTTTTTTTTTTAAGAGGTGAGAGTTCATAATTCATAAGAAAAAGAAAAAAGTCTCATTTTTACCCTGGCAGTTGGCCAATAATTAACATCAGATCAGCCTAATACTATACCTGCTTCAAAAGAAAGTGTGGAAGCTTATTCTGGAGTAACTGTAGCCACTGCATTGTTGTAATTGAAGTTCTGTAATAAAATGGTGATATGATCAAACATGTGCCATATTGGCCTTGCAGTTGGGGTTAGGAATGAAACTTGATTTCTGTATCTCAATGTGATTTCAAAGAAGATATTTGCATATTTACAAATTCAAAAAGTATTGAAGAAGAAAGAGGAAGGTATCGTGATGTATACCTGCCTCGTCGTTGTTCTTGTTTGGCTAAGTTTGGGCCAACGTGTGACTTGAATGAAGTTTTGAGTTTAAAATATGGATGAGAGGAAGGGTGGTTACTGAGCTGTCTTTTCTTTGTGTGAAAGCCTATTTAAAATGCTGGCCTGGCCATTGGTGACAAAGTGGGATCATGACTTACACTATCTTCCTTTTAGATTCAAACCATTCTGAATTCGCCTCTCAGCCTCACGAAGAAGAGCAAAGGTGTGGCGCAGAGAAACATGAGGAGGATCACTTCGGTTTTCTTTTTGAAGAGTGTAAGTATAAAATGGCTTCTAAATTGCCATGCAAAGTATTTTTGCATAGCGAACATTAACATTCTCTTCTCTTTGTACAGTTAAGAAAATGAGGGAAAACATGGATTTGCTTCTTCTGAATCAGCAAAGTCAGCTGCAGGTCCTGCAAGAAATTCAGAAACAACTGAATATACTTCTTCCAGGCAATGATCTCATTAATTCAAATGTCTATAGCTTAGGACTTCTGCTAGGACGGCAGGCAGCTGCAGTGGCATCTCTTTCTTTTCCCCTTCTTAATCCCAGCAGTCTCCTCCCTGAAAATGCCAGTCTCTTATCCCAGCCGTTTGCTCCTGGAATGCTGCCTACCGCTCAGCTCCCGGTCTCTCAATATCCTGCAGGTTCTACAGCTTGATCAGCTTTGTCCTGTGTGAATGTACCCGATGGAAACAACTGCAGCTGCCCTTTTGTGCTCTTTTGTCGCTCAAATGTGATCTCTGTGTTGTAATGTTGAAATTGTAGTACCTTTGAAGATGCTGACCGTACGCTCAGTCTTGGGAAGACTTATGCCTCAAGATGCATCAGCAAACAGGAGCTGATCAAATCCACTGCCCATTCATTTGTTGCAGTAAGCAGACATTTTGGCCAGTAACGTATTTTGTCAAGACAGCTCAAGAGATGTTTATTACCAGTGGTGTAGTTAAGTGCAACATCCGTATATAAGATAATGTATAAAACTTAAGCATAATTTTCTACCTGATATGTCTTTAATATGTACTTGGCGATTAGACCTCTCCTAACGAGCTGAAGCTAATGATAAAATCATCAGGGATGCTTTAGGCAACTCCTATTAAGTCTGATTCATATAGAGGTGAGCAACATGCTTATGTAAAGGTGTTCAATTTAACTGCATCCATTCCCAGCATCCATTTGCAAAAACTTCCTCCATTCAGGAAAGCTTTAAATTAGGTGCCCTCAGCTGATCCTTACACCGGCATGACTACTAAAGCTACAAAAATTATTTTCTGCTTTTTGTTAAAACAAATAAACACCTCTTCACCCAGCCCCAACAAAATTCCACCGTTGAGGTCTACCTTGCTTACTCAGAGTCTATGAGGAAAAGGTTTATAGGTCACTTGTTCTTTTGTTCAAAGATGAACTCGCTTGAGTCTTGGTTAGATACTCTTGTCATGTCTTATTTGGATTATTGCATGTTGTTGACTGTTACGTGTTAGTTCATTGGGGGTAGGACTGGAGTAAATAATGGGTGTTTGGGGAGAAACACTGAGAAACTCAGGCACACCATCTTGCAAAGTCTGCAAGGGGAAAAATGATTTTTATTTTTTTTTTTTTTACTGTTCCTGCAGGACTCCAACATGAGGCCTTTTAAGGCTAGTAAGCGCAGAGTTTTAAGAAATGTTAATCCTTTCTGCCTCCTTGTTTCTATCAGTGACACGGGCTACTAGCAGTGTCAGAGCCTTTGAGCTTCAAAAGTGCAAAAAAGCCAACTAAGATTTACTTTTGCAGAGCTTCTGGATAAAGAAACTTCGAGGCTTGTGCCTGAGCCAAACAGTGTTTCTCTTGAACTGATGTTCTGTTTGTGGGTTGTTGGTTTTGGGAATTTTTGTTACGATGTCTTGTTAAAAGGATGCACTGTCAGTAATTGATAAAATACAATTTAAATTTTAAGAATGGGAAACACTATTTCTCTTAACAAGTCGCCTTGTTGGTGACAGTGCAATGATGTCAGATTCTGGTCCAAAGATAAAACTCTGTGGGATCAGGTATGACTCTTCCAGTGTGTGAATACAAACTGTGAAAATCACACACTGGTTCTTATTATACAGGGTTTTTGTGTTACTCTTAACTCTCTAGGGTATTCATTAAAGTCAAACTGGGGGCATTCTTTCCATGAGAACTTGTACTGCAGTGTTTGGGATTTGTTTTCCATCGGTTGAGTGTGTCAGAGTCATGTGGCTCTAGACTCAAGAGCTCCAGTAAGAGTGGCTAACATTCTGTGGAAACTCTGGGGTACTGTTCATCATTTCTTGGATGTTTACTTTTGGTTGGCTTAGAAGAAGAATCCCCTCTTCAAAGCAGTGGTTAAAGTTTGTATTTTAGTGTTTTTTTTTAAGGTGTTCAATATTAAAATGTTTAGAAATTAATCTTTGCTGAGCTTCTGTCCTTTGTAAAAGAGTTCTGATGCTTGGCCTTTGACACCTGAAGTTAAGTTACTTCAATGTATGTGCCTTCCCTGGTTCCTGCTTTTCTCCTGTCTTCTTCTTAAAGGCAGCTCCTTACATTTCTGTCTTTGGAAACTCATGAAAAAGAAAACATAGCTGTAGGTAAGTCTTAAGCATCTGTGACTTAGACCAGGTAGGAGGAGTCTTTTATTTATTAGTTTAGATAGGATTTTCACCTCTTGGGAGGGAATTTGTATGTGATGTTTCTGTTTGTAGCTGGAAGGCTTAGGAGCATTTTGTAGTAAATGCTTTTGTGTTGGTGTTCTCTAATGTGTGTGTTGTTTCCCATCTCAACTAGAGGATGAAGTCCAGAAATACCTCTGAACTTCAGGTGTTCTGGGGACTGGAGAAAGTGTTGATAGAGAGGAGCACAAGAAACCATCGCTCTTCCTATTTCTGGGTTGCCTCTCTCTCCTTACACACGAGTGAGAGAGGAAGCTAGAGGTCTTGCTTCTATCCCTCCAAACACTTAACGTGGTTCTGAAAAGCATCTCTGATGCTAAAAATGCACTTATTCCTAGGTGGGATGGGGCTTGGGGGTTTCTTGCCCATATTAGTATGTATCTAGAATGCTTCTTGCCTCTGGGGCAATATCTCATAACTTTCTAGGGATACTGGAGAACTTCTTAGTGCCAGAGAAGATCTAAGAGCACAGGACGTGGCTCCCATGGGATGGAATACCCGTGCCCCTGCTAGGTCCTGGGGAGAATTAACCCCCAGGGCTCTAAGAAGTTTACCATGCCCTATATTCTCCCCCCACTCTATCTGCTGGATCAGGCTGGTGAGTACCTGCCACCTGAGGCTCAGAGGTTGGCTGGGTGCTGCCATGTCACCCCAAACGCCATGTTGAAGGTGCTCTTCCATGGGATTAATGGTCCTCACTGCGGCTGGGAAACATTGAAAGGTCTTTAAATGAATTTGGAATTGGGAACACTTGCATGTTAAACTTGGCTTCAGTGACCCAGGATATATAAACTAAATTAGTTTTTTTTAGCAGAGTTTTTTATAGGCTACTTTAACTATGATTCTATGAAATTACTGAACAGAGAATTAGTTTTTTTTTTTACCTCAAAGCAGGACATGCCTGCAAGAAGGAGCATGATCCCTGATGGGCTGTGCTGAGTGAATAATTCTGGTTTTTTGGTTACAGGTGGCACGAGTGCTGTTGTCAGTGCTCTGGAGGGCAGTACCTAGCTGACCTGACTGTCTCTGGCCCTGTTTTGTGCCAGGTATAAAAAGGTATAAAAAAATAGGTAGAGAAGATGACAAGAAGAATGAGAGCTCCTAGGGTTGTAGCAGATGCAGAGAGATAAAGACAAGAAAAATACTGAATATTGATACTTAACTAGCTGGATTATTATTTTTTTTTATGGGAAACAATGTCTTTCTATTCATCTGGTCAACTGGCAGCTTTCTTCACTGTGGGACAGGACAAGAACAACCTCTTCTCTCTGATGCTTCTTCTGGACTATTTTGGGGCTATTGTTTTCCTTTTTTTAAATTATTTTTTTATTAAGTCCCATTTGCAGACTGCCAGGAGCACGTTAATCCTTCAGTCCCACTATCAGTTTCCCTACCAGCGAGTGGACTTTCCACGTTTGCAATCTTAACCTCTTCTTAGCCTTATCTTCCTCCAGATATTTGGAAGTTGCAGTCTCAGGTAAGTAAAAGTGACAGCAAGAACCTGAAACGTGCTAGATTCTGTCTGGATGCAGAGTTACCTAAGAAGAAAAAAAAATAATAATAATAAAATAACAGGTTTAGGCTCAGGGGTAACAGTTTTCTGTGATAAATTAAGAATTTACTCCACAACTTAATGGCCTAGATTTTTCTGGGATGCAGGATATGCTAAATTTGGCAGACTCTTGTCAGCATTAAACTGTTGTAGGAGGAAGATCGGTCTGTCTTAAATTCTTCTGTACCTTGTTATTCTTTTTACACATTCTATCTAAGTGTTACAGTGCTTGCTGTTCCTACAGCAGCAGAACTAGCAGCTGCTTTGCCCCCCTCTTCCTAAACTCTACTAATAATGGTGGTAGTTCCTGTTTTGAAGAGAAAGCCGTTCTTTACTGACGTTTTAATCTGAAAAATCACGGCAAATACACAATTCTGGGAAAACTTGCCTATTCCCTGTGTGCGCGGTGTGGAAAAGAAAGGAAGTGAGGGAAGAAATAGGAGAAGAGCAGCCTCAAGAAACCTCAACTGCACTGGAAAAAAAAAACCCAGAAATGGAGATGTATATTGCATCCAGCCAGATGAAGATGGAAAATATAATGACTGTAAAATACTTGCCCGGCCAATAATAATATATCTTGCGGTGATACCTCCACGTAGGTTGCCTCTCTTCTCGATTCCCACAGGAGAGCTCAAGCTGTAGGAGGCAGGACTGTAAGAAAGCCCTGGTGCTTTCAGCCTGCATCCGCTTCCCTGGCAGCCCCTCTCTGCCTCCCTTAGCTGAGCAAACAACTTTAATTGCTGGCCCATCCCATCTCTTGATGGTCCCACCAGTCCTTCCCTGGTCAACCTACCCCTCACATCTTTTGCTGGCAGCCTCGCCGCCTGGATGGGAGCCCACAGATTACCATCTTAATGTGTTGGGGGTGGCTTGGGAACTCATGGTGGTGGGCAAATCCCTTGGTTATGAGGAGAGGAACATCAAGGAACGGCAATCCTCTGGGTGCAGAGCTCTCTGGATTAACTCTGTCTCATCCTGGCTCTTACAAAGCCCGCAGAAAACTTCCAGTGGAGGACAAATCCTCCCAGATCTTGGCGTTCGTTGCGATGTGAAAAATCACATCCTTTCTTTCTCAGGACTGCGCAGGAAATCATGAGGATCTAACTTGTGAGGATTCTAGGCATGAAGCGTGCAGAGCTGAGAGTTACTTTTTAAAAAATAATTGAAAATTAGGTGTTATAGTAGGCTATTGGCAGGATTTTATGCATTTATTTAGTGCTTGGGTGCATCTGGTTTTGTTTTTTCCTGCTGACTTGGTTTCTGTACTTGGAGACCTACTGTTCTCTGGCAGCTTAAGAATTATTTGTAAATGCCAATATAGTGAAGACATCTTTTTTGCCTGCTTTTCCCTCCAGGTGTGTAGGTCTTATTAAAAATGCTCTTTAGCTCCTTTTTCAGTAATAAGACTTAATTAGTATTATTTAAGTGTCTTCAGATGCGGACTTTAAAAATTCTGATTTCACTACTCTGCAGGCAAGTGTTGAAGAGCTAGTTTAAAAGATTTCCAAACAGATAGTTTTTTGGTTTTTTTTTTTTTTCCATTCTTTTTGTTGAAGGTTACATCTTCATAAAAATCAAAATTGTTAGAAACAATTTAATTTTGATGAAATCCTGTGGGAATGCCAAGAGGTTTCAAAAGGTGACTGACTTCTTCCAGCCTGTCTCCCTGATGGCTCAGCAACTGGGATTTTAAGGCCCTCTGGCTCACAGATGTGTCGTCTGTTATTCTCGTGTCTTACGTTGACCTCTTCAGGTCTGTCCCAAACCTATTTGCAGCTCTGGCCTCCAGCGGGGTTGCACATGGATAACTCTGGCACGTTCCTAGCCAGACAACTTCTGGTGGTCAAGGTCCTGCTTGTACAGTGACTGACTTCAAGTTTTGCTTTTCCTCTGGTTCTGGAAGTACTTGGTCTCCATATATTTGTTCATTACTCTGGGTTGTCATTAATTAGTCCCCAGGCAATGCTACAGGCTTGGGGCAGAAGTGGCTGGAGAGTTGCCCAGCAGAAAAGGACCTGGGGGTGTTGGTGGACAGCCAGCTGAACATGAGCCAGCAGTGTGCCCAGGTGGTCAAGAAGGCCACCAGCATCCTGGCCTGTATCAGGACCAGCGTGGCCAGCAGGAGCAGGGCAGTGAGGTGCCTCTGGACTGGGCGCTGGTGAGGCCTCACTTTGAGGGCTGTGTTCAGTTCTGGGCCCCTCACTACAGGAAGGACATTTTGGTGCTGGAGCGTGTCCAGAGGAGAGCCACCAAGCTGGTGAGGGGTCTGGAGAACAAGTCATCTGAGGAGAGGCTGAGGGACCTGGACATGTTTAGTTTGGAGAAGAGGAGGCTGAGGGGAGACCTCATTGCCCTCTACAAGTCCCTGAAAGGAGTATGTAGAGAGGTGGGTGTTGGCCTCTTCTCCCAAGGGAATAATGACAGGAGCAGAGGAAATGGTGTGAAGTTGGGGCAGGGGAGGTTTGGATTAGATATTGGGAAGAATGACTTTCCTGAGACGGTGGTCAGGCCCTGGACCAGCCTGCCCAGGGAGGTGGTGGAGTCACCATCCCTGGAGGGATTTAAGAGACGTGTAGACATGGCACTTCAGGGCATGCTCTAGGGACCAAGATTTTTGGGTTGTGTCTGTTTGTGGGGTGGTTTTTTTTTTGTTGGTTGGTTTTTTTGGTCGGTTTTGGTTTCTGTTTTTTGTGGTTGGCCTCGATGATCTCAAAGGTCCCTTCCAACCATGAATATTCTGTGATTCTGTGATGGTTTAGCTGGTGCCTCTCTTCCATTACTCATCAGGTCCAAACTTGTCTCCTGTGTCACTTGCTTGTTGCTGTGTTTGCCATGTAGCATTTCATCTGTAAGGTTCCCACAGCACCTCCAAATAAATAATTGTTGACCAAAATAATGTCCCCTGATAAGATTTTAGGGGCTGTTTTCTTCAGCTTTTCTTCACATGAAATTACTGCTATTATTTTTTCTCCTTACTGTTATGAATCCATGCCCGATAAAATCTTTAAAAAGTAATAAGAACTGCAAGATAAAAAGTTTTTAATTTATAGTAGCCTCTCGGAGCCAGGCACAACTGAAAGAAACAGGAACAAATAAATCAATAATCTAGGGGCAAGGCTTGTCCCTTGTAGTATCACCCTGAAAGCAAATAGATCTTTTCCCAAAGACCAATTAATTTTAGAAACTGGAGTTAGCGTAGAAGCAGAGATGAAAAAACTGTAAACTTCAGTTAGGAAAGTTTGGGTGAGAGCATTAAAGGGGGCACAGTAAATACTCTTGATAATATTTTGTCTTCACAATCTTCCTCTTGGTTGTGTGTGGGAAGGAAGGTGGATTGGGTTTTGTGGCTTTTTTTGATTGTTTTCAAGAGCAGGTGGACCTTTGGAGTTTTAAGTAGGTCAAATAAAAACCTATCACATTCAGTCAGGTTTCATTTCCTGAAGTCTTTTCATCTGTGAAGCCCGGCTGTTTCTCAGCATCCATTGACTGGAGGAAAAAAAGAAAGGAAAAATCCTTACTTTCAGGCCTTTTCTAACAATAAAAAAAAAGCATAATGGCACATAAATTGCGATTATTATTCTTTTTCTGCTTATCTTTAAAGACATTTGCCATTTCCACCATGGCATTTACTTGACACAAGTATCATCTCTCAGGAGGTTGTTACACTCTGCATCTATAATTGTGTTTTGTTGTCTTTCCTTTCCTGTGCATTAATGTTTCTATTTAAATGGCGCCAGTACGTGGTCAGTAGAGTCCCTCAGTACTTAGGACTCAGCTATTTCACAAAGCAAAGCTATTTGAAAACCTCATGGTTTTGACTGTGTTTCAACAAGGGTGAATCCTTGAGACCTTCAGGATGATAACAAAGCATAGGTTGCCCAGAGAAGTTGTGAAGTCTCCATCCTTTGAGGTTTTCAGGACCTCACTGGACAAAGCTCTGAGCAACCTCATCTGAATGCGGTATTGACCCTGCTTTAAGCAGGAGCTTGGACTGGAAATCTTCTGAGGTCCCTTCCAATCTGAATGGTTTTGTGAGTCTGGGAAGCAAAGGGTCCGCATCTTATAGCCGTGGTATATCCATTATCATAGTATCTTGAAAACCTCTGCAAAGCAAATTCAGAGAAGACATTGTCCAAACTCCAGGAGAGAAGCTGCTACAGTGATCTATTAAGTTACTACTGGCACAGACGTTACTAGTCCTGGGATACTTATTCCAGAGGGTCATTGCCCAGACCATGGGTAGGGATGTAGTAATTCTGGGGTTATCACTGGAAATGCTGTGGGCTACAGAAAATTCCTGACTGATCCAGCCACCCCAAGGAGGAACATGGCTGTTATTCCTTTGCCATGTGTTAGGGGATGGTGCACTGCTAGCCCTAAAGGCTGAACATATTTAGGGTTAAACCCTAAGTGTCTGGGTAACAGAACAGATCCTGGAGCACACCTACTCTCAGAGGTAAGAAACTCCTAAGGTGTTCTGAAACACTTCAAAAAGACACCTGGGACAATGCTCTCTAGCTAGGTCCTGGTGGCTCGTTGCATTTATCAATCAAGGATTGTGGAGGTAGTCTGACTTCTCTATTTTAGGGCACTTTCCTTTATGTGTCAGGATTAAGTTCGATTTTTGGATGATGTGACTTGTTTTATAGCAGTCTTAGGTGTTGCTCGTTGAGCTTTTCAAGGTCCAATTCTGTAGTGGCTAATTCCCTGTGTGCTTTGGTGGATCTAGGTATCCCCTTCAGGGTTACAGCTACTACTTTGGAATCAAATTAGATTATTTTCCCTGGATGTAATGGTCTATGATCTAGATGTTAATGAGCTTGTTGTGTTGGACACTATTGATTGTCAGCAGACCTTTGTGCTGCATCCTAATACAGACTCCTAAAGCAGCTCAAATAAATCACATCCTAGAAAGGTCTATTCTTCCTTGCAGGGACAAAGGGAAACCTAGATCAATTAGCTCAAACGTGTCTGAAGTTGATTAAATGATTAATATTCCAAGTGTGTAAATGAATCTAGCCTGTAGGTGTTGCAGTGAGTGTTGTAGAAAAGAAAATTAAAAAAAAAAAGAATCGTTTTGTTGGCTTAGCAGGGTTTGAACTGTGTGACGTGACAGCTTGTAAGACCACACGTAGGTGATAGAGGTGCAAAAAAGGTTCTTCAAGAGTTTTCTCATTCATCCATCAAGTTCAGTGAAGAAACGTGTGGTTTTTCATGCAAAAATAGTGTGCAAGTAATTAAAAAGCCTGTCATAATACATCAATTGGGTAAAAAGCTTGGATATGGCATTTTGTAATTTTGAATTCTTGAGTTTGGAAAACTAAATATTTTTGTTTTGTTTTTTTCTATAAAAAGACTTTCAAAACTCTCTCTGGAATTAGCCTAGTGAGTCCATATTAGGTATCTGTGCAAGTATTTTTAATTTGAAAAGCATCATTTTCACTAGCTTAAGTAGGACTCCCGTGTTCCCATTTAACAGGAATATTCTGTATTATGTAGCCCTGCCCTCCGCAGTGCTCGCAGCCTTCCCACCTTGTGGTCATCTGTGGTTTTAAAGAATATACTCTGTATCCTGTCATTCAAATCATTAATGAATCTATCAAATAATTCTCCTCTGGGGTAAGATATAATATAATTTCCCAGCTTAGCATTGAATTGCAAATAAGTATTGTAATTTTCTGACAGGTTTTGCATTCATTTTATAGTACTCTCACCTCAGTTTATTCATGAGAGATAATATCTAAGACCTTTCACAGCAAAGGCTGTATGACATCTTCAACTCCTATGTTTTTAACAATGCCTCTCACTCTATTGTAAGAGAAAATTTGATATGACATAACTTGGCTTTGGAAATGTATACTGTCTATTATTCTTTTCCTTTTTGACTTCTAGGTGACTGCTAAGTCTTGCTTCACTATTGTTCTTGTATTGAAGTCAGGCTCACTAAAAATAGTTCCCAGGTTCTCCCTTTTCCTTTTCCATTTCCTTCAGTCTGTCTTTTACAATCTTGCCCGTCTCTCCTGACCTCTCCATGACATCTACCAGCATACCTCAGCTTGCTTGGGTTTACACGTGATGTTAAAAATAGTCTACCTGAAGTAGTCTGTAACCTCTATCTGCTCTAATCCGAGTTCCTACCCTTCTGCTGCTGATATTAATTCTCTTAATTACTTTGTTTCTGCACTTCTTTCTAGCAAAGACGCACATCTTGATTTCTTCTGTTGATGCTCCTCCCCCATCTCGCTGAAGAGAGAGTCACCTCTTCCTGCAGTTTTATCTCCCAGTCAGTAACACTGGAGAAGGCTTTCATGCTGTTCTGGTTTCCAGTTGCATTACCTTTTATTGCATGGCCATACTTGCAGTTGTTTTTTTTAATTTCCCCCCTCTTTGTTTACGTTGCCTTATGCAATCTGACCTGCTTGTCACCTCCTCTGTGGTTCCTGGTTGTGATTCCAGACCGGTAGGAGAATTTTGGTTGTCAGATTGATTCTCTTCACCTATTGTCCTTCCTCTAGTTTGAGATGAAGCGCACAAGTACGCACTGTCACTGAAGGGACTGCAAGTCTTCCCTCTGCCTGTCCTCCGTAGATTCATTTGTCTTGGGATCTTACTGGTGGTTCTCCAGTGTATTTCTAGAAAAACACTGTACAGAATCACAGAATCTTCGTGGTTGGAAGGGACCTTTGAGATCATCGAGTCCAACCATACACACACACACACACAAAACAAACCAACCAACCCCCACCCCCAAAACACAACCCAACAATCTCAGGCACTAGAGCATGCCCTGAAGTGCCACGTCTACACGTTTCTTAAATCCCTCCAGGGATGGTGACTCCACCACCTCC
>JAOQGH010000001.1:75589798-75600825 GCA_025769975.1 Gallinago jamesoni
ACATGCCCAGTTCCCTCAGCCTCTCCTCGTAGGACTTGTTCTCCAGACCCCTCACCAGCTTGGTGGCTCTCCTCTGGGCACGCTCCAGCACCTGAATGTCCTTCCTGTAGTGAGGGGCCCAGAACTGAACCCAGCCCTCAAGGTGAGGCCTCACCAGTGCCCAGTACAGAGGCACCATCATTCCTGCTGGCCACGCTGGTTCTGGTACAGGCCAGGATGGTGGTTGCCTTCTTGGCCACTTGGTATTTTAGTGTTCTCCTTCTTTACATTGGTTCGGGCACGTTTCCAAATATCACCCCAAAGCTCTATAATGGTTCTAGCGTAGCCTTAAGAGGGACAAATACTACACCCTTGTGGTGAGGGAAATGCAACCAATTTTGTAGGCCTCGGGAACAGACTGAAACAAACGAAAACAAAAAGTCCAGGTAATTTTTATGGTACAATTCTTAAAGACAATGTACAACTGTCTGGCTAACAAATACAGCATCTAGTAGCCAGCTTCCGAGGCTTCGCACGAAGGGATAAAATCTCTCCGTACTCAAGTGGTCTAGTGATAGTTATAAAGAGATGGAAATGAAATAATGTGCATTGGATTCTTTTCTTTAGGTATGTTTGCGTTTTAAATATTTACTTAGAGTATTTCCTGTGCTACTGTTTCTCTGGATGAACATACTGGTGTGTGCTACACCTGCTCTATTTTCCCATATCCTTATTTGTATATGCATTATCCTGCAGCCAAGTATTCACATGACAGCATCTTTACATATATTCCTCAGGCATTTACACCGTGTTATTGTATTGAAAGTCACTCTATAAAGCATCTCTATCAACACGTATAGAATGAATTGGTTTTTTTTTGTTTTGGTTTTTTTTTGTGTTTTTGTTTTGTCTTGTTTTTTTTCATTGGTTGGACTAGATGATCTTAAAAAGTTCCTTCCAACCTAGGTGAGTCTGTGATTCTGTGATTTCCTTCTGTCTTTTATTGGGACCTTTTAAAAAATAATACGCAGTCTTTTCAGTGGCAAGTCTTCCTTCTCCGGGTATCTCTCTCAGTTTGTTTTCTATATGATCTGCAAGTACAAAGAAAAAGAAAATACTAGAAAGGAAGGAAGATAGCAAAATAAGTATTTCTACTGAACATAATTTTCCCTTGCATTTTAAAGCCACTGAAGCAAGTTGACGTAACCACCTCTGGTTATTTTAAGATTAAAATAGACTATTTAATAAAGACCAATACAAGCATTGCCTGGTATGTTCACAAACATATAAAAGGTCTGTCTAATAGATGCCAAATATAGACAGACTAGGACATACAGAACTGTCAAATCTCACTTTTAAAATGCACATTACCAGAGATGGACGGAATCAACATCAAACTTGTTGGTAATTTTGCTGCTTCTGTAGCTGCCAGGCTCAGAGCTGTCAGCCCTGGGGTGTTCTTTGCAAAATGTACCTTCTTTTTCCCATCCTGAATCGGACAAACTAACTTCTCAGAAAGCTGCTTTCTGTCCTGCTGTTCTTAAATGCTTTCAAAATGCTTTGTAGAAAACCAGAACTATTCCAGCTGTCTTTTGGTAAGGAAAATCTACAGGAAAACAGCCCATCGTGATTCATTTCCTTGACCTTTTAATTTTGGCTTTTTTCAGTATTCAGCTCACTGCCTCCCAAGGATAAACGCTGCCATTGGTTTGAATTCCCAACGTCTAGAATCCTGAATAAGGAAATTACAAGTTTTTTTGGAAACCTTTCATGCTTCTCCTTCCTGCTTCACTTCATAGCTTTTTCTGTTAAACACTTTAGGTCCTTAAAGATGTAAAGTGATGTGTCATTCTTTAAAAAGTCCTTTTATTTTTTTAACATGTGGTGACGCAAAGCCTCTGACCTTTAGAAATAACGAAACTAACACTTCCATAGCAGAAAAATGTAGTCTTATTTTATTCGAAAAATAAAAGCACTTAATAGTGGGGAGTTCAGTGTGTAATTACTACCATAAAAGGCAGCGTTATCTTTAAGTTAGGATTTACAAAATCAAACAAAATGAAAAATATTACCCCTGCATTTCTGTAATTCTGTGAGCGAATTCTGTTAATTTCTCCAGAAGTAAAGACATGCTACTTTTTAAAAAAATCAGTTAGGCCTTTTCAATGCTGATCATTGAGTATTCTGTTGGGAATACGCATATTCTTATGACAAGATTTAGATTTTTTTATTCACAGAAAACGTTTTTGAAAAGCTCCTTCCCACTAGATAAGCACAGCTCTTAAGAAGAAAAAGAAAAGAGAAGTGGAAAAAAAATAAGCCCTGTCATAAACAAAAGAAGTCATGCCAAATATTAAGATTCTGGAAGGCATAAAGGACTGTCACATCCAGGACTTGATTCAGTTCACCCATTTCTTCTTTTGCAGCAAGAGGAGGATGGTGAGCAGCCTTGGCTTTGGTGGATGGGCATCTTGTATAGCACAGAAACATAATCCATTCGCTGATGAAGCTGGTGGGAATTCTGCCATGAAGGTGTAACTGCATTAAGTGTAGATGGGCTTCTGATTACTTGGCTGCAATCTGGAGAAAAAAAAAAAAAAAGCTTTGAAACCCCCCATCTATCTGACTACCTTTTACTGTGTGAGCTCTTCAAAAGTCCTTTCATTATAAAGTTTGAAAGATCATTTCGTATGTTTGCTTTTTATAGCAATCTCCCTTTCTGCTGAGCAAGAGAATGTCTCTCAATGTTACTGGGATTAAAGGAGGGCTCTTGCTTAACTCCATTTGGGAAAAATATGTGATTCTCCATTCCTTATCCTGCAGTAGTTCCCCGTGTTGCTAATACTCATCAATCATTCTTTGTGTCAGCTGCTGCCAGTTTTCTGGCAAAAAACCCCCACATTTTCCTATTCCATGGCTTTCCTTAGCACCGTGTCATCCATTTGCTGTGTAGGTGAGAGCTAAGGAAATGAGCATCACCCAGCGTGAGAATTTATGGTAAAGGAGAAGGGAGAAGGTGTTTGTCTGTTGGTTTTGCCGTTTCACTTTTTTTTTTTTTTTTTTTTAATGAACTCTCGAAGCGATTTGCTTTTACCCATTCATGTTAATTCTTGCACGGATTTAATTCACTCACGCTCTCACACGCCTGTGCTCACCAAAACCAAAATACACGTGTACAAAATACAGCGTGGCCTGGCCCCAGGCACATGTGTGCAGAGCGGAGGCCGAGGGATGGAGGACATTAAGTCCACGCCATGTCTCTTGGGTTCTTCTCGAGCAGAAGTGAAGAACGCGCTTTTGACTTGCCTTTTGTGGCACGTGGATGCCGTTTGGGATCTTTTCTGCCATTATTTGGTCTGACTTCCCATAAGTCATAGGCAAAATTACTGAATTTTGTGGTTCTCCTGTTTCTTTATGCGGACACCTGATGGATCCAGTCCTGTTCTGCGTTTCCTTATTGCCCTATCTGTAGGTAAATTTGTTCCTCTTCTTTTTACTGTCATTTGCATGAAAGCACGCAGATGGCGCTCTTTATCAAAACACACCGAATGTAGAACGTGTTTTAAGCAAATGCACACAGGTTTTAGAGTTTTTTTGGGGTTTTTTGTTTTTTTTTTTCCTAGAAGTGGCTTCATGGCTCTTTACCATGCATATTGCTTTCTTTTCAGGGGATGCTGGCAGTATTGGCACGTAGCCTCAGGTGTGATGGAGTGATGTCTGAACGGAAACCCAAATCTTCTGCTAAAGGGAATGACAGGTTTTGAGGTAGGGATGAGATGGGCACGCTCTTGTCTGTTTATATACATGTTGTTGGTCTTCTCTGTAAACCTGACTGGTTTGAAAAAGTTCTTTCTTGCAGCTGCTTTGTGGACAATGTGATGGTGACTAGGCAAAAGAACATCATCATGTCAAAGCAGGTGGCTTTCTTTCTCAGAGACATTGAATGGCTGAGTGCTGGAGGTAGGAGAATTGGAGCGAGTTCTAAGACATGTGGGACTTCTCCTCCCTAAGGCATATGTTCTGTTAAAATCTTACACGTGATAGACAAGATAAACGTGAACAGTAGATGTTTCTCTGGTAACAAAGAAGCTGAGAAAAGCCATGATGTCCTGGCACGTTGGAAGAGTTTTCCTAGTGAAGGACTTCTTAGATTAATGATCGTAATATTTTAGTTGATTTTCTGGACAGTTAAACTGTGCAATCTAGCCCCAGTATCCTGCACTGTGGTCTTCTCAGCCAATTTTCTCAGTGCTGGTCCATTTTTCCTCCAAGGCTTTTTCCTGCCCTGAGGTGTTTGCCAGTTATAAACTAGACCAGTCCCTTTCCACTTCCATGGGCAGGTTGGGTGTCATTTGGATAACCAGAACAGAGCAGAGTGTGGGAATGTTCCCACTCCCCTCTGTCACCTCCCATTCCTCATAAGAAGCATTTCTGGAGGAGGACAAGAAGATGCTGGTGTCCTGTCTCTGCTACACAGCAATGGCACAAGCCCAGCTGGGGAATGTAGCTGCTTATTCAGGACAGCTATCTAAGAGACTTGGGCTGACCAGCATTTACTCTCTGGTGGAAGGAGGCAATTATCAACATCATCTTCAAGACAAAACCTGCTGAGAACTCCACATGGAAAACCTGGACCACTGGCAGCAGAAAATGACAGCAGTAACTCCACTCCCACGTATGTCAGGACAAGCCAGAAGAGATTGTCATGGATGGTTTCCTCTCCACAGAAGTTGCTGTGGTCACAAGTTGGAAGTTAAGTCGGCTCCATGGCATAGAAACTTGAGGAGGAGAGCTGGAAACTCCTGCATTGCCCTTACTCTGATGTCTTGGCAGGTCACTGTAGGGCTTGAAGTGGGTGATTTTTAGATGTTCAGCTGCCAGTCTGCCCACCCTGCTCAGCAAATGCCTCACCTGGGAAATTCCTGAACTCTGTAGGAAACACATTAAGCAGCTACTGAAAAGAATAAATAAGTAATAGCAGAGTCTTCTTGCTCTGAGGTGTCTTAATCACTGAACAATACCTCCATTCTTCCTTTTTTCCTTCCTTGTTTTTCCTGTGAATCCCTGCTGGTGGCATAATGACACAGCCTTTAGGAGTGAGATCCCATCCCATCCCATCCCTCATTGAGGTGAGTTGGCAGGAGGTGGTGTAAAGCAAACTCGTTCTTGAGATGTCATTACGGCATCTTTCTCCAGGATTAATTCAGTCTTTAAAGTAAATAATGGCATCGGGTGGTCCTCAGCATTGCTGAGCCCTGTCGATGGCTTCTAGTCTGCTTTCTCAGTCCAATAGGCACGGAGTGGAATCGGCCGAGTAAGAGATGACAATTGTTCTAAGAACAATTAAAACACTGCAAATTTTCTGTCTGGAGGGAGGATGATAAATTAGGTACATCCCCTTACCCTATTTACCATAACTCAATTCGTAATAATTCAGCTTTTTAATAGTGATAAGAGAAGAAGAGATGGGCTTTGCCCCGGGGCAGTGTTCTTCTGCTGGTGAACTCACGTTCTTGCTGAGGTTTCCACCTGCAGGTAACAAAAGCCTTCACTTCACTGGTTTATGGGCTGACTTGCCACCTGCTGCTGTTTCTTACCATCTTAAAAGAATTTCTGGGTTCAGGCTGATTTATTTATTTTTTACTGTTTTCTTTATAACATTAAACTATTTCTATATTTTTATGCAATTCTTTTTGCATTATATTAATTACGCAATATTTTTATTACATTATTCGCACTTTTCTAGCCAATAATGAGTATTTCCAAGTAATACTGTTTAAAATCTGTTTCTTTGGAAGGCTTTTTGTGGCCTTTGGTTGTTTTTTTTCCCTAGAACTTATTCCTCAAACATCTATGGTTCTGAATTTGTGTTGATGATGAGTGGAATTAATGCCCAGGTAAGGAGAGTTTGCTTCCAGCTTTGCCAGGGCTTTAAGGATTGTTCCATCTTGTTTCGCTGAGCGAGAAATTATTGGTTCTCTTTGCCAGGAGGAACAGGTAAATATTCTTCATGTTGTAAAAAAGTGAATTTTTGTTCCCTGAGAGGTAAATGGTTTAGATGGATTAAATGTCACTTTTCTAGTACTGCGTGCATTAATTAAATTAAATAAAAAATAATAGTGCATACGTGGACACTTAAGGCAGGAAAAGAAGGAAATGTAAGGATCTGTTATATAGAAAATTCCATGTGTAAAAAAAGAATTGACTTTGATATTTTTATAGTGCTGACTGAACTAAGAGTAGTCTTAGAGTCTCCCTAAGTTTTACTCAGTAAGTGTGGGGTTAGAATGGGTAATTTCTGCCAGGGAAATTTTATTTTTTATTTTGAATGCTGAAGAGCAAATTATATTGTAGAAAGTAATTAACGTACAAAGATCTTGCAGTTGGGCCATATGATCTCTATGGTCCCTTCCAACTCTAAAAAAAAATTCAGTGAAAATTCAGTGAAAAACTAGAAAAGGTTTAGGTTGCCCAAATCGGTGTGCTGAAGCGAATCCCACTCCTCTTTAGGGATAAACTTGTAATTAATGGCTTCGCGTTGTAATGACGCGTCTGCAGACAGTCATGAAAACGCATGACTTTGATTGCACAGTGGAAAGGTGCAGTTGTGACAGTGACAAAACGCCTGTGTGAGGTGAGATTTAACCCCTGGTTCCCCAAGGGTGAGACCTTCAACCGGGGCAAGCTCCAGGACTGGTCTGGCAGGAAGGTAAGCCTTCGGTGGTAGCATCCATCCTCCACCAGCATCCATCCTCCACCAGCCATCTCGGGCTTTGGAGCTTGCCCAAGCCATGATAGCCCATACAGTCACGTTCACCTTGCAAGTCCCACCTCATAAGAATGACCCTTAATTACGCACTGTTGATGCATTGAAAAATCAGTCATTGTTTGCTGATGACAGTGCAGACTGGCTCTTGTAATAATATTTGTATGTCTCAGAGCCTGGTTGGGAAAATCTGACCTGCCTTCGCATGAAAATGCTATTTCTCTCTCTCTCTGAGTTTACCACAAGAGCTAAAACTTTACTCTGCAATTTTAAGTGTAGCTGGTGTGAAAAGGTGTGGGTTGGGATTATCTTAACCTCTAACTTATGTTCCTGCGTTATTTTTTGTGGTGTAACTATCTTGATTTTTTGCTTGCTCATTGAAGCCTGCTGGTGCGCACAGGGTCGGAGGGTTCCTTGCCATTTTTGTGGCTGAGAAGTAAGTAAAAATGATATATGTGTCTAGTTTAGTAAAATTTTTTCAACGCTTCAGTTCCATATTTATCATAGAACATGGCACTTCCAAATAAAATGCCAATTGCTATAATAAAACAAATCCTGACAAACAACTTATCAGCAGAGAATTCTTGCTTTACATACCAAAACTTATTTGCTATTTTGAATTTCTCCTGTTCTGATTTTATACTGCTTTCTAAGGCTAAAGAATGTCTCGATTAGAAGAAATACTCATAAAAGCCAGTTTAAATTTAATGCATATTAGATCTAGTTAATTCTTTTTGCTTTCTTTATTTTGAGCTGATAATCATGCAAATGAAACCTAGCAAAAATATTAAAAAAAAAAATCTTTCTAGAAATATTAGACTCACCTTAATGCGAAAGATTAAAAAATAAATAGCAATAATGTAGCTATTGCTTTTATTATCCCACCAGTGAGATTGGTTTTTCTCAAACATCTAAGCTTACATTCTCCCAGCTTTCTCCTTCCTTTTGCTACTACTTATTAAAGCTTTTCAGAACCTTGCTGATGGAGGGGTTACTTGGTCATGAATGACAAAATACCATCCTTGGAAAGGTGATGGAAAAACTCATCCTGGATGTCATCTCTAAGCACGCAGAGGAAAAGAAGGTCATCAGGAGTGGTCAGCATGGATTCACCAAGGGGAAATCATGCTTGACCAAACTGATAGCCTTCTACAATGGCATGACTGGCTGCGTGGGTGAAGGGAGAGCAGTGGACGTTGTCTACCTCAACTTCAGCAAGGCTTGTGACACTGTCACCCATAATGTCCTCATAGGTAAGCTTAGGAAGTGTGGGTTAGATGAGTGGACAGTGAGGTGGACTGAGAACTGGCTGAGTGGCAGAGCTCAGAGGGTTGTGGTCAGCAGTTGCAGAGTCTAGCTGAAAGCCTTTCTTCTGCTGCGATTAATTGGGCTAAATTAAAACAAAACAATGATAAGCTGTACTAAGTTTAGACAAAGCAACTGGAGTTACTTCTGATAAAATGGCTTGCTTTAACTAATGGTATTTCAGCCGGTAAATGTTTAGCTGATAATTCAACAGTTCCTTTAATTTGCCTGCTGGACCTGAACTTGCGCTAATACTTTCAGAATGGCTATTTATTGTTTCATATTGATTATAGTATTAGGCTACCAACCTAGAACTAAGCTTGTTGTAGTTTGGCTGCACTTGTTTTGTTCGGTTTTATGTTGTTTTGTTCCTTGGTTTGAAATCCTTCTTGCCTTCAGCCCAGATGTACATGAAGCCACTGAGATAGAAGAGATTTAAGCAAAATCCAGAGTGGCACTTCACTGCCTCATCGGGGAGTGTTCTCCCAGAACCTTTAGACCTTGACAGTTTTGATCATAGGCTGCATGTCCTAGCTTGGGGTTCAGTTTTCACGGAATCACGGAATTGTCAGAGTTGGGAGGGACCTCTAGTCCATCTAGTGGGAAAGGGCAGCTGCTCAGAAGTACACCTGAAGTTCACAAAGCAGCATCAAGCCTATGCGTTACTTTGGGAAGAGGCTGGAAGGCTGTACGTTGAGCAGTGGCAGGAGGACCAAGGAGGAGGCAAAGTGGGATGGTGAGTGTGCAGCCTGGGAGGGATGCATCTGCACTGGTTGGTGGTGGGGTGAGTGCTTGCACCTGTAACTGTCTTTGCAGGGCACTATCACCTCATAGAATCACTTGGGGTTGGAAGGGACCTCTGGAGATCATCTAGTCCAACCCCCCTGCCAAAACAGGTCCACTCAGAGCAGTTGCACAGGAACACATCCAGGTAGGTTTTGAATGTCTCCAGAGAAGGAGACTCCACCCCCTCTCTGGGCAGCCTCTTCCTCTGCCACCCTCATATAAAAGAAGTTCTTCCTCATGTTTAGGTGGAACTTCTTATGTCCAAATGTCCCATTTCCTCTTGTCTTGTCCCTGGGCACCACTGAAAAAAGGCTGCCCCCATCCTCCTGACACCCTCCCTTTAAGTATTTATAAACTTTGATCAGATTCCCCTTCAGCCTTCTCTTCTCCAGACTAAGAAGTCCCAGGTCCCTCAGCCTCCCCTCATAAGAGAGATGCTCCAGGCCCCTCATCATCTTTGTACCTCCTATGGAAGAGAGCAAGGGTTTGCTCTTGGCCCATAGCCTTGGTTAGCAGCAGCAGCTGAGCACAAGCTTCACCATGAAGAACATGAGGTTAAAACAGGGAGGATAGAGAAGAAAAGGGGTGGTGTGAGGAAATGAGGTTTGGCGCTGCCTAGGAGTTTAATTTGTGATCTAAATGGTGAAGTACAGCGTGTGCTTCTCAGCTTTGTAGATGACATCATGCTGGCAATGAGAGCAGAAACATCAGAGGATATGGATTGAATTTGAAATGGCCTTGATGAATCAGGAAGAATGCCCTGAAGACCTCAGAGATGCTCAGGCTCGGTGCTGAGGTGGAAATAGTGAGCTACACACAGCTTCAGGAGGGGACCCGAGGTAAGGAGACTTTGCAGTGTCTTAGGGGAAAGAAAGAGCATGTGACAAAGCTGGAAAATGAGTGGTGGAAGGAAAGAAAAAGGTAATTACCATGTTTAGTGACTCAGGGTAACCTGAACTGGAGGTAACTGCTGTGCTTAGCTTTCATCTTACTTTCAACATGTTGTGACCCCACAAGCTTTATTATGAAGATAAGTGGAGCGACAGATAAACTAAAGATAAGCTAAATCCTTTTGTAGGTGTTGTTGCACCATGGATCAGACTGTGTCCCAGAACCCGGTTTCATCAGCATTTCTCAATTCTCACTGAATAAAAAAATCTGACTGGATTTACAAAACACAAGCAATTTTTTCTCTCACAGCAAAGTAGAAACCTTAAGCCTTTGATGTCTTTTTCCATGGTAATGTAATTAAAAAAAAATATGAATCAATACCTCAACAAATATAGATAGTTTTAAAGACAGTGTACTGGGAATGTGTGGCTCAGACCGCCCAGAAGCAACCATTTTGATCAACTTGTCAGATTAGATACAAATAGATATAATTTTATTTAGAGCTGCTCCCTAGCTAATTTGGCATGTGGATGTCTGCTAGGTCCCAAAATTGGCTCATGAGGTTTGTCCGAGGAGCTCCCCATCAGAGGATGCAGCCGCAGCTGTGGAAGTTCTCTCTTGCAGTGCCTTGGGTGGCTTTGGGTGCTTTTGTGCTGGGGGACTGTGGTGGTTGGGAAATGCAGCCCTGGCCACTTCCCAGACCGCACGTCAGTGATGTGGGTCACAAATAAAAAGGGTTTCACGCCCTGCCGAGCTCCCCGGAGGTTCCTCATTTCTGCTGCTGAAGCAGGCAGCTGGCTTTCTAAGACCTGAAGAAATCAAACAGGTTTAAGGGCTGGAAGGCGAGGCTTCAGGAGATGAGCCAAGGGGTTTGGAGGATGTCTCTCCTTGTCCCTCTTTGTGGCACTGCAGGATATAAAGGTATCTGGGACCAAAGAAGAAAGAGAACCAGAGGATCACATGGGGTTGGAAGGGAGTTCTGGAGATCATCTAGTCCAACCCCCTGCCAAATCAGGTCCACCCAGAGCAGGTCCCACAGGAACATGTCCAGGTGGGGTTTGAATGTCTCCAGAGAAGGAGACCCCACCATCTCCCTGGGCAGCTTGTTCCAGGGCTCTGCCACCCTCACAGGAAAGAAGTTCCTCCTCATGTTTAGGTGGAACTTCTTATATTCACTGGGAAACAATGAAAAGAGTCCAGCTCTATCCTCTTTCAATCCACCATTTAGATCCTTGTCAGCATTGATAAGGTCTCCCCTCAGCCTTCTCTTCTCCAGGCTAAAGAGTCCCAGCTCTCTCAG
>JAOQGH010000001.1:75601144-75629528 GCA_025769975.1 Gallinago jamesoni
AGATCCTTCTCCTCAGTAGTGCTTCCCAGAAGATCCATCCCTAACCTGTACTGGTGCCTGGGGTTCTTCCTCCCCAGTTGCAGGACCTTACATTTGCTCTTGTTGAACCTTTTCAAGCTGGTTTACCTGATTAGTCTGTTCACTGCTGACTTTGTCCTTGCTGACTTAATCTTTCTTAGAATTTTTTTTTGGCCTGTCCTATCTGGCAGCCCTTAATTTATCAACAAAGTTTCCCTGGAGGTGTTAAGTGGTAAAAAACTTTCCAGAGACCTCCATAGGCAAGTGACTGGTCTCTTTTCCCAGACCAACTGTCACATCAACCTCTGCTGAGAGGGGAGAAATAAAACATGCCAGGATGATCAATAATCATGGCTTGTGAAGAAAAGACTAACTCAAGGAAAAATTTCCCCTTAAACTCAGTGTTGTGTAAATATAGTAATTGTTGAATAAGGTACTGCCATTCACGCTTCCAAGCAGCGAAACTTTTATTTGTAACTCTACAATTACAAATGCTAGTCTTTACTATTTCTAGTTGTAATATTATTTTCTGTAGTTCCCCAGATGAAAAGTCTTATTTTTTGAAGGCCTGAGGCAATGAGAAAGAAGAAGATACATTTAAATCCACCTTCCTTCCTCTGCCGTGCAAGAGCTTACTGTGACGTCCTTGTCAAGGTGTAACTGGCAGAGTCGCTGGGGTCCTGATCCATCCTTTTGGGGGCTTTTCAGTGTCTTGGACTGCAGGTAGTGTCAGAAACGTGACAAATGACACTGGCAAAGCACCAGCAGTACAACCAGCCTGGAGACATTCAAGGTGAGGCTGGAGGAGGCCCTGGGCAACCTGGTCTAGTTGAGGGTGTCCCTGTGACTGCAGGGGGGTCGGACTAGATGGCCTTTGAAGGTCCCTTCCAGCCCAGATGATTCTATGATAGCCAAAAAACTGCGTTCCTCAAATCTTGCCCGTTCTCTGATTACATTTACTGCTCTAAGTGCAGGCAGAACCTCTTCCTACAAACTTTTTTGCTCTTTCTGCTGGCATTTCCTCCAGCCCTGATTTCTCTAACCAGTTTACATACGTTCGGTCCAATTAATTATGTTGCACTTTGGCAGCAGATTTCCCCAAGTACTTTCCTAAGGCGGTGGTTCCCAAGGGGTTATTCTCTCTGGAGCGATTATGAGCCCAGCAGCTCGTTTCTGGAGAGGAGCAGCTTGTGCTGAGAAAAGTGAATCCAAACCACAGAAGCTGGATCACCAGCTGAGGTGGGGGATTTCTGTCGAGGGTCCTCTGCAAAGCTCTCTGCATACCCTGTTCAGGGAAAATAGGGAATAGGGTGGAGTGGGTTTAAAAGTTAATTTCTTCCCTGGCCTTGAATTGAGTTCGGTGCAGACCGACCGAGCTCTGTGCAGGTAGACTCTCCCTCGTGTCACAGCAAGCCCTGTCGGCAGACCTTCATCTAGGATGTTCTTTTTTTCACTCCCTCCTCTTCCTCAGTGGTACCTGAACACGTACCGGGACATAGACAAGGCCAGTGGGTAGGGATGCAGAATAATAATGGTATTAGAGGTGATTTCTTGTGTTGTGCTTTGTTTTGGTGGCCTTAAGGGAATCATTACTAGGTGGCTTTTCAAAAGCAGCTTCAGAGTTATTGCCTTGAGACTCTCTTGCCTAAACTGCGATCCGGGTCATTTTTACAGAAGCTGCATTTCTTTGATGTGGCTTTTACATCTGGGTCTGAAGCTTACATGATTAGCAGCGGAGCGTGCCTTGTTTCCCTGGAAGGAGAAAGTCACCTCCGAGGTGATTGCAGTGCAGGGAGTTTGTATCATCAGGTCACTTCTAGCAAGAGAAAAGGATGAGCTTGTGGCCCTCTCCTGGCTCCGAGTGGGACATTCAACTGACTTTTTGCTTCCTTTGCTTTGGTTTCCCATTCAGTAGGTAGGGTGTGAATGATGGAGTCCAGAAACCCACTTTGTCCCTGTGCCATTGCACTTTTCAGAGTTAAAGAAGCTTGTTAAAAAGTGAGACCTGTGAGGTCTGGTCTTAATGAATATAACAGGAACTTCTGGTTGTCCTTAGTCAAGGGAGATGAGGACAGTTGCCTGAGATCCCTTCCCTTGAGGCCTGGTGCTTCTTCTATCATCTAAGCTACGGTGTATCAGCCAAGGGTTGGTTGTCCTACATTATTGCATCGTTTTCCTCCTCCCTGATTTGCTTCTCTTAGAAAATGAATAGTAACACAGTTTCCCTACTTTACTTAATTGATTATTTGGCTTGATAATACTATGTCATCAGAATGTCAGAAGAAAAGCTTTAAATATTGAAGTCTGCAGGTTGACCTTTAAGTCTTTGTTCTTTACAATGAATTTGAACTTTTCTTGCTGATGGCTTTAATTCACTGATGCATTTTAATGGAAAATAGATATTTTTTTTTTCTCCCCAAAAGATCACATTTACATAAAAATGGAAAACGCTATTTTAAGAAAAGATTTGCTAACAAAATGAAAATGATGTCTTGATGTATGCCCTTGGTTTCGGGTTTTGAAATTACTTTCATTAAGGAAAAGCTCATCATAATGCTATGACTCCTTCTCTAATTAAACTCTTAGCTGTATTGCAAGGAGAGGTGATTACTAGTCATTATCTATTCTTGCTTTACGGAAGACCAACATCATGAGGAGCATTCTCTGTCCTTAATTTTCATAACTACTGAGGGCTGAAAGGCTTAGCCACTATTTACTCCCTAAAAACAAACAGAACCCAGAAACCAACAAACAAAAAACCCTCAGCATCCTTCTGTTTTCTTATTGGACTGGAACACGTAATATAAATCTTACAAAGCCTAGAGCGAGGCTGGCAAAATGCCATTCTGATGAAAGAGCATCATTCTAAAGTCAATACCAAATGCCCCGAAGAGTGCCATTAACTTGAAAAGAAGGATGAAAAAAAAAAAAAAAATTTCTGTCTAATCTGAACAGTGTGGGTCAGATTTTGTTTCTCATGATAAACTGCTGTTAGGTGCGACTGGAATAAGGTTGTGGTGGCTGTAGCAGTGGCACCATGCTTATGCAAAGGTTGAGACAAAGCCATACCTTTTATCTGGAGTCCTTCAGTGCCAACTGGGCAGCAGCTCCCCCCCCCTTTTTTTTTTTTTTTCTCTCCTTACCTCTACTTTTGCTTTAGCCTACGTTAAAGAGCTCTGGACCATCAAGTGGTTATGTAGGAACTGAGAAAGGTCAAGCTCAGCCTTCTTCTCTCCTCACAGTGAAGCTGTGGTGACCCAGTTCCCTTCTAATCTTGGTCCACAGACACCTAAGGTCCTCTTTGGACCATCCTCTCTTTCTTCCTCTTCTCTGATACAGAAGTTGTTCTTAGCATAGATTTATAATTTTCAAGAGGTGTGTTGTGGGTTGGGGAGAAAGGAAATTTGGGAGCTGCATGACTTCCAGAAGAACGTGGAGAATGTGAAGTTGGTGGAGCAGCACTATTACTGCGGTTGGGGCCAGTGCCAAACTGGCTGTTTTGGGAAAGAGGTGCCTTCGAGAAACATAATGGTGTGGACTTGGCCCTAGTGGTGTTGTGAGCCAAGTCCTCTTGCCTGCAGCAGGGGATGAGACCTGCAGAATCTGTGGCACCCACGTATTTTATTTTAATTTTTTTAATACATATATATGTACACATCAATACAACACACAGACACAAGTTTTTTTTTATGTCTGTTTAGCCTGTGTCATTGAAGAGGTGTTGCCATCTTCATCATTGCCTCTGCGTGCTGTGTGTTCCAGGAGACCACTTCTACCACAGTGTTTAGGAGAAATTGGCCAACAGATGATGAGCAAAAGGCTGCTTGCATGATTGTTTATATGGTAGGAAGAAAGACTTCTCTCTCCAGAATTAGTCATATGTTCTAAATACCTCCTCAGTCTTCATGCCTTTTTTTTTCACACTTGGTCTGGTTGTTTATTGTTTTGCTTTTTATCGAAGTATTCTTAGTTTCTCAATTTGTTTTCTTTTTAAAAATGCCTTTTGGAGAAATGTAAAGGAAAATATATTTGTGGTTTGGTAAAATAAGAGCAAGATGACGAACATTTACAACAAATATGATTTTTGGAAAGAAATTATTAAAGCGATTTATGACTTTTTATGACAAAAAGCATTTTTATCAATAATATATGGTGAAAGTATTTCATGGTTTGCTTTTTGATAAATGATTCTTTTGAGAATTTGTAAGGTTGTTTTTTTTTTTTAATTTTATGATAATGAAATGTGTTTGTCTTGAATAGTGTTGGGCAGAAACTGAAAAATAAGAAGCCATCCACACTTACAGTCTCCAAGTGTCGGTCCCCCACGGCCCCCTTGGAATTTAACAACAGACATTTTTTGAAAGGCATTTTAACCTCTAGCGTTCAAAATAATGCCTGAAAAAAGTATTTTGACCAGTCCTGTCTTGAGGCATATGTATAATAGATATATTATTTCATACATTTGCACCTAGGCACATACACACGTATATATTTATAAGACTCAGAAGTTTCTGAAAACGAGAATATTGCATGGAACTGCAGTTGCTAGAATTAAAATGAGATAATTAAGAGTTTGTGCTTGGCCCTCAGGGTGACTGACCCCGCTGTGCTCCCGCTGAGCGCTGGAAGAAGCTCAGGTAATTTGCCTGCGGTGAATCTCCACGAAGTGCTGGGGGGACGAGCCAAGCTCCAGGAGACCAGCTCGAGGAGGTGAGTGGACTGGGGGTAGGTTTTGCTGTCTACACGTGTTTGGAAACGGACTTGCTGCATCTGTTGAGGGAACAGAAACGTTTTGATGTCGGGCTCTTCCGATGCAGACAGCTAGAACTGTTTACTAGACTAAGGCTTTAATCTTCAAATATAAACAAAAGTTGGGTCTTTTTTTGCCTGAAGATTTGATAGAGGAGTCCCCTGAGGGATGTGGCATTGTCTTTATCTACAAATACACTGATGATGTGCCTGAAATCACGCCTTGAGACAGTGTCTTTGCTTTGACAGCTGGGGATTTTGGGCTATTGAAGTTCCCAACGGTGAAGATTTTATTTCAGCAAGAAAGGTACTTTGGGTGGTTTGTTTTTTTTTTTTTTTCTTTCTCCCCAGAATAGGAAAACATAAGAACTGCTCTACCTGTAAAACAACCAACCAACCAACTTTCCAGTTAGCCCTGTTATTGAAGGTGATTTAATTATCTTACTGTTCTTCTGCCTCCAAATGGCCTTGGAGAAATCATTTGAAGTGCAGTGAATTGTTTGTGATGGAGTCAGAACGTCCTTGGCAATCCTGAGTATTGCTAGATTAAGAGCTTAGCCAAAAGCCTGGAGTAGTGTTTTGTATGCTTCTTGGAAACACACATAAATTATGATTATTTCCTTCCCCACATCCGTTTCTGCAATAATATCCTTAAACATTTCTTGCTACATGGTCTTGAGGTGAAAGCATACTGTATTTCTCTGCACTTTAAAAACTTTTTATGAGAGAAGAGCATTATGGTGTTAACACCAAGTGGAAAATAAACTCCTTATCTTGAAAAACAAAGAATTTGGGGGACTGTTGTCAGGTGCAAATGGTATGTTGTTCAAGGAGTTGGTTGAGTTATTACCAGTTTGTCCTCGATGAAGCCCTGTCCCTCTCACCTTCTGGAAGACACTTACCAGAGATGGAGCCTTTCAGGTAATACATATCTGGGTTAAACTCTCGCCCTCATTACTTTAAAAAAGTTGGGATTTTTCCCCCCTCCTTGATTTTCCCTCTCCTTGCTGTGCAGCAGGTCCTTGTGCTGGCAGATGTGGTGCAGATGTAGCCTGTGCCAAACTGCAGTGCCCCTCTCCTTTAGCAGCTCAAGCCCGATGCAAAGCGAACCATGGTTTTAAAATATTTTGTTTTATTAAATGTTTAAAATAACATAAACATCATATTAACAATTTTATGGCTGAGGTTCTCATAATTTGTGACTTTACCGTTTTATCCGATTTGAGAGCTCAAAAGATTACACCTTAACATTAGAAACTTTGTAATTAAGGTTTACAACAGTAAGTTGTCTCATAGCTAACAAGAGAATAGAAATAGCAGATAGACCCATATAAATTTCGGACAGTGGGAGAATACGTGTTTTACTATAAACTGTGGGTTTGCCAAGATTATTTAAGAACAAGAAACCTTTTACAAGCAGTTTCGTGTCAATCTGAGCAAACCGACTCAATTCATAGTTGACTTTTAAGCAATAGAGAAAAGTGGGATAGCACATCTTTGATTATTCCCCAAATACGTGGGTTTTTTTTTTTTTTTTGTGTTTTGTTTCGTTTTTAATTCTCTTAAGCAAGTCTGTACCACCTTCCTAGCGATATTTAGCACCATGTAATGGGATATTCACCGTTCAGCTTCTGGGGAAGGTACAGTGTGTTATTTATTCTGCGTAACATAAAGGGTCCAATTGTAATTAAGGTTCATCCTTGCTTTCTGCGGTAGAACGTCAACGCTGGAAGAGCAACAGCATGCTTTTTGGACCATGAAGCTGTAGCTTATTTACAAAGAAAAGAATGACACCCCCCCCTCCCCTCCTCCCTCTCCCTTCCCTCTTTTCCCAGTTGCTTATTTGTGATGAGGATTGGATTAACAGTACTACAGGTCAGGTTCCCTTTAGGCAGGAAACTAAGGTGGGTTTATAGTCACATCGTCTCAAACCGAAGCAGAACGGTGCAGACCGAACAAGCACGGCCTGGAATTTCAATATTTTTACCCTCTCTTGCAGGAGAAGACTGGTGGTGAAAGATGTGACTGCAGGCAGGGGCACACACAATCGCGTTTTCTGAGAAAAAGGTAAAAATAAGAAATTCATTGAGGAGGCGAGCAAGGTGCCAACACCCTGCAGCGTACCGGTACGTCTGTCACCCTCCCACCTCTACCAGGAAAGAATGGTATTTTTTTTCTTAACAAAGTTATCCAGATAGAGGGTGGAGGGGTGAGAAATTTTATTTTATTTTATTTTATTTTTTTGCTAACAGACACGCTGGAGATAAACAGCTTTGGTTGTCAGTCAAAAGGCAGTTTGAACTCAGGTTAGTTTTAGGGATTTGGTTTGTTGTTTTTTTTTTTTATTATGGTAATAAAAAAAAAAAAAAAGAGAGAAAAAAAAAATATATACTTTTCAATTGCAAGCTTATGCCCATTGATTTTTGCAAGTGAAATTATATTCAGGGTTTCACTGCTTTTGCAGTTGATGGCTAGAGCCTGCAGAGCAGGTGTATGTGCATAGCATCAGCAAAACCCTGCGTCGGGTCCACGTTGGTTCTCTAGCAGCGAGGCAGGCTTCCCACACCGCCAGGGGGTAGGTGCACCCTGCAGGTTCCTAGGGTACAAAAAAAAAATCACAGCAGATAATCCCATTGTACTGTCTCGTGGCAGATATTTTCCTTTGCCCTCTGAGCAGCATGACACGCCGTTCTCTAACCCTGCCTGATGGTGGCTGGGGGAAGGGGAGAGGAACCTTTCCGTTCACACATTTCGTCACGAGAAACCAAACCCGTGACAAAATGCTGCCGGAGCTCTTCCCCGACTCCTGGGGAGGCAGAGTGCTCTGAGTTTTGGCTGCTCATCTGTCTCTGATCCCTCGAGTAGCTCTCTTGGCTCGGTTGAGCTGGATGCTCTGTGCCCAGCAAGGCCTCTGCTGTCTGTGAGCAGAGGCTGCAGGAATCCTCCTCCTCCTCCTCCTCTCTCCTCCCCACAGCACTAACCGTGCTACCTCTGTAGGAAAAAAAACACCCAAAAACAACCTCCAAACCAAAAAAGCTTCAACCTTACAGGTGCTAAAAGCTCCAGCCTTTAGCCATGAGTAATATCCTGAATTGTTCACGTTAATTTGAGCACGGTTGCCACAGGAGCTCTGATTTAACTAGCGACTGTATTTGGCTTTGCTTTTGTCCAAAGCTTGTGAGTATGCACCAAAAAGCAAGGGCTAGAACAGGGAGGAAAAGAAATGGCTGTCACTTGGTGTCTCCTGTCTCCTTTCAGCTATTTTCCCCCAAATTTGGGTTTCTTCAGAGCAAACACAAATACACGGAGGAGCACGCGGTAAAAGACCAAAGGTAAGTCACTGCTTGAGGTGAGAACAACTTCTTGTGCCACCTCCAGCTTTCCACGATGACACTCGCAACTAGCACCCAAAGGCCATCGCCATGTGTCAGCCTCAGCCTTGAGGTTTTCCTGAAACATTTCTGTGGATCAGGCAACCACCTGAAAACATCTCCAAGCCACCAGAAATGAATTAAAGATGCCAGGTTTTACTGCACGTTATATCTGTGTTAAGGAGACCGTGGTGCCACCATTGCTCTGACTAGAACCTGAAGCACCTTTTTTGCCTGGGCACAAAACCAGGTTGGAATATGCTCATGGTGAGAGAAGATACATCTCAGAGGTGTTGGGACAATAGAGCCTGTGCAAATCATGGTGAACACCTAGAGGTGTGTGTGGGACCTGCCTGGCATGACCAGCACTGGGGAAGGGAGGGCAGGAGACTTCACTTGTAGTAGCTCTGGTCTTCATCACTCAGCTGGTGTAGGTGTAGCAGGTCTGCGGTATTTTACTTTTTCTGCAGTATTTTGAGTTTGTGTGTCTCTTGTGCACAGCATAACGCCTCCAACCCTCTTAGCTGCTGCTTCTCTCTGCATGTAAGGCAGGCTCGTAAAAAGACATCTAGGATAGGAGTTCAATTTTTTTACCTGCTTTTTTTTAATGCATTTTTTATTTTTTATTTTTTCAAAACCACCTGCAGTTTTGTTTTGCTTTTCAGCCTTTCCTAAGGAGAAGACTGGCAGCTGGCTGATCACCTGATGGTTTACTCGAGGGAACACAACCTTCCTAGAGGTAGCCCTCCAGCAACCTGCCTCGCTCCACCAAGGTGGCCACCTCCTTCACAGAGCCGAGTCCAACGCAGCTGCCCTTCACCCTGGGCACTGCCACGGGAGAGCTGTGGGTGAAACATCTTGTCCCCAGTGCCCAAACCCATAGCTCCCAGTTTCTCAGGCTCCCAGTTTCTGCGGTGTCACAAAGAAGCCCGCTCCGCCAGCTTGCTGCAGTTGGAAGTAAGTACAGCTAACCACCCCTACAGCTCCACTTTCAAAGTATGTTTTCAAGGCAAAAGCTTAAAAGATTTGCGTCTTTGTCAACTGGGTACTTGACCTACTTGAGCACAGATCAGAAGTAATGTGTGACAAACACAGGGGCCTTTGCCAGGGAATGGTTTGGGACACGGTTTCTCTGGTCGGGTCCTGCTGCCGGCATCTTTTGGCAACTGCTTGACAGTAGACCTCTGGGGCACGAGGGGGAAGATTCATCCCTTGCACCTTTAGAAAGACTTTTGAACTAGCTTGGAGATCTAGGATATAAATATACTGTCATCCTAACTTACTCGTTCCTGCCCTGCCAAAAGCAAGTATAATTTTTGAAGAATGCCAGCTTTGTTAAATACTCTGCTATTCTCATTCCTCCAAAGAGCAACTGTGTCATCTTTTATTTTTTTTATTATTTTTTTTGTGATGCAGCATTACTTTTTCAGAGAGCTGGCATGACACAAGACTAGAGAAAATGGATGCTGCATTGTTTCAAAAACTAGCTGCTTTAAACTCTGGTAATCTTAAAGTGCTTATTCAGTGTTATCTGAATAAAAAATATTCCAGTATTAGATTTGACTTTGGAAAGCTGATAGCATGATAAATCTGTTGCTGTTGCACTAAGGCCATTGTTGCACCAGCTACTTTAAAGAAGGCTCTCTCTTTCTCTCTCTCCCCTCAGAGGAATTCATACTTCAGTAGGTGACACAAGTGTCTCCAATGGCCATGAGCGTTAGGAAGATCCTTGGGTTCCTTTCTAAACTGCAATGATGTAGGACAAAATGCATTGCCTTCACAGTGCATGATTCTTCTTACACAGAAGTCAACAAAACCTTTCCTATTTTCAACGAAAACAAGTTTCAGACTTTTTAATTCCTACCTACAGGAGCGGCAGTAGAACTGGCCTGATGGGATGTCCTCCATCCATGTCTTTACACTTTATTTGCCAGTGGAAGTGCTCAACTGCAAAGTGATTTAGCTGTAACGAAAGCTTGAAGGACAGTAAGGATCAGGCTGGTTTTGAGCTACAGAGAAAGAAGTTTTCTGCAGACAACAGGAAGGAGGAAAAAGACCTATTCTTCAAAAATATTGAAGAGTTTCTTGATTCTTCTTCTATCTTTTAAGAAGTCTCCTCTTTGTTCTCAAGTAAATTGAGCATTTTTCAAGCCAAAAAAAATGTTCCAAGCACATGTGAGAAATGCAAGAACAAGGTGTTTTAATAGACTGGAAACTTAACCACACAAAGAAAAAAACACCTCTCCATAAGAAAGCAGCATGGGTGAGTAGGTACTTGAATTCTATGCACGTCTTCAGTTATGGCTTGAAAGTATCAGTCCTCAGTAGCAATCTAAGACAAGACCTGAAAACTGTTCAGTGGCCTGGTGTAACAATCTTTTTCCCCCTTTAATTTTGAAAACTGAAAGAGTGAAATCATGTTTTTCATTAAGTACCATTTCACTGAATGAGAATGAGTGAATAGCCTCTTTAGGAGAACCTCTTACAAGTTAATAACCTTGGCGGCGGCGTTCTTTGATGGCATCCTTTTCTTCCGAGGTTGTATCCTTTAAATTTGCCTCTTTTGAGGAAGAAGATGGGATTAAGATAGCCTAGGTAGTACATGGGAAGACAATGACTTTGGTTAATCGTTACTCTTACACATCAGGCTCTAGATGAATGGTTCCAGCTTGACCTGTTCCTAAAGCTTCAGTTATGGCTTTAAAAATTGGCCTGGTCCTATGGAAGAAAGACCACCATGTATTAAAGCATTAGTTAAAATTAAAAAAAGGTGAACGTATAAGAGTGCACAATAAATGCAGGCTGCTGTTGGAGGGAGTGGATTTTTCTGCTACTTTCAGACCCCGATGCCCATAGTTGTTGATTAGAGGAGACGGTGGTCCTTCTGGAAGAGACCGGTTGCTGATGGGTGGCTTCAGTGCCTGAGGGTGCTGGACGCCCTGAAGTAGGAAAGGAACTTGTAGCAGAGGCTCACCACAAAGTACCAGATGTTTCGAGCCATCTGTGACCTTGCAATGAAAATGCGCCAGATGATCACGAGGAGGGTGGTGTTGAACGCGTATCGGATGTTCCTCAGCCTGAGAAAGGGAGAGAGGCATCTTATGGAGAAAGACAGAACCAACAAAAAGCTTAGCAGCTTTCTTCATTACCTAAGGGCAATTTTGTAAGAAATCCTGTTTATAAGTGGCCCTCGGGCTGTTTCTTATTCCTGTTGTGAAGACACTGTGCCCAAGATGTCCCTACCATCTTGCCAAGGACTGTGTTGAAGTTACAGTGTAGTGAGTAGGTAATGAGATGGGTGGAATGCCTACATTGCAAGTGTCTCTTGTTCCATGTACTGTCATTTCAGACAAGAAGAGACAGTGAGGTCATACTGAGAGTTGTTTTTTTTTTTTTAATGACAGTCTAGCTCCACTACCTTCTGCTTTGATTTGCTATATTGGCTACTTTTTTACTTAGTAGGAGTGGTGACAGGCTGGAGGACCTCTGCAGGAGCTGATAAGGTTCTCCTTTTTGGTTGAAACCTTGCCTTTAATGTTGGCAAATTACTCAGTAGTCATAAACGGTCTTCAGTTTTGCAGTACTGCGGCACTGGAGATTTAGGGTTGGGGTTTGTTTTTTTTACACCATATATTTAAATGGGATTACTGGGTCTTTAAGATGCTAATCATCTTGTCCTCTTTCTGCCAGCAAAAACTTAGGCAGTTCTCCAATTCTCACTTCCCCAGTGTCAGACCAAGGGAAGAAAGCTTCATGCATAACGTGGCCAAGATTAGTTTAATTTTATTAAAGGTCCTTGTTTTGTTTTTTGTAAATTTTATCACTGTGCTCTGCCACACTGCCTATTTGGGCCATCAGGCAGTTCTTCACCTGTTACAGAGGTTCTTCTAAATCCTTTAAAAATGACCCATGAACAAAGAACTCGTTTAGGAGTCCTTGCTATGGCAAAAGGCTGTTGTATGCTTCTAGCATTTACAGGGCACAAAAATGGTTTTCTTAAAGGAAAAAACCAGGGTCTTACTCCAAGGGAGTTGCCCTTTCTCCTTTTGCCTGCACTTCTCAGGAAAAGGGCTGGAGAAGATGGGAGGAGCAAAATTTTAACTGAACAGGAGAAGGACAATCTCAAATTGCTCATTCAGATGCCCTTAAACTGTCACCACGGACTGAATGCACAAGCTCTCCACCAATTTTGGAGAATTTTTTGCTCATTCTCCCCAAGGACTTGGAAACTTAAACTTTAAAGGGAAATTTAAAATCATACAACTGCTTAAAGTTTTTATGCAATGTCTTTGAATTGCTAAAAACTTCTAGGAGCTTCACAAAATCTAAATCTGACCCTTATTTTTCTATTTCTATTTCTGACCCTTTCTTAGGAAGGGATAATAACTAGCCCCTGATTGCTAGTGTCATCAAAAGTCCCTTTTTTCTTCAGCGTGGAGAAATAAAACACTGACAGCCCTCTCCCCTAAGAAATAAGCTATGCTATGTTTATCTCCGTATTATTCAACGACACTTATTGCAATGTAAATAATAGAATCATTTTCTTCAAAAGCCACTCAAGGTACCCAGGAAACCTTGTCCTCGTCACTGGTTATGACTTACTTTCTTAAGTGCTGCTTTGCTGCTGGAATGCCAGCCATGTCCTCATTTAGCAAGTACTTCTTAGCACCTAGGCAGTAGCTTTCGATGTATTCTGACCAGTGCAGCTGACGAACATCAAAGTTGTATAACTGGAATTTAAAGACAAAGAGCAGAAATTAAATGCCAGAGTTGAAAACAAGTTCACTTTAAGCATCGATTCTCCATTGACCTCCGTTCCTAACAAGGCCCCCTCTCTGAAGTTCCTAAAGCCATGAAGTTTCCAAGAAGACAGGGGCAGACTGTATTTCACAGCCGTTGATTAATATCTTACCCAGCTGGGAATTTGGGTAAAGCAAGCAGAAATTTAGTGCTAGCTGGCAGAAAATAAAAAGGTAAGTTTCCTTTCAGGTGGCAATTTTTGCATAAATACACGTATTTGTACACACACATACATAAAACCACCAAATCCTGGAAGAAAAATGGAATTCCACCCAGGTAAATGGAATCATCTGGAAAACTCCATGCAGTTTTTAATGTGTCACTAGAATTATGTATAAATAAATGAATTGGACAGTGAATCAACAGGCGCTTCTGCGGTAGTTTTACTCTGTGCTGCATTCTCTCTCAGTGGCTAGATAAACAAGAGTCCAAGAAATGGGTCACTCTGCTCTTTGGCATCAAAAATTCTCATGGTAGGGCTAATGACCCCAGGAAATTTCAAAAGTTGATACTGGAAAAATTGTTAGTAAGCTCACAGAATTGCCTAGGTTGGAAGGGACCTTTAAGATCATCTAGTCCAACCATCAACCTAACTCTGACATATCTCCAAGTGCTACGTCAACCCGTCTCTTGAACACCTCCAGGGATGGTGCCTCCACCACTTCCCTGGGCAGCCCATTCCAAGGCTTAATAACCCTTTCAATGTAAACATTTTTCCCAATCTCCAATCTGAACATCCCCTGGTGCAACTTCAGGCCATTTCCTCTTGTCCTATTGTTTGTTTTTTGGGAGAAGAGACTGACAGCCCCTGGCTACACCTTCCTTTCAGGGAGTTGGAGAGAGCGAAAAGGTCTCCCCTCAGCCTCCTTTTCTCCAGGCTGAACACCCCCAGCTCCCTCAGCCTCTCCTCATCAGACTTGTGCTCCAGACCCCTCACCAGCTTTGTTGCCCTTCTCTGGACCCACTCCAGCATCTCAATGTCATTTTTGTGGCTGCCCGTCTATAAGAGCAAAGAAAGAAATTGTAAAGAGAAAGAGGTCTAGTTATACAGATTTTGGTTTTTTTTTTTAATGAATGAATGAATTGATTGGCGTTTCTTGTTTACAGGATCCTAAAAGGGAAGATATTAATGAAAAAAACCCTTTCTTTCACACCCTATGCCATTTACTTAGGTGTGAGAGCTTTGGTATCAGACCAGCAATAACTTAAGCAGAGATAGCTAACTATGGCAAACACAGGGGGTAAGTTACTCTGCAGATCCCGCTGTGTCTGTTAAGACACGTATGGAGATCTGGGCTGCCCATAAACCATCTGTCTTGAATACTGCTTACAAAGTAGCAGTGGAAGCACGGGAAGCAGTGCACCTCACCAAGTTCTCATAAACAATCCCATTCTTAAGGAGTAGTATCCAAACCTTAAAAGACAAGGACAGAGTTTGACATCCTGCAGATTGATTGCTCTTTGGGGACTTAAATAGAGCAGTATTACTTTTTTTTCCCATATTGTTCAGGGTAAGACATTATGTGTTAACTACATTTCCCCATGCAGTGCCCATTAAAGCCAATGTAGATGAAAATGTCAAAAACGAAATTTCAAATAATTTCAGAATCACAGAACAGAATCACATGGGTTTGGAAGGGACGTCTGGAGATCATCTAGTCCAACCCCCTGCCAAATCGAGGCCACCCAGAGCAGGCTGCACAGGAATGTGTCCAGGTGGGTTTTGAAGGAGACTCCACCATCTCCCTGGGCAGCCTCTTCCAGGGCTCTGCCACCCTCAAAGGAAAAAAGTTCCTCCTCACATTTAGGTGGAACTTCTTCTATTCAAGTTTGTGCCCATTTCCTCTTGTCCTGTCACTGGGCACCACTGAAAAAAGACTGGCCCCGTCCTCCTGACACCCACCTAGTTTTTCCATCTAGATCATAACTGGAAAGACTTCAGTGATTGACCTTTCTTCTGAGACAAGCAGTACATCTCAGGAGAAGACATTCTCCCATTATAAATGGAAGTTTCCTGATAAGTTATTTAATAAAACAAGGAGAAAATAATTTATTTCAGGTTAGTCAATTCCAGCCATCTAGGCAGATGTAACTCAAAAGCTCAACCATACAGCAAAAAAAAAAATGCTACAGATAATCAGAACTGGAGATCAGCAATCCATATTAAGGACATACTTACCTTTTTGTCCTCTGTGTTAAGGTGACTCATTAACATATTCATATTATCTGAAGACCAGTCCCAGGACTGGGTGGAGAAATACTGCAGGAGCATCATAGACTTGTGCAGTCGATTGATAATCTTCATCATTCTGAAACAAAGGAGGAGTGGCAGAGGTGAGTAGGAAGTTTGATCTTATGCAAAAGCTGTGGGTTTGCTCTGTAGGTGTTTTCACCAACCCAGGTGAAAAGGCATTGCAGTTCCTCATGATCATGGCACTGGAACTCATCAGGCTGAGAACTTGCTCAACAAGTCTAACTGCTCCAGTAAGTCTTGAGCCTGCAGCTACTCAGCTTTTATTGTTGGCTGGAACATGGGTGCAAACATGCATTTTCCAGGGCAAGAATGATGCCTAAATTACCAGCCACGAGTAAACTAGAGTTGGAGGCCATATATCTACATCACGTGCAACGTGTGAGCTGAAAAGCCCACCTGAGCTACTATGAACACAGCAGATTCCAAAACCACATAAGTATATTGCTTGCCTCCCAAGGTGGATACTTCTTCTGCCACACAAATTCTTTTCTGTTCTCAAGCCTGAGTTGGTTCCCAAAGCAAGGCTCTAATTTTTGGAGTTAACTCCAGGACAGAGGTGACTGGATCTGCAGCATGGACAAGTTCTGAAGTCAATTGCTCAACTTCAGTTTTCAGATAATAGTATGATTTTCATGCCTTTGGGCTCCTTTGCTCTCTCTCTAAAAAAATATATATTTATTTTATTTTTCTTAAAGGCCCTTCCTCTCCCTGTATGATATCATGGCATTTTTTCGGGTTATTTTGTGTCCTTCCTTACAAAAGAAGGGTGCAATAGCTTGGATGACCTTGAAAATCATCCAGTAGCTAAGATATTATTTTTTTGTGTGTGCCTGTGTGTGTAACTATCTGAATGTCTTCCTGGCGCCTGCGTGTCCTGGTAAAGATGAAAGCTGCTTCAAGGTCTTTGCTGCTACACAGGGACTTTGGAAATGTAGGTTCAGGCCTCTCATGTGTCTCGGCCTTTTTTTATTATTCATTTTTTTATAGAAGAGGGGATGACAGTAACGCTGTCCTACCTCGCAGGATTATTTTCCAGTTGTCCCAGTGCACAAAAGGCCTCTGGGAGGCCGTTGTTTTAAAGCGTGATGTGCAGGGCTCTGTCAATTTTGGGAGAACACCACGTCCTCGCAGACGGGACAAGGGCAAGAGAAAGCACTAAAAGGCTGATTTCTGCGGAAAACAGAGCTGCTTTCATCAGAAATTTGGAACTGCCCAGAGGGTAAGTCAGTGGCCGTGACAAATAAAAAGCTGGGGAAGAATGGTGAATGGTGCCAGGCTCCTCTCTCCACGTGGAGATGTGACTGCCACCACGATGAGCCCTAAGCACAGCAGGAGAAGACACAAGGAGCACGTCAGTTCAGAGGAGAACTCTTACCCAAAGCGCATTGAAAGAGCGCTAAAACCTCACGTACTCCTCCTCGGAATTAAAGTGGCTTTCCTTTTAGAAGCAAAGCATCAGATCAAGGGAAACCTTCATTCAAAATAATGGTGTGCACATCGATTGAATGCAATTTATCTAAACTACTTTAAAATGACTTCATTTTATTGTGCCTGTGTAGGCAAGTGCTACGGGGGAAAGCTCTGCTCAATATCTTAATACCTTTTAGGAACTTGGGAAACAAAATGGCTAGATTGCAAAGATCTGAAGTAGCCCCTCAAACTGGCTCCCCAAAAGCCATCAGCATCTTTAAGGCGGTTAATGGGATTCATTGGGAAAAAATAATAAGAGTATCAACTGTGTGTCCCTACTTATGTCTTGAAGGTAGACTATCAACCTGGCCTCCTGTCAGCGTGGGCAGAAGTAGTTCTGGCTGTAGATCTACCAAAAGCAACATATCTGAGTGGCTAAAAGCGAGGGTCAAAAAGAGAAATGAAGCGTCTAAAGAGGTCCTGGCAAAGAGGTTTCTCCTTTCTGGTTGCAAATCTGGCATAGGGTCATGTAGAGAATTCAAGAAGCTGCCATGAGGATGGCTTCTACTTCAGCAGATGGGAGAGACGTGGGAAGACAGTTAAACCTAGGTGCTCTGTTTGAAGCAGAGGGAAAAATTAATGGGAAACATTAAAGTAGGTTCAGTGACACATTCAACTTCTTTTTATTTGAATGTGGTTTCCTGCTCTTAGAGCATAAAGGCTTGATATTCAGGAAAAAAAAGACTGCTGCAATGCTTTCTACCACATTGTGGCAGTACTTGGATTAGCTTACGTAGCAGGTAAAAAGAAAAGGGGAATTATATTTTACAAAGAAAAAAAAAGTTCCTTGCTATGCTGTGTTTGCTCAGGTCACAAATCTGGAAGTTCAGGTGAATAGATCTTGCTCTATCATGAGTTCATGCCAAGCTCTATTTGAAAATTAAGCGCAGTGTTGCAGCCAATGTCCATTGGCTACCTTTGCCATGCAACTTTATGAAATGTCATCTGTAATGGTAATGCCAAGACCTTACTGCTGCCTGAGAGTTTGGAGATTCCAGGCTACTCATGCTCATATTCAGTTTCCCTCTATTTCTAGGGTAATTCTTGCCTCCTGCATAACTCAAAGTTTTTTATGGACTAATTTCCCTCCATAGCAGAACGTCTGAGAGAAATCAGAGCAATCCATCAGGCAGGGAAGCCAGCTATTCTAACAAGCAGAGAAGCACAGAGCAGCTGAGATGGAACACTGCTCTTGCGTGGCACAACCAGTTCCCCTCGGCGATGGCAGGGAGTAAAAGAGGATGTTGGCCGAGTTACGTTACTTACACCAGGACTCCTTCCACATGGGACATGTGTTTCCCCCTTAGCCATGACACTGCCAAGGCTCAAATACCAATCCTAACGGTAAACTCTCCTTGTAAATACAATTCAGAATTTATTCATACTCAGAAACAACCGCTTCCTAGATTTTGGGGTGTTGGGCCACTGCTGGCAGCCGCTAATTATGCATCTGGGTTATGGGAAAAAGTAATTTAGGATGTTCTGAACCTTGCAATACGCAAGTCTTTACGCAAGCTTGAGTCTTTACTCATGAAAGGTAGAGGCAGTCACATCAGAAAGTTGCAACGATGGAAATCATAGAATGGTTTGTGTTGGAACCGACCTTAATGGTCATCTAGTTCCAACCGCCCCTGCCACAGGCAGGGGGACACCTTCTACTAGATCAGGTTGCTCAAAGCCCCATCCAACCTGGCCATTCTCATAGACAATTATAGAAGAATTATATTCAAATCTTGCTATACTGAGAACAACATAACTAACAGTCCTCTCTGGGGCTTGGGAAACTCCAAAGCTTGTAAAGCTGAATTTAAAACTTGTGCTGTCCCCCAGGTACTGGAAATGGGGGGACCCCTAGGCTACGCTTAGCTACAGACACATGGATCTTTTTACTTTTGAGCAGTCTCCCCAAGACAAGAAGATGGGAAGAAGACCAGGGATTCCAGGCTGAGGCGTCCAGTTCTCAGAACTCGTTTGGGATGTGCTCTCCCTAACAGCGTGCAGAAGGCTGAAGGTGAAGGTTTCTTACCTGGGCTTTCTCCCCGTGAGCCTCATGTACAGGTCATAGAGTATGGCCGGTGCCTTGTGGCTGACGGTTATCCAGTACTGGTTTATCAAGTAGTTGGACGTCAAGTGAGCGTTGGGCGTTCGGAAAGCTTGCTCCAGTGGGTTCCTTTTGAACGTGGACATGACGTACTGCTCTATAAGGGAATAGGCATTTTAATTAAAATCAGATACTTAATTTCAGCTGTGCTGGGCACAACCACACCAACGCGCTGCAGTAAAGCCCGAGTTACCGCGCTTAAAACGTTACGTGAACTACGGCACAAGGGGTCGGACAAAATCATCTCGTGGTCCCTTCTGGCATTAAAATTGATGACTCCATCTATTGCTGATTTGAAGCACAACCTGCCTCTAGACTTCATAGTGGCAGACAAACTCCCTTATCAAAACACCAAAATGCAAGGGAGGAAAAGCAAGGAGCTGTAGCCCGAAACGCTTCAAACCAAGGAACTTCAAGTTCTGCTTTCACCCGCTGTAGATGCAGAAGAAATCGGTGAGCGTTAGCACAGCTTCAGGTCACTGAAAGCCAACTGTGAGCTGCTAGCATAAACCAAAAATGATACTTCTACTTTCTGATCAAGTTTTCACAAGGGCTGATGTCAATACCAGTTTGAGTCAGGGACGGGTTAAACAACTGAGGGTGCTGCTTCGTTATATCCTTTCAAACCGGATCTGACCCCCAACACCAAATACCTCAGCCTGTTTCCAGAGGAGCTCTGGGTGCACCAAAGCAGCAAGCAGTTGTGCATTCTTAGCTTGAGAAATTACTGATAGGGTGGTAGTCTTTCATTCCCTTTGTATGTTAGGGCACAAAAAATATGTTGCCCCGGCTCCTGAGCTCTTGCAATGGCACAGGAGTGGATGGGGTCAGACTAGATGACCTCTGAAGGTCCCTTCCAGCCCACATGATTCTATGATTCTAGATGGACGTATCTGGGGCATTTGCATATTGCAGGGCCTTACCAGGACTGCAGTAGTTGAATATAAGACTATCATCCTAGGGACTGATAAACAGATGGTGTTCCTGAGCACCAGTGAGCTCAACAAAGAAGAATCTGTGGGCTTTTTTTGACTTTTTAAATGAATTTGAGAGTTACGACATCAATCTGTGGTCATATTATAGTTTACTCTCTAAGCTTCTGTCACCAATAGAAGATCAGATAAGAATTTACAAGTCAGAAGAAACCATCCAGATCATCCTTAGATAAGCACACTCCACTCATACTGTTCCGAGAGTCCTCTCATGTATCTGCCATCAGCTCATTACTGCACTTCAAGCAGTGTTTTTTGCTGCACTTCTACGTAACAACGACTAGAAGAGACGTGGTAGCTGCCTAGCTGCTAAGTTGAGGCAACAAAGACTTTCAAAATAGTACAATTTAGTTTAAAGGCAAGTTCATAGTTCATTTTTGTGGCCCTTGTGCTGCAAGTTTAATGGCTGAAGGCCACTCCTCCTGAAACCTGCAATGCTGTGGTTACCTCGTGGCCATCTTGCAGGCTGCGGTGTGGAAATCTTATCCTTTGCAGCATGTTCTCCCCAGGTGGCAAGGATTAGCCAAAAAAAAAAAACCCCAAACCCCACCTCCTATTCAAACTTTCCCATGTAGTTCTGCCTGGCAGGGAGGGCTCACTGGAGTGGTTTTACCAAAGATGTGGAAAGGTGTTTATTCCTGGCAGGGGAGTGGCAATAAGCAGTTTGGGATGGGCTACTGGGAAGGAAGCCACTGTCTTGGCCCAGCTCTTGACAGAGTTTGTGTCAGTGCGTGAGGGCTTTCCTCTGTGTCAGCAGCATGGCCATCTACTAGGATTATACTGTGACAAAGCCCTTCCTGGCTTAAATAGAGATCTGCTCCAAGTTTGGAGATGTCTGTATAACTGTGCCCATTCAAATAGCTCATGGATCAGGAGGGCAATCCCATGGAATCATGATCTGGGTTGGAAGGGACCTTTAAGACCATCAAGTCCAACCGTCAACCTAACGCTGACAAAACCACCACTAACCCATGGTCCCATACCATGGCCCTCACTCCCTGAGAAGTGACACCACAAACCCTGCGGCAAAATTTTGGCAGTATCAGTCTCCAGCCCTGAATTGTGACATGATCAAGATCACAGGCAAGGAGAACAAGCAGATTATCCACCCTCTTTCAAGAATTAAAGAGCTTCGCTTCTCAAGTGACTGAACCTTTTCCCCATATGGGAACATCTAAGCACTCCACAAAGATCCTGAGCTAGGGAGCCCTCAGCCTTTTGCCCCATGGATATTGATTGCTCCATTTTAGGTCTTGAAGCTAAAAAAAACAGGGGCGGGGGGGGGGGGGGAAGGAAAAAATATATCATTTTTTTGGTTGCTGTTTTTTTTCCCCATCTGTTTATGGCAGCCCTCAGCTAAAGATCTTCTGTGGTACCATCAAGCTTCATAAGCCATCACACATTGACAGATTTCTCATCCCATTTTTCTGGGAGTGCCCACAGCTGAGGTAGCCACAGACTATAAATATTCTGGCAGTTGAGGAATTTATCAAAATCCAAAGAAATTCTCACAGCCAAGCTCACCGCAACTCTACTTCCACAATGTACCAGCTTTAATTCCTTATCAAGGTTCCCCAAGTGCTTTCAAAGCACAAAAAACCCATCCCAAACCTAGAAAAGCTACTCATTCAGAAAAGGAAGACGTCCTGTTATGACTTTGCAGAGCACAGAATCATAGAATCATTCAGGTTGGAAAAGCCCTTTGGGATCATTGAGTCCAACCATCAACATCTACAAAGTTCTCCCCTCCACCGTATCCCCCAACACCACATCTAAACGACTCTTAAACACGTCCAGGGATGGTGACTCAACATCTTCTCATAGAATTAAGGGACTGGTTCTCGATTCCTTTTCCCACCACTTGGACACCTCAGCTCAGCTAAGCGCGTACTTTGCAGGGCTGTTATGTCATTACGCCCACAATGAAAACGGAATAAATGCTTCCCTCAACTGAATGCCCATCATCGGGAGCTTTTGCTCACAGGACCCTCACCACCCACATGCAATTTGAGTGGCAGACACCGAATGCCACCTAAATACAGGAAACCACCTTTTCGAAGCCTAGCTGAGGAACCCTATTGATGCCTGTGACATGTTCTAGGTTTAAATTAAACCTTACCCATTTCTCCCCAGAAGAAAGGGTTGATTCCACCTGTCGTGCAGTTGTACACCAAGAGGTTTTTTGGTCTGGAAAAGAGAAAGAAGCATCATTTTCAAGTGTGAAGAAAAGCACCCAAAGCTTTATGAATGGAGCGTGGAAGCCAACAGCCCAAGAAACAGTAACATCAGCTAATGAAAAAAATGCAGAAAAGGTCATTTTTCATAAATATTAAAATATAGTATAAAACATTAACTTTTTAATAAGATTCAGTCAGATTCTGGGGAGCATATGAAGTTAATAAAGACAGATGGGGTTTAAGAAAAATCACCCATATAAAATATATCAAAAATCATAAAAACAATAAGGAAAGCATACATACTGACAAATTTCTGATTTATTTTTATTAGCTTCTTTTAGTATACTGTAAATAATTGGCCCAACCCAACTTCAGGGGGACACTGTGCACTTTGCAATCATTGATTTAATGGATATGATTTGTGCCACTTTTAAACGCCGTTTGTCAGGATGGCAATTACAAATCAATCAATTTCAACAAAATTCTCATTTTAATACCAAATAAAGCTCAGCTGTTATTTGCATGTGGAACGAAACATAGATCACACAGGTTTTATTTTTTTGATACATGACAAGAACGAGTCAATCTAAGTCAATAAGTCGATCTGATCTAAGCCTGCCTTGCCAAGGGTGCAAGTGATGCCATCAATACGGCATTTCTCTTACTCTGCATTAGCAGTTGGGAGTCACCTGCCAAAGTTCTAGAAGAGGTGAGACCTGGAATTGGCCAGGGTTAAGCAGCGTGGCTGGAGGACACAGCATCTCAGCGCTCCTAGGGCGCCTGTGGTGCTCAGAGCCTTTCTCTACTGGAAGAGGCTGCCTACGAGGAACTTTTCTTTTCAAAACTTCTATGTCTGAAGAGAGCAGGAGATAGAACCCCTAAACCTGGGATAGAAAACCTCGCACAGTAGTACTTGAAAACTGCCTTTGGATATTGCACAGGTTCTTAATGGTGCTTTTTAAAATAATGCTTTGGAATCGTGGCATTTGACTGCACATTACTGCTCATCACTAGCAGACTTCTTGGGATGGTTAGGAATAAGACATATATCAAACTCCAAATCCATGATCTCCTGCAACTCTTAATTACTGAGCAGAGGCCTGGTAGAGTGTTAAACATAAAAATGCACAGCACTGCTTAATGTGGGGAAACTGCATTACGACAATCGATAACGGCAACTCACTAAAGACTAAATCTGTAATATGTGCCCATATAGAAAACCCACCTAGTGCAGACCCCCACACACAGCCTGTTGCAAAGTGCACCGCAGTGAAAGCACAGACTTCCACTTATTCCAGTGGGTCAGGCCCATGAAACCACCAGCGAAGAGGATGTCTCCATTTTCTCAGCTTCCAGTGAAGACTATCTCCCTGTTGGCTTTTCCCCATTCTCCGCCCTCCAGCTGAGTTGGTGGTCTTGGTAGAGCGTAGAGCTTTGTAGAACTTCTTCACTATGTAATGAAGATTGCAACTCTCTGCTAAGTTTTAGGATCTAATTTTCCTCAGTAATGTCACCTGCCCTGAAGGATACTGACTTTCTAATTAGATGATTTGGAAAAAAAAATAATAATTAAACCATACATGCTATTCTTCAAGACAACACGTAAACCCAAAACTCTCTCAGGGAAATTAAATTTACAGAAGGCTCAGGCTCCTGTTTTGTTTAGAGATTGCTAACCTTGGGGTTGTGCCCAGCTAGATAAAGCTTTAAATCAACTTCTGCAGCTGCTCCTTTAGCCTGATAATTATTTGTGTGGGAACTAGATTAAAAGCATCTCTCTTTTCCCAATGAAAAGTTAGAAAAAATGGCACTTCTCCTACCATGGCCAGAGCCAGAAAGTCTACCTGTGTGCTGACGTACTGCTCATCAGCACATGCTCATCTCCTTTCCCAGCTTTGTGGGCAGCCTTCATCTCCACCGCTTCATCTAGAGGCTCTCAGGTGTGTATGTGTAAGGGGAAGCTGTATTTATTTTTCCCAGACTCTGCTGCTTTGTCTGTTGCTGACGGAGGGGGACAAAATAATGAGAAAAAGAAATTTAAAGAGCTGGTGAGCTGCCTTTTAAGATCCTTTTAGGATCCCTGCATTTAGGTTACTCTATGCAGCTCTTCTCTAACCTCAGCTCAGAGGGCTCACTTTGTCTTTCCAAGTGAAATAATTCTGCCTTTTCTTTGCCTGGGATTGATTTCTCAGAGTTGCACAAACCTCCAGAACAATTCATGTGGTTTGCTGTGTAGCACTTCCTAACTAATGATTGAAGGTCAGAGCCCGAGGTTCACAGGAAAAGATCTTAATGCCTTAGTGTCACTTACACATACCTTTCCCAAAAAACAATGAACGGGCTTTTTTTCGATCATCTCCCCTATTATATGAATCCATAACATATTTATATTTTGCGGTGTTTTCCAAGGAAGACATGCAGAGCATTTTCACCATGAAAACTCTCGAAGCCACTTGAGAAGCAACTCAGTGGAGCTGTCTGAGGAGGGACACTCAAAAAACACCTGCTGCAAAGCTGCAGTAAAGCTCCTGGACTTCAGAAAAGTGGCTTCCGAGAGAGAGACTTCTCAGCTGAGCTTACACTGTCCTGAGAAACAGGTCCCACCTGTAGCTTTATAGATTTCCTTCGTCTACATCCTGCCTTTATTGCTTCTGCCGCACTCTTAGTCCTTGCCAACCCGAGGAGGAAAACATGAACCAGAAAATGAATCAACAAGGGGTTTTCAATTAGCTTCTGGTTCCCTTTGAAATCCCAGTGCAGGCAATAAATGCCCAAAATTGGTAGAAAGAGGAGTGCCTTCTCACCTGTGCACAGCAGTGTACCACCCAGCCGCAAGGGTGAGGTTGATGGCAACGTCTACTGGAATCATATCTGCCACGGCTTCGTTGTTGGCGATGACGGTCCTCAGAATCCCTTTGCCCGCCTGTGGGACAAAGGAAAACAGACACTGTCAGTAAGATTTCATCGGTTTGTAGCAAGGACAGACCATCATGTTAACACTTTTCAAGCCTGGCACCTGCTGCAGAAGATTATTTGGTTTCGGTGAAAACAAAGATGGATCTCACATGGATCCCACTGTTCTGCATTTGTAGAGGAAGTTTAAAACATGCTGACATTTGTGCTGCGTGTAACAAGAAAAGCTTTGAGTCTTAGTTAACTCCATATGAAAGAAATAGCTTGGGAAAGAGTATATTTGAATTTACTACAGTAAAATTCCCAGTGAAAGCTGAAGTAACATTTTCTTAAATGCTCCAGGCAAAGGTTTGAGCGTCCCTCAAAGATAATAGTTACTTTGGAAATGATACCAATAGGCTTTTTGAAGTTTACTCCCTTTTCTTTGGATGTATTCACACCCTCCTGTTTTCACACAACTTCCAGGTGCTTAAAGTAATGTATAACTCAAATCTTCAAGGGTTAATTTTAAAACTCCCAAACAGGAATTACCGATTCACCATATCTAAGCACATTAATTCAAACCATGTATTATTTCCCAACCTCAGAAGGCCAAAAGTTTCTTGGGCTCCCTAACAATATAGAACTTTCACTTCCAGGTAACTCGTACCAGTCCAACTAAGTTCAGCAGGCAACTGGAGATGGTACAAGATGGTATCTGTCAGCACTGACAGCCTCCCTCTTGCTTCTCCACATCATGGAGTCCCTGCTCCCGACTGATGCCAACCCACGCCACTGCCTGTGGGGCCAAAGAGCCATTGGACACAGGGAACAACCTGGTCTCTACACCCTGGACCTGCTGTCTTTGATCTGTGTCTTCTTCTTGAATAAGTCTCAATATAGTTACATTTCAATTCATCATATTTTATCACGGAAGAACTCAGTGCAGACGACACAAATTTCATTGTCTCTGCATTTCCCATAGTGAAGAGCCTCAGAGCCTCAATCCTGAACCAAAAAATACCATCTCTATTTTAAAACTATTTCAGTACAAGTCAAAGTTTTTATACAAAAGGGAAGTTATTTACTACAGTGACCCTCAAATCTCAAAATCTTTACTTTCCATAGAGTTAGGGAGATAAAGATACAGGCTGGCACTGGGGTGTGAAACCTCACCTCAATGAAACCACCATTAGGCTTGCTGTTGCATTCAGTAAGGCTAAAAATTTTTTGCTATGAAGAACAGAAAATATTAGTTACTGGTATCAGGAGCAAAAGATAAGGATAAAAAAAACATATGCAAGCTGTACTGTAAGTTCCTAAAGCGGACACTATTAAAAAAAGAGTGGTATATGGGCATAATCTCCAAATACTTAACCATTAGGTGTCTTTCACTTGTTGACAGATTAAAAGAAAAGAAAAAAGAAGAGGGGAAAAACTGCTTTTTAAATGACAAAAGATTTGATTGGCATGTTTTTATATGGCTGAAAGCATATGAATTTCATAATGCACTGGTATGTGATACACATACCACAGCCAACTGCTGGAACTGGGTACTTCAGTAATTCCCTTGTGGGCAATGAAGAGCAATGCAATGGAAATTTTCTGTATAACATCTTCCTTGCAAACTAACCCTGGACAAATTTTTGTGACAGCCATTATTAGAGCTCAAAAGTAAATATAAAAACCCCCCAAATTCATGGATATCGTTACAAACAGTTAGAACCTGTCGCATGAAAACATAAGGAGGGGATCTGCAAAATTAAGGAACTGCAAACCCTTTCTTTATTGTGATGATGACAATAAGTCATGAAAGAACACAGAAAACAGCACAAGAAGAAGGGAATAGAACAGAGAGAGGCAGAACAAGCTTTATGAACAGTCAGTAACGAGTAAAAGGGGGATAGACAATTATTTTAAAGAAACAGCAAGATGCATAGGAGTTAATAATACTTTGTGAGCAAAAGTGATGTGTTTGGGGGCTTTTGAATGTCTCTGAAATGTGTTACTGGGGTTTCAGATAAAAGCATTAGCTGGGATATACCCACTAATTTCACTATTCCTGTGGATTCCAGAAGTAACTGTAATAGTTTCTATTTATGCTCTACTTCAGGTACGAATGAGCTTTTTAAACAAGATGATATTTGGATTTTATTCTGCTCTCCTGTGATTGCAGACTCTTAATCCTTTTATACACTGCATCAGGCTGATTACGATCCAGTTTTCACAAAGTAATCAAGTTGGACAAATCAAACAGACAAAAATATCTGCACACAGCTATACAGCGTTATGCATTGACAAACAGATCGAAGGCAGCGATTTTAGTTCAGGGAAAAAAAAAAAAGCCAGGAGAAAAGTATATGCAACTTTACTGTTTTCACCTGTTGAATTGTAATGATTGTTTTCATATTACAGGGAATGTTTTATCAAGTTATTAATTATTTCATAATCATGGCTCTTTTCCTCATCAGTTCGCACATTAGTCATTTACACCAGCGTTATGCAAGATTAGAGCGAATTATCCACGAATTATCAGAGGCTGAACTGACAGTTACACCCATTATTTAGGTGTACTCTGTGCATGGAGAAATCCTGGATAAAGCAACGACAAGTGAGACCCAGAATCTTTGCTATTGTGGAGAGGTCACGAACAAAAGCAGCAGACTTAGCAATCACATATACAAAGATAAATGAAAGGATAAATAACGCTGCCTTGTGTTGATGGTGTGGTAATCTGGCCTGGAAAATTCAGTTCTGCTACAAGAGTCAAGCTTTGACATCTCTGAATTATCCTAGTTTCAAGGATGCATCTATTGCCCTTTCTTTGAAAACTTGTCCCAAATTAAGATTCTTTTTAGAAACTTCCAATTCATTTTAAAGTGAATCAGCAACATGGATACTCTCTCAATGTCCTTTTGTTGAGTGCAGCCTAAACAGTGTTCTGGGTCCTACCTACAGGTGTATGGCAAGGACATTTGGTGTATGGTGTGACATTTTTCTACCAGGTTCAGAAAATGGCTATGACCCTTTTTTGCACACACTTTCCATGTGGAGCTGTAGAGGAATAAACTTTAGAGTTGCTGGTTTAGTAACTCCAACTCCATTTTAAGGGGAGCTTAAACAGCGACCAGACATACCGCAACGAATATTCCACTTGTCCCGTTGAAGCTGTCGATCCAACCCTAAAAAAAAATTAAAAAAAAAAAAAAAAGAAAGAAGAATGGTTACCATTTCTTTCAATGACTATGTTGCTTTACCCAGGCTTCCAAATGGTGAAAGGGCTGTAATGCTGTGACGTAGACAAAAAGGCAACGCCACACCAGTTGAGATGGATGGCAGCCTACCTGGGACAGCTGCCAGGAAGCTAACCAGTACCAAGTACTTAACTGATTTTAAACTGGGATTGCGATGTATGATACCTCCTTCTGTCTGCAACTTACCCACCAACAACAGCATCTAGTTTTCTCTTTAGAAACCACTTCTGGAAGAGGAGGCTGAGGGGAGACCTCATCACTCTCTACAACTACTTGAAAGGACACTGTAGAGAGGTTGGTGCTGGT
>JAOQGH010000001.1:75662361-75678400 GCA_025769975.1 Gallinago jamesoni
TGAGAAATAAGTTTCTAGCAAGGTTGCCCAGGTTCCTGGAAAAAAGGCACACAGAAAACTCTTTAGCACGTGATGTGCTAAAACAGCAAAGAATACTGTTGGCTATAGTTGCTGGGGTGGGTGGCAGGGACAGGTGACATGACAATGCTGGAAGCTGAAGGAGATACATGAAGAAGGAAGTGAGTAGATGACGGCTGTAACGCTCTACAGGTCATGAAACAGAAAATAGAAGTAGAGCTGGACACAGGATTTAATTCAGGGTTGATTTGGAAATGTGATGGTGCTGACGTTAAAGTGATATTGTGATCAAAACCTTCCCTGGAGAATTTTGGGGCTAGCGGAAAGTGGGGAAATGGCTTGCTAGGCCCTGAAGCAGCAAACCCTGCCTGTCAGAAAGAAATAGGGAAGGGCAGAAAGAATGATAATCTTCCAAGCTTCAAAAAGAAGGGCCAAAAAGAAGAATTTTGGATGGATGACAAAATGATTTAGTGCTTCCGTGCCCTATTGAAGCTCAAGGTCCCTGTGCTGCTAAGAATGGTTACTGTCCTCTCACTCAATGTACTATGCACATTGAAAAGTTTGACAGAGAAGAATCTAATTACCATTCCCTAAAGGCTCGGAGACTTTCCATTGATAAAACCCCTTCAAAATTATACAGGCACTACATTAACAACTTTGAATTGCAGTAAACTTGATTTATTCATTATTTCTTTGGTACTCGGGATACAGCGTACAGACTCCTGATGCCCTTTGGGCGTCACTACCAAAACTAGAACATTGACTTTGACTGCAGTTTGTATTTCTGCTCATGCTGAAATGGAGAAAAGCAAAATCAGCACTCAGGATTTGCAGCAGACATCGGGCTTTTAAAGGATCAGATATACTGGGTTAAAAAAAAAAATTAGAATGAGAGTAACACTTACAGAAGACATGCCACAATGCACTATCAGGCTACAAGACGTATAGGTCTTCACACACAATAATTTTTTTCCCTTCTGAACTTCCATGCCTTTTTCTCTTGTGCATCCTTTCTTAAGAGTAAATCCTGTGAATGCTTTATATTTAAAGAACTACTTATTTGACGCTTGGAAGAGATGCTAAAGCAATATTTTGGCACGTTATTTAAAAACAATAAAACTCTTCTATTTATACTAAACAGATAAAAAAAAAAAAGATGCTTGTGTAGTTTGATAATTGATATGAAAAGGTAAGGACTAGTATTTTAAATCAGTGGAAAGTTAATAAGCAAAACCTGACTGTCTTTTCTCTAATGAAAAGAGCATGAGCCCTATGCAGAGACAATCCCTTCCTTGAAGAATTATAAAAGAGCAAGCACTGTTTTCACAGAGGAATCCTTGGATTGGAGAAGGCATGTTTTGGGTTTAGGACTCAAAAGGATGCACCATTCTCCTAATATCATGTCTGTGGGAAGTATGTGACATCATAGAATCATCTGGGCTGGAAGGGACCTTCAAAGGTCAGCTAGTCCGACCCTCCTGCAGTCACAGGGACACCCCCAACTAGACCAGGTTGCCCAGGGCCTTGTCGAGCCTCACCTTGATTGTCTCCAGGGAGGGATAGGTAGTCAAGTGATAATGATGGTACTATCTTACAAGAAAAAGATACTTTTCTTAGAAACCTGGGTAACATCTTTTGAACAGCGTACCTAGAAAGCTGAGCTGCATCTTAGCAATGAAGTTTGATAGAGAACCCAGCTGGTGAGGGCATATTTGAATCAGCAGCCAGATGAGTGAACCCTAAAACACATTCTGGTTTTCATTGACTGTGTGATATGGAATTCTGTGTCTGGGTAAGAGCTTCTACCCACAGCACAAATGACTTCATGGCTTCCTATTCTTTCATTGACATATTATTCTCCATGTCTCAAACACCTGGAACATCTTTTCTAGCTTTAGGCATTCAAAAGCTAGGAATTCAGTCTAAAATGCTGCCCAGATTAAGCTAAAGACCGAAGACCAAATGCATGTGTACATACTCTCATTCCTTATGAGAGACTAAGTCCAACCCTACCTTGCCACCAAGGCATCCAAGCATCTCCCCTGCCTTCCTGTCTGCAGCTACCAGTGTTTGATGGCCACAGAATCATGGAATTTTCATGTTTGGAAGGGACCTCTGAGGTCATGGAGTCCAACCACAAAAAAAACAAACAAAAGAACCCACAAACCCACAATCAGACACAACCCAACACTCTCGGGCACTAGAGCATGCCCTGAAGTGCCACGTCTACATGTTTCTTAAATACCTCCAGGGATGGTGACTTCACCACCTCCCTGGGCAGGCTGGTCCAGGGCCTGACCACTGTCTCAGGAAAGTCATTCTTCCCAAGATCTAATCCAAACCTCCCCTGCCCCAACTTCACACCATTTCCTCTGCTCCTGTCATTATTCCCTTGGGAGAAGAGGCCAACCCCCACCTCTCTACACCCTCCTTTCAGGGAGCTGTAGAGGGCAAAGACCTGACATCAGGACCTGACCTGGTACAAGGTGAAGTTACCTTTTCAGCCAGAGGGTTTAGGGTTTTTTTTGGTTATTGCAGCCAGGTTTAGAGGCTGGGTTTTTTGTGGAGGATGGAGGAGGCTGCCTGTGGGTTTTGAGTCACACCAACTGCTCTCCTGATTTGCTATAGCTCTGTATAAGGGCTAACAGCAGCACATGGGAAATAGTCAGATCATGTGGCACGTGGTGAAACCATCCTTTTTGGTGGAGTCAGCAGGGACCTTGATTGGCTCAGGTCAATCATGAAACTGCTTCCTTTAAGTAAATGCCTCTTTTAGAAGCTAAAGCCAGAGAAGATTAACCCTGCTGTTAAAAGGTCTTGGGGTTAAAGCCACAAATCAGAACATTTGAGAGAGAAGCTCCCTTGCTGTTGACAGGCTGTGGAGCTTGGCACTGCTCAATTCAACCTTGCTTCAGGAAAATGCCTAAGCAGGTATTTTATTTAAAGTATTTCTGTTGTAATGGGAACTCACCGCAAGTTTCAAATTAGGTCAGCTTTTGACACACTGGATCTGGAAGCTGTACATCTGTTTTGTCCCTCATTAAACCAGGGAAAATAACATTAGTTTATTTGACAGAAGGAGTAGACTGAAATTATGATTCAACGAGATATTTAAGCAGTTGTCCTAAAGGCAGAATACAAAGTTCTGATATGTGTCTTTTACATCTCTAAATTAAAGCAGGTGCACACCTCATTCCCTCAATCAGACATTTAATTACACCAAACCTTTAATCTCATCAGCCCTCCAGTGTGCCATTGACACCTTTGGTTGGAAGCTACATATTAGTATTGTTAAGGGCACTGCATCTATTTCAATCCCTTTGCTGCCAGCCCCTCGCTTGCTTCACTCTCACCAGCTGCAGGAATTCCTGTGACTTCAAACTCCCCATCAGGACGCTCCTGACGCACTTGGAAGCGCTTACCTCGCTGAGGTTTGTTTGGTGAGTGACCTTTCACGCACAGAAACTCCCTTGTACTGAACACTGCACATCAGAGGAGAGAGAGTAAAAGCCAAGAGATGAATAAAAAGACCAGCTACCAGCCCTCAGGAGCAGAGAGATGCAGATATTCCTCTTTCCCTTCTCCACATTCCTAAGTTAGATTTTATTTATGGAAGCACTGCCAGTTATTAGCAGCCTGGCAAAAAGAAGCCAGTATAGCCTGGAGATTTTTATTTTTTAAAGTATTAAACAGGGCACGTCCCCAGATAAACCCCTAGGGAATCATACTTGTAACTGGCCTCCAGGCAGAGTATGAACTATTAAACCCTTGCAGTCTGACTGTCCAGCTGGGTTTCTTCTCCCAATCCTGACTGTAACATCCTAATTTAGCATGCTGTTGGGAGAATATGCTCAAAGCTTTGCTAATGTCAAAGGTAAATGATACCCATGGCTTTCCCCTCATCCACAGATTCAATCATTTTATCACAGAGCACAACTGGGTTGGTCAAGCTAAGGGTACCAAGTGTAAATCCATGCTGACCATTCTCAGTCACCTTCTTCTCCTTCATGTGCCCAGAAACATGCTCCAAGAAAACCCACTCCATGATTTTTCCAGGGACTGGTCTGCAGCTGCCTGAATTGTCCTTCTTGCCCTTTCTGATGCAACATTTGCCTTTCTCCAGCTATAAGAGTCCTCTAGAAACTAGAAAGCCTGGAGGCTTATGAAAGAAATGAAATATATAGTTTTTTGTACTCTCTTTGCCCCATGTCAAAGAAATTTGCTGCAAAACATACACACATACACATTTTTAATAAAGTCAACTTTCAGGAGAGCATAGAAAGGACAGCAGCTTGGGAACTGCCGACTTACAGTGGGGAGTCACTGAATTATAGAATCATAGAATTGTTAGAGTTGGAAGGAACCTTCAAGATCATCAAGTTCCAACCCCCCCTGCCATAGGCAGGGACACCTCCCACCAGACCAGGTTGCTCAAAGCCCCATCCAGCCTGGCCTTGAACACCTCCAGGGATGGGGCAACCTGTTTCAGTGTCTCACCACCCTCACAGCAAAGAATTTCTTTCTGGTATCTCATCTAAATCTCTCCTCTTTCAATTTAAAACCATTCCCTCATGTCCTGTTACTGCATTCCCTGACAGAGTCCCTCCCCAGCTCTCCTGGAGCTCCCTTCAGATATTGGGAGGCTCAGATATTCAGATATTGAGTCAAACATCAGGGAGAGAGTGTGCCTTCAAGCATGGACACAACACAGTAAGCAACAGATCAGATTTTTTAAAAGGTTATTTGCTTTATGCAAGCAACCTGCCCAAACAGAAATCTATACATAAATATTTTTTTCCCTGCTCTGCTGTTGAAAATTTTGTTACGCTTTGTATTAAAATGCCCTTTCCAGAGCTCAAATTATTTGTGGATGGATAATTCAGGTGGTTAATTCCTTGGGTGTGGGTACACATGCAATGCCAGAAGTAGTACAGTTGCATTCACCTGGTCTTCTGAAACATGACCTTGTCACTTGGAAAAACACAGAAGATAAAAGCCTTTGTCACCCTCCTGCACCTCTATTGTGTGTTCTGGCAGCCTAGTTTACACTTGAATACCTTGAATAGTAAGTGAAGTACTTTTAAGAACGTTTTAAGAGGTCAGACTGAGATAAAACTTTGGAGCAAGGAGCCTGACTACATGCTTGGAGTCGTGTTTCCAGGTTTTTATATATCTTTCACAAACAAAATCTTAGTTTAAAGTTGAGACCGGTACCTCTGGACACCTAATTTTTCAAGATGATTTCACTATATAAAAGAGAACCTATATAACTTAATTCTTGCTTCATCTGAAGAGGAAGTTTTCGATGACATGAAAAAAATTGTCAACCGACTCAAAATTTTTGCTGCAGTTTTGATGCTTTAATTCTGCAGTTTTAAAAATAAAAATCTGATTTTTTTAAAAAAACATAACCTTCTCAACCAAAAATGTGAATTGTTATTTTAGAAGAAATCCTAAAATATTTTGGGCTTTGATTTTTTTTCCCTCCTTCTAGGGCCATGATGCTGGAATTCCACCAAAGCAATCCAGGTAATTCAATACAACAGTGCATTTTAATTCTCCTTATCCACGTTTGCTTTGCCAAGAAAACATTTGGGGAGGGGGATTTTTTTTTCCTTCCCTACTGGGAAGATGCTGATTGTTCACCATAAACATTTGATTATATGTATGAAATATTCATAACATCATACACAACTGTAATGCCCAGCAATGCTCAGCTTGGAGCCAGATTCAGGCTCCTATTCTCCTGTGCTCAGCAGTAGCATGAAGGCTTGAAAACAGAGTTTAGGGGTTTGCAGATAAAAAACCAAAATAAGAGACCTTGCTCTTAAACTAAGATCTGAAACCCCACTTTTAAGACAAGATGGCAACAGCAGGAGACAACTAGCAGAGTAGACAAGAGAGAAGAGAACACATGATAATGCAGATGAAATGTACACACATTTATAGCTAGTATCAAAGGCACGCTTGGTTTTTAAAGAAGCAACATGTCATTGCTTGGTTTTGTCACTATTATTTGCTATTTATATTGCAGCAGTGCCCAGAAGTCTGAACATACCAAACCTTTAAGTCTTGGTGCAATCAGACATGGACAAAAGCAAGTTACGGGAATTAGTAATTTCTCCTCTCAAACGGACTCCTCCAGCAGACAGAAAAAATGATAGTCATAGATTTTTGGCAAATTCTGCCATTTTAGCCACCAACCTTGCTTGTTGCATTGCAGGCACACACCTGCCTTGCTCTCAGTCCTTTCTCCTTTGTCAATTCCCTTTGGTGCATCCTCTGTCTCTCTGTTATTCTCCAGTTCTCTGGTTTTATAATTCTGTGCTCTTTTAAGTGTTTCAGTGTGCTGCCTCTGTGACAGCAGATTAGCACTGGCACCAGCTGGTTTCCCAGCCCTGATTTTTCCTTAACGAACCTAACACTAATTCAGTCATTGATTCCCCAGGCTCAAGCTTTTGACCCTACCAGCTGATTTTTTGGGCACACCTGAACTCTTTCACTACCATTGCCCATCACATGCCTGCTGAGATACTTTAGGAACTGAGAGGTAAATGAGTTAATCTAGTGATTATCCCAAAGCTTAATGTATGAGAAGGAGATCATTCTAAGTTTTTCCTCTCATCTAAATCACTTCTGTAAGTAATGAGGCATACATACACAGGGCAAAACTCACCCAGTTCAGTCTGTATCAAGGCAAGGTAAGTTTCTGTTGACTTTAGAGTGGCACCAGCTGCAACAAAACCTTCTTGATTTTAGGATAAAACAGACCCAAACTATAGCACAAGACACCAGTGAAAGATTTACCAACTTGCTTCAAAAAACCCGAATCCTCCAAGGGTGGTAAAATATTTGTCATCACAATACCCAGACTCTTCTTCGGGTACCTCAGCATCACAACCTCCACCAGCACAACCCACGGTAGCTAGGTCATATTAGAGTTGCTTAATTTTGAATGTCTCCAGAGAAGGAGACTCCACCACCTCCCTGGGCAGCCTATAGGTTCCTCTCTGCAAAATCAGACCAGCTTACTATGAACATCTGGCTGCAGTCAACCAGTTGCTGTTCATAATCACATCACCGTCCACATTTATCTATGTCCAGAACTACTACTTTGCCACAGCAGTTTTTCTTTCAAGAAGCAAAATTAATTCACAACAGGCTAAAACTAATAATTCCTCCACTCCTGGCTCCCTTAAAAGAAAACAAAAGACTTAATACAAGCCCCCAGAAAATTATCAAAAACTAATTTTCACGCTTGGGTTTCTTGGCACAATTCAGTCATTTTGCTTTGTGTATGCAATGATGGAAGCTAGAATTTCACAGTTTTTAAAAGCATTTTCCCTAATATACTTGGCAGTCCTAATGGGTTTTGTAAATGAAGTAAAAAAAAATAAAAAAAATAAAGACTGGATTTGCTGGGGGAAAGTGCAGTGGAAGGTGACTTTCAGCCAACTTTCTGGTCTTTTGGAGGATCAGTTTGAGGTCAATGGTTTGGTACATAATGCAGCAGTCAGTACCTCTACGAATGGTCTGATGGACCTTTTGGTAACCGGGGGATTCTGGTGTACAGGGACACCCTGAATTTGTTCTCACTCTTACTAGTCATAGCTCAATGCCAGGGACTGGGAGGAGGATCATGCATGAGCCAGTGACTCTTCTTTGCAGGCGAGTCGCCTGGAAGATGGAACACCCTGGACTGTGCATACCAAGGTGTTCCACTGTGTCACAAGTGGGAGCTCTCTCTTAGGGCTCCTAAAGCTCAAAATATTTTGCCCCCACCCCCCCTCACCCCAGTATTTTAACCAACTTGTTTGTAGAAAGTATTATCCGGGGATCAGGTCTGAAGATTTTGACTGAAAAGTCAAAATAAAGACTCTGCCCCCCTACACCTAGGATTTCTTCTTAAAATGCAAGGTTTTTTTCCCAGCAAACTTTATTTATTTGCAAGAATTTCTGCCATAAAATTGGGTTTGGCTTCCGTCATTCAGTCATAGTCAGCTGCCAGATAAGATAAAACACAGGTAACAAAGGCCAGGGTTAAATTTCAGAAGACAGAAAAGTTTTCTTTTAAAAAAAAAATAAATTGGAAGAAACAGCTGGGGACAGAAGGTACTAAAATCAGGCATGAAGGATAAAACATAACTCTATATTTTGTTGAATGACCAAATAGCAAATTTTGTCAGTACTCTTTGGGTGCTGACTGATAGCTCCATTACCAACCCATTTAAGAAAAAGATAAGCCTCCATTCTTAACTATGATTTGCAGGCCAAGATGCTCCCAAAAGAGGTTGCCTGAGGTTAGGTGTCCTTACTCAGCCCCGATTCAAAGTGAAGAACCCAAACCCACCTATGAGCTTCGGTATGTGAGCAGCTCTGTTGACATCCAGACTTGTTCTGAGGTGCAGCAGCCCAAAAAATGATCCGTGCCGACTCGCACACGGCAAGAGCCAAGGCACAGGCTCTAGGAAAATGACAAACATTGTTTAAAAGCGTGTTTGCTGAAGGCCTTGTTGGTGAACGGGTCACTTGGCAAAACCGTGAACGTAATGCACGCTGTGCAACTGCCCAAAAACTCAGCTCTCCCGCGCGCCTGAGCAGAACCAGGATCCAGGAGAAATCTGAGGGTTACAAAGGATGCCCGACAGGACTCCTCTAATGATGTTGCTCCACGGCCTTGATGCCGGCAAAATCAGAAATAACTCTGTTTTCTGTTACTTCTGTAAACTCCTGAGCCTGTGAGGCGGAGATTTCCTCTTCGGTGCTCTTTGCACTTTTCCTGTCCTCTTTGAGAATGCCATGCTGAACTCCTCACCCTCGCTCTTCCCCACCCCATGCTTCTTCCACGCCTCTGATGCACACCCTCTCACTGCCTTGGCTTTTACCACTTCGGGTAAGCAGCCAGCAGAGGTAGCAATGCCGAAAGCTTTCTGCTAGCAAGGAAACCCACATCTAAAAAGGGACAAATTTCTGGACGGAAATGTCTCTGACTAGCATAAAAGTGAATTTTGTGGATTAGAGAATCTAAATCTTCCCTTTACTCACTTGCAAAAAATCTGATATTACAATACTATTTCCATTTCCAACTGGACACACAAGGCCAAGTTAAGATGCAATCACATGGGCACAAGAAGTGGATGAGAGTCAGCAGTACCAATAAAACCATTGCTTCTTGGGTTTGGTAGTTTCCAAACCCAGCAACTATCTATCTTGCTTATCCTCCAAGGCTTTTAGGCTGGAGTCAGACAGTGTTGGTTTCCCAGACCAATAGGAGAGCAATTAACCACATTTGCATTCCTGTATCAAGCACTTCTTACTATGTTCAAATCCCTATCATCTGAAGGTGAAATACTGACAGCGAAATCAAGCTCATACAGGCATTTTCCCTATAAGAAACAAAATAATCCAGAGCAAAAAGAAAATCCAACGCAATGACATCTAATTGAAAGGACAACTGTAAATTGCTCATTTGGGCTCATCACCTCTTTGAAATCCATCCTTCACGAGATACTCAATCAAAGCTAAATGAAGAGAATGGAAGGATTGCAAGGAACTGGGCCTTGGCTGCAAACCAGAAAGCACGTAGGCATAAATGCAATTTCAAGCAATGTTATGAAGATCTCTTAAAGTTGTGACTCAACTGCAATCTTAGTTTGCTAACTCCCTGACAAGATTGGCTCTTTCTTCTGCAAGGCACCCTTGCACATTAAAGAAAAAATATTGTGAAACAGATACAGGCTACAAGTGTCCCAAAATATCACTGCTTATAGGAGAACTAAAAATGCATTTCATTTTACATACAGGAGCAAATGCAGCCTGACTGCAACCTCTAGGCTGCTACGGACAAGAGAAAATCTTACTTTTGAGGGGTTTTTAAAATGTATCATTCTAAACTGACTGCCTGCTTAATCGCTCCAAGGGCGGAACATTTCTTTATTTTGTCATTTATGAGCTGGCAGAATTCTTCACTGCAGACATCAGCATTAATACATAAAACCCTCAGCATATCCACCACTAAATAAAACAAAAAAAAATATGGCTAGCTTGAAAGAGGGTACCTATATGTGCATTTGTATCTATACAAATATGTGCATATTAACGGGACTGCAGAGCACAGGTTTGTGTTTACTGCGTAAGAAGCTTGTCCATAATGTTCCTGGGATAAAATGAGGTCCCTGGCCATCAGAGTTCCCAACGAACTGCATAAAATTAGCCATGTGCATAAGTCTCTTGTTAGATATCTAATGTGAAAATGTGGGGGGAAAAAAAAGATTTTGCCTTTCTTTTAATATTTTTTTTTTTTTTTTACTTTGTTGCATTAGCATACAATTGGGCTAGAGGGATCTCTCTGGAACGTTTATATTTGATTCCCACTGGTTATCACCATTATGTCATAAACTTATTCCCTTTCTCTTCTGTTCCTGTCCCACTCCTCTCTCTCTGTGCCATCTTTGAATTTAGCCGACGTCCTTCCTTTTGGATGTCTTGATGGCCACTGTAACTTCTCATACCCAAAACATAAGTCCTTTGTTTAGCAATATCACCATCTGATTATTTAATTAACTGCTTCCTCTCTCCATCCCTGGATGTCTAATTCACATTGCAAGCCTGTCACCCACATTTTGTCTCCAGCTTCATTAAAAAATGAGAGCTCATCTTTTGAGAATGGTGCATAGATATTTCCCCAGTTTTTTCTTGGCTGCTTTTGTAGGTACATAGAACCTTACAGAACAAGTCTGTGGGCCTAAAAAAAGGAGTTTGGACACAGCATTTTCAAAAATGTAAGCATTTTTAAACTGACTGTTGATCTGAGGTGCTCCATTTTTAACGTTTCTAAATTAAAGTATCCCAAAGGGAATCCATCTGCAAAAGGGCACCAAGATGAATCAGACCCACCAGACACACTGGAAATTTTCAGCAAAGGAATACATTATACACAGAAAAGTATAGTTATTAGTATTTCAAATACTGCCATTAGTCACACAGAAGTGTAACAAAACACACACAGCAAAGAAGATTTAGGGTTGTTCTAAATCCATAACTCCAAATGCATCCCTGATCAACTTATGCAGCGTGTGGAGAAATTCTAAATTACTGCACAGCATTCATGTACACAAAGTAATGACGGGAACTGCATTATGACTATGAAACTACGCGATAAGCCTATTTTCTCTAGAAATTGTCTTAGTCACACCAAGACATTCTTTCTTCCTCAGCAGACTGTGGCCTGAATTTATCTGACTGATGCAATGGAGGACACAATTTCAACCACCACCTTTCTTTCCCCCTTCTTCTTATCATGGTTTCTTCTCTGACATCTGAGGATGCATTAAAAAAACCCCACCAAAACAACAAAAAACTTGTCATTTCCACCTAGCTGTGCTTCCAGCACTTCTGCAGAATGCAGTCTGAGCCTATAGCTGTGCAAATGCCAAGGAGAAAGGAGGTAGAGGAGACCAAGTTCTGCTGATGCTAACTGAGAATAAGATGGGTCTTTGTGCTACTCAACTTCTCCATTAGCTCCCTGGTAGGCATGGCTTTGCATGCAGAACAGATGAAAGACTAGGCAGGGCTGCCAGATCTCCCAACATAGCTGAAAGCGGACGGGTAAGACTCTACACCCTGAGTCATGACATGGGTTGGATGTCCATCGAATGAGGAGGAGCTGGTCACCATAAAAGGCTGCAGCTTTGGCGCAGCACCCGGAAAAGGCAATGCCATTGCACTTTCTTGTTCCAGACGCCCCTGTTCCAGCAGAGCCAAGAGCCAAGAACCAGCAGCAGCAGCGTGACTGCCAACATCCAACAGCAGAAAGTGACACCAGGGACATGTACTTGAGCTCAGGACTAATATTGGCTTCTATTTTTTGACCAATATGGAAGATTATCTTGCTGGAAACACCAGCTGTCTTGATGGCCCTTCCTTGTGCTGTAGGAAGCAGGCTATTAGCTCCTAACATATAAAACAAAATCTTACCAGCCTTCTTCAAACAGAAACACAAATTGGAGAAGTGAAAGAAATGAAATGGAACAAGGCAACAGATGGTGTTAGCTTAGGAAAGAGGAACAGAATGGTTCAAGACCCTTGCCTGCATTCATGACAGTTATGTTACCAGCCTTAAGATTTAGCTCCTCTCTTCCACATGATTTACAAATAATGGGGTAAAGGAAGATACAATTTTTCATTAAAATGACAGATTTGTCCCTTTGGTACACAAATATCAGAGTTATTTCTCACAATCTACTGACAAAAGGGAGGCAAACCTAAATAAATAATAGAACAGAAAATATCTTGAACTCTGTTTCACTCCAATTAGCAGTTTCCAGATCTCTCGCTGAGCAACTGGAATCTCATGCCATCAACCAAAAAAACCCATTACTTTATTCCCAGTACCTACCCATGTACCATTGCAATGGTTTCAGCAGATTTAGGGGATACTGTTCTAGAGGGAGTGATGATGAACTGGTTTGGTGTGGAGAACCTTTACTGCTTATGGTGATAAGCAAGACCCATGAGCGAGGGAGTGAAGAAAGGGATAATCAAGGGAGGTGGAAAAAGAGAAATCTGGCATGATTTGGTGAATTTTATAGGGCTAACAGAAGGTCTTGCCGTATATTTGCTGATAAGCATAGCACACAACAAGGAAATACTGAAGAGGCAAAGGTGTTTGATAATACTGGAATTCTGCTCTTTTCAGTGGTCAATCCCATCATAATGTGTAGTTCCAGACAAAGCTTTGCAGGGAAGAGAAGAAGGTCTATCTGTACCATCCACCGTAACTATAAGGGTTAACCATAAGGGTTAACTGTGGTTGGACGATACAAAAAAGCAATAGCATTTTACAGTATTTCTGGCAACACCAAGAAATATCTTCTCTCCATTTTCAGCAGCCTTGTTACCACGGGCAGGCCTCTGCTTTGTTTATAACCATATGCTAACTACAAATGAGTTAATTATGGAGCTTCTTACTGTGTGAGAGAATAGTTGGTCACCGAGCTGATAGTGATAAGAATGGGATAACAAGAAGTAATCACCTCAAGGTTCTTTCATGTCAGAGTATGTAAGGCTACAAAGATGACGAGGGGCCTGGAGCATCTCTGTTACGAAGATGGGTCTTCTTGGGTCTGGAGAAGAGAAGACTGAGGGGGCACCTGATCAATGCTTATAAATATTTAAAGGATGGGTGTCAGGAGGATGGGGCCGGTCTTTTTTCAGTGGTGCCCAGGGACAGGACAAGAGGAAATGGGCACAAACTTGAATGTAAGAAGTTCCACCTAAACATGAGGAGGAACATCTTTACTTTGAGGGTGGCAGAGCCCTGGAAGAGGCTGCCCAGAGAGGTGGTGGAGTCTCCTTTTCTGGAGACATTCAAAACCCACCTGGACATGTTCCTGTGCAACCTGCTCTGAGTGGACCTGCTTTGGCAGAGGGCAGACTTCAACCAGAGGTCCCTTCAACTCCACGTGATGATTCTATGATTCTGTAGTCCTATACCAATTAGGACAGAGCTGTGGCTACTTCAAAGAACATCCTTATCTTCCTCAAGAAGCTGGCAAACTTACCACAAACTTTTACTGTCCTGAGATGACTCAATACTTTAAAAGGACAATGTGAGGAAGGGTGCCTCTACGCAAACGACCCCCGAGGAGCTCACACCTGTGCAGAAGTGTTTTGCAAATGCTGCAAAATTTAATACACATGTGCAAAAGGGCTATTCAGACATCCTGATGAAAATGTAAGCCTAGGTGGGTTTATCTTTTGTGTATAAATAATGGGTGACTGTCCCCAGCAAGGTGTGCTAGATTTGCGGATTTCCACCTAGCACCCGTCATTGAATAAAGCAGTATCTCCTCTCTAAACTGCTTCTGGTTCCAAGAGCTTTTGTTCCAGCCTTGTTTTCCCCTCTGAATTATCAGAGACATTACCAAGATTCTTTCCCACTCCCCACTTTGACTGATCTTTCTGATTAGGAACGCTGAACAAATAGATCCGAGAAGCAGCCCGGCAGCAGCGAGCAGCCTCGGTTCACCACGTTCATGGACAAGCTCCGCTCTCCCAGGGACAAGGTGGAAGCTACAACCAGTGACTCACCACTAGCTCAGTAACTGCTCTCCAGGGAATCCAAGACAACCCCTCCAAGCATTCCTACCCGTTTCTGTGCACGGAGGGCTCCGAGGGCAAAATATAAGCCCTCGAAATAATTCCCTCCCTCTGATAAATTGACATCTCCCATCAACTAACATCAAGCTTCGCCTTGTGATCCACATCTCTGGACACATCCAGGGTGAAGCAAATACCAAAATGTGGGTTTGGTTTTTTTTGTGTAAGAACAGTGCTCTGCTCCAAGCAGACACGGCATTTCGTCAAGAGCAGGGTATTAGCTTGATTCCCTGAGGGACTCACTTTTGGAAAATAGAACATCTCCTTTCATAAATAGGGAAGGTCACCGTGTGCCACACATTCCTTAACGCACGCTTTCATTTTGGAGTTGATGCTGAGATAATTGAGTATCTCTTCATCATACGCTTCATATTAATGCAATAACGCAACCTCATGTAAAACTAATTTTACAAGATCTGAGGAAAATCAGCATTATATTACATTTCAGTGCCATCTGTTCAGCTCCTTCAGAATACAGCGGAAAAATTCTGATTTATGCCCAAATTATTTTTTATATTTTACTCTGCGTTTTCAATTCAGAATTTGAAAAATTCCAGATTAAGAAGTATTTTAAAAGCACAAACTAAGGCATTTTGCCCCTTCCCACCTCATCACCCTTTCGTGACTTAGAATTGCTTTTTTTATTTAACAGGAGCCATCTTCCAGCATATTCACATGTACACGCTGTGGACAAAACAGTTCACTAATGTGATACTTCAAAGTTTAAAAATCTGTAGATATAATCATAGAAGCACGATGATGTCACAGAGATACATGAAGCAGGATCAAAAATGACAGGCAATTTCTTTCAAAACATTGTTACATACTACTAAAAATCAGGACTCCCCCAAAGGACTTTACCTGAAGAACCTAAGCATTATGCACTGCAACTAATTCCCGCCAATCTGTTTCTCTGTTTTTATCTTATTTAACCCCAGATACAAATTTTATCTCTTTGTTTAGAATATTTAGAAGCTGGCAACCTGGTTTTCTCTATTCCTCTTGTTCCTGGGAAACTTCCCATACAGATCTGAAAATGAGAAATTACAGAGGATAATACTGGGTAAAGACACAATGTAAAAGAAGAAATAGTTACTTTCGAAGTGAATGTGCGGTCAGTCAGTAGAGAAGATTACATAGGGTGGAATATGAAAGTAGAAATAAAGTATTTTCTCCTAAAACCAGACACAAATATTGTACTGCATTAAATCCAACAGTTTGTGGGGGAAAATAACCTATGTTTGGCTGAAAACACAAAAAAATCAAACTCTGTTGTTGGACTTAAGATTTCTCTAGCTCGATGCCTCAAAATAACAGGAGGAAAATCACATGCCTTCTTCCAAACCTACTTATCTCTAAGTTATTTATGGCCCTACTTTAACTTCAGTAGAAGGAGGAGGAGGACTTTTCCAGTAAAGTTTTGCTTAAAGTTTTAGACAAATGCTCTAAAGATAAGTTGACATTTCTCAGATTAATGCTCCATAATTCCTCGCCTACTAAGGCCAGATCTGTTCCTTCCCCTCATTTCACATCAGCTATGAACAAATTCACACTAGCAGTAAAGATTAGCTTGAACTCTGGCACTTCTCATAGCCATAGGAGTCTGAGCAAGTTCATGACCTCGCCACTGGTCTAAGCTCTGGAGGACCTTCAGGTTCTTTGGCCAAGTCGTAGAATCATAGAATCATCTGGGCCGGAAGGGACCTCCAAAGTCCATCTAGTCCGACCCTCCCACAGTCAGCAGGGACACCCCCAACTAGACCAGGTTGCCCAGGGCCTCCTCCAGCTTCACCTTGAATGTCTCCAGGGAAGGGGCCTCAACCACCTCCCTGGGCAACCTCTTCCAGTGCTCCACCACCCT
>JAOQGH010000001.1:75680193-75714766 GCA_025769975.1 Gallinago jamesoni
TCTTCTCCAGGCTGAACAACCCCAGCTCCCTCAGCCTGTCCTCGGAGCAGAGGGGCTCCAACCCCCTGAGCATTTTCTGGACCCACTCCACCAGGTCCCTGTCCTTCTTCTCTTGAGGGCTCCAGACCAGCACACGGTGATAGTGATAAAATACTGATGAAGTGATAACTGACATCAGAAGATGGCAGATGCCCTACTGTACTGCAGCAATGCACAGCCCACTATACGTTGCCACTAGGCTTTGTCTTATGAAGTGAATTCAATGCCCTCACAACAGCAAGGAGTGATGGGGTCACGCTCAGTTTTATTTTTGAAAGCCAATGTTTGAATTTTAAGTTTTGAAAGTGGGGAAAGGAAAAGAGTTCATGAAAGCAAAATGTTGCTCTTCTTGAATAAAAGAAACTTTGCTAGGGTAGCAGGCTTTTGGAAATTCCATTTTCAACAAACAGCAATGCAAAAAGGAGGAAAAACGATTACATCAGTACAGTGTAAAATGCTGCATCACCTATCAAAATCAGACAGATCTAGATTCATTCATGTGCAATTTTTTTTGGCTTATTTTAGACATGACAAAAATATATGATTACTGCAGAAGATGTTTTGTTCTTCATAAATTGAGTATAACAGAAGTTCTATGCTCCACTCAGCTAAATGGATTTCAAATTAGACTCTAGAATAAAATGTCAAAACTTACCTTGCATTTCAACATGTTGGCTACTCTCTCTTGCATTGATTGTCCAGCTTTTGGCCTGACAAGTATATAAACTGCTTTCACTTCAGGGCTGGAGCGCAGAAGCTTTTCCACCAGTACTTTGCCCATGAAACCTGTAGCTCCTGTGATAAGTACGGTCTTTCCATTGTAATAAGCTGAGACTGAAGACATGGTGCTGTCTTGTTCTGTCCTTCTTTTAACTTTCTGCAGGAGGTACCTGAGAAGATGCAGAAATAAAGCTTTAAGGACTTCTGATTCAAGACATAGATCAATTATTTGGGAGCTACAGTCTGAGATAACCTTTCCTAGTCAGCTATGGCAGCTCACATCAGTTCAGTCAATGGCAATTTTAAAGGTGATTTTTTATAAAGCCTTTATTATGAAAATAAACCACAAAATTTAAAAAGATTAATCTGAGAGGCTTAAAGAATCAAGCTGAACCCAGCAGTCAGAGTTTAGAAGATAGGTTGTGCTGTCCAAGACTCCCAGCAATAGCTGCTCACTGCACTGTTGAATAGCATTTCCTATACACAGCGAAGTGGCGGCCGTGAAGATACGGAGTCATCCCTACAAGATAAAGTAGAAACAGATCTCCTCACAAACACTGCAGGTACAAATGCTGTGGCTACCACTTCAATTACACCATGCTGAGCCATCCTGTTTCTTGTCAACCACTACTTCGCAATGTGCTCAGCCTTTTCCTATTGCCTTGGCTTGGAACCAATCAAGAAAGCTCTTCATCATGGAAGATACGTTGCTCTGCAAAACTGCATGGTGTAGGTCAAAAATTGCTCTGTGTAGGTCAAGATCCACTGGCTGTTAAGGCCAAAATGCATCCCACTAAATTCTAAGGAGCATAGGTGTCACATGATTTCTCTGGAGAGTTTAGGTTGTTTGATCTGCCTTTTAGACAGTTTTGACTATTTTAAGGGGGCTGACATGCCTAGGCTCCCACGTGAAGTGTCCCAGTTAAGTATTTTAATTAGATACAATGGTTTCGGGCCTACATGTCCCCAGCCATCCCGATTCAAACTCCAAGTTGATTAAATGACAAACAAAGCTGGACTGAATCCTCCTCGAATAGCTCTTCTCTCTATTACACTCACTGGAGCAAAACACTTCCTCCTAGCTTTGAAGTGCTACAGCCTGCACAAACCACTTCCACTGCAAGGGAAAGACTCATGAAAAATATAAATAAGTGTTTTGAAAAAAAAAAGTCTACCAAATTTGAAACAAAAAGAAACAAGAACAGTAGGGCGATGACAATCAAGTACTCAAGAACCCAGAGAATCATCTTCAGGTACCCCAGAAAAATTTCTCTTTCTCCTGCAGAAGCTTCCGAGTCTCTGTTGGCCATTTCAAGTTTCTCAACATGACGTGAGTCAACTGCACGCTAACAGAATACAAATATAACAAAAATGTAGCACTTGCTGCATTTTTGCAGTGTGTGAAGGTTCCCTGTTCTCACTAATCCTTTTGCATTTCTGAAACCTAATAAACCGTTCAGGGACAGTGAAGTAGCCTAACTTACAGCAAGCCTTCATACAGAAACTTATAAGGAGACCTTGGCTTTGACCAACATAATGTAACAACAGCAAAGAGTTTAAAATACCGTAAGAACCCTGGCTACATGTGATAGTAAGGTAAATTCCCTTCACTGGATGGACCATGGGAGAAATACAGCTTATCCTAGAGCTTGCATTCCTTGAGATGGAGTAAGGTATCATAACCCAGAAAATCAACCACCAGCTCTGAGAATCAAGAGAGACACCACAGGTCAACCCTTACAAGGTGTATATCATTCATCCAGGAATGTTCTTAGCTGGACTGAGATCCCCAAGGCATTACCACCAGTGAAAAGTGATGCACAAGAGACTCAAGGCTAACAAAATATTGTTTTTCTTTCCCTGTGCTGCCTGGGACTGCAGCATCGAACAAATGAAAAATCCCTGAAATTTTTTATTGGTAATGAATCATCAGGTGTGCCATCCAGTTTAGAAAGTGGGTCAAACAGAATAACTTCTGAAGGACACTATTTTACAAATTAATAGCTGTGGGTATTCTGGCTCAGTGAATTTGAGTTTTAGCCTACTTTCAGATATAACCTAGATCACAATTTAAATGAATCTAACAGGCTCATCTAGGCCTATTAAAAACCTGCTCTTATCAAGGAGCTGGCCACTTGGGAAGCTAAACCAACAGCTTAAACTATTAGATAATTAACTTATTTATAATAAAATGTCACATCTCATTCAGGTTCGGAAAAACTGTGTGATATTGGAAGATAGGAAGCTGTAGAATCTGGAAGTGCGGGAAAAGGTGTATGCATCCAAAAGTAGACAGTAGTTTAGCCAGATGAAGATGGAGGTGACAAAAAAAATTAAGAAATGTGGTATAAAATATGCCCTACAAAGCAGAAAATGTAACGAGAGAAGTCACTTAGTCACTAGAGGCCATACAAATTCTACTTAATATAAGGAAACAAAAATATGAAATATAAGACCACTTCCACTCACTGGATGCTTGCTTTGAACTCAGAAGACCGTATCTGCCTAACCTCACCTAATACTCTGCTAGAAAAATGGTACATTTGCAAAGTACTTTGTACCACAGACTTGGAGATCACCACAGGGTTTAACAGGAATTACTTTCCTTCCAGCACTTTAGTAATACAGAACATTTCCAACCTGCACCACTAAACATCACTGCTCTGCATTATAGTTGTAGACTCCTGCAAAAACAATTTAAGATTTCCAAATGTGGACATCGGTTTATTACGTTGTTTTATTTGGATTCCCTGTTTGAGTTATCCCAATGGGGCTTCATTTGTTTTGGCCAGATGTTCAATGCCTACTGGAATAGTAAAAGATCACGGTAATTTAGTGTCCCTAAAATTAACCCTGCAGCCACATTTCATTAAGTATTTCTGGCAAGGACTACACACACATATAAATAACAGCTCTTCCCCCTATAGTCTGAGACAATTTTAAACATTTGTCACCAAAATGTCCTCCAAAAAATCTTCCAAACCATTCTGGTATGACGACAATGGAAGCACCAAACACAGCCACAGAAAAAACAAACATCTAAGGCAATCTCCTGTTCCTCTTGATATTGGTGTCACTCTATAGGGTTAAAAGAAAAGGTAAGAAAGCCCACATCCTTTCTATTTTCTATAATAAACAGTCCAGTTTCAGAGTTGGATCTGGTTACTCAGGGCCTCATCCCCAATAAAAAGCCATGAGGAATTAGATGGTTATTGCTCATTATGGGATCAGATTTGTGCCTCCTTGAAGTACTTTTTTTCCCCTTTCCTAAGTTAGCTTTAGAGGAAAACACAACAATCTTGCACCCATCTGATGCTGTGCTAATTACCAGCAAAGAAAATCTGTTTATTTGTTTAATGTGCATAAATTCATCTTTTGAGATCATGACACAAAAGCCACAATTCCACAATCTCCTATGTTCAGACAGATCCCCAAATCTCCATTGTCCAAGCAAATTTAAAGAGGTTTTTACTAGGTTCCAAGTTCAAAAGCAAATTCTAGTTTATACTCAGGATCAAGTTATTTTCCTTTCAACTCAGTTGGGGAATATTGACTTTAGTTGGGGAATATTGACTACTTTTTTTTTTTTTTTCAGAATCATCATTGGGTTGTATATTTGTAAGAGTGTGATTTTATAACAAAATTTATTATTCTCTGTTTCAATTGATTTTGCTTGATCTTTGCGAAGAACGTATTGAAGAAGTTATGGAGATTTTTAGGAACAAGAGGATTTCTAAGGTCAACAGGTGCGATTCAAGTAATGCCTGCTGACTTGACCCTTTGGGATGTCTACTTCAAAATACAAAGAACTCTATGTGTTCCTTTTTGACTTTTTACACTCAGTCAAATGAAGAAAAAAATTGTTTCCTGCAGAAGTTTATACTTTGCTTTTCATTTTAAGGCATAAACAGTCAATGTTGGGCATTAACTATTTACCAGTCAATTATGATGCAAGGGATTAAGTGCCTGGTAGGAGAAAATTGTTCGAAGTCTGAAGCATGGTCAGAAGTTGCAGTAAATTGACTCTTATTGAGGTGAAGATGGATAAAGACTATTTCAGAGCCTGAGGTTCCTGTCTCTTCCAAAACGGACTGGAGGGGAGAAAGCTGCTGAACGGTGAAGAGAAGCCCACGCATGGGCTTCCTGAAGCCCAGCTCAAGTGAGTAATTCCAGGCAACTCTTATGGTTTAGGCAGTAATCAGAGCAGGAAAGCAATTACTGATGCCACCTGAGTTACTGTCCACAGCATCATTGCGTCAGTAGCTGGTGCTGACTCATCTCCAACCACAGTGTGGAAAAACAAACCCACCTTTTGGACAGCCAGCCAGGAATCACACCGAGCCTCTCTGCAGACACAAGTACACAAGCTGCTTTAAGGGTAAAGCTCTGTTACTGATGCCTGTAATAGTCTCCTCTGGATCAGTCATAAAGGACTTACAACGCTGCGTTATGAACAAAGCCGTGGTCTTGTGCTCGGTGCTTTTGCCAACAGACCAGCAAAAGGAAAGGTGGGAATCCTCCCAACCTCATCCTTTGCTCTTGCAAAAGAAAACTCTCATGTCCCCAACAGAGGAGTAAAGAAGAGCTTTCACCCACCTAGAGCAGATACAGTTGAGCTGATATTCAACAAAACAACTAATACACTGCCCTCGTCTTCCACATACTCCATCGATGCCAAATCTGCATGCAGATTACAATGGTGTAATGCCAAAAGTGAGACCCCTATCAAAGTCATAGCAATGGGAAGGGAAATGTATATCTGCACCTCACGGACTCCTGCTACTGCTGGTGCCCACGACAGGTCCATGGCTGCAGGGGATCTCGTTCTACTTAGTCTGGTTTTGATGAGTTTTCTTATATCTGGTGCATTTTTACAACTTTACGCAAGGATGTAATTGCTGTAAACAGGAGGGTTAGACTGTTCAGATGAATCTTTTAGACATCATATTAAACATAACGAACTAGCTTCAACTAAAACTAATCAGGATTCTGGAAGAGGCATAATTAACCTGGGACATGCAGAGAAAGAAAAATTCCTCTATTGCTTCAGAGAACTTGTATAGCTGAGGTCAGAAGAAGCAGTATAAAGTGGTCGCAGACTATTTCAATCTCATTAATTTCCTTCCTGACTCTATTAATTATTTTGAGTTTAAAATGACCGCTGGGAATGCCTGAACAATGTGTCTTCATATAACGGTGGGTTTTTTGTGTGCCCCAGGATGTGTGACAGAGAGTCCACAAACTATGCACGTAATTCAAGGCATAAAAGCAATTATTTCTAATATGTGTTCTTCGCCTGAAAGCATTTCTGTGTAGTTTATTGTTAGTTAATCATCAGCAAGTAAATAATCCCACCACTATGACTGTAGCAGGAACATCCTGATTTTTCATTTGGGTGGCCAGTAGAGGTGGATACTTGAACAACAAGCAGATTTCCCCCAACGCTAATGCATATACAACAATTGTATGGTTTGAAGCAAATTTGTATAATCCAAGGAGAGCGTGTACGTGGATGAAAAGGCAGGAATAGTGTTAGAAGTTCAACACCTGCCCACCACCTCCTGTGGAGCAAAGTTATGTGGATGTCAAGGTTTTGCTGAGCACCAGGCTCTGCTTCAGAGATTTCAGAGATTATTTTTAGCCCCAGGACATCTGGAAGTAATAGAGCATGCTGCGGCCTCAGAGTCACGGAGCAGAGTCCCACCCCACACACGCTAGCAAGAGCTGAACTAGTGACTTGCTTTCCATCACGGTGACTTAAGTCCTGGCTTCTCGGTGACACTGGGAGGAACCTTAAGTCACTCAGTTCCCTTGATTTGATTAACCGGGCCAAACTCACCATCAGGGGAGTTCTGCTGCAATGACCAACATTTCAGCTGGGCTTAAAATGAATTACTTTAGACTCGAGCCTTTATGTTTGAAATATTTTCTGCATTTTCCGTAATAAATAACGGTGACTCAGGAGGGAAAGGGGCTGCAGTTCAACACAGCGTGACATTTTGGACAGTAGAGCTGCTAACACCAACAAGCAGAAAGTACCAGCAACGAGGCACTGAAGTCACAGAATATATTTTCAAAGGTCTTTAGGCACATAAAGATTTGTGTAGTACGTGATGCTTGGGAAGAGGTAAGGAGGATTTTACTCACGGCAGAAAATGAAGCAAAGAGGACATTAAGACAGCGGACCTAGGGGCAAATTAAAAGATCCTTATGGTTTGCTAAACTTCCATAGTTATTTAATAGCACTAGCAACCTAACAACAATAAAAAACTGGCAAAGGTAAAGCTTCTCCCACTTGGCTACAGAATTAAAAGGAAGGTCATAATCCTTCCTTTGTATAGGCACTACAGATGCTAATACAGCTCAAAAAAATAGAATTCTTTGATTTAAAGATGGGCACGTTTACAGTCAGACTGAACTCCCGGTGATAATCCTCTTTACCAAGGAGACTTTGCTCCAAGCAATTTACACCAAATATAAATGTTGTTGCTAGCAGCCTGAAGGTTAAATCACTTTTCTCCAGCTAATATATTTCAAATCATTTTTTGTTTGCCAACAGTACTGACTCAATTCCATAACAGCATCCCCAAGCAACGACAAGCAAGGAGAAGCTCTCGTTGCTCCCGGAAACCCTTCACGACTTGAAAAATGACACGAGTTTCGCAATCCATTTCAATTTTGGTACAAATTAAATCTAAGGAGACAGCGCGTTGCGACAGCATAATTAAGAACTAGAGACAAGGAGCAGGGGTGCACAGCTGGACCCTGCAAACCGCTGAATGTTACATGACAGGCGGCCAGAAGGTCTCAATCCTTTGGAAGCTACCGGGAGCTGTGGCTTCTGGGCTAGAGATCTGCCCCCAGAACAAGACCCAGACATAGGGCAAAAGCTTGAATGTCAAGATTTGGTCATTGCTTAAGCATCACCTGTACAGCTTGACAGAGTCTCCAAAGTAGTCTCAACCGTTTGACCGCCGTAAAGAATTAAAGGAGAACGAGGATGCTCCATCCCTGGAGGGGTTCAAGGCCAGGCTGGATGGGGCTTTGAGCAACCTGCTCCAGTGGGAGGTGTCCCTGCCCAGGGCAGGGGGGTTGGAACTTGAAGATCTTTAAGGTCCCTTCCAACTCTAACCATTCTATGATTCTAAACACACAACTGAAGCTGGAGGGCCACTGATGTAAGGAAATCCAGGAGCAGCCTCTTGGTTTTCCAGTGAAACCTGCCGGTCTCTCAGTCTCGCTGTTCTCTCTCTAAAGCTGATGAAAACATAACTGTTTTAGGGCTAAGAGAGGACAACAATGCTAAGGACATGCCTACATATGTGATATGGAATTTTAAAGAAGAAATATTCCTCTGTAGCTCAACTACGGATGGATTCTGCCTTACGCCTGTTTGGGTAGCCTACCTGAAGAGCAGCTCCCAGAGATATCAAAGGAGCAGCCTCAGGAGGCTCCTTTTTGCATTATGCAGGTCAGCAAATGTGCCCACTGCCCCTTTTTTTAAGCTTAGAGGTAGCTCTTGAAAGGCCATTGAGCAGGTTGAAAGCTTTGGTGCTGTGCACAGATGAGGACTAGAAGAGAGCTTTTGCTCTGCCTATAAAATTGTGCTATTGCTACAATTTTATTTTTTTTTGTTTTGCAGCCATGTCCACTAGAAGCTGTATGTAGAAAAGATGGCTAGCTTTGTATCTCTGAGCAGAGTTGTCAGAATACGATATTAAGCTTCAAAACAAATGCAAAGTATTTAATAAATGACTGAATGACACTAGCAAAAAAAAAAAAGCAAAAAAAAGCAAAAAAAAAAAGCTGTAGGGATTCAAACATACACACATTCACCCCCTCCAGTTTCTGATGACCTCAGTCCCCCATCAATTTATCTGCATTTTCCAAAGCATACAGGCTTTTACTGAAGAAACCTTTTCTTCTGTAATGTGTATGCACACACTTGTGTTTGTACATGCACACATGCACTGAAAATTTTTAGGTTGTAGACACAACAATCTGTTAACTGCAGAGTCACAACCATTTTGGGGTCATCAAGACCACAGCTGTCTCTTACACGCTAGAGGCTACAGGATGCCTCTTATGGTAAACTTTTACAAGCTCTAACAGAACAAATATTCCTTTTCCTCCTTTCCCTCCATCCCTCCCCAACATCCAAACCACATTTCCAGGAGGAAACCGCCTATCAGCTGAGAAGCTTTTGACCTGTTGTCGGTGAAGCTTCTTGATGAGCTCAGATAATGTTGTAGCCCGGTGTACCCTGCTTAACGTGGAAAGCTGTGGTGGCTGTGCTGAGAAGTCTAGCAGTCCTGTGACAGGAGGCTAAAATGAAATTTCACGCTTTAGATCTCAGACCTAACGGAGTGGAAAAAATTAACTGCTGTGTCCGGCCTCAGATTCAAGGTTAATTAAATAACTGTAATTATTTTTTCTTTCCAACAGAAAGCTAGCCGGAGCATTTTGATCTTCAGGTTTTATTAAGCAGTGCAGCCTACTCCTGCCTGCGTTGGGGTTGAAAGATGAAAATGCTTGGAATATTTCCCACGAAGAGAAGTCTTCTTGAAAGGATGACCAGATGGATGCGAGAGCCTATACTATCAATTTCATAGCAAAGCATATATAAATCTAGATATATGTTTTCAAAACCAGAGATATAAGATACCAGCAAGTCTTCTTTTCATATTGAAAACCTAAAAGGATGCGTTATCAATGGAAATGCCACAGTTTTGCCTGTATGTTTTTTACCTTCTCATTGCATCAAGACTAAGGCTAAATACCAACAAAAATGAATTCCAAATCTCTCACATTTCTCTGTTGTTCACACTTAGAACATTTGATGGCACCTGGCAACCCATCAGACAAAAAAAGCAATCTCAGTTGTTCCATCCAGCTACTGAAGTAGGACTATCCAGGCTTCTGCTCTGCAAAATTCTCCTGTCCAGTGAAGTTCTCAGCAGACGGAGCCGGATCAAGCCCTTCAGGAACAGGGAAGAAATGCAACCAAAGCTTATTTTGTTCCAGGGAATCCCCGGGGAATTTTACGCTGCTTAGTGGATGCTGTGAGCTGGTTGATTCTGCAGCAAAGCTGAACGCCAGCAGCAGCGAGCAGCTCTCCAACGATTCTCTGCATCCCTTGCTTCGTTGAAAACAATTTTAGCACTACCCGAATGTGAGCTGTGATACGCCGACATCTTTGCTGCCGGAGCCCTTGGCAATGAAATAACGACCCCAGACAGGCAGCAGGAGAATGCACACACATTAAGGCAGCCACAGTAGCGGGGCTGCGTCCCACTTTGGTAGGATGCTGCCATGTCATCACTGTCACTGTGCAAACGTGAGGGACTGAAAAACATCTCATCCCCCCCCCCTTTGGAAGTGCACAAAAAGCACAGCGAGGAGAATCTAGCAGGCCATTTTCTCCTACGAGGACCTACGCGTGGAGCGTTGGGAGGGGGGCAATGGAGACAGCGCTATAGGGCTTGCCTAATTTTGAAGAGAAGGTGAGGAAACTCAACAGCAAAAAAGAAAAAAAAAAAAAAAGAAGTAGCATTTCTATATAAAAAATACAGAAAAAATATATAAAGCAGCCTAGTTCTTAAGACAGAAGTCAGTGAGACAGAATGTATTTCAGAGAGATTCATTACACCTCACCACGCTGGGGAGACTTTTCCCCGGCTTTGTTGACTGTCCCTGTGGGGATGAGCTCCCAACCACTTTAATCCTTGATGTGCTGCTTCTCTCAAGACACGAGAAGCACGGAGTCACAATGCACAGCCGATTCCTGCTGCTCCTCCATAGGATGCAGGACAGTTTTGGGCCAAGGGAAGAAAGCTTCAGAGGTTACAAGTCCACAGTGAAACTACTAGTTTTGCCTCTGCCCCTTCTGACAGCAAATGCAAACTTAAGAGTTCAGGAGTGATTTTTTTTAATTGGAATCAACAAAGACAGCATGCAGGCAGCGTGACCAAGAAGGCCTCCTTCTCTGAAAACTGAAACAGGGAATAGAGAAGAAACCTAGCCAAGCAGAAGCTTCATTAGCCATATTGTCCTGCTTTCAGCTGGGACAGAGTTAATTTTCTTCCCAGTAGCTGCTGTGTTTTGGATTTAGTACAGGAATAATGTTGATAACACATACTTAGTTGTTGCTAGGTAATCATGGTATTATGGAATTGTCAGAGTTGGAAGGGACCTCTAGAAATCATGCAGTCCAACACCCCTGCCAAAGCAGAGTTGCCCAGAGCACATCACTCATGAGCATCCAGGTGGGGCTTGAAGATCTCCAGAGAAGGGGACTCCACACCCTCCCTGGGCAGCCTCTGCCAGGGCTCTGCCACCCTCACCCCAAAGAAGTTCTTCCTCAGATTGGAGTGGAACTTCCCATGTTCCAGCTTGAGCCCGTTGCCCCTTGTCCTATCTCTAGAAACCACTGAAAAGAGTCCGGCTCCAACATCCTTTAACCCACCCTTTAGATACTTATAAACATTAATAAGGTCTCCCCTCAGCCTTTGCTTGTCCAGGCTAAAGAGTCCCAGCCCCTTGAGCCTTTCCTCATAAGGGAGGTGCTCCAATTCCTTAATCATCTTCGTTGCCCTACGCTGGACTCCCTTATATATATAATATATATAATGCTTATATTATGTAAGTCCAGGACTTTTTTTCAGCTCCCCATAGAGGCTGAGAGGGAGCATAGACAGGATGAGCTGGCCAAAGGAATATTCCATACCATAGCCATCATGTTCAGTATGTAAGTAGAGGTTGGCCAGGGGCCAGGAATCTACGACTGCTGCTTGGGATGGGCTGAGATTGATCATTGGGTGGTAACGCAGCTATATTGCATCACTCATTTTGTATAGTCTTTTACCATTATTGTTATTATGATCTTCTCTTCCCCCACTGTTCTATTAAACTGTCTTTATCTCAACCCACGAGGTTTCCTTTTTTTTTCTGGTTCTCCTCCCCTACCCCACAGAAGGCTGGGGGTGGTGGTGAGTGGATGGCTGCGTGGTTCTCCTTGCTGCTTGGGGTCACACCACAACACATACCCAAACAAGCAATGTGCATTAAGAGGTAGCTCCGAGGTAGCTGCTAGGATTTTCAACCCAGTAAAACAGTATTTGATCAAAGTGGAAAACTAAGGGAAATCTACTAAACGTGGGTAGGCCGAGGTTCAATGTATCTTGGCTGCTAACTGCTACCAACAGAGAGTGCAAAATGGAGCTTCTTTTTAAAAATAAAATAAAAAGGTTTCAAAGCAAGAGAGCAGCAAAGAGAAGAGTCTTTAGGACCCCCTGTGATTAACATCTGAGTCAATCTGTTTATGAAGGGATTCCCATTCAGCTTCCAGCAGTAGGCCTCCATCTCACCATGAACCGAGTCTGCAAATCCAAGAGACCCCCTCACCAGGCCGTGCCCAGAACTACCCACAGCAGCTTAAAATTTACAGTAGTTCTGTGACCTCTACATGCACCGAGCCAAATTACTCCTGGGTGATATCTTAGCAATCGTCCACGCTGATGACATGGAAACTGAAGTCTTCCCTAAAACACTTTCCTTAAGACTGAGGCCAATAGCTGGAAGAAATGAAAAACAACTTCCAAGGGTCTCCTCATGGGCCCTGGAAAATTTGCACTTCTTGTAGGACTTGCCAACTGGCATGCTGTGGCTAGCTGGCATGGGAGACTGCTAACACGGGTGCCAACCAAAGCTTGCAGAGAAGGCAGGCTTTTGTTCAAGAAGGACCTAGTTCAGTAGGAAATGGGCTGACAGCCTCTCATTCCTTGACATCTGACAACCATTGCCATAATATTTTGAGATATAGTTTAAAGGTGTGGTTTGTAAGAAGATACCAACAAAACAAAGAAATCGTGGTCTTATTTGCTCTTATAAATATGTTAAAACTTTTTCTACCCCCCATTAGCTCTTTCCTTACTTGAAAGCCAGCTATGAGCAAGCAGAACTCATTCTACTAACAGTAAGAACATTTTCACAAAATCTTTCATAATTCCACTGATTGCATTCTTGATACGAAGCATTATCTTTACTTAATTTCTGAGGGTTTACCCACTCTCAGGAGGGAAGTTTTGCTACCCCCTGATCCTCATCAGATGGCTTTAAGGACTTCTGAGTCTCCTAATTAGTGCATCTCTCCTTCCTCTACCAAGCTCTTTGGGATGGGAACTATGGAAGCGCAATAGTACCAGTCGGAAGAGGTGCCTGATCACAGCTGAGTCACCTAAAAGTTACCAGAGTGGAAATATCTTTTCTAGATTTGTATATGTAAATCAGTAACACAGCAAACAAAGTCAGAGCAAACACAGCATGGCCCTGTTTATCTCTCCCTTATCCTGGTAAAAATGATTTCTCTCATTGTATTAGCGTATTTGCTCATACCCTGTTTCGTACACATTAACTAATGATCTCTGAAATACCGTAGGGATACAAAGTAGATGTGTGTTTTATTATTCCCAAGATAAGAAGCGAGGGGCTGTTAATGAATTAGAGTTAATGATGCACTGCCAAGCAGCCACTTTTTTGCTCTTTTTGTGAGCTGTGTTTAGTTTTTTGCAATTGTTCAGGTCATGCCATGACAGGGATCAGAAGTAACTTGCATTTCACAAACCAAAGAGCACAACAGCAAGAAAGACCATAAAAGCTGTAAGACACATTGATTTTATCAAAATGATTATTGTGGTATTGCAATTTCATTGGTGTCAAGTGCATATATAAATAAAAAAAATATTAAAAAAAAATTGTGATGGGTGTTTGTGTTTTGGTGGGCTTGGTTTGTTGTGGTTTTTTTGGTTTTTTTTGTCATGCAGTTATTACTCACACTAAAGAGCACACAGACCAAACTGTGGATTCAGGAGGGAAATGACAATAATATGTGGAAGATGCCAAACTAGAAGATCAAAATAATAACCTTCCAAATTTGATTTTCTCACAGACTACAAAGGAAACACACTCCTTAACTCTCCACCCTTGGTTTCTGTGGAAGACAGGCAGCACGGTCTGCAGATTTCTCTCCCCAAAGTTCTCCAAGAAACACAAACATTTACTCTTCAGATAAAGGGAAAAGAACAGGAAGTGGAAACTAAAGAGAATTCCCTGGAGTTACTGAAAGCTGCATTAAGGAACTTTGCTCAGCACATCGGCGGCTCTGAATAATGAGGCAGCAGAGGGCTTTGCAGCACTGGGAGCCTTTGAAACACACTTCTTCAGAAAGAGACAATAAAATGTAAATAGAAAATGCCTCTTGGCTGGCACATACTGGCGCAGACAAAATTTTTCCTCCTTTTTTGCATACAGAGACCATTTTTTTTTTCCTTCCCCCCTTCTCTAGTATTTAGAAGACAAGCTGTTGAGAGATGACAAAGCACACTTAGAGAAGTTCAAAAAAATTCAGCATTGAATAAAACATAAGTGCAGCTACAGAAATGGATAGTCAGGCTGTATTAACGTCATCTAATACACCCTCTGTGCACTGAAATGCAAGGAGGAATTGGAAAGAAGTAATTTGATGAAGGTTTGGTTCTAAACAATCAAGAAAAGTTTAAGTTTACAGCATTTGAATAATCCTGTTGTACTCAGTGCCAGGTTCAAATTAGTGCAGGTGTCTTCCTGAATCACAACTTACCTTCTTGTCCTTAATAAGCTTTGGTCCTATACTGAATAAAGTTATTTCATTACTTTCTCTCTTTTTTTTTTTTTTTTTTCTTAGTGGCTAACAATTAAAATCTCAATTATCTGATAAAGACAAATATCCACATATTTTGAGATGCTGGCTTCCCCTCACCCCCCAAATCTCATCCTACCATGATCTATAAAATAAAGATTCTTATTTCCAGTGAAACCCACACAGTCCTCTCAATGTCAGCCCACAGTTTACATTTTGGAACATTTTTAAATTAGGTTAGTTTCAGACCCAGAAATACATCCTGATCTACAGATGTGCTGAGCCTTACGCCCAGCTCGCTGTCAAAAAGCAGTGGTTTTCTCTCTGACAGCAGTCTTCTGCTAACATAGATGGGATTACTGATGTTTCAGAAAGTCAGTAACGAACTATACATGAGAAACAATGACTCAAATAAATGAGAGTCACTTAATTAGTTACATTATGCCAAAGTAAAACATGGCAGTGAATGCTGTGCTATAGTGCACCAATGACCTCAAGATTAGGCAAAAATATAGAGTGCTGGTGACTCCTGATTTATTTTTTTAAGCCTTTTCCTCTCTTGTTGCGACAGGAAATTGTTATGTTCCAAGGTAAAGGGATTTAGCTGCATTGTGACTACGTAAACATTAACATTGGATGAAACTTAACAGTAGAAATAAAGAAATAAATGGCCCTCGAGGACCCTTCTAAATGGAAGGATTTATCCATGTCATTCGAGAAAAAATAACTTATAATTCAATTCCTGTTTATATTATTTTACTGTATTTTCCAAGAAATTGATGCTTTTTGACTTCTGTATGACCTCACGGCCTTGGAAACAAAGCTCACAGCCTGAGGTTATAAATATCCAGCAAATGTTACTAGTTCTGAAAGTGAAACACTAGCAAGGTGCTTCGGTGCTTTTAGCTCTATTGCACTAAGACACCCAGAGCGGGGTCACTCTACCTTACATCTCCCCATTTCACGTGCTTCAAATTTTGAGACTCAGAATAAGCTTAGCCACCCTGTCACAGAATCATCATGTGGGGTTGAAGGGACCTCTAGAGATCATCTAGGCCAACCCCCCTGCCAGAGCAGGGCCACCCAGAGCAGGTTGCACAGGAATGTGATTGAATGTCTCCAGAGAAGGAGACTCCACCACCTCCCTGGGCAGCCTCTTCCAGGGCTCTGCCACCCTCAAAGGAAAGAAGTTCCTCCTCATGTTTAGGTGGGACTTCTTACGTTCAAGTTTGTGCCCATTTCCTTTTGTCCTGTCAATTAATTTGTGCCAAGCAGAACGCAAAAGATTCGCAGCTTAACTCAAGTCTCTCTAGCTCCAGATTTTTGCAATGCTTTGAAAGTCCCAGGTGGGTTCAGCTCCTGACTGCCTCTGAGGAGCCTGTCCTCAGCCCAACCCCCAGAGACGCTGTGAAAATAAACGTTAAGGCTACTTCTCAATAAATAAATTGCTATCAGTCCCTGTTTCTTCAAAGTGTAGCCAAAAGGTGCCATGTCCTCTTCAAGGTACCACCAATTGCAACATGGTCCTGATTCTCCAGACCCAAATCATTCACCTCCAAGTCTTGCAACAGTTGATGAGTATCTCCCATCTTGGATTTTTTACCACTGTTCTTAAGTCCAGATAACAGTCCTTTCAAGAATGGTTGAAGTGAGTTACAGTCAGATTGCCAGGCTGGAAATTCATTGCCAAAATACACAGCTTAATAGGGCGGGGACATAACGTGTAACATGTATCTGCACCTTGCTTGCCACAAGAAAGAAAAAAGTTGTATTATTAACAGCCAAAACACACGTTGACTTTGACTAAAAGCAGTCTTTGGGGCAGGACATTTCCTGTAATACGGAGATTTTTACCATGATCAGCACAGAGACTAAGGCTTCCACTCAATTACACCTTTCTGGGAAAAGATGAGGGAACAAACATGCCCACAGGTGGCAACCATTTCTTCTCTCCAGTTTAATGGCTTAAAAGTGGTACCGCTCCATTGTTTGTGAAAGCAAAGCAAAATAAAACAGGAGAGGTGTTTCACTCTGCTCAAAATTTTATTTCTTGAAATATCTGTAGCATTAAATCCTATTTGAGGACCAATTATTTTTTTTTTTCCCCTTAGCAGTGCAAAACAACCTGAAACTCAGCATATTTGGCTTCCTGAGAATTTTTCCTGGCTGAGCGCTCACAGCCTACAGAGGGTCTCGGGTATAATTTTTGCCAATTCCCTGTCTTGACACCTTCCCAATGGGATGACTAGAGAAAAAAAGTTGGCAGACAGAGAAACAGTATGATGCAGGAGTCCTCAGTTTATCAGAAGAGTGCTCAAAGCCACAGAAGACAATGCACCGAGGAAGCCTCAGTTTGCACTGGAAGCCAATGTAGGTTTGGGGAGATTTAATGGTTTTGCCACCACATCCTCTTTAGCCTTATACTGAACACATGCCAGGAAATCCGGATCTTGGTGACGGAACAGCAGAGATGTCCTGCAAGAGATGCAGTCCTAAATAACCAGAGGGGAGGGGAAAATCATGCCCATAAATAAACACAGTGTGTCTTCTGACAGAAGGAAGTTTCCTTCCACAAATACAATAGGGGCATGGTAGGTGATTCGTGCTTGAAAAAAAATAATTTAGATTACACACTTGCAAATTTTTTGATCTAGTTGAAATTGTCTAACAACGCAGAAGATAAAAAGGCTGCTGTCAAGACACACATTTCATATAGAAGTTGAGGAGCTGAAGAATGAGGGCAAGATAGTGATCTTATGTACCCAAAACTCAAACAGCATAAAGAGACTACTTCTAAAGAGACTGGATGATCCATTTCTTACAAATAAAGGTTCAGGCATTTTTCTAGATTTTCAAGAACTTCAGAAAGCTTCAGCATTCAAAGCCAGGTTAGAAAGTCATAGTGTTCAGCAGGAGAGAGAGAACTTGTATTTCATGGAGCAAGTAGATCGTTCTTAGGAACAGTGAAGGAAAAGGAAAAATAGTATCTATGATCTAAAAACCAAATGATGAACTGCAAGAGAAAGTAGAAGAAAGGCACCTTTGCGCTGCCAGGCTTCCCAGCGGGCTGTGAGATGTCCAGGTGTCAAATGCTCCATGGAAGCTATTAGTGCCACTAATCACTGCATAGCACAGAGATGCCCATGGGTGATACCAGAGCTCTTAGATCATCTCTACGTTTCATCTACAGAAACACTTTTTTATTTTTTTCTTCTTTTTTTTTTTTTTTTTATAGCGGATTGATTCTTCCAAATTTACAACACCTGAAGTTTAACTCTGAGGCAGAGCCTGGGCCAACTCATTTGCTAAATCTGAACAATCTTAAACTGTAACTGCAACATCCTTCACCTCTGACAGTAAGACTGAAGCAATTAGTGCCCTGCACTTCCCGGGGGAAAACCATCACTAATCTTTAATTGCTCTCTTTCACGAATCTCTGGGGATGTGCTGTGGCTAAATGCAGAGGGTTTTGGCAGAAGCTTGAGGTTTTTTTGTGAAGTTCTAACTTTTAGCAACGCGGGCCGTATTTTTCTTTCCCCTTCACTTCTGCCAGAAGAATTCTTGTGGGATCAAGTTGTGAGTTAAACAAATTCCCTGGACTGGTTTATGACGCAGCTTGATAAAGAGTCGTGTCAGCACTGCTGGACGTGTTGTGAGACAGTGGTGGGATGAGAGACAGTGGCAGGAAAAAGCAAGAATTTGTTTGTCCTGTTTCTCTGCCAAGGCCTTCACAATGTGAAACTCTGGCCTCTTGGCAGGAACATTTAAATCTACCATTTTTAGGAAGTACTGCAATATTAAAATTTAGCACTTCCAAGAAACTTTCCCCAGGATTTGCAAGAAATCGCATCTGTATGATTTCAGGCCATCTCTCCAACTCCTCATGGGTGCTTTGCCGATATTCTGCTATTCCCTTTCAGACCCCTTCTTTTCTTTCCCCTTATTTATGCTTCAGTCCAGCCTGTAGTGCTGTCTTCTGAACTCAGAAGCTTATCATAGGAACAGATCTTCCAAAGTCACCGAGCAAGAAGGAGTAAAGCAAAACCCTGGTAGCCACTGTCAGCCTTAATCCATCACTTCAATGGGACAGTCCTAGCTGAAAAGACTATAATGGAGAAGTAAGGACTGGGGGGATCACTTAAGAGGGAGAATCCCAACCCACCATGGAAGACAAGGTCTAGCATCGCTTACAGAGCAAAGATAGAGGAAGGTGGCTTACATTATTGGATAGATGGGCCAATGTTGACAGTATGAGCTTCAACAAGGCCAAGTGCCAGGTCCTGCACTTGGGCCACACCAACCCCATGCACGGCTACAGGCTGGGGGCAGTGTGGCTGGAGCTGCCTGGCAGAAAAAGACCTGGGGGTTTGAATTGACAAGTGGCTGAATACAAGCCAGCAGTGTGCCCAGGTGGCCAAGAAAGCTCAATGGCATCCTGGCTTGTGTTGGACATAGTGTGATCAGCAGGAGTAGGGAGGTGACTGTCCCTCTGTACTCAGCACTGGGGAGGCCGCAACTGGAGTGTTGTGTCCAGTTTTGGGCACCTCCATACAAGAGAGACATCGAGGTGCTGGAGCGGGTGCAGAGGAGAAAACGAAGCTGGTGAAGAGCCTGGAGAATCTTATGAAGAGCGACTGAAGGTGCTGGGACTGTTTAGTTTGAGGAAGAGGAGGCTGAGGCGAGACCTCATCACTCTCTACAACTAATTGAAAGGACACTATAGAGAGGTTGGTGCTGGTCTCTACTCACAGGTAATTAGCAGTGGAACAAGAGGGAATGGCTTCAAGCTCCGACAAACCAGGGTAGGTTTAGACTGGACATTAGGAAATGATTATTCACAGAAAGAGTGGTCAGACACTGGAACAGGCAGCCCAGGGAGGTGGTTGGGTCACCATCCCTGGACGTGTTCAAGAGTTGTTAGATGTGGTGTTGGGGGATATGGTGTAGGGGTGAACTTTGTAGAGTAGGGTTGATGGTTGGACTCAATGGACCCTAGGGTCTTTTCCAACCTGAATGATTCTATGAAGAAAAAAAATAAAAAATCATCTCTTACAGACTTTAGTGAGGAAAGTCAGTCAAACTCTCTAACAAGGTGGAAAATTTTATAGCTTAGGATGGGGACCAGCCAGTCCCTCCTTTCTGTCTGCTACAAGGGAGGGACTGAAAGGTTTGCAGGAAGTAGATAAGCCATTAGTTATTAGGAAATAAACTCGCTCTTAGATATATTGGACACACAGTCATGTTCATACACATACACACCAAACACAGTAGAAGAATTAATTGCAAGAGCTACAGACAAGTTGACACAATAGCTAAGATGAGGCAACGTGACCAGTTTTTTATTTGACAGGTATTTCTAGAAAATATAGCGTGTTCTTTGCACAACAGGTTTAGCATTTTTGTTAATTTGCAGTTGAATGGAAAGATGATTCACTTTATCACAAAACAACTTCATCATCGCTCAGGTCTCAGCCTGTGAGAGCAGAACTGCTGTGCACACAACACAATCCATTAAGACAATTTAGCACTCCTTTCCTAATTCCCCTTTATTCCAAAGTTTGTTGTATCTTCATTTTCACTGAAACAGCTTAATATGATTCTTTCATGGTTTTCTGCACATACCACAACAAACAGATTTTAGACTGTAGGTCTTCCTCATGCCCTATCCTAAAGCAAAACCAACCAGTCCAGCAAGAGAACCAAGAGCAGAAGAAACTCAGAATAAAAGCGACTTTCTTTACCCACAGAGGATATATGTATCTCAGTTGTATCCAACATTGTTTCTTGAAAAGCTTGCTAATCTACGAGTGAAAATATGCACGTTTTACTCATATAACTTGTCCTTCTGCTTACAAAGTGCAATATTGACACAGTCAAAACACAGTAAAAGCAACAAGCTCTTTTTTATATCAGGATCTTAAACCACAATCCTACGCAAACGCACTGAGTAGATACTAACCTCCTACTGAAACAAGCCTCCCTTGACTCACAGGGAGTTGTGTGGAGGAAGATGGGAGGAGAAAAGCATGAACCTCCTCGAGAAGAAAAGAGCTTAATGGTCTCCACCCATGGTCTCCTGTTTGTGGTACCCAGTGGCATGGGGACCTCCCTGCTCAGAGAGCCAGGAAGGGCCCTGGGGCTCCCAGCAGCTGGTTGAATGCTGGTCCACTCCAGCAAAGCTTTGTATCAAGGAACCAGCTCTGACCTGCACTTGGTTATTCCACACCCACCATTTCTTGTGCAGGAGTCACTTGAACCCACAGGCTAAAAAAACAAATACCAGTTTGATATCTTTGCAGCATGACACCTGAAATGAGCTAATTATTTTCTTTCCTGTTATTGTTACTCCTAGAGCAGGTGTTTTATAGACTGCCAAGAAAGAGAGAAATTTGTGAAAGCTGCTATGGAGGCCTCTTCTCCCTCAAAATTACATAAAGACCACCCTAATTAAATGCTATCCCACTGGAATAAATATCAAATATTTCTTTCACAGAAGTATTCCTTGCAGGGTAACAGCTGATGGCTGTTGTCCAGCTGATGGACGAAGTACAAATGTTGATCTGGAGATCTTCATGTCACAGCTGAATTAAACCTGAACTTTATATAAAGTGTCGCATAACTGTCCTGTTTCTCTCTATATAAAACCTATTTTTCAATTAAATAAACCTCAATAAACTATCTGTTTTATTTCCCTTTTCTACCTACAGTACCACACGTGCCACAGTTTTCTTTGGAGAGCACACACAGCTTTCTCAACTTGTTACACACAATAGGAAAATATTCCACCATGTCACAACTTACAATAACTTTCCTGATGCTACATTTACATGGGAAAGCCAGTCTGGGAATGTAATTTTCTATCTCTTCCCCACCCAACCCCACCACTAATTTACACACACATTTTTAGTCATTTTGCTGAAATACTCAGATTTCTTTCAGTCAAAAATCTGGAAGCAAAATTTTTCTCCTGGAGCCAAGGTCACTCAGAGTCAACTGAGATCTGTGGTTTTGTTAAATCTCATCACATTTTGACATCGATCTCCATCCACTTGTGTTGCCACTACACCCAATGCCAGTTCTAGCCTTTCTAGGTCTTGCACTCACTATCACTGTCAGTTGGGTCTCTTGATGGAGTGTATCTCCCAAGAGACACACATTCATGCAAATCCTGGCCTAAGCTGTGACTTCCACTCTGTTAGAGCTCTTTGGATGCAGAGAAGGAGGCACACAGACATGATTCACCAGGACAAAATTGCTTGGCCAGTGACCCCAGTTCATAGTGATCGATGAAGACATCTCTGTATTGCCATTCCCAGGACTCACCAGAAGCAGTGGAGGAAGACATAATGTCAAACTCCTCTTTTAAAAAACTGCACACCATCCTTTTGAAAAGCCAAGTTTTTCATAACCCTCCATTCTAGCACAAAAATGATTTTTTTTTTTTATTCCTATTCAGCATAAAGATAAATGCTGAAGTTAGCAGAATTCCCTGAGGGAAGGAAATAACCGAGTTTTAAATCAGCTCTAGTTATTCCTCCTCCTCATTTCATCTCAATCAGTGCTTGCTATGTATTCTACTATTAAATTTTTCCACATATATCTTTCCCAGCCTAATCTTTCACCTAAGTTCTTTAAAAACACTCTCCGGCTTGCTGACTGTTATCAGAGGTAGATGGACAGAGCAGCATGGCTCTCCCCCATGCCAGAAAGCCAAACTTTATTTTATTGCTTGCTATTAACTTCTTTGGAGTGCCTGCATTGGAAATAAAATTGGTTTACTTTGCTACATTCTCTCAGAGTGGCGTTTCCTCTCTCATGGTAGATAATAAGTTGCAGGGACTGGAGAATCCTAGGGCAGGAGATGCTCAGAGCACTGCATTCTCCTGGCATAGCACAATCACAAGTAAAAATTAGCCAGAACTGCAAAGGCAGATTAAGCTAAAAGTCTTCATCTTGGAAGTAAAAAATAAAAACGCTTTGCAAGGCTATTAAAATCACTTCAGGTTTCCTGCAACCTAAAGGTTAAATAAAATTCTCAGTTTTGCAAGCAATATATGAAAGTACACTTAGCATAAGAGGTGTTTCTAATTATCTTTCTTGTTTCCCCATTTACCCTCCTGTCTTCTCATTCCCTTTTGCTTATGCACTGTGGTGACTCACACATTACATTCCAGTATAATTGCAACTTTTCAAAAAAATCTGATGAAGTGTAAGCTGATCTTGTCCAGTTTGAGGACAATAACTCAGGTTATTTGCAGAAAAACGCCAAACCCTAACACGTGGGATCTGAGAAACTGGGGTTCCATCACTTCACTCTTGTGCTTCTTGCTTAATTTATGAAGTCCTGATGACCATACACAGATATTTGGGTAGCAAACCATACCTTCAGTAGAGGAAATATTCTGAATTTCTGCAAAATCTGTGCAGAAAGTGTAAATTTAGTCTTTATTTGCAAGTTCTGCCCTCAGATCTCCCAGATACCTGTGTCTCATGGCAGTCTGGGGAACAAAGTTACCCCTGGTAGAGGAAGATGGAGTGAGGGACCCAGGCATAGAAGATCTACACAACTCCATGGGACTTGATGGGATGCACCCAAGGGGGCTGAATGAGCTTGCCAATGTCATCATGAGAAAATAGCCCAGCATTTTGGGAAGATCGTGGAGACTGAGAACGGAGCCACGGACAGTAAAAGACAAATGTTGAGACCATCTTCAGGAGGGGCAAGAAGAAAGAAACTTCCAGAGATGCCTTCTAGATAAACCGCTCCAGGTTTCTATAATTATTGATTATTATTTCATATTATTTCTTCCTTAGAAAAAGACAAGGAAGAAGAAAACAAACACATAAAAGGGGAAAGGAGAGCTGAAGATTACCATTTCTTTGCTGTGCTGGCCTTCTCTTTTGCCTCCTGTAACTGTATGCTGGCCTCTGGCAAATATCCCTGAGTGCCAGCCTTAGAAACAGTCTTCACTGACGTTTTTGAAGATGATAAAGAAAAAATAAATATAAATTATCTTGTAGTTTAGGTAAAAACAACTTACGCATTATAGATGGACATAAATGCAGCTAATTTTTCCAAGCTATATAAAGAGTTCCCTAAAGAAAAAAATCAAAATACCTCCAAAAGCACTGTATTTCATGGAGTTATACAACATCTCTCTATATTTTTGTTTAGTGCACTAATCAAACAACTAGTTTCTTAGTACAGCAAATCCTGGTTTGGGACAATAGATTACCATAGAGCCTAATAATTATTTTGGCCAGAAAGGCTTTCCTGAGATGTCACAGTCTCCTGCCTCAACCTGCTCCCCTGAAAACAACACCTTTTGATCAGGGGAACACTGCTTGCTTAATGACAGGCTTATGAAAACCCAAATGAAATATTTTTATCTTTCCAGCATTGGGAAAGCCTCCAAATAGCTATCAAATGACTAAAATTAGGGAGTGCCCGCGCGGGCAGGCTGATTCAGAAAGAAAAAGGCTTTGCCTTCATCCTCTGGAAGCCACAGCCCGTGAGCTGGCTTGTTCTATTCCTTTCACCCTGGCAGCAGATTTTTACGTCCCTTTGAAGTGCCATTTTATCAGAATGATAACCCTAAAGGTTATCATCTCTCACTATTCCAGTCATTACTTCCATCCAGGTTTCTGTGGGAAGCTGGGATGAGTGGTGGCTCCTTTGCACACACCTCTTCTCCCCCCTTCCTTCTCCTGGCCACCTGTGTTAGTAGCTCTGCTGGCTCCCTCAAGGTCAGTAATGGAGGAAGCCTCCAAAATACAAAAAAATGAGAGCAAAAACTGATGGAAAGAGACTCTGACTCTCCTTGTTGGATATTCCTATCTCTCCTCATTAGATAAATGAGGAGCAAGAACCACCTGACCCTTAACTCCGAGGGTGCCTTAACTGCCCTCAGATGCATGGGCAGAGTGACCACATTATACTAATTTACTGTTACTGACACTGGTCCCCAAAAAGGGCCAAAAAGTGAGAAGGAAAGAGTACACAAAACAAGAAACCTCCGGGCAGCAAACCATCCCAGAGTCCACCTGTGAAAGGACATTCGGGGGAATTTGTCTCCTCAGTCCTGCCTAAGCTTCCCACCAAGAGCTGGGAAGGCAGGCCCATTGCTCCTCACTCAACACTTACTTTAAAAAAGAAAGATTTGTTACTGAAGCAGAAAAAAAAACCAAAACCAAACCAAATGGGATTTGGTAGAAAATAAATCTTTTCTATAAAAACAATCCTATCAACAAAACCGCCGGGGAATACTGACCTTTAACTACTAACAGAAGAAATAAATCAGTTTTTGTCTCACCTAGAACACAGATGATTAGAGATTAATTTTCCAGAGAACAGTTTCAAAGAGATACTATATAAATACAAGAAGAAGTTTAATATAAGATAGTCTGATGTGTCAAAAACCAAAAGCCAAAAGGTGTTGGTCAGCAAGCTTTTTTTCTCAGTAGTCCTGAGAAGTTTTTTAAGGGAAAATATTTTCCTCCCCAGTAAAAGATAAACAAAAAGATATTATGTCTTTGCTTTGTGAAATATTTACTAGTTGTCTTGGTCGTTCTCTGCCTTTCTACCAGCCATCACACTTCTGCTCCTCTTGGCTTCTCTCTCCTTCTCTGCAGACCTCTTCCCTTCTCCCCTGAGTGCTTTTTCCCTTGGCTCTGTAATATTCCACTTTTAAAATAAATATAGAGAAACTGGTGCTTCCCTAGAGCATTCTCAAAGGCAGCTGTATAGGAGTTTCAATGAAATGCTGCTTCCTGGGTCATAACCCTGACCTGTCTTTTGTTTGTTTGGTTGGTTGGTTTTGTTTTGGGTTTGTTTGTTTTGGTTTTTTTGTTTGATTGTTTTTTCTTATTTTTTTTTTTCTTTTCTTAAAGTAAAACCAGAAAAGATGCAACATTTAAAAAGCCCTCTGAAGTGGGAAACCTGCATTGCTGAAACGATGGATTCTTGGATTCTCAGCAAGAGGTAACTGCAGAGAAATGGTACCATAATAAATTATGGAAGCTGAGTTTCCAGGTAGCCTGAATAGCTTTGGGAGACTTTAATTAAATTATTTTAAAATGCACAAAACACGTCTTTGTTGTTAAGAAGTGTGACACTGTGCACTTGAATGTGACTTACGTAAAAATCATTTCATATCATTCCACAGCTTCAACTCTTCACCCTCTGACTTTCCCACCTATCTGTTCTGAGGAATTTCACATTTAAGGAATAAGGGAAGATACGTCCATCTACTTTCAAAACTGTTAAAGGAGCAAGATAGCTGATTGTATACACAAGCTGTAACAATGAATTTAACCTCATGAGATGGGCTTATACTTCAAGTACCAGAATGGCCTCTGCTAGACCAGACTTTACAACAACTAGGCTTCAGTTCCATCCATTGCACGCTTTCTGGACAACCATACACAAAGCCAAATCCACCAACGCTTGTGATTTTTACTAACTTCTTCCATGTAGTGTTCTTTTCTAATCCAAGCAATACAAAACAATTTTCAGCTCATCGCATCGTTGTAAGGTAGAGAAGTAGTGTTGTACTTAATTGTACCCGATTGTACTTAATTACTCATAGAAAATGGTAGTCAAAGTAAACGTGCTCCTCTACAGCTTTACTCCCAAACTACAGCTGTAAATGGGGTCCTCAGAAGACATTTGAGATTAGCAAAAGATAAAAATTCCCAAAACTGGCTGTAGAATTAGCTTCACACTGACCTCTCACAGTCACTGACGTCTCTGAACGTAGGCAGCATTTTTTATTATTATTTGTGATATTAATACAGGAAGGAGCTTATTATTTCTTCCCATACATATCCCAAACACCCACTGGCTTTTGGTGTTTGTTTTGTTTTTTTTTTTTCCCCAACATATGATCGAAAGAGGCCACCTCTGGTCAAAAGGCATTGGCCAAAAAGTCAAATGGACTTGGATTCCCTTACAGCTTCTATAAGAGGATGGAACCTACCCTTAGTGATCTGTTTACAGCCCAGAGAGAAGACACTGAGAGGATCCATGAATGTTTGTGGACAAAGGCTGAGGACAATATCCTGCTTGGGGGATGTGGTGTGAAACAGGGAGCCTTTGGACAAAGAGCTTGGAAATATGGTTTTAAGGAGGGATTCCAGCGTAAGCCGGAGGAGGAACAGATCTGGAGTGAGAAGCAGAGGACAAGGGGGTGTTGAGGGGGCAGAGAGTTTAACACACCAGCTGTGCACTTTGGGGAGCTGTGAACGGAGAGGGCAGGAGGCTGCGGAGTGAGAGGAAAAGAGAAGGTGTTTCTGAGCCCAGGCAGAGCTTGCTGGGGACTAAATGAAGCTCTGGGGTAAAGGGAGGGTAAGTAAAGCCACTCTGAGGAGTCTCCAGAAAAAAAAAAAAACAAAAAAAAAAGCATTTTGCTGTGCACTTGAAATACCGATTTTCTACGTGTACAACAAGCAGTTAAAGAGCCTGTCCTGCCAAGTTAATTAAGCTCAAAAGGCATCATTAAGCCTGCAGCTCCTTATCATTTTAGATCTCTTTGGCGGGAGGAAAATGGGAACAGGATGATGCCATGACTCATGGTTTTCCAATATTAGGGACCGCAATTCTGTAGTGGTGGGGGATGAGGCTTGCGTATCCTCCTTCTAACTCTGAAACTGAAGTAGCCAAAATTGCCAAATCAGCTGGACCGCCTATGTGCTGGTTTGTCCATTCTTTCTCCAAAGCCACACTCAGTTTAGAAAGGTACCAACAGAGATGTGTGTTCAGCTGCAGCCTACACTGAATAATTATAACCCGAAACAGGATTTCCTCACCTGTCCTTCTGGCTAACATGCTACAGTCAGAGAGCATTACTCACACTTAAAACCCAGCCATCTAAAATAACATTTTATCTGCACCTCTTCCTACACAGGAAGGCTGTTGGTACTCCCAGATATCTGATATACAAGCAGATTTCATCAAACTTAGCAGTGGCAAAAGAAAAATCTGTAGATGCTTAAAAAAAAAAAAAAAGCAACCCACATGAAGGCACAGTGTCATCAGAGTGATGTTTCCTTCAGCTCACTTGTAGCATCAAACCTGTTCTTAGGCTGCCCCTTTCTTCAGAGAGGAACGAGATGAATTTAGCAGAGCATCAGGAGTTTGCTCTGTCACGCAGCACGAAGCACTGACGTTACTTTATGGATGGGCAGGGGGAAGGGAACATGGAAGAATAAAGAGACCAGGCTGCGAGGTGACAGAGAGAAAATAAGTGTGACTCAACAGCGTTCACCTGGAAACTCAAGAAGGTTGAAAAGCTTGACGTTTACTGCCAATGAAGCTGCTCTGGAGGTGCTGATCCCAAAATCCCTCACGTGTCATGTCCCCCATCCAGAGCTGAGCCTGCCTCGGAGTGCTCCCAAGTCAATTGCTCCAAGAAATCCAAGCCTAGGTTTACAGTTGTTGTAATTCAGAATTCAGAAACGCATTTAGTTAGAAATAAGAAATTGCTGGATGACCACATCTGGCATCTGTGAAAAGCCTGAGACTGCTTTCACATGTGACATGAAGTTAGGACTGGAGAAACCAGGCTTTTTCTCTGTCACTAAGTATTTACTATAAATACTGGGTTTGATCTTTTGGCAGCATTAAGGGAACCTTTTTTCTTAACAGCTAGATTCATTTAACAGCTATATGAGAACAGTTCAAGTCGGGAGCTCTTTGAAAAGCCTGATACAATATAAATATTTAATCCTTAAATAAATCATTTGGACCTCACTCCACGGCCCTCAAGCTTAGCATCTACCGTATAATCTCATAGAAATGCAACGACAGGAGTTATAAAGTTCTGTCCCCATTCCTGAGACATCAAAGGAACTCCTCCACGGGCCAGGTATTTAGCATGCACAATTGCACACAACAAATGTGAGTTTTCACATCTAGGACTCTCCGTGCACATCAGCAAAGGTTACACTCACACACAGACATCCTTGGGATGCAGGGGATGAGATCTGAGGGTCAGGACTCACTGCAAAGGTTCGGTTGGTGGCAGCACGTTTAAGCCAGCGAGGTATCACTTTTACTAGTACTTCCAGAGATAGACAGCCCATGACTGCTTTTAAAGAAATACTTCAGACTTTGGAAAGCTTAAAAAATTGACTTCCTTCATAACGGTACAATATTTACCATTTCTTCTGAGCACGTATTCCCAACCTTTCCTTGAATTGCTCTATTCCAAATATCACTACAAAGTAAAATACTCATTACCTCATTAAAATAATTTTCTTGCTGTGCTTAGAAAGGGACAGAAATAGGATAAAATTGCATGACAAGCCTGTCACTTTTGCTTATTTCATAATTGGGTGCTTACTATATTTCTCATTGATTAAATTAGAACAACAGCAGAGGTACTTCAAGAAGTTTTCCATCCTCAAAATTGTTGATTTCTCTAATGTGAAAGCCAAAGCCATTAAACACGGTGACCTCGTCATACTATCCATTCAAAGGGGGCTTTCCAAATTTGTTTGTGCAAAGGAACATCTGTTCAGGCAAGGCAGCTCTCCAAATTTGCTCATTTGTCTGCCTGCCATCCCAGCTATATTGTCATCCATCACCTGCCACGGAAAGCTGCAAACGACCAGGAAGTTCATGAGAGAAAAATGGTCTTATCTTACAGCTTCCCAGTGACAATACTCAACTGGAACTGCAAATATTAGCAATGCTTTCCTTCCCAGTCCCTTCCTGCCATTAACAGATGGTGAAATACACAAAGGCACAAAAATGCTGGCTCTGATGCAGTCGCTGGTGAAGCACCGCTCCTTTCAACAGACCCAGGGATTCATTCCCTATCTCTGAGCCACCTGACGTTTGTCACCACCACAAATTCCTCTTCAGTCTTTTGCGATAGCCTGGGGAAAAAAAAAAAAAAAAAGGGCAAAAAAACCCCAAAGGCATGGATTTACCTTGTTGCAACAGTCATCTCATAGGGAGGAGACTTAAAAATTTTGTTGCCAAAGACAGCTCATGTGGCACTGAAGGTGCCACTTCCTTCTCTTCAGCAAGGCCCTCTTCTATCCACTGTGAAGGGCTCTTCTGTCAGCGCAGGTCTCTGGCTCTTCTCCTGCAGTGGATGCGCTCATTTTGCTGAGCACCAGCTGCGCTCTTCAGAAATCTGATGTCACCAAAAGCGGCTGAATCGCTGTGATTCTCTGCAATCAATCAGCTGCAGTCCCTCAGAGCGTGGGGCATGGCAAGTCCCATGTCACTCTGTGTGAGCAGCCATCATGCTAACCACGGGGTCACCGACCGACTTATTTGTATGGTTTGAGAAAATCTGTAACAATCTACTGTCGTTTATTATTATTCTATCAGCCGATGACCCCGCCCCACCTGGAAAGGGGGATCGGGGAACACAAAGAAACACAAGGGTTGAAATATAAATAGATTGAATAGACTAAGACTAAATAATTAACAATAATACTAAAGAATCAGTATTAATCCAAATACTGATATAAGATACACAAGAATTACACTCAGCCCATGGTATCAGCAGAAGCTGTGCGCTCCAAGCAGGGACAGCAAATGGCGGACGCTGCCAGCGCCATGGCCTCAGGAGGAAGGGAAGGCCTCAGGGCTCTGGCACCGGGGCAGGGAGTTGTCTGGACCCACCACCATCAAGGGATAGAGAGCTACGCAGCAAACTTTTCTAATTTATATTGAATGTGACATTCCTGGTGTGAAATAATCCTGTTGGCCAGCCTGGATCAAATGCCCAGGCCTTGCTCCTCCTTGGCCCTGCGCCTGGCAAGGCCCGAAAACACTAACCTTGAATCCCACAGAGCCTGTCTGGCTATAAAGTCAATATTTTCACAAATTCAACCACTAGAGTCTTCTAAAAGTGCCATTTTTCCCCAGCATTAGAAGAAAAAGACCCATGTCTCTCAACCCAGGACACCTTTGTGCCTTTCACACCAATAGAAATGTGACCATATGATCTGACCTCTTGCTGCTGGCAAACCTGCCTCCCCCTGTAACGTACCCATAATCGTCCTCCTCTTTGCCCAGCTACTGGGCTCCTCTATCTGCCCCAGCTCGAACTGAGGTAGGGTATGGAGCAGAAGTCCCAGGAAGCACCCAGGAGCTCCTGGGTGACTGCAGAGCCTGAGCCCATGGAGCAAAAAGGAAAGCACGAAGACCTCTGGCAGTGAAAAAGTCACAGTCTGAAATATTTCTACAATACAGAAAGAAAGGAACGGAGAAGAGGGATGAAAGCTGAGCTTGCTCCTTCCACTGAATCAGCAGATTGCGGATAGAGAGGAGGAGCAGGCTTGTTTTTCAAAACAATAAAGTGCAGCCAGCATGCATCATTCCACATGTTCCATTCTTAACAGCACTCTTCACACAATGCCCTTCTGTTACTCAAAAAAACAGGTCCTTTGTGGTTTTTTTTTTAATAAAAAAAACAAAACACCAGTGTAAGAAAACAACAAACCAATCCCAAAAGTCAATCCCTCCTCCTCACAAAACAACGAAAATGCCTGAAGGTTATCCCAATATTGTCAGTACTCCAAAGATACCATACACTCACCAAAGCAAACCAGCTGGCTTTCTGCAGAGCTGTCTTTACCAACCCCTTTCATTTCTAGCACCCAAACCACCAGCCAAGGCAAGAACGATGGCTACATCCTGCTGGAATGACCACAGAGCACACCAGCACCTCGCAGCAGAGGACGGGCACCGAAGCCTTCGTCTAGCTGTGACCGAGCTGCTTCCAAAACCAGGAGTGATAAAATCAGTTCCAGGCAGAGCTGCTCCTCATTTAATTAACACTCCTCCTATAACCCACGTGCAGCACTGCCACTTTTGAATTTACCTTTGAATCTCAAAGTTAATAGCATCCCATGGCGTTGTGGTGACATAGGCACCAGTACCAGCTCAACGACTGCTCTTCATACAGCCCTCCATTGGGCAGCAAAGACATACCCTTCAGTAACATAACCTCTTTGCTGTCTTTTTTCTTTTTTTTTTTTTTCCCTCAGCTTGCTCTGACAGAGATCTCCTTACACAGAGAGGGTACAGCAGAGAGCTACAAAGATGATGAGGTGCCTGGAACATCTCCCTTATGAGGAAGTGCTGAGGGACTTGGGTCTTTTTAGCCTTGAGAAGGCTGAGGGAGGATCTGATCAATGCCTATAAATACTTAAAGGGAGGGTGTCAGCAGGATGGGGCCAGTCTTTCTTCAGTGGTGCCCAGTGACAGGACAAGAGGAAATGGGCACAAACTTGAGTATAAGAAGTTCCACCTAAACATGAGGAGGAATCTCTTTGCTTTGAGGGTGCCACAGCCCTGGAAGAGGCTGCCCGGGGAGGTGGTGGAGTCTCCTTCTCTGGAGACATTCAAACCCACCTGGACACGTTCCTGTGCAACCTGCTGTGGGTGGCCCTGCTCTGGCAGGGGGTTTGGACTAGATGATCTCCAGAGGTCCCTTCCAACCCCACATGATTCTGTGATACTCCTGGAATCAAGCAAATGGATCTGGATGTACAGGCAGTCATTCTGGATGTGTGTGAAAAATACCGTGCTGGGAAAACAAATAGGTGTGAGTTGAGAGGAAGAACATAAATGTGAACATGTGCAACTTCTGGGGCCACAAAAGACTCAGAGCTGTGGGCAGCACCTTCCTATTTTGAATATTTTCAGTTCAGGGTCTTTGCAACAGGGAGACAATTTCTTTCCCTGGCCAGGAAGACCCTGAATGTTTTAATTCTTATAATACCTTGACTAGATGAAACTATGTACCTGGCATCAAATGTATCAAAATCAACTCCGCGCCTCTGCCATTGCCTGGCTTGAATGCCATCATGCCCTATTTTCCAGCAACACCAAAGAGCAAAATTTCTTAATAGTTAAAAAACACAACAACACACACAAAACTCGCCTCCCAAATCTCATCAGATTCTACCAGTCGGTTGCCAAGAAAATTGGGATAGGAGGAATGGTGGTGTTTCCTCCTCTTTCTGTGGTCAGGATAGATTTTGTCAGTAATTCCGGCAAAGTTTACACAACAAAACTTCTTTTTTTTTTGCTTAGTCATGGCCTTAGTTGAAACTGGTAAATGTTCTGATAAGGAAAGGTGTGTAACTACGTGGGTATATTCTGCCCACTAAGAAATCTTTCCATACAGGCACCAGTGTTTGCAGTGGTAATGGGACGGGAACAAAATATTCTCACCAGGAAAACAAACACAGGTCAGGTAGGAGAAATGCAGCTGCGAGAAAAGATGCAAATAAAGACCATTAATACCAGAAGGGGGTTTCAAACAACACGGTTTTACTCAGCGCTCCTACTATTTCGAGAATGTTGGAAAATCTGTCTGTTACCTTTTTCAAAGCTTATGATATTTTAAGGTAAAACTGTTAGAATTCTGGCAAGTTTCTCATTACAAAATGAAAGGTAGAAGTTTTGTTTCATTTCTGGATTGATTTACCTGGAAACAGGTATCGCAGCTATTGAGTCAAACCCAAATGGTTACGATCTGATTTTGGCTCCAGAAATTACAGTGTTTTAACTCTTTTACCAGAATCGACCTAGGAGCTTTTCCTCGATTCCATACAAAACTTTAACAGGCTGCTCTCGGGAACCAGCACCCTTCTGAAAACGCAGCGGGAGGGATCCCAAGCAAAAAGGAAGATGAAGATGTAATGAAATTTTGAAAGAAAAAGGGTGTAGGAGCAGGAAGGCAGCTGTGATGCGCTCCGTAATGAAACATTAAGGAGTGAGCCACAGAGTCTGATTCTCAGTTGGCAGACAAACGTGTTTCCACCCCTGAGGGTTAGGACTACATTTCAAAATCAGCTGGCTGGCTACATAAGAAGTTTTCCTAAGGTGAGGAGAATTTTCCTGAGTTGGTGCTTCTTACCATCTGCTGGGATAAATCAGGTCTGCAGGCTTGAATTAATGAGAAACCTGGATGATGCGCTTACTAGGGCAGCTATGGCGTTGTCCTGGTGGAGAAGGAAGATAGACCAATATGTGATACTCCCATAAGACTAGCTCTCTGTTCCTCAAGCAGCAACTGAGAAGCAAAAGCAGAGTAGGCTATCGAGTAGATTTTAGAGAGTCACAATTTCATTTGCAAAGCCAAGGCAGAAAAGCATCTGAATTGTTGCTGCAGTCTCTGTAAAGTAAACAGATATTCTCAAAAATATCTTACTTATGTGCTGTAGGTTCAGTACTCCAGAGTGATGAAAAGAGTCTCACAGGCTAGGGAGGTGGAAAAACTTACTAAGCAGATGATCCTAAGAAGTATTGGAAGGGGCCCTAGGTAGACATGACAGATGAAGGGCTGCAACACGGAGCTTGATCCATAGTCTTCAGCCTTTAACACCCCTGATTTGCTAATCAGAGCAGACCTTTATTGTGTGAAACAGGCTGCTCGTGCAGTGCTGTTTCCTTATGGTATATTAACCAAGTGTCAGACATGATAGGTTTCGGAGAGCACAGCACACACGCACCTTGAAACAGCATCATCGGTACTGAGCTCAGGCATCTCACATCTAAGAGTCATCTGCGGCATCCACTGACTTCTACCCATATTTTGCAATGGAAACAGATAGGGAAGTGTTATTAGCAGTAAGCAAGAACTTTTGATTGCAATTGTCTTGGTGAAAAATTAAGATCTTGGTCATGTCAATGTTTTTAGATTTACGTCACTTTCGGCATCAATTTCACATCATTATTTGAGGGGTGAAGATGAAAAAGCCCCCAAACTCTAAATACTTTATTTCAAAACTTTAAAAATGAAACTGCTTTTTAAAACATTTATCGCTTCTGTTTACTTCCGGGGGGAAGGTGGCGCCGCAATCTGAACAGCTTAACCACAAGAGTTTTCCTGCTAAAAATAGTCCTTATCCAACATCTGTACCTTCGTCGTTGTAAACCGTCCAGAGATGAGCTGTTTTCTTTCCTGTTTCCAAATACTGTAGAAAACCACCCTACCTAAGGCTTGCTTACCAAAAGAAAAGAACAAAAGGACTCATAGAAGTAGCTTCTTTTTGTTCTGCCCACCTCCCACCTGCACACACAAGCATTATTCAAAGGGATCTGGACAGGCTGGTGAAGTGGGCTCAAGTAAACCTTATGAAGTTCAATGGGAGCAAGTGCAAGGT
>JAOQGH010000001.1:75716222-75730102 GCA_025769975.1 Gallinago jamesoni
GGGGTCGGACTAGATGGCCTTTGGAGGTCCCTTCCGGCCCAGATGATTCTATGATTCTATGATTCTATGATTATCAGGAGCAGAACTGGGGGTGCTGGTCCAAAACGAGGGATGGAAACGTCTCCAGCCTGCACCGTGACCATCCAAGTCCAATTTGCAATGGGTTCCCTCCTCCTCCCCAGGTGAGCTTGAAAATCAAAACATGGAAGAACTGCTTGGATTCTGGCTTCTCCCAGCACATCCATGTAGGAATTCAGCCTCTTTATTCATCTCCAGGCTTTTTAATTTGTAGCAAGTACCGTGCTGTAGCAAGGTGGAGGACATCTAATAGACATGCTATAATAAGCTGCCCTGAAAAATATTCGTGAGGCACAGAGAATCCTCCAGAGCTTACACGCAATGTATGAAACTTGTTTAGTTTGCACGTATCTTACGGTATTTGTTACATCCTCCAGTGATTCACAAGTGCTCCAAATTATGTTAGGAACTTGGCCTTATCATGGGTGTGTGCTGCTGCACCCACAGAAAGTGGATAGACACAAGGGCAATTTTTGTGTCCCAAGCAATCCCAAGATGGGTGGACTGAATCCATGCATCAGTGTCTTTTTACTGTAGAGTTTACAGCACACAACCTAATTATGATAGCCTTGTGTTGCTGGGGTGCAAGGATGAGCAGTGCCTTCCCGATGGCTACATCTACATCACCTTCTCCTTTCATGGAAGAGCTGGATAACAAACCACTGCATCGAATGAGGCTGATGATTGCTGATAACAAGAGCTACCTTGAGGTTCTTGCCTCAAGGCACCCTTATTATCTTCATCTATGCTAGCATGGCTCTGTACTGCAGCATGACCCCCTGTCATGCACTTTGCAAAAGGAAGGCACTAGGCCACAGAGAGGTGCAAGCAACCAGTGTGACAACATCAAAGCCTCAGGTCAACATCTTGAGGCTGATGCAACGGGTGTGATGATAGAGGTTGATAAGGGGATAGAGCGGCAAGGCCACACATAAGAAACGGTGATGAGTATGGAAGGGTAAAATATGACAAGAGGAAGGGAAGAATATGACAAAAGGAAGGGTTTATCACTTTGCTGTTGCTGACATCAGGAGGAAAGATGTGTGGAAGAATAAAGCCTAGATATCTGGTACAAGATGCAGAGTCTCTCCCCCGCTTAGACACCCCACTACCTTAATTCTTAGTCTTACTAGGAGATTGATCAGGTGGGAAAAGAAGAAGAAAAATAGAAGGAAGGCAGAATTTTTATATGAACACATACCTACCAATATTTTAAGAGAAAAGGATAAAGAAAACAACGGAAAGATTTAACAGCTAAGGGCACACAGTGTTCCATAACCATAAATATGCTTTTTCCCCAAGGAAGACCTTCAGCTCGTAGCCTCTTCTTGGAGAAAAGAGAAACAACTTAGAGCTCCAACTTTGGTGCAGATTTTTTTTTTTTTTTTCCAGTGATTTAGGAAGCTTCCCTTCTAACAGTTTGGTATTCTGTGTGCTTTCGGGCTTCAGCACCTAATGAATGGAGGTAACTATTGAACCAAGAGGATTTAGGACTGTGATTTACAGGAATGAAACTATGCCTTCCAGAGGTGAAAATGTGAAGTTCTCAGCACATGCAAATCCAAAAACCAGGGAGATGACATTATGGCTGGCAGGAAATTAAAACTTGTAGATTGTTTTTTTTTCAGAGAAAGTGTTTTTCGTTCTCTTAAACTGTTTCACAAAGTTTATCTGCTCAGTGCTGAAAGGTGATTTACGGAACCCTGGTTTCCAGTTTGCAGCCATGGGCCCAGAACACACCACTGAAGGCTGAACCAACACAAAGCAAGAAGACAGCTCTTGATCAGAAGAGCCCAACTGTTTAAAGAAGTAGCTGGAAGGATGTTTTGACAGTGAAAATACGCATATCTGGAAGGAAATACCTTCCAATTAGCTCTATGAAAAATCAATTATTTCTGTAAATATTTCTGGCAGTTTTTGTAATTAATTCTGCGTACCTATTTTACACAGCCAATATGACACACCAGCTTTTACAATAGCTACATAAGAAAAAAATAATCATGCCTGTAAATACCATATAGTTGTAATTTTCTTTTGCTAGCAGGAAAACGTGTATAGAAGTGAAAAGCATGTTTATGTATCTGCTGTTCAATTAATAAAAAAAAATAAAAAGAGCCACAGACTAGCAATACACAGGGATCCACTTACGTATTTCAGGACTTTGGGGGTGGAGGAGCAAAGGAAAAGCTTGTGGTAAATCTCATTTATGAAAAATATGTTATTACATAAAAAGCCAATCACAGCAGGATTCCCTCCAGTTCTCGGATACCGTGAAAAGCTTCTACTCCTAGTACCTGGATAAGTAGAATTAGGAAGTTACCTTGAGTTATTTTTAAGAAAGCTTTACGACTTGTTAACAACTTCTCATTAAACCTCCCACTCTTCTATGGTATTGGCATTGAAACACCTTAAAGCAGCATTCAACGAATGCTTCCAGCTGTCCCTCTCTGGCTGCTTTTTAAGTTTCATTTTTCGCAGAGGTACTCCAGCTACTATGGAAAGGAATTTCCTAAAGTTTAGCCCTCAAGTTTAAAAAAGCAATCCCTCATTTTTCCTTCCAGCTGGTGGGCAGACAGGAGAGGTGACTGAAACTCTTTGTTTCTTACCATCTCCAGCTATTAGGTTTGATTGGTGCACAACTTGCACATTAATGACAATAAAACTTTAGATAGTAGCTTTTCAGCTGAGAAATCAGCATCTCTAAAGGATGAGCCAGGAAAGGAGCAGTTTCTCAGTCTTCCCTGCTGGAAATCACTCTTTGGCTACCTTACAATAAAGATGTTCTCAATCTGACGCTCTATCGAATTAACATTCTCCTTCCATGACATCTCTTTCCTGGTTTTCTGCCACTGATCCAGATGCCCTAGGCTGCGGCCAAAGATGACTCCTAAGGGGGTCTATGAGTGACTGCCAGAGTCTAGAGGCAGAAAGAATATGTAGGGGTTCATATGTTTTAATTTTCACAAATCAAAAAGGTTCAGAAATACCGCTTATGCCAATTTAAACAATTTAGTGCTTGGGAAATGAAATGGGTTCATACTGAGTACCATATTAGGGGTTGAGATTGGAAGGCAGGGGAAGGAACATCAAGTATCAATCTGAAGATTTTATAGATGCCAGTACCTTCTGCTCTTTTCATGTCATCGTACCTTGGGGCAACATGAAACACATAAAACAGCCAGTAAATTGAGTAGATGACAAGTCCTGGCACTTATTTGAACTTCCCATGTCTTTGCCCTTAGGTTTGATGTTGTAATTCAAGATTGTTCTCGTGTTATCGTCACTCCTACATACTCTATCTAAACATAACCCCACTGAAGTGGGGTATTTATTAATAAATACAAACAAAAATATTCTAACTCTCCTGTTTTGGTAGATGCACAGTTTAAAGAGAAATATAAAATAGAGCCAGAGTCCGAGATAAAAAAAAACAACAGCTACCACTAAATATAAACACACTTATCATTTCAGGATCTCTGAGAAGGAGGTCACAACAACCTTGACATACTACCACCACTGAGACAAAAGATGAAGTTCTCACGGTGTTCATATTGCCACATGTGGTTTGCTTCTATTAAGCCTGTCATGCTAGGATGCTACATGCATTAAGACCTACTGCTTTTCATAAAAAAACCCATCTTTGGCAGCTGAGGCAATTCTTACAGCATAGTGATGGGGCCAAAAAAAAGTCCAAAAGGATATTCCTTCTCTCCTTCTCCTTTCTACAGTGAAAATTCTTCAAGAGCCAGTAAAAGAGGGCATTCTTGCTGATCATCTCAGCAGTACAAAAAAATATCCATTAGTAAATAAAAAGATATCAGGAAATACAAGATATATAATAAATATGAAACATACCCAAATGAAAAAAAAATTGCATACACCCTTCCTAGATTATATACCTTTGACTTTTGTGTCAGGTATTCCTGACACAATTCCTGAGACCTGCTAGAGAGCAAAATGTGTGGGAGGATAAAAGGACGGGTTTTATCAGGATTTTTAAGAAAAGAGGGACAAAGCAGCGTGCCCCAAACTTAATGATCATTGCTAAAGAACAGACTAAAGTAATGTCAGCCTGAATACCCAGTTTTGCTTGCACTGTGGTTAAGCGGTGCATTTCTCCCTAATTCTAAAAACCACTAATGCTGACAACTGTTCAACCGACCCCAAAAACCTTTAGAGTTAAAAACATGAGTTATAACACAGCTTGCAGGGTGTAGAAAAAAAAACCAAACCACCTTCTATTCTCCGGTAGGTGTTACACAGATCAGAAAAGAGAGGTTTCACACACATGCAGGCGCAGAGGGACATCACACCATCATGCCCTGTACGGTGCTAGTTCACAGCATTACCACGCTCCTGTGGGTGGAGAGTCAGGAATTCCTAGGAAAAGGCTTTTCTTTTCTAATTATTTGTAATTACCACTTGTATCAGCATTCATATTCAAAAATGCAAGTGCTAAACTCTGTTCCTTAATGCCACTGTATTGTCACAGCAAGATGTAGGGAAGCCCCAGCAGCTCTTGGTTGCCCTGCCCAGCCAAGAAGACTTAACACGTGGTACCGGGAGCAAAAAAAAACCACAATCCCTTTGAAATAAAATTTAAAAAGCTGGACAGCAATAGCAAGAAAGCTTTTTAAATTATGTTAGATGCCTGCAATTTCAGGTTTTTTCTGCCCCTCCCAAGAAAAAAGAAAAAACACCCAAATATTTTAATATGCAAGTCAAGAATCCTCAGCAAGGACCCCCAAAGCTCTCTGCTCCATCGCTCTGGGCTGGGGAGATGCTTGCAGACTTGAGGGCTGAGCTCCCTGGGGGCTCCATAACCCCAGGGTTTTATCCCTTTCCCTCTCTGTGACGAATACCCTGGCGTTTCAGGGCACTCCCCGCAGAGCAACAACGTTCAGAGGCTGCGGATCCTTCGGAGGCAGGCGGAAGCGTGCCAGAGCAGACAAACGGCAAAATTTGTTTTATTGGAATTTTTCCAACGAGATCTGATTCTCAGATCTCCCGATGGCTGTATATGTAAAAGTATTGGCTCGGGCCACACATCGCAGCATCTTGGTGAGTGGCCAAACGTCAAAACAGTTTCAAAGGCACCGTTTTGAATAACAGTGACTTTGAAGTTAAGGTGGTTGTTTTGATTCTCCCTGGAATTTATGGGGAGCAGGTCCCGGCCAAATGAAACGTATGAAAAGGAACTCTCTGATGTTTATAAATTCGGAAATTGTTCGGAGGTAAAAAACCAAAACAACAAACCAAGTTGCTATAGTCTCTTCAAGTCAAATTGAAAAATGACCTTCCTAAGGAACTTTTCCTTCTGCATGGTTCCACTTAGAATTATTAAAATAGAAATTCCTAACTTTTCTATCTCTATTCAGAGCCCAACTTGTGAAATGAATTTTTAAAAGTAGCTGTAAAAAACTGTTCAGTTGTCTGAAAGGAAGCCTGTGAGAGATATGACAATGTCCCATAAGGTAATTAGATTTCAGCTGTTCTCATTAATCACAGAAATAATACAGTAGTGTTCAGCTTCAAACCCAGTTAGGAATTATGGAGAGGGCGCTGCCCTTTCAAATTTCCAAATGCACATTTACCAGGTCTTGCGGGCCTTTTACAGCCTAGGAAGGTTTTAATTCTAAAAGATACAGGCCTACAGCTTAGCAGAAGTGGCATCTTCAGTTTTTCTTCCTTTTCTTATCTTCTCAAAACCAGCTTTGAGAGCCAAGCACGTGGATTTCGCAAAGCGCTGCGCCCCCGTCTTCAATTTACATCAGCTGTTGGGCTTTGAATAGCAGGTTGGGATTTGCCACGTCAGCAGAACTGCCCCTCCAGGAGCTGCATCTCCAGCCAAACCTCAAAAGAAAGAATCGCTTCTTGGCGTAGGCGGCTCCTCCAAGCACGCTCTGCTTCCTGCCAACCGCTTTCGGCTGAGCCTCAGCCTCCAGCACCCGGCCGAGAGGGGCACAACTGATGCTCTCGACCCTTCCAGTTCCTCTCTTCTTTCAGAGCTGTGTCCAGAAATAGCTACAAAGATCTGCAGCGACCTTGGAGGAGAGCGACTCCTGCTCCAGTTGGGTTTTTTCAGAGCTTTGATCAACTGGAAGGCATCTTCTCGCCAGCCCCTGACTTTTGCCTTGGAGGGAAACGCTCAGTGGAAGCTGGTTGCTTTGAAGACCCATTCCACCACATCATCTGTGCCACCCAAAAGTTTACTAACTCGACAAGCACAGTGCAAAATTTTCCTCTCTGCTGTCAAGAATCTGTTTAACTCGGCTCACGCTGAAGCACGCTTTGCATCTGCGTGTAAAAGACTGAGATAAAAGTGGTTTTGCTTTAATGCACTGCTCAGCAAGGGAAAAAAAAAAAACCCAAAACCAAACAAAACAACAAACAAACAAACAAACCCAACTCAAACCACATCCGGAACTAGGCTTAACTGCAAATTAGCAAGGACGGCTGAGTGGCAATTACTGCTGCCACAATGCATGGTAGGAGAGTCAATGGTTCACCAGAGACTCACCCAAGATACATCATTTTGCAATTAATTGAACTGTTTAGTGAATATTTGGGTACAGTGTGGATCACTCTTCCTGGAGTGAAACACGGGTTTTGTTTCGCGGTTTTATTTAGGCACAGCGTTGACCATTAAAGGACAAGAAATTACACATATAGACATCTTAGATACATGCATTAGACAATGATTTTTTGGAGAAGTCTCCCAAACTTCCCAAATGCCGGGTTAACAGATCAAGCACTGTATTAAAGTCAAGCATGCTATAGGCTGGACCCTACGTAACAGCATGCAGCTTAGCAGAGTGAAAACAAACCAAAACAGAAAAACCTCATCATCAGGTTAACTCGACTTCCACCGGAAGAACACAGCAGAAGCAAAAGGGGTGAGCAACAGCAAGCTTGTCTCAGCAAGGCTGGTGAAGACCTCAGGGATAGAAGTGGAAGGATCACAGAATCACATGGGGTTGGAAGGGACCTCTGGAGAGCATCTAGTCCAACCCCCTGCCAAAGCAGGGCCACCAAAAACAGGTTGCACAGGAACTTGTCCAGGTGGGGTTTGAATGTCTCCAGAGAAGGAGATTCCACCTTGGGCAGCCTGTTCCAGGGCTCTACCACTCTCAAAGGAAAGAAGTTCCTCCTCATGTTTAGGTGGAACTTCTTATATTCAAGTTTGTGCCCATTTCCTCTTGTCCTGTCCCTGGGCACCACTGAAAAAAGACCAGCCCTGTCCTCTCGACATCCTCCCTTTAAGTATTTATAAGCATTGATCAGATCCCCCCTCAGCCTTCTCTTCTTCAGACTAAAAAGACCTAAGTCCCTCAGCCTTTCCTCATAAGGGAGATTCTCCAGGTCCCCCATCATCTTTGTGGCCCTTTTCTGTACCCTCTCCAGCAGTTCTCTGTCCTTCTGGAACTGGGGGGCCCAGAACTGGACCCAGTGCTCTAGATGGGGCTTCACCAGGGCAGAGCAAAGGGGCAGGATGACCTCTCTCGACCTGCTGGTCGCACTCTTCCTGATGCACCCCATCTTGAGCTTCTAAGGTTAGTGCTAATAAAAGTTGACACAAGCAAAAGAGGGGGAGGGGATAAAGCCCCAGGCCTGTTGAAATGGGTGCTGCTGGTCTCCAGTTAACAGTACTAATGAATTCCACAGTTCAGTGCTGTATCAAAATCGTAGCATCCCTGAGCCAGCTTGGCAATAGCTTCTTTCTTCTAGAAATGGATGTCCTTTGAGCGCTTCTGGGCAGACTGCCAATTGTCTTTAAGACAGGTGACATTATACACAGCTGCTGTAAATGCTCCATAGCTAATATTAGGATGGCTTTGCACTTCCCATAATAATTTCTGCACTTGTTCCTTTTAAAGGAAATAACGCACCTGAATTCCTTACACCCGGAATCCACGGTAGAGTAGAACTTTTTAAGCTTTCTGAGAGCGTGAGGGGTTACATCACAGAAAAGGACTCTGTTGTTAGGAAACCTCTTCAAAACAACTCAAAATTTCACAATGCTCCTTTTTGGCATGTATTTTCTCTTTGCTTGACTACACTTCACAACCTACAAATTGGTTTCATTTCCTTGGCCTCGTATCTGAGAAACCATCGCTAGACTTTCAGAATGAATGAGCTAGTATGAGAGTCACAAGGACATAGCACGTGCCATATCATAGCAAAGAATGTGTCAGGATGAGCCCATTAAATCCATGATTTTGGAACGTGTTCCTGTTCAAGACAGTATCTGAAGCATATCTTTCAAATGGAAACAAATTAGAAACTTCTAGAAGGTTAACGCTTCAAAGAAGAGTTAGAACTATACAGACTCGGTTAGACAATAGGACTTTTATCTGAATGTGAATCCCAGGTGTGTAGACACAAGACACAGAATATTCAAAATGCCCAAGATGTTAAACATAAATATTAAGAAATAAAATATAACGCTGTCTTTAACTCCTACGATAACTCACACTTTGAATGAATGTCAGCATCTTCGCACTCGGATACGGACCACAGGCACCTGCACGAGTCTGCGTGAAAAGGACAACGTTGACACTCTAAATAGTTGTGCATTCCCCCCTTTAGTCCTTTCTTTTCCTGCTGCAGAATGCCTGCCTGCTTCCTCTTAGAGGAAACTTGTCCGACAGCAAAAGCAAGACGTTCCAAAACTTTTTATTTCCCTTGGGCTGGGGCAAATAGTAGTCAAACCAAAGATTACATCACTCCACGCCAGCACGAATTTGAAACTAAAACCCATTACACTCAATGAATTTTATTACTGAAAAAGAAAATGCAAATAAATTGTTTCGTGAATCAAAGCGTAACATATTAGATGTAGTAGTTCTTGGAACAGATAGAATAAGCATTCCCTTCTCAAAAAAAAAAAACAACAAACCCCAACAAAACAAACCCTTCAGGACACACTTACACACAGGATTGCTATATCTTAACTTTAAATTTCGCCATGACTGTGTTGAAACACATGATTCCAGGACCTATAGATAACGAGATGAAATCAGCAGCATCTAAATAGTGATTTTTGGAAATACTGGATTGCACAATGCGTACCATCTCACCCAAGAAGCCACAAAGTTAATCTGGTTCGAAATGTTAACCCATTTTTGCTAAACGGTGTTTAGACCTATACTTCTTAAATTTGAAGTTTACAGGTGATTGTCATATGAGGCTTCTTATATTTCCCTTTCCATCTTTGGCAATGATCAAAAGACAAGCTCAAAATGAAAAGTGAGGAAAACAAGGGACTAAATAAAGGTAATTTAAGATAAATTTAGGATAAATTAAGATTCTTGCTCGTGCATGAGCCAGTTGGCAACAACAAGCTCTTCTCATCCCCTTCTCCTTCTAACTTATAAGAAACCAAAGTCCAGGGTACAAAAGAGCCCACCCCACAAAAGAGCAAACCACCAAAAATTCAGTGTTATTTAGGTTATTAGCTTTGAGCTAACAACAACAAGGCAAAGCACACTGTGCTCAAAGGAAACAGTGTGAGTCTCCCCAAACCAAACGGACTGTAAAGATCAAAATGAAAGCTATAAAGAGTTCAGCTGTCCCTTGTCGTGATCTTCTTGGGTCGGCTGTGGTCGTATTTCGCACCAAGGAATAACCCAGAAGATAAAACAAATTACATTTTCTGGCACTTTTTGTACCCATAGCGTAACAATTTTTGCAATAAAGGAATTGTTAGGTGATTTCAGTGGCTTCTTCCCTCAATTAAATAAAAAACCAAACTTTGCCTTGCTTATGAGCAAAAAAAAGTTTATTCATGGAGAAAGTTGCACAATATTTAAGAGCCAGTAGGCGTCATCCAACACAGATGGTTTTTAGCTGTAGCTAAGATTCTGTTGCAGACTATGCTTATATTATAGCATTTCTGTCCCTAGTGATACCAGAACAATCCTTGCAGTGGTGTTTTTGAATAGCCAGCTCTTGGACTTCCTGATTACATGTGAATTCTGCTTTTATAGCCTTGATTTCTGCAGTGAGAAGGCTAAAGATCATTAATTCAAATGGTTTTGCTCATTTGTCCTATTCTTTTCTTATTCAGTGCTTTCTTATGGCTTTTGAGGACATGATTTATGTTTCCTGAATAGCGGAGCCGGGCAAAACTGGTGCCACTTGAGGATAACAGAACGCAAGGAGAATCACCCCTGAAGCTAAATCAAAGTGTCTATGAGTCAGGCATGAAGGAAGGCTTCCAAGGTTATGTGCTCCCAGCTTGTCCCTTTGGTTTATAGGCTTCATTAAACAAAGCAAAATTCACACTGGAGAAATTTAAAAGAGAAAAGTGACAGTTCACTGCCCAGTCATGTTTATGCAACATTTTATATGCTTTCTTAAGCTAGAAAATGAAGCATTTTCAACAACTTTAAAAAAAAATAACGCTAAAACACTAGAGTTGACAAGTTTAACACCTGAAGGAAAACCATTTCCTCGAGTCACTTAATAAAATCGCATCCAGCATGGTAATGCATTTCCCTTCCAGTTTGCAGCACACAGGAACCATTACCTACTGGCATTTGGAGGAAACGCAAAGCCGTTTGGAGGTATCTAATATTTCCATTTAACTAACAGGTAGGACAGTACACCCCCTTTGCTGATGTTTCGAATTGTTCTGGGTCACAAAGACAAGTTGACTGCCTTCACGATTAGGAGATTTAATAAGACAGAAGACTAACAAAGAAAACCAAACAACTAACAAAGAAAAACAAAGTTTTGCCTTCAAACTTCACCAAATTTTGTTTCAGCAGTTTGTTGCACTTGCAGCATGCAGACTGACTCCATTTCATGGTAGGAGGTGACAGAAATGCAAATTGCCGGTCTAATAACCCTTGGTGCTTTGGGGTTTTTGCTCTTGCTTAGCAGTTATGAAAACAACCCGCTTGACAAGGTCAGAATTCAAGATCAAAACATATGGCGAGTGGAGCAAAAAGTTACATATACAGCCCTGTCTTCTGAAGCACAAGCTAAAGGCTTAGGAAGAACATTGCCCTAGTCGTGATATTGAAGTTAGAAATACTGTATGCTCTAGCAGGAAAACAGAACAAACATTGACACTTTTCCATTTCCCTGAATCATCCTGCACAAAAAAAACTTTTCTGTAGTCTGGTTATCAAGCTCTCTGTAACTGTAGTTTCCTTAAATACCTTTTTGGACCATGTGAAAAAAATAAACAAACAAAAAAAAATCTTCGGTCACCATCAATCGATGTATATCATTCGTTCTGCTGAACTGTCACTGCAGATCTAATCAGAGAATCATAGTTACCTAAGTTGGAAGGGACCATTAAGATCATCTAGTCCAATCATCAACGTAACTCTGATTTAAAAAAAAAAGCAAACTACCAAAAACCAAAAAAAAACCAAAAAAACCCCACATCACTAACCATGTCACTAAGCACTATGTCAACCCATCTTTTAAATCCCTCCAGGGATGGTGCCTCAACCCCTTCCCCAGGCAGCCCAATTCCAAGGCTTAATGACCCTTTCAGTGTAAAAATTTTTCCTAATCTCCAATCTGAACATCCCCTGGCACAACTTGAGGCCATTTCCTCTTGTCCCATCACCTGGGATTGGTAGAAGAGACCGACCCCCACTTCTCTACACCCTCCTTTCAGGGAGTTGTAGAGAGAGAAAAGGTCTCCCCTCAGCCTCCTTTTCTCCAGGCTGAACACCCCCAGCTCCCTCAGCTGCTCCTCATAACCTACTAGTCCTAAAAATAAATAACAAAATAGAGGTTATTCCAACACCAATGTGAGAGACAAATTCTGCACTCGCATAGAGAAAAGATGCCACGCTTAGCGTGATGCATTAAGTTTTCGGATCACAAAGAAAGTGAGCGTTTCATGCCCAACATCACATCAGTAGGCTTTGCTGGGAGGCAAAATGTGCCTTGCAGCACAGTCCGGTGTAAAGGTGCTTCTCCAGCTCCACCAACTCTCGCTATCAGGCATAGCCGGGGAGAATCCATCCAGAACTACAGAATTTTAGAGAAGAGAGACCAACGGATCAAGTCTTACACAAAAAGCAAAGACTTGACTGACCTGTGTGATAAGTGGCTTACTGCCTTTGGGACCCACTTTTACGTATGTCTTTGCACATAAAAAGTTCTCCCTACAAACACTGTGTTATACTTTGTAATCCCATGTTGGTGTTTTTATAAAACTTCCATTATGAAGAGTGTCCCCAGTATGGAGCTGACTGGATGCTTCTTATAAAGTCCATGCCGACACCTGTGAGAACTGGCTTGCAACCAGCTCAACTACAAGATTTAGCGATGTGTTTCTGATGACTCTTAGATGCCACTAATCACAAGGCAACCAGCTCCGTTTTAAACGTTTTGAGGTTTCAAAAAACACCTGTGTGATGTGATGCTCCCTGATGATAAGGCATTAGCCATATGCCGTGCTCCCTCTCCTTCTCTCCAGAGACACAAGTGGTTTTACTTCTACCCTACATGGTTTTTTTTACAGAATAACAACAATCTCTCTCTTCCTTATGGTCTAGGATGCCAAGCACATTGATAGAGAGGTATTACTGGGGCTCTTCTTCACGGGCAATTTGAAGAGAGGAAAAACTTAGCTACAGCCTGAGGTTTAGACAAGTCTGTGCTCAGTAACTCATTGAAAAGACAGAGGGATGGGATCAGGATGGATGGGATCGGTGAGGCTTTGGCACAAGGGTTCCAGGAACGCTTCTTACCTATACTATGTACGATAGAATGGTTAGAGTTGGAAGGGACCTTAAAGATCACCAACTTCCAACCCCCCTGCTCTGGGGTGCTTCCAGACCAGGTTGCTCCAAGCCCCATCCAGCCTGGCCTTGAACCCCTCCAGGGATGGGGAAGCCACAACTTCTCTGGGCAACCTCTTCCAGTGTCTCACCACCCTCACAGCAAAGAATTTCTTTCTGGTATCTCATCTAAATCTCCCCTCTTCCAGTTTAAAACCATTCCCCCTTGTCCTGTCACTGCACTTCCTGACAAAGAGTCCCTCCCCAGCTCTCCTGGAGCTCCCTTCAGATATTAGAAGGCTGCAATGAGGTCTCCCTGGAGCCTTCTCTTCTCCAGGCTCAACAACCCCAAAGGTTGTTATGTAGTAAATCATGTCTTCAGTAAATTGTGTCTACATCCCAGCTTGAGAGCTTTGGATCTTTCAAATATAACACAACCCAAAGCCTGAGTACAATGTGGAATTTGAAACAGCCCAAACCAACAAGCCACGTATTAAAAGACCAACAGGAGCAAGAAATCCAGGTAATGTTAGAATTTATTTCCAAGCTGCATACCTATCATTTGTTACCCAGCAAACCCAGCTGGAATTTACTGGCTGAGACGCTCAGAGGTTTGAAACAGAAAATCATATCCAAGGAATCTGAAAGAGAACTACAAGACCCGAAACAAGTTTATGGATTTGCTTTTGTAATAATGACCCCTCAGCTTCTAGGTCAAATTATGATTACATGCTATTGCACTCCCACCTGAGCTGCTGTCACTCCGTATTTTTTAGCTTCATTTCATAAATGGTCTTGCATAACATTAAGGGTTTAATCAGAATTAGGGTTATGTATTCTAACTTCTAGGGGACTGGGGGTTTACACACGTAGTCAAACAATGAGATTCAGATTCACTGACTCCAGTCAAATACAGTTGACTCATAGAATCATAGAATCATTTGAGTTCGAAAGGACCTTAAAGACCATCAAGTTCCCTGGGCAGGGACACCTCCCACCAGACCAGGTTGCTCCAAGCCCCATCCAGCCTGGCCTTGAACCCCTCCAGGG
>JAOQGH010000001.1:75754835-75770682 GCA_025769975.1 Gallinago jamesoni
AGTGCAGGACCCGGCACTTGGCCTTATTGAACCTCATGCCGTTGGTCTCAGCCCATCCATCCAGCCTGTCCAGATCCTTCTGCAAAGCCTCTCTACCCTCCAGCAGACCAATACTACCACCCAACTTGGTGTCATCTGTAAGTTTGCTGAGGGTGCATTCCATCCCTTCGTCCAGCTTGACTCAGGACACGTTCACCTGAATTTCTGCTTTGTTGCTGTCTGTGCAGAAGACTGGAAGCACACTCAGGGCATTGCCTGCACTGAGCTTCCAGTGTCTTCTTGGTCTTCTTTGGAGCCTGCGGGGACTTCAGCCAACTTATCCTCACACAAACTGGACTGTGGCTATGCTTCACTTCTTCTGTTGTGACAGCAGCCACAGAGATGCACAACCTTGCTTTCCTACCCGCGCTGAGCCAGGATGTGTCAGCCAGCCTGCAAAGTTCACATACCCATCACTATACCCCACCCCACCTTTATGGTTGGACTCAATTTTAAATGTCTTTTCCAACCTAAATGATACTGTGATTCTATAATTTACACCAAGTGAGTGAAAGAAACTAAAACATAATGGAAGATGGTTTTCTTGAGTCACCTTTTAGACAAATCCTAAAATTCTGATGAATGGAGTAAGAGACAAATATTAAACAAGTCAAATTCCAGGCAAGATAATTGCCACACATTGCAAACAAGTTTTAAAAAATGTTTTTGCTATTGATATATATTTATCTTTTTTTTTTTTTTGTCTTGCAGTAGAGAGTTAATTAATTTAAGTAACATTGCTTTTATGTTCTTAATACAAGGAATCCATGTTTTGCAGTTTCACTTTTTTTTTTCCTCTCGATAATTTATTAGCCTTCACCCAAGGTGCAGGTGAAGATTAGAGACTCTGAGAAGAAACTTAAAAATTAAGCCTACAATTAACATTTAAAAGTTAGATGACGACATTAACAGATCTTGTCACCTGTCAGCCTGACTGAATTTAATTCAAACCTGGTGTTGATGATGAAGGACAATCAGAGCTATGCAATAGAATGCTGCCAAGAGATTTTGGACAGGTTGATTTCTTAAATAACAGGGATCCTACCCACCTAAATCTTCCTCATGTGCTCATAATACTTGAAGAGATAAAGACAATGGCAAGTGCAAATAAAAAAACCAACCAAAAATGTTGATTTTTAAAATACATCTGAAAGCAGGCTCTAGTGTGGTAGGGGACAGTCTCTTTCTCCAAGTAGCAATTGATAAGTCAAGAGGAAATGGCCTTAAATTGCACCAGGGAAGGTTCAGATTGGATATTAGGAAACATTTCTTCACCAAAAGGGTTACCAAGCATCGGAAGGGTCTGCCAAGGGAAGTGATTGTGTCCCCATCGCTGGAGGTATTTCAAAGATGTGTAGAGGTGGCGTTTAGGGACATGGTTTACTTGGCAGCGCTAGGTTAATGGTTGGACTTGATGACCTTGAAGGTCTTTTCCAACCTAAATCCATGATTTAAAACTAGCTGCTGCCTTTCACCGATTCAGTGTCAGCACCGAGTGCTGAATAACCGGCAGTGAAACATCATAGCACTGCAAAGAATTGATGAAATACCTCATGTTTTCAGGTCAAATCACGTCTAAACAAAATGACATTCTCTGCCTGCCTGAAGTGCCTTACATCACAAAATGTCAAACCACTTCTCATGGAGTGATTGATGCCAGCCAGAAATAGGGGCCTCGTCACATGAGCCTTAATCCTGTTATTTTCACCAGAGACCTTACAATGTTTGTACTGTAAGCTTTCAGCTTTTTAATAGGGGTCCAAAGGTGGAATCGGTTATATCCTGATTGGCTGACCTGTAAATCTGCTAATCTCCAGGTGACAGACACACGTTAGCAGTTCTCAGCTATAGCATTTTTTTTTTATTTTTTTTTATTTCCCTAGATTATTTTGGTCTTTATCAAAAACAGATCTGGAAATCTGATTCGTACTACGTAGAAATGCGAGCTGACAACACCCCACTATTTCCTATGTTTCAGAAAGGAGACTGAGCTTCAAAAGCCTCACGGAAGTCGAGCCAAAAATCATTTACAAGGCATTTTGGTTTCATTGGATTTTCCCATCCCTGAATACAATTAGATACATATTACAGGGATAAAGTTACTATGAGAGGACACCTAGTGGTATTTTGTAGAACATCAGAGACATACACTAGATTTTCAGAAGGCACTCAATTTTTTAGGTATAAGAGATTAATCATTAATCCCTGCTGACATCTGTTTTACGAGATGGAGTACTGGGTATTCCTTGAGAACACTAGAGAAAGCTTCAGATACCTTGGCAACAAACCCAGTTTATTAATATCATAGAATAGAATCATCTGGGCCAGAAGGGACCTCCAAAGGTCATCAGGCTGTACGTTTAAACTGTACAGTCATGGCCACAGAAGGCTTCTGAGTTTGTAAGTCTGGATTGAGTTTTAGCATTTAGACATGTAAAAAGCTCAAAAGCAAAATAAAACGAAAAAGAACTGCAAAACTGCACGTGTGATTGTGTGAAGAGACCCACAGAAGCTGTTAGATCCCAACTGGGACGGCTGGTGGACTCCTGAATTATCTGACACTGGCAGAGAGCCTCATCTCTATCCACTCCTTGTTCAGATCACAGTAGGTCTGGCTTTGCAATATAGGGCTTAGAAATTGTCATCCCCCCCCTTTAAATCTGCAATGCCAAAGGCCAAGCGCTCTCCATCCTGAAGGTATGGGGTCTGATGCAAAAAGAAGGGATATTTATAATCCAGCTTTTAAAGAAGTATGAGGAAACAATTGCCTCCACCCTCAGAAGGAAAATACATTGCTTGCTCAGTTGCTAAGAGCAGTTTGGGTGTGAAGGCAAAGATGCTGAAGTATTGAGCAAGAAAAAAAGCTGGTTCTGAGCAGCCTTGCACACCGATGGCAGGCTATCCTCTAAACCCTTCTTGCAACCATGGGGTGAAGAGCAGGGAATAAGAGCTTTCAGGACATATCCTTCATTTATTAGACCTCCAAAGTATTAAAAAAACCCATTGTTTGAATGCTCCTCATCATTAGACACAAAGGAAGGGAAGTCCTAATGGAGGCAGGGTGACAGCTTTCCACTCTGAAGGGGAAATTTGTTGGCAACAGCAGCTTCTCTTTTCCTGGAGTCCTCACAATCTTCATCCCTACCAGTCATCTGGCATGGGCTTTGAAACATCAACTCATCATTATTCACTGTATTTCTAGCATGACATTTCCTTCAGCAGAAATTCATATGGTTTCTGTGACATTTCATGATTGTTTCTTTTATGAATGTTAATAACATTTTCTTAAAAAGGGAAAAAAAAAGAAAGAAATTGAACTTCTGGTGTAAACAGAAAGGAATAAAAGAACAACAACAGAAAAAAATATCAATAAAGAAAAATCTCTAGATTTTATATAAAAACTGTTAGTTTCATCTACTTAAAACCAGGATGTGAAAAGATTATCCTAGCATCTTACACTTGAAATGTTCAGAAAGAGTAGAAAATTAGCATTATGTCAACAATGTAAGAAATATGAGGAACCGAAAGGTTGTTAAAATGTTTCAAATTAAGTATGTCTTTCTTCATTCATACTACTTTCAAAATTGTGTTGCCATGCATGAAACGATACCACAGCTAAACACTCATCACCACTACGGCTTCAGTAAAAACGTGAGGGTTCAGAGTACACCTGTGAAATGCTTCAGGCCAAGGAGGAAAGGAAAGAAAATCAAACATAAAGCTCCTGAGACTTCTAAGGGAAGAAAAAAGAGCACTCCTGTCACACCTTAAAATGACAGTGAAAATATATGCCTTCTCTGCTCGTGACTTCTAAGCTCAGAGCCATGTGAAAACGGAATCTAAACCCTTCTGTATATAATCCATATATATAAAAATTATATATATACATTGGATAAAATAAATATACGTAAAATCGACGTTTACATCCTACTACAGAAAAGCAAAAATGCATATAGATGACAGTGGTTTGTAAACATACGTTAGGTAATCACACGATGCAGCATTAAATATGTGTAGGAAGGATTCTGCTGGCGGCGGGTCACTGGGGACATGTGCTTCTCAACCTTTCTGCTGTTTCCAAACCAGTATTTCTTGCATTTCTCTGGCGATGTGTGGTCAGTGTTTGGGGCTGCAAAATAATATTATCTTTGTGCTGTGATGAAAATATGCCTTTGGGCTTAGCGTGTTCACATAATGAATTACTTCTAATATAACTTGTCTGACAATTAACCACAGCTTTGATGATACCTGAGCACAAAAGATGAACCTTTTATATGGTGAGTGGGGAGGCAAAGTTGTTATCTTTTGACTTTTCTACATTTATTATGATCTCTTTGGGTTTTTTTTGGTTTTTTTTTTTTGTTGTTGTTGTTGTTTTTGTTTTGTTTTTTATTTAAATGTCAGTTTCTCCCTCTGGAAAATGAATATATTAAAATAGACCAGCCTCATAGGTGTGACAAGATTATCAATCTGCTTTTACAAAAAAAAATATAATCCTCAAATGGGACATGAGAGAATAGGAATTTTTGAAAGTGTTTACTTCCAGAAATACTTCTCTTTGTCACCATTTTCAACTATGTCACTCCAGCTTTTAAGAAACACTTTAAGCTGTAGATAGTCTAAAGCTGAGGAAAATTCTAAAAATACTCTCAAAGTGTGAACCTAGTCCCTCAAAGTTTATTTTCTTAGCTATATTTACTAAAGCCAGAGCATTTTGGAAATGTTAAAAATATACATGAAGTCTTGCAGACATTTTTCTGACATATATTATTCTTGACAAAAACTGTGAACCTTTACAGGTGTATTAGCTAAAACTGCATAGCTAGGTACGAGTTCACGTAGATTTAAAGGTTTGTTGGATCAAGGTCTAAATTCTTTTTGAAAACATAGGTTGCTGTAAATAAGTGAAACTACCTCTGCTTTGCAAGAATAAAATCTGTGCAAACACCCAAGCAAGAAGACTTCCAGCATGTTGCAAAAAGTATGAAAAATCCTGTTTGCATTATTCTTTCTGAAATTCAAAGGAATTTCCACAGGAGAGACAGCATACCTATATGGATATGTATGTCCCAGCAGGCAAAGGAAAGCTAAGGTAAAAATTATCCTATGATTTCAGTGGAAATGCTAACAAAAGGCAAACCTTGGACATGGCTTTTAGAACTGAAACTTTAAAATCATGCCTGGTGGTGGATTTGGCAGCTTGAAAAAGGAGACAATTCAACACAAAACTAGAAAAACTTGTCCCAAAGTCATTATTAAGACAAAATAATAATATGAAGAATACGAAAATTAAAACATCTACAGCAAGAGAAAAAATTAGGCTTGAAAAAGCCACATCCTCAGAGACAAATTTGATATCTTGGACTGGGGTATCTTCTGCGCTTGGAGCCCCATTCTTCCAGATTCAGTAAGGAAGGCTGTTTTCTTATCTAGATTAATATTTAAATTTATTTTTTTTTTAATGGTTCTGCTTGTTGATGTGAATTAGATTGCCTGGAAGCAGAGCTCTTATGATTCACTCATTTGTATATTCTAGAGTGGAGATGGGGAGAGGGGAAGGAAGCAGCATGAATAAAATATAAAAATAAAATGCCTTGCTTTGTCTGACCTGCTTGAAATGCCAGATTAATGTCTGCTTGATTCAGTTCTTTTTTCCCCCCTCTTGTCCATCTAACAAATAGTTTCACAGCACTGTGCTGAACACAGTTTATTTTTACCACTAAAGCCTTGGATCCCAGTAGGGGTTATTAGTACCATGACATGAGTTTTAAAAGCTCACTACCACGAACACAAATCTTTTTAACGGGGAAAGATTTCACGTGCGTCGTTTCTGAATATATTTAACTCTAAAGCACCTTCTCTAAATTGGAAGATGTTTCCTATTCATTTCTTGAGCTATTTAAATAAAAGCTTCCTCATGGTCCATTTAGTTTTACTACCTGTACTCTAGCCACTGGATCAAGAAACACAAAGATCTGGAAGTCAAGATGCCTGCTTTCTGTACCCAGCTCCATCATCCTCCTAGCCGTCCCTGCTGTTTCAATTTCCTCAGCAGAAAGGGAGAGAGTGATGAAACTTTCAGATATTTAAAGCAATTTATAGCAAGTTTATGGTTGCTATTAAATTCCAAGAGCCTGGCTTGTATTTTCTATCTTATCATACCAAATTCCAGTGCAGGTTTCAGGACGTTTTACAAGGGGTAAGTTTATTGTGGCTCTTCTGTGAGAAAAAAGCCAGAAGGGATTACATAAACTAGCTGTACAATAGAGAACTCTGCAGAGATTTCTTAGTAGAGCTGATTGAAATATGGATTTCTATTTTCAGATTAAGTTTTGAAATTTGTCTTTGTTCATATTGGGAATGAAAACCAGTTTGTGGAACCAGTTTTCCTTTGGTTTTGTTCTGCAGAGCACAGAAAATGTCATTGAAGAAAACTGCTTTAGGGAATTTGACATTTTTAAAAGCACAGTCTGAAGGATGAAGTGTCAACCAGAATGTTACATTTTTTAATGATTTTTCATTAGTAGCAATAACGACATTAGACCAATAGCACTGCTAATGACCTAACGATGTGAAATAAAACAGTAGAGGTTTATTAAGTATTATGGGCTGTTGTTGCTTAATAGTGACTGAGCTATCTTCTTCTCTAAATCAAATAATACTGTATTTGACCAGCTGTTACTATTATTACTACACCATAAATGTGCAAGTGTCTAAACAGAAAAAAAGTTTCACTTGGTACTAATTAGCTACTGTATTTCATTATCTTGTGAAGAAAAGCAATACTCCAATATTACAAAAGACATTGAAATGATGCAATACATCATTAAGATACAAACCATGCAAAAATAAAACCCCATGCATAAACAACAAAGCTATTCCTGGATTGATATTAGACAATTCTTTTGAAATATATATTTTTTTTCCTTTTTTTTTTTCTGGTTTGCTCAGTCCTCTTGAACCACATTATTCATTCTTCCCTTCCACTCCTTGCTTAGAAAGTTTTCCCAACTGGGGTGCACAGCACCTCTTATCCAGATTCCCACATGTGATTGTGGAATGGATCTTTCCAAGTAGGAAAGTAATAACCCAAGATGTCACCCAAGCCTTAGCCTGCAGCCACCTAATGTCATCTCTGAATCTCCATTCAGCCTTTCTTTATGCTTCTTACCATACTGACTTCATATGGAGACATATCTGTTGCACTACAGAACATTGAGAAAACAGCAAGGTCACCTTTAACTATACATAGTTGAGGAAGAGTTGATATATGTTTAATATACATTGTAAAACCTGACGAGTCGAGAGAATATCTTATCCAAGTGATTGTGGTGTCCTATGTCTGATAGGATTAAGGCCAAACAAAAGAGAAAACAAACAAATAAGAAAACCAAAGTAGAATAACCCTCCTATCTCCCCTCCTATGTTATTTATAACAAATAAAAATTTGCATTTAGACAATCTGTACGTTGTTTCTTTTCAGGAAAGGAGAGAGACAGAGATAGTGGTGGTCTGCATGTCTGTGTTCATAATCTGCACTTTGCAGAAGTTTATTAGAGGGAACAATTGGGATAGTAAATGATAGATTTAGCCTTTTTTTTTTTTCCCCACAATGGGTAGCTTCAGACAGAGCAGACCTGTCTATATGTCCATATGGCCCTCCTATAGTTAATGAAAAGAGGAAGGCTCCTCCAGAAGCTGACACAGCACATCAGATCGGTCCTGAATGGCATGCCAGGACAACTTCCCTCTTTTTCCTCATCTGTAAAGCAATAATCTCATCCGGTGGCCCATGGATACTTCTAAGGATGCTGCAAGGTCTACCTAAGAGCAACAAACCTCTTCGGAGTATATTTGAATTCAGTTTACAGGATTTTGCATCTGCAGTGAAAAACTGTTAAGGACTGCAACCAAAAGAAATTAGTCAGCTGCTGTGAGGAAGCCGTATGCACTCCTTTCCATTTTGAAAGCTATATAAACATATAAGATTTAATCAACTGAAATTAACTCTGTTCGATGAAAATTTAGATCATCCTGCAGCTTGGCACTGCACGGTCTGATGCGCTTATGTAGCAGTTCTAGGATGCTCTCAGTTACAAATGCCTTATTTTATACTCTGGTTTCAGCTCATTACCCTGCTGTGATTTGGCAGACTCTCTCTCTCTCCTTTTTATTTTTCCCCGTAGAAGGATTCTTTGCTGCCATCTACTTGGCATAGTCAATTACAGCAGCACAGAACAGTAGCATCAAACCTCCCCTTGAACAAGGTGCAAAGCAACAGTACAGAATATTTTCCTCTGTTCTTTGTCTTTTCTTGATCTCTATTTTAATTACAGTCAAATTCACTCAGCAGAGCACCGAGGTGACCATAGTGCTGCTGTGTAGTTCATCAAAACACACAACTCCCTTGAAATCTATGATAATTTACAGTTGCTTTGTGCGTTTTGGTTTGGAGAGATTAATTTTCCATTTTGGTTTGTCTTTTTTTTTTTTTTGCAGAGTAAGGTATATTAAGCTGCATCATGACCTCTTTGCTTAGGTTTTATCACAGTCAGAAGGCTGAGTGTTTAAACCTCCCAAATAACTTTTTGGTGAGGATAAATTGCTGAGCCACATATACCTGTCCCCTGCAACCCAGAGGTAAATGCAGGTGACTATCTGTGCAGGCATGAAGAGCTACTCCTTCCTAAAGCTAAGGAGGATACATCAGAAGGGTTAATGCACTTTAATCACCAACATAGAGGAGTGTAGCCACAGTGTATCCAGAAGATTCACCAATGAACTACTTTCTCCATCATGTGGCCCTAAGGATGAACTGGGAAATGCCAATGAGTGATGAGAAGGGTGACAACGACTTCCTTAGGCTGTCTAGTTAACTCAGCCCCAGCCCAGAGAGGTCCCTAATCTTCTAGCTCTCTCATCTGTCACTACCACAGCTGGCTGTGCCAGTTTTTGCAGCGAGGTCAAATTAAACTGTTCATAACAAAATCCATCAGCCAACGAAACAAAGACACCTTGCCCCTTGCTGGGTCTATGTTTGCAACACACAGGGCACATCAGAACAGCCCTGCCTGATGTCCATGGCTTGTTCTGTGGACACAAGAAGAACGAAATCACAGAATATTCATGATTGGAAGGGACCTTTGAGATTGAGTCCAACCATACACGCAAAAAAAAAAAAAACCCAACCCAACAATCTCAGGCACTAGAGCATGCCCTGAAGTGCCACGTCTACACATTTCTTAAAACCCTCCAGGGATGGTGACTCCACCACCTCCCTGGGCAGGCTGGTCCAGTGCTTGACCACCCTCTCAGGAAAGTCATTCTTCCTAAGATCTAAACTAAGCCTCCCCTGCCCCAAATTCAGACCATTTTCTCTACTCCTGTCAGCTTACACTCCAGAATAATACATACTTCCTTTGCACACCCTCAGTGCAATGATTGAGATAAAGCTATATTTGCAGATGAAAACATTACCTGACTGATGCAAGGCTGGAGGATGTCCTGTCTGCTTGCTTGGCATAAGCACTAGGGTTTCTAGTACACAACTTCCATACCTGTGTAGGTACGTATGGAACCTTGGTCTTAGAGGGAGGCTGCTAAGATTGCTTTTGGAGCCACAATAAAACAAAGATAAGCATTTTTGGTGGAAATTAATTGCATTGTTTACTGTACTAGCTTCTCTGTTAAGTTTATAGATAAGCAGAGGACAAAATAAAATCTTGTGCTACTAAACAGTATGGAAAGAAACATATTTGAGGATAAAAGGGGGTTTTTAACTCATTAGTCTCATAATTCAAAGACTATTCTTTACTTGCATGTCTTCGGGGAGATCAAAAAAATCAGTGTAAACTGGTACAATAGAGATGAACATTTGACACTTTTGGCCTGGTGTACAGCAAAAGATGTACATTAAACAGTGACAGACGCTATTTTCACTATTTGTTATGAGAAGACCAAGCCTCAGTATTAATTGAAAGAAACTGGACAAGTAATGAAACTATAGTGACAGATATGTACGTCTCTGCTTATAGACAACACACCTCCCACGGGCTCTCCTCATATCACAAGTGATGAACAACATGAATAAAAGGCAGCAAACCTTTTAGTAACCACCTGTAAAGCACTCTGGAAGTGAAACCAACACAATTACATTAGTGAAAATTTGCCCATCTGTCTTGGATGCTAATCAACCAGCCCTGACACAGAGCCCAAAGCTAAAAAGTACCAGCTGCTTTCAACATAGCTTCAGCACGAGTTTTGTCGGAAAGGTACCCAGAAACAACCTTCTTCTTGCAAGGGATAAGTAGTTTTGAAATGGAAATGCTAGGTCAAGCACAAAGGAGTCTTGTTGAAAGCTGGGAGAATCCCCTGCCAGACAAGCAAGGGAAAAAAAAAAATAAAAAAAAAATAAAAAGAACAAGGAGGTGGGAATAAACAAAATGCTGCTAAATGAATGTAATGTGATGTAAAGCCACTTTTCTGCTTCAATTATCCTTGCCTTGGTAAAATCATTTCAGTGTTTCTCAACCACTGGCAATCAGTGTGTTTATTCAAATAATCCTATAAATGGAAATGAAAAATTAAATTTCTTAAGACTGTACATCACTGAAATATATGAAATACTAAACAACATACTGCCATTCCCAGGAAAAAAATAAATAAGTCATGGAAAGTCTAATTTGAGCATGAAATTCTTCCTTTCAGAATTGCTTAAAATGTAATCACTGGATGAGATACTGTTTCTTAAATGTATCTGTAAGTGGAAGGAGAGTCCTGGCCCTGGCACCTTGGGGAAGTACAAAAATAATGTGTTAAATAATAATCATAACCTGCATAAACAAGTACATCTGTTATTAACTAATAGCCCAGCAATGGCCTTTGGGGGAAAAAAAAAAAAAAGAGAGAGAGAAAAAGACCAAGACATGAAACAAAACAAGAAGAGAGAGAACAAGAAGCCACAAAATAAATGATGAAAACCATATGTTCAGCCTGAGATTTTTACAGTCTCTTCACATTACAAATAGGCATCGTATTGGATGAACCAACACAACGGCAGTGCTGTCAACTAGGAAAAAAAAAAAAAAAAGAGAATACATCCCTGTATCTGTATTTATGTCGAATGTTGAAGTGCCTCTTCTGCAGAGGCCTTTTTGTTCTGAAGTTGTCTTTCATTCCAGAGGCAGGGTAGAGGCACGCATCCAGCTCAGTAAAGACATGCTCTTAGGACACAACATGAGACTCCTAGTACTCACCAGGAGCACCAAGTTGCCAAAGAAACCTGATGCTCTTATGTTAGATACAAGAGTGTTGTCACAAATGGATACCAGACAGGAAATGTCTCCCACAGCCTCTACAAAAGGTGATCGTAACCATCCAGAAGTGAAAGACCAGGGACTCACAGGTCTGTCTGCCTTCACTTAGATGTAGAGGACATGGTCAGACCTCTCCCAGAATCACCTAAGCAAGGCAGATGGAGCACCACAGGAAAAAGGCAGGTATTCACTTTCCACCGACATTTCTACCAAAATTAAAAACTGCGGAGCTAAATGAGGTGTGGCCACTACTCCAAACGCCTTAGCACAAGGAATTAACTTCAGAGCAAGAGCTGCTACGTCCCATGCCTCCCACCTAAAACTCCACAGAGATGTGAGATGCAACACCACACCAAGGGTCTGCATCTGCAACATCTCCAGCCCCAACCCATACAGGAGAGGCTTTGAGAGGGGCAAGAACAGAGAATAAGCAATGCAGTAGGCACTGCTTCATGTGATGTGGCTCACGTTATGATTACCAGCTAGCTACTAGTGATGAGGCTCCTAATGAGCCTGTTTGGGGTTTTTTGGGTGTGTGGTTTTTTTTTTTTTTTAAATAATCAATTACTGTTTTCATTGCACTTAAGAAAAACACAATGTCCTGTCTTCTACTAAAGAAACTGTGCAGCTCAGGACTAGGCACCCAGCGTGTGCTTGTAGGTGACATCTCATCAGGATTTGTCTGTGTGTTTTAATTAACACAAAAGGTAGCTAACTGAATATTCTTTGAGACGGCCAAGGCCCCGAAGTTTGCAAATTAACTTTAACATATGATACCAAATAGTTTACAGCTATTGGGAGATAAACTCTTATCTTGGGTATTTTTGCTGGGCATTGCTGGACAACCTCTTCTTTACACACAGAATATTCATGGTTGGAAAGGGACCTTTGAGATCATCGAGTCCAACCACAAAAAATAAAAAACACCTAAAAACCAACCACAAAATCACCCTTGTTAGCCTTCCCCTTCATCCTAACCCATAAACACTCAACTTCATCATCTCTGGAATCTAGCTCTAGGCAGGCAAAATGCTCCCTAATGTACAGGGCCACACACCCCACCCCCTTCCTTCCCTGCCTATTCCTTCTGAGGAGCTTATAGCCATTCATTGCAACATTCCAGTAGTGACCAGCATCCCACCACATTTGGTGATGGCAACTACATCATAGCTGTCTTGCTGCACAATGGCTTCTAGCTCATCCTGTTTGCTGCCCATGCTACGTGCATTAACGTAGATGCATGTGAGCTAGGCTCCCAATTTCAACCTCATCCTTGGACTTTTACCCCCAGGCTCATTACCAGTGGGCCTGGTTTTATCCCCTTCCCCTTCACTTCTAGTTTAAAGCTCTGTCCATGAGCTTTGTTAACTCCTGGCCTAGTACCCTTTTCCCCATTTAGGATAGGGTTTTTCCCGTTGTTTGCAAGCAGAAATTTCTAATTTCTATCCTTTTTCTCAAACGAAACGACGGAACAGTTTTTAGAGTCCTCAAGCCCTGGCATGCTACTCTTGGGTTTAATCCTGACAGGCCCCGTTATGCCCCCTTCCCCCCTCATATCTAGTTTAAAGCCCTGTTAATGAGTCTTGCTAACTCCTGCCCCAAAATTCTTTTCCCCTTCTGGGACAGGTGCATCCCACCTGCCACCAGCAGGCCAGGTGTCTCATATAGTTGCCTATGTTCAAAAAACCCAAAGCCCTACCCATAACACCAGTCCCAGAGCCACGAAGTTGCCTCTTCATATTATTTTCCTTATTTATGGTTGTCACTGAAAGGATAGAGGAGAACACAACTTGCATTCCTGATCCCTTAAGCAGCCATCCCAAGGCTCTAAAAATCTCTTTTAATTGATTTTGGCTTCCTTCTACCCACTTCTTCACTACGCACCTGAAATACTAACAGGGGGTAATAATCAGAGGGGTTTATTAGGGCTGGAAGTTTGTCCATCACATCCCTGGCCTGTGCCCCAGGGAGGCAGCAGACTTCCCCATGAAGTGGGTCAGGGCAGCATATTGGTCCCTCTGCCCCCTTCACTAGAGAGTCACCCACAACAATGACCCTTCTCCTTTTCCCTGTGGAGCTAGTAGTGATGCCAGGTCTGTGGTGGCTTGTTCTTTCTGACTTCTCCAGCCTGGGTGTACTGTCCTCCTCTCCAACAGCCAATTCCTCCTGTAGGACCCTGCACCTGTTCTGCAGGGGCAACTGGTAAGGTTGGGGGGGCAGGAGGAGACTCACCTGCTTCCCTGAGCAGGGACCTGTTTCCATTCCCCTCCCCTTCTCTGAGACCTCCTCCTATTGTTTGGTGACAAGAGGGGAGGGGGGTCCTCTGATTTACATGGGGTCTCAACCTGTTCCCTTGCTCTCAGGGAGTGGGCCCACCAGTCAAGCTCTCTCTCGCACTCCCTGATACTCCTCAACCTCTCCGCTTCATCCTTCAGCTGGGCCACCAGGCTGAGCTGGTCATTGGCCCATTCCCATCTAACACAGACCTTGTCCCCACTGCCCTCCATCGCCAGGGCCAGGCTCCAGCACTCTCTGCAGCCAGAGGCCTGGACACCCACACATTTGTGTGGGGCCTCTGTGTAGGTGCCCACAGCTTTTCTAACAACAGCCTTCCACCTGGTAGCCACCATGGCTGTATCTCTCCAACCAACTGACACCTTGCAATTCAAGGGTCAGTTGGGATAAGCCCCCTAGTCCTCTGACCAGTTAGAGGGCTTGAACTTACCTTGTATACTGGTAGATACTCAGTGCCCTGCGGTACAGACTGGAGCCTCCTGAGGCACCTGCTGTGACACACACACACCAGCACTGGGTGCTCACTCTGTGGGCAGTCCCTCCTCTCCCTTAGGCTTCTTATCACCTGGTGGCTTCATCAATTGGGAGTGGTGGTGGCTCCACCCAAGCCCTCTCAGCAGCACCACCCACCAGCTGACAGCCCCACTACAAGCAGAGGGCTTATCCCAGCTTCAAAAAGCTACCGTAAGAGCTTCTTGTCGGCCTTTTCTTGCTGCAGATCCCTTCCCCTGCTGCAGTCTTACCTGCCCTGAAGCTTGTCTCCATGGCAGTGATCATTTGTAGGATGCAAAAGACTTCAAGCAAAGAAACACTCAACTTTGGAGCTCAAACCACATTTAATTTAGGAATACCACAGGCCAGTTAGTGACTGATGTGGCACTACAGGGACCAGAGCCAGGCCACGCTGGCTTCCTCTGATATTGGAAGTTAAGGAAGCTTGGGCAAAGCTAATACGCAACTGACATCATCTAGGAATCTCAGTTAATGTAGGTACATAGTAAGGAGATGAGGTTCAGCATAGTCAAACTCACCTCCATGCCCAGTAAGATCATGGGGCAGATCCTCCTGGAAGATATGTTGAAATATACAGAAATAGGGAGGTGATTAGCAACAGCCACCATGGCTTTGCCAAGGGAAAATGATGCCTGACTAATCTAGTGGCCTTCTACAACAGAGTGATTGCATCAGTGGACAAGGGAAGATCTTTGGATTTCTGTAAGACCTCTGATTTGAATCCCCACAACATTCTTACCTCTAAGTTGGAGAGACATGGGTGTGATGGATGGACTGTGAGGTGGATGAAGAATTGGCCACATCCAAAGAGTTAGAGTGAATAGCTCAACGTCCTAGTGGAAACCAGTAACGAGGGGTGCCCTTCAAATGTCTGTACTGGGACCAATATTATTTAATATCTTCATCAATGACATAGAGAGGGGGATTGAATGTATCCTTAGCAAGGTTGCAGATGACACCAGGCTTTCTATTGAGCACTCTGCACAGACACAGTTGCTCCATTTTATATTTCTGTTGAATAACTGCTCCATATAAACTTAAAATTTGTGGCTGACTCCTTTTATCCTCCTTCCATCATCCTTCCATCCTCTCCCCCAAAAGACAGTGAAGTAAAGTTCAGAGTAGGAACCTAATCACTAAGTTTTTTGTGCTGAAATATATGTAATTCCAATGTTGCTTCAGGAGTGGCTGCTTGTTAATTGTCCCTTTTTTTTTTTTTTTGCTTGTGGGATTGGATGTGCTGTTCTCTGTAATTCCTGTATGGTATTGCAAATAAATACCTCATTGTAAATACTAAGAAGTATTTAGGAGATGAGAATGGATTGCAGGTGAACACAGTGACTACTAGCTCATGGTGACCTGTCTGATCATATGGGAGCTTGTGAAACATTTGTTCCAGGATTAAAATTTCTTAGCCAAATATTTTTGTTGCATTTTGTTGGAAAAAACTTTGTAGAATTTGTACATTTTTCTTTATATGGAAGACACTTCACATCTTTGTTGCTAAGTTGCTAAGCCCCTTTCCACCATATTTGAGAAATCGTGGCAATCCAGTGAAGTCCCCGCAGACTGGAAAAAGGGGAACATAACTCCAATATTCAAAAAAGAAAACAAAGAAGACTCAGGGAACTACAGGCCAGTCAGTCTCACCTCTGTGCCTGGCAAGATCATGGAGCAGATCCTCC
>JAOQGH010000001.1:75792042-75802279 GCA_025769975.1 Gallinago jamesoni
GCTCCCTTCAGATATTGGAAGGCTGTTATAAGGTCTCCCCGGAGCCTTCTCTTCTCCAGGCTGAACAACCCCAGCTCCCTCAGCCTGCCTCTTTTAATACCATAGCCAAGTGCTTTTGGGAACCCTTGCTCTAAGCCATGTTACGGGTTTTCCCTCAAGACCCAAAGGTATTTGGGACTCTAATTTTTCTAAAGAAGGTTGCTCCAGCTTGCATACACTCTTCTGTGTAGCTCTGATTTCACAATAGCAGGTACTGGCAACGAGCAATGCTTAACTAAACACCTAAACACTACCCAGGTTCCTGCAAAGTGAAAGCAAAACAGAAACAGAGGGGTAGGGCAAGGTTTTCTTGCCATGGCTAAAGGCATCCTGCACTGAAGGGGTTTTTCTCTACACAGATTCCTTGGAAAAGACTAAGATGGTAGGGAGTCAGAGGGACACAGTCTCAGTAGATGAGCCACCTTTTATTTGGAAACCCAGGTCCCAGATTGGCAGGCCAGTTGGCTCCATCCAGTATAAAGGGGTCCTGGAGTCAGAGAGCAGTTGCGACGCGACGCTCAGTGAAGTTCCAGCCCTACGATGAGGGACTGGGAGACAGGAGCCAGCCAAGTGAATCTTCAACCAGGAACTGGGAGACTTGGCAGGTCAGGGATTGGCACTGCAAAATGGCTGCAAAACTAGCCCGAGGTGACAGTAGGGCATATGAAGAATCTTGTGTTCCTCATACTTACAAAGACTACAGAGAAACCACCAGCCCCAGGCTTTCACCAGCTCTACGGTCAGTTGAAAACTATAGCAAAGCCGTATTTTCAGGCAAAGACAAAAACCTAACAAAGTGAATGAAGAAGATACGATTGTTTTCCTGCATTTTTTGCGCCATGTCTCTCCAACTAGGTGGTTGAATTTGTGTTGAAGAAATAACACGGTAAATCTCTGCACGTACATGCATCACGTGTGAGGATTAATACAAATGCTCTTCAATCCCATGTTTATTTCTCCGAAGGGCATGGAGAGAAATGGCAAGAAAAGTCTTGAACAGTGAGAAGTATTTGGAGCTGATCCCTTGCAGACACTTTCAAAGGTTCTTTCTCTTGATAGCTGCTGCCTTCTTCTCCCACACTTGCCCTTCATCTGCTTTTCCTCTTGATCCCTAGTAGGTTTTTTTCACCTAAGTTCCCATGTTGTACGCTCACAATGTTACAGTTTAAGAGTAGGAGAAGAGAATGCTTATTTTTAGTTCCAGCATATAAAATGTTATCTAGGGACAGGTCATTTTACCCTAAGTGATCAAGCAGAAAAAAGGATATGGCAACAAATAAAACCTTAGAAAGGATATTCATGTGGTTAAGGCATTAGTCAGTTAAATCTGGAGTTGTGTGTTCATTTTCCGGCTCCCCTACAGTCTCCTTAGACTCCTCATGGGTTAATTTCTGTTCCTCACTTCTCTTCCTGTAATATGGGGAAAAAGCTAACCTATCTAACAGCTTGGTGCAACGAGGATAAATTAATTACTATGTGACAGGTTTTCAAACACATTAGTGCTTGCTGCCATAACAAAGCCTTTTACGTAAACAAATACCCCTGGGAAAACAAGAGGCCGGATTTAAAGATTGCTTTTGAGTTAAATTCCTCTAGCAGCACTCCCACCATGGGCATACACCCACACGAAAGGAAAAAAAAAAAAAATTCGGACAAATGTACGGTGTCATGCTTTAAAGATCTTGAAAATCAGCCAAATCTGTAAAATGCTAAGGAGACTTAAAGCAATACTTATACATCCTGGGGCTAATTCTCAGGAATGCTGAGTACCCTCTGCTCCCCACTGACTCTGAGTTGTGGGCACTCAGCAAATTCAGACAGAAAATAATCATTTAGTGAACAAAAGGCAAGTGAGCAAAGCCTTATTTCTCCACCTGCATATTTTCACAAATGCAAGCGCCCTTACCATAAGAAGTCCCACCAAGCTTAAATGCTGTAGCATCTGCACGCTCGGTGCAAAACTGGGAGAACTGTAGCTTAAGATATACCAAAAACCATAGGGCTTCTCTTTTCTGCCTGACTTTTCCCTTAACCCATGAAAATGTCATTGTGTGTCCCAGGAATGCAGTCAGGAAGGAAAAGAAGGCCATTAGAATCATAGAATCATAGAATCATTTGGGTTGGAAGGGATCTTAAAGACCATTGAGTTCCAACCCCACTGCCATGGGCAGGGACACCTCCCACCAGACCAGGTTGCTCCAAGCCCCATCCAGCCTGGCCTTCAACCCCTCCAGGGATGGGGCAGCCACAGCTTCTCTGGGCAACCTCTTCCAGTGCCTCACCACCCTCACAGCAAAGAATTTCTTTCTGGTGTCTAATCTAAATCTCCCCTCTTCCAATTTAAAACCCTTGCCCTCGTCCTGTCCCCATCTCTAGAATGTCCTTGGGCCTCCGCCAACATCTCATATGCATCGCCGAGTCCCAAGAGCTTCAGCATCATGTGAGCACAATCCAAAACACACTGGCAGACAGGAATCATCCTCCTTTTACACCACTTTTTCCTCGTAAGGTGCTGGGTGAAGAGTGTTACTTTCCACCCGGTCCAAAAAAACCCGCGTGACAGCTTCGAGTGGGGGAAGTATTTGATCCTTTCTCAGAAAAGCAGCTGATTTGTTTCTCTTTGAAAATGGAGCTTAATTCCTCTCTGGGCTGAGATGGCTTTTAAAACCCAATTAAAAATAACACCCGGATTTCGGGGATGCGATCGAACCGACGTTTACCTGTCTAAAACCACTTAGCCCTTGAGGAGGTTACCATCCAGACCTGCGCTCGGTGTTGACCCGTAGTTAAAGGCTTCCTTTGAGGGTGTGTGAAAGTTGGGTTTTGTAGGTGCAGAAGAGGCACCGAGGTGCGACGGCGTGAACTGCCAACCGGGGAAGCGGTGTGGGACTGGGCTTGGCCCCACAACGGCTGGTGGCCCCCAAAGTCCAGCAGGACAACAGAGCCGGGGTGCGATGTGTCACCACTCCCCTGGTCGGCGATGCGTCCAGCCAAGCCTGGGCAGATCAAAACCTGAAAAATAACAAAAAATCAAAGCAGATTCCAGACCGAAAGGCGGGCGTGAAGAGCTCGTGCCCAGTCCGCCAAGCCCCCATCCTTCATCCAGGCATCATGGAACATTTGCTGGGAGCAGGGAAATACCGGAGGGGCAGTCAACACTGCGGTCCCTGTTTGCCAACCGGGGCATGCTCCTCTGGGCTTGGCCGCGTCACCGCTCCTCACTGGTGACCAGCTTTGCCTCAGACCCACCTCAGAGCTCTTTGTTTTTTTTGGCGGGGGTCTGCGACCCCGGGCAACCCAGCCCGGTGTTTCAGCCTTGCCCGGCGCGTTGCAGAACGGAGAACACATGTTTTTTTGTTTCAAAGATATTGCTTAAAATAACTCCATCTCTAGAAAGTTGAAGTTGGATACCAGCTCCCCCCAACCCACCCCCCCACCCCTTTCCTCTCGCTCTCCCCTCTTCGTGCAGCTGAGGGACACCCATGAGGACCCAAAGACAGATGTGCCATGAGGATCTGGTTATCATTCCTCCTTCCCATCCCCCACCAAAAAAGAAATATATATATATATATATTTATCTATTTCTCTGGACTGCTGGACAACAGCAAGCGCCTGTGAGAAGAAGGGGGTAAGGAAAGCAGTGGGGGAAGGAAAAAACATCCCCTGCCCTCTCTCCCTCCTCCCTGTCATCCTGTGCTCTCTTCAAACACGGTTTTAAACATACAAGTTTTGGTCTGGTTTCCTGGATGGCACATCTTCATGTCTAGCTGGGCTCCATCCATTACCTTACGAGACAGGGTAGGACCAGGGTGACAAGATTGATGAAACGTTTTGAGCAAGGGGAATGGGTGAGGAAACCTACCAGGGCACCAGTGGAAATGGGACACGGGGTACTTTATTATGTTCAATTTGTCAAAAAAATCAGTTTCAGGAGGGAAAAGGTAATTTACATTCTAGAGAGATAATTTGGCATTCTCTCTTTGTTTGTCCTACTAAAATGATGAACTAACTAATTTAATTTTATTTTATTTAGTTTTTATTTTAAATGCAGTACCTGAATTTGTCCACGTTTTTTTTTTTTTTTTTTTTTTTTTTTTTTTTTTTTGTGGTTTGGATGGGGGTGAATTAAAAAGCCTGCCTTACCTAAAGTTTAGAAGTAACCAAGTTACTTCCAGTTCTGGAGGGTCCTATATTTTATTCCAAATTGGCAGAAGATCTGTTCGGTTATTCTTAGCCTTGCTGACACCTTTTTGCTTTTGTTACATTAATGCATGGATGTGAGGAGGGAAGGGACCCTGAGCTCTGGATCCTGTTCCACTGAGCTGCTAATTCACATTAAGAAAGGTCAAGTCTAATAGAGCGCTGCCTTATGTTGAGGCCAAGAGGAAAAGGATTTAATCCGAAAACTCACTTTCCAGGTGTATTAACCTCTTCAAGTGCCATTAGGCTGCATGTGTGTCGCAGTAGCAGCTATTTTATGGAGCAGCTCAGATAAACTGGTTTATTACTCAGCTTTCGACTCCAGTTCTCTATAGCTCAGATTATAGCTCTGCTACGGTTCCTACTGCTGCTTGATCTCACCTTAATCTCACTAATCTCAGGCTGTAGCCCACCAGGAGTAAAGATGCTCCTCCCTACTAGGGTGTACAGTTTGTACACGTCTGTTTATGTACAAGAGCCTTCTATACAGAGTGAAGAAAGGCAGCAAAACCAACTATACAGGATCCTTTAATCCAAAATTTTGAGTTTCTGTAGGTACATGCAAAGGTGCCCTCACAGGTGAAGGGGAAGACTTTGGCTTCTTTTGGAAAGTTAGTAGGGTGAGGAGCTACCATGTCATGGGAGTTGATCTTTGCTACTTGTATTCCAATGTCAAATGCAGTAAAGGACCCGAGTAGCCTAGAAGTACTGGCTTCTGAGGAGCATTTGCCTGAAGCCCTACATACGTGGTTGCCAAATATGAAGAGGAAAGAGAGAAGGCGGCTAGATCACTGCTCAGAAGGTGCTCAGGGAGATGGAACCAAAGTTTACCATTTGCTAGCTGATGGATAGAAATACATCTGGTTGTCTTGAGGAATGGTAAGAGCTATAGGGAGTGGAAAAAAATTTGGTTTTGTTAAAACAGAGAAATACAGATCGTGGTATTTGGCCACATCACAAAACCTGAAGCTCATTTGAACACTTTAAGAAAATAAAACTCTGGGCTAAGCCTCAAGGGAAAGAGCAAACAATTTACTTTTCACTCTGTCTCAGTTCAGGCTGAGTTAAGAAACCCTTTCCTATGAGAGGGGAAGAATATGATGAACAAAACAAAGCAAAATCAACATGACCAGAGTCTGGGTGGTTCTACGCAGAGCTTGGGTATTGATCTGACTTCTGCAAGGGTAGAGCTTTGGGCAGTCCAGTGAATGCAGATGCACAGCCAACCCTGGCTTGCAGTGCCCAAATTAACTTGTTAAAATGCAAAAAGACTGCAAAAGGAAACGAAAACAAAACAAGAGAGATATCCCATCTGTGTATATTCTACTCTTTCAGGATGTCTATTTCTACAGGGAATATTTCTTATTAACCTCAAAACAGTTCATGTTCAAATCTTCTTTTTTGAAGAGGAGCTACTTTAGCAGTGGATTTTTCTTTTAAGCGTACACAGTTTAATTTGTGTCCCCAGTGAGACTACATGTGTGACATAGGCCAAAATTTTAATATATATTTCCACGATCATGGAAAACGGAACAGTTCCTGAAACATTTCACGAAAGCTGTGTGTGATCTCCTCTAAAGATTCTCTAGACAGTGGCGATCTCAGATAAAGCGTAGAGCTGGCAGTAGCGTTGACATGGAGCACCAGAAAAGAGAGAAGAAGGAGAGAAACCACACTGAGCAGGTGATACGATGGGGAGATAGGGTAGATGCTGAGGAGTTGTTGCTGGAGAGCAAAGGGATGAACCCCCAGCTGGCAGCACACGGTGCTCTCAGTTGGCGTTGCCCTTTTCCAGGCACTCTGACGCCCCGTGAGGCTGGCAAGCACCCACCCTACAGGAGGGGAACTCCCTCAACGTTGGCTGGGAGAAGAAACTCAAGTCTCTGCTCTGTGTCCTTCGAGAAAACAAGAATCTCTCAGTTTGCGTTTATGAGAAGATTTCACATTTCATTCCAGCTGGAGGAAAAAGAGAGAAAAAAAAAAAAAACCACACCCTTTTCTTAGCCAGGCTGGAGGTTGTCTGTGCACACAGGCTGGGACTGTAGGTTATTCCACAAAGGTCTGAGTGTACCCTACTTCCCACCCCTGCCGAGAAAGTCTCAGTCCCGGGGGAAAAGCAGCACATCCTACAGCGTAAAGGCCTGGGGAGGTGGGCAAAGCGTGATGTCTGGCTGAGGCAGACTTAGCGCCGCTCCGTTTGGCACAGCTGATGATAAGGTTCCCCTTTGGTTTGCCAAGAGGGCTGTTGCCTGCAGAACACCTCCGGCGTGTAGCTCGGCTGCGATAATACGCGTGTTCGGAAAGTCTGTCCGGGCCCTTCGTCACCGGTTATTAGTTACACGAAGGCTAAGGCGTTTTTGTGCAGAACCAGAAATCCTAGAAAGAGTCCCAAAGCACAGAGTTGTTTAAGATCTGAACTATTTCTGGGGGAAGAGGCTGAGTTCAGGCCATTACAAACCGAGGATGCCAAGCCTGCATTCAGACACAGCTTTCTGGGAAGGATGCTCAGGGCTGGGACTGCAGTCGGTTCCCCGAAGGAAACAGGGGTGAGATACGCAACTCAAAATTTTGCCACACCTTGTGTGTTCATAGATGTGAAGCTCCAGGTGACATCTCTCTGCTTAAATCAATCAGGGTCTCCCCAGGTGCAGGGATAGGACAAGAACCAGTGGTCCAGCAGCCTTTGCAGTCCTCTCTAGCTTTGAAGGGCGGGATCTCCTTTGGAGATGAATGGGAAGCAAGATGGGAACCAAAGCAAGCACTGAGTGCGTGGGACTGGGAGAAAGCAGGTGGGTCCAGTAAATGTTGTTTTGGAAGTCTCAGGTCTCCCTAACTGTCCTTTATGTGCTGCTGTGAGGAAAATACCTGGAAAACAGCATTTTGCGTCACCCCTCTCCCTCCCCCCCCCTACCCCTCCATCCCTCTTGGGTAAGAAGAGAGAGCGTCTGTTACAACAGTCTGGTCTGCACTGGTGGGTGGGTTGAGTGGTTTCATGCAACACCAGCTGTGGGCTCCAGCAGGATTATGTTTAAACTCCTCTATGCTATTTTCTCTACCTTCTGTTGTTATCCTACATCCTGCCGGGGCCTGCGGCGAGGGCGGGGAGGAAGGTAGGACAATTAGATTCAGAGCTACAACGATCATGATAAGAAGAAGAAGAAGAAGAAGAAGAAGAAGAAGAATTGATGCCGAATGCAATTCCCAGTCCTCATTACTATGCTACTGTAGCTATGGTTTGGCTCTCCTCCTGGCCTTGGCAAACGCGATCCACTTCATCTCCTGCTTCTCCTGTTGGCCGGGCTCCCATCCTCCTCTTGGCTCCTGCAGCCAAACTCCTGGCTGGCTGCAGTCATCCCACATAATATTTCACGCAAATTTATATGAAGCCCGTTACAAAGCTCAGCAAGGAGACACTGTTTCTTTTTCTTGATACAATTAATCATTTGTAGCTCTGCTCCAAAGACCGGCCTGTCTCCCATGTAACTGCTCCTTTCCCTCAAAAAATAAAAGGCTTGAGAAAGCCCACCGCCCAGGGAGGGCAGGGAGGAACCCGCCTTTCCCTCCTTCTCCCACGCAACCCCAGGTGAAACCACGCCAACTCTTGCAGAGTTCCTCCTGTCTCCCTCCCGACCTGTCTCCCCCAGCGCCCTGCTCCAAGTGGCCCTGAAGCCAGGGCTCGTGGGGGTCCCCCAGCCCACCCCAACGTCCAAGCAGCTTGGGCTTGGCTGCCTGGTTGCCCCCTCTTCCCCCCCCCCCCCCTCCCCCCCAGTCTCTGCACGATGGCTTGGTGAACACGGTCCAGCTGTTCCTGCTTCTCATCCCACCTCTGGGAATACTGGATGGGATGACTCTTGCCTCCGTTGGTTCCCATTGCTTTGTCCCGTCGAGTTAATCTTTCGGTACAACTCCCTCTTCTCCCCTTCTCTACCCCCCCCCCACCCCCCCCCCCCCATTTTTTGAAGTATTTCTAGTGTTGTGGCTGTTTCTTTTGAAAAACAGAACGCTAACCCACAGTATAATGTTTCTGCAGCTGAACAGGAGACCCAAGTTTCTGGGCTTGTCAATCCAGGACCTCACACTAGTACTGAAATTCAGAGACAGAGAAGAAGGGGGATCTCTTTTCTGCTCGTAACCGTGGGTGTCCACCTCTTTACGCAGTGTTTCCTTGCTTGAGTCCATCTGGCGTATCACCCAATTTCTCCTCTTCCTCCTAGTCTCAAGTATAACACCAAGGAGATTAATTAAGCAACACTCGCTTCACAAAAACCTATATCCCCCTTCTTTGCATCAGGCACAGAAGAGGGTTGAAAGCTGCAATCCATTTCAGTATCGTTTTTCTGCTATTCCTACAAGATTCGTGGTAGTCTGGTCCAATAAGAGATAGTAAAGGAGAAGGTGGTTTAATTACGTGTTTAATAATTCTTAAGACATAATGCTAGAAGAACTGGCTTAATTCCTTTTTTTAAGCTAAGTACCCAGAAGGTCCCATTTTCCCTCCCAGAGCAAACTCAGGCCATGTGTGGTAAAAGAAGGAAACTAAATAAGAAATTGGCCTTTTTCTCTACTTTCCCACCCCACAGTTTCATTATGGGAGTATGCTGTATTTTCTGAAGCACAACCACTGATTGCTGTTAAGTGAATTACTCTTGCCCAATAACTGCAGTTCCTCTGTTCAAAGCATATTTCCCAGTTCCCAAGGAATTTGTGGAACAAATTTTAAATCTATTATACTCCAAGAAATCTTTTCCAGTCGTCACAGGCTTACCTGGCAGATAAGTACGTCTTCTCAGCAGACAGTTATCTTTCACTGGTTCTCCAAGTGGATGCATTTCAGGATCGTATTCGCAACCTGAGAGTAGAACTGTAACCAAAACATCAGGAAGTGAGGTTGCAGCCATACCTCCAAGGTAAGGGTGTTTCTGAAGGTCAAACAAGCTTTCTTGTGCCATTTTTTCTTATACACTCATTTCCTTCTAAATTGGTTGAATATTTGAATGGCTGAGCAGGCAGCAACGGTTGGTGGCATTTCTTCACAAATGGTGGCATCATGGTGGATATAAGGTTGACAGAACAAGGTGTGGAAGAATGCCCTGGTATGACTCTGATGCTTCGTATCATCTCAGCCTCTGGTAAGGAGACCCCTGAACTGTTGGTTGACAGGGGGTGTGAAGGGAAAGGCTACACTTGGAAGAAATACGCACCTTTTTGTAAGTAGATCCTACTGCCCACTGTCAGAGACAAGACACTGGGACTGAGGAACCCTTTTGGCCAGCCTCATTTTCTTATTGTCAAAGCTACAAAATCCTTGGGGGCAGAAGGGATGTGTGTTTTTCATCCTTTTTTGTTGCTTTTTTGTTTGGTTGGTTGTTTTTTGGGGGGGGGTTGGGTTTGCTTTTTTTTTGGTTATGTTTTGGTGCTGGGTTTTTGTTTTGTTTTGTTTTTTCCGGGTAGCAGCAACGTACTTTCCTGTCCGTTGGATCTTTTTATTTATTAAGCATATATTTCATTCACATTATTTTCAAATTTTGCAAATTATTTTTTTAAAAAATGTGGTAACTAACTGCTTTTCAGCTTCTATGACATTTTTGTGGAGCACGTTTACCACCTTCAAGAATGGCCTACACTGGATACTTTTATTTGAACAATTAAAGTAGAGAAGTGAAATTTCAGGTCAGTTTTGATAAAAGGAGAAGGAATTAAAGCTAAGTTATATGTAGTGGCATATATTTTCCCCAACATGGTTTTGGAGGGTAGCAATTTCTTACCAATCTTTTAGTAAAAATCATCACAATTTTTTACTTATAAATAAGGTCTCTCCTCAGCCTGCTCTTCTTCAGGCTAAAGAGTCCCAGCTGTCTCAGACTTTCTTCATCAGGAAGATGCTCCGATCTCTTAATCATCTTAGTTGCCCTAACCTTAGTTGCTGGACTCTCTCCAGTAGTTCCCTGTCCCTCTTGAACTGGGGAGCCCAGAACTGGATGCAGGATTCCAGTTGTGG
>JAOQGH010000001.1:75802445-75813701 GCA_025769975.1 Gallinago jamesoni
GACAACCCTCTGAGTTCTGTCACACAGCCAGGACTCAATCCACCTCACTGCCCCCTCATCTAGCCCATACTTCCTTAATTTTTTTATGAGGATGTTATGGGAGATTTGCATCTGTCATTAGTGCAGATACTCTCAGGCAAGGAGCAACCTTCCCGTTTTGTCTCTTGTCCAAGCAGCCAGGACAAAGAAAAGAGGCAATTCTCCTTTCTGTTACCCAACAACTCCATCTTAAATGTGTATACCAAGGAAAACTATCTTGTACTCAGAAATAATAAGCTGCCAACAAATAAAACAGAAACTTCCCTCCTCTGGATAGAAAAAAATCCTCGCTTTTTATTTTTTTAAAAGTAGTACCCTCTATATAGAAGCCAGTTTAATGTCCCCTTCTTCCTTCAGCTTCTGACCAATGTATCTTACTCTGAATATTCAGATCTTTGCAAGATAACTGCCTGGTAACTGCTTTATATATTGGGAAGTTCTTCAGGTGAGAAAACCACCAGTGTCTGTGTTGTTCTGCACAATGTCGGGTAAAAAATTGCAATGATGCTATGGTGTGCTGCTTTCCTGCAGCATGCCTCCTACTCTCTCAGGGTTGAATCACAAGGGGTCTGATCTTCAGGAAAGATTTTTAAAGATATTGTTCCAATATTTGACTTTTTTAATTTTTTTTTTTTTTTTCTTCTTGTGGGGTGAAGGAAAGACAGCATTGCACAAGAAGCTGTTGATCTCTCAGATGGGAAGGAGCAGTAATTGTCTTTGATCACCGTGGCTGGGGATCCTTATTCCTGGAGAGTGAATGTTGCCAGATGTGCTTGACCTGGACGATGTATAGAGAAGCTGAGGAGGGGCTCCTGAATGTAAACCAGCCATTACAGCGAGAGAGGAAGTAGTTAGCCCAGCCTCTATTTCTGAGCCAACTCAGTGTGATTTCTGGGCTACCTAGAGATTTAGCTTAAGTGCTGTCTTCCTTACATCAAAGATGTGAGCCCTGCCTGGATGATATAGATCGCCATTGCCTGCAATAGGATATACTCATCCACTTCAGACATGCCAGGAAGCCCATCTGTTTACTTAACTTTTTCTGTAAGCAGTTGGGAGGAAGAGTTTCTATTTGACTGGGGAGTTATTTTATTTATTTATTTACTCATATTTATAAAAATAAGTACAAATGATGTGAAAAAAAAATCACTCTTCTCATAACAGAAGCTATCAAAATAGTCTTTCAAAGAGAGCGTATAGCAACAGTAGTGACAGTGCAAACTCATAGCAAAGTATAACACACCACTATTTATTTCTAAGTAATTACCTTCAGAAATCACACTTTCTCCTTCTTTTGCCCTTTTCCTTGCCTGAGGCCATCTTTTTCCCAGGACACAAGCTTTGCCTGGATACTCAGAGACAGGATACGGGGGATGACTGGAAGCAGGAACACGCTGCGTTTCTCCAAGCAGAGGAAAGCACATCAGAGAGTTGCACATCACAGGCTCTATCTGATCTCAAGTCATTTGATGGTGAGGGACCATGGTAGTTCAGAAGATGGAGGTGAAGTTCAGGGGACAGTGGCCACAGAGCAATCTTTGCAGAGCTACCCCATTTTCAGTATTCCGGGCTCTGTTTGTGACTGAGCAGTTCATAATGCTACAACATTTTAACATCCTATCTGACTCGACACCAGCAGAAAAGTCCTCTGAGAACAAGCTCTGGCAGTTTGAGATGTTACTTCTCCCACAGATGACCCATCCCAACGCGGGGCATCGCTGTTCTGTGTCAGAGGTAAAAGAACGGGCTACAAATTCCTGCCTTGCATCACCTTAGTTAGTAATCTATTGTACTGCAGAAGAAGTACAAATATTTTGGACCCTGGAATGAGTAGTCTGAGCCATGGACATATGTCCTGTCCCACCACTCCCTCTACTTGGCAGCAGACTCTGCCAGATGGCCATGGGCATGCTAAAGCCATCAGCCCATGTGAGCCTATGCCTGCAATAACCAAGCGGTGGCAGCTGGCTACTGCACTGAATACACCATGACACTAATAACACTTTTAATGAAACAACACACTTTTCTTTATATCAGAACTGTTTTGAATAGCTTTTGGGGAAAAGTAAAAAAAAAAAAAAAAAAGAAAAAAAGTTATTGCGATCTTTCCTGGAAGAAAAAAAAAAAGGGAGTTCATTTGTTGAGATGTAACAGAATTTTGGCCAGAAAAGAGGCTGTAGTTATTTGCACAATTTTACTTGTACAGACACCCAGGTACAGATGCTTTCATGGAAACTCTGGCTACATAACAGTATTAATTTTGGCTGAGTCCTGAGACTATTTTCAGCTTTCAGAAATTTACAGGAAGTACCTTACCCTTTTCATTTATGTACGGTGTTATTATTATTTTTATGTATTAAACAAATCGAAATAACCAGAGATACTTTTCCTTTGCTTCTACTAGATTTTATCCTAAGAAGATTTCACGCTAAGAAAGGAGATGTGGTGGAGGGGAGAAAAATCTTGGCGTAACTGGCTCAAAAACGAGCCTCATGGCAACCCAAAAGTTGAATGCTCTTTCTAGAAAACCTGGTTTTAAGAGCAGTGGTCTCCTCTGAGACTGCCTGGGCTGCTGCTTGTGTTGTGGCAAAATAAACAAACAAACAGAGTAAAGTAAAGATTAGAGGGTCCCCTGAGATTCGGGTCTTTCGCTGTCTCTTTCATGAGTAATAAATGGGGTGACCGCACAGACTTGGAAAGCCCTGCAAGGCTTGAATCTGCTGCTGACTTTCAAGCAGGCAGAGAGCAGGATTATATGGGATTCACTGGCAGTATTAGGGAGTCAATTAGAGGGGCTTCAAGGTAAACCAGGAGTTTTTATTACTCACACACAGGGGAAAATAATTTAACAGCTGCTCTTTACTCTCGCCGGTGGTATGTATGCAGAAACTTGAAGTATACAAGAGAGTCTTAAGAAACTCCTGGAAAGAGTGTTTCTCCAGCTTGGGTGTCCAGATATGCTGTCTTGAGACCCTTTTATGAGTATGAATTCAATTCTAAGCAGCAGTAGGGAAACTTCAGTTTATCAGACCCACTTGAAGTGACCATATATCCCAAGGTACTTTCCCATTCACCTAGGTGGTCTCAGCCCCTTGAAAGGAAGACTCTTTCTACTGAGAAATGACACCTAAGGTAGATGGAGCACAGAAGGCCAACAGCATCCTGCCCTATACCAGGAATAGTGCGGTGAGTAGGACAAGGGAAGTGATTGTCCTCCTGTAGTCGGCACTGATAAGGCCCCACCTTGAATGCTGTGTCCATTTTTGGGCCCCTGAGATTCTGGAGTGAGCCAGAGAAGGGCAATAAGGCTGGTGACAAGTCTGGAGAACAAGCCTCATGAGGAGCAGTGGAGGGAACTGGGATTGTTTAGCCTGGAGAAGAGAAGGTTGAAGGGAGACCTTATCGCTCTCTACTACTACCTGAAAGGAGGTTGTAGAGAGGTGGGAGTCAGTCACTTCTCCCAAGTAACAAGTGATAGGCTGAGAGTGTCCTCAAGTGTCCTCTTCTAAGCCCAGGGAGGCTTAGATTTGATACTAGGAAAACTTTCTTCACCAAGAGAGTTACCAAAGATTGCAACACGCTGCCCAGGAAAGTGGTGGAATTGCAGTCATCCCTGGAGATATTTAAAAGATGTGGCACGCAGGGACATGGTTTAGTGGTGACTTTGTCAGTGTTAGGTTAACAGTTGGACTCAATGATCTGAAATGTCACTTCCAATCTAGGCAATTCTGTGATTCTATGTTGTCTAGTATAATAGAAGGTCTCCAAACATAAACATACTGGTTTCTACTGATAATGCCTCTTTTTTTTTCTGTTTTCTTCTTGAGTTCTCTCAGCCTATTCTCAGAGTTCTATAATTAAGGTCTTACAGACTTGTTGGAGCAAGGAAATTGGGGATTTTCTTCCAAGATACACATGGAGTAACAGGAAGAGCGATTTACTAGGCAAAGGACATTTAGTCCTGTCCTCTATACCTGCCACTGAAGACAAGAAAAATGCTTTTGATTGCATTTTGTGTCTATAGCACTGATTCTCCCTTTCCTGCCAGCAAATTACTTGGGAATGGCCTCTGTTTCCCTATTCAAGTTCCTTTTTCTCTGCTTCATTGCCTTCCATGAGAGGGATTCAGTAAAACTTAAGATCATGCACAGATTTCGAATGTTTCTTTGTAATTAATCAAGACCGTCACACACTCTGTTCATGAAGGTAAAAGATACTATCTTTTCTTTAGCACATGAAGGATTATACAGTATTTGAGGTAGCTGTGAAGACTGAAAAATTTATAGAAGAGCCATATAGTTCTTTAGAATTCAAATAGGTGTTCTAAGGGTAGCAGAAAGAGAAGATTTCTGTCTCCAGTGCTGTCATAGTCTGGTACCTTTCTTGAGCAGCAACTACATTTTTCAAACCACTATAAAGAATAAAAAGTCGAAGCTGATAAAGATTTTAAAACATACTGAAAGAAGGCCATCATTAGAAACATACCATGAAACAAATCTGGTTCCCTTTGAAGCAGGCAATAGTATCATAAGGAGGGAAAAGTATAAGAAAAATAGAGAGAACTAAATCAAGTAATTAATGGCTAAAAGAAAACCCAACCCTAGAGCTGAAACAAAAGGAGGCTGCATGCTGAAAACTGTCCATGTCAAAAGAGGAATTAAAATCCAAACAATAACTTTTCAGTCTTCTCTACTAGCACAGAGCTTCTCCTGACCGCAGTGCTCTGTGCCTGGTGGGAATGCAGGATGGGTTAGAACAATGGAAGGCTTTGAAGATTAATGGTTGTTAAAGTCAGAAGGGACTTGTTGGACTTCCCACAGAAAATAAGTTATGGATCCTCAGCCAGTAAGAGGCCACAAAATGTCACTCAGTATCAAGCTTAAAATATAAAGACTGAGGCCTTAGATTTGTTCTTTTTTTCAACTAACTATAGGTTTCTCGAAGGAAACTAGATAGCTAGATATCGGAAATTTACAATAACCGGGACTGCTATTTATGAAGTGAATCATAATGACTAATCCTGAATCCATTAGGCTGGCCTTAGTCTTTTTTTCCCAGTTGCGAATGGAAAGGATGTTTTTTGTTTTGGTTTGGTTTTTTGTGGTCAGAAATATTTGGCATTCAGAAGAAAATCAAAGTTGCAGACGGTCATAAAATTTTGAGACCAGATTTATTTTGTTGAAGACCACATCGCATTAGAAGACAGTTTTTTGAACAGATTCACCTCGCTAACTGCTGAGCTCAGATGAATATCAACTAAATCTCTCGATAGCTTAGGGATAGCTTATTATTCCTGTCTGCTGTGAAAGTTAGAAGACACAGAGGATCTTTGCATCACTGTTCCATGCTGCCATCAGGAACAGCCTCTAACTGTAGAACAAGGTGATGGAATTACAAACATGCTTTCAGCTCCCAAGAGCTTGGGAGAGAAAGAGAGTTATCTCATAATAAATCTGAGGAAAGACAGAAAAATAGTCAGCTTTCTCATCTTAATCAAAACCTGCTCCCCTGAGGAAGGCCAGCAGAAGTCCTCTATGAAACACTGAGGAAAGTTTCAGCAATATAGGCGCTATGATGTGACTCTGAGCCACAGGTCCTCCCTGTCTTGCCCCTTCTTTGTCCTGATAGAGGCATGGGCTTTAGGGTGCTGGCAATGCTGAGCTGTGGATGGAGATGGCCAGAGCAAGCAGGTTACCTGCTGGGTGGTAATGAGCAACAGCTAATTGTTGTGTGCTCTGGAGGATGAGGAGCAGGCATAACTGTGGTGGCCTTTCTTCCTTCAATGAGGTGCTGACATTCACCATTAGTAAGAGGCCAAAATGATCCCATCTCTGTCACTAATCAAAGGTACAGTACACAGCAGAGTCACTTTTTTTTTTTTAATGCAGTGTCTCTATGGCTTCCTGCTCCCTCAACCAGCGGGATTCAGAAAAAGAATGTTTTATGCTATCTGGCATACATCCATTGTCTGCTTCCAAGAGACCATCTTAGGTTAAGTGATTTTTTCTGAAAAGTGGGATGTAAGTTTTATCCTGAATCAAATGCACAAGGCTGGTGTCCATAATACACAATATTACTGCAAAAGTGGAAAAGAAACCAACTTTTAGTTCCCAGAGCTAGCTGACTTCCATAACATCTTGACTTGTTCCACACGTTCCCTACACTGTACACACAGCCCTGAGTAACCTGGTACAGTGTCACAAATGAAAACAAGGATTACTGCTTTAATTAAAACACAAGAGTGAATTTGTTCAATAATTAGCCCTTCCATTTGCCAGGAAGGTGGTAGGGTCTACTGTGTATGTTCAGAAAGCAACCACAGGCTAACTTATACACTATCTTCCTTGAGGGCATGCAGTAAATTGATTAAGTAGTGCCACAGGTCATGCTAAGATTTATAGCCAAGGTTTCTAATGTGTTTTTTGAATGAAAGAGTAAAACCCCTATGGTTTTCACGTCAAAATTTTGGCCAGTTCCCTATTAACTCCACTCACATACCAGCATGGTGGGCAGTACTGGGAGGGTACTTTATTCTAAGGTACTAAAATCTGTGATTAGGCAATGATTTATGGCTTTCCTTAAACTCTAAAGTGACTTTTTTTTTTTTTTAATAGGAGTATTTTTGGCTGGGCTAATTGAAGTAAAAGTTGACTGATTTATGATTTAATTTACAAAACCTTTTGCCACACCTTTAATGATGAAACCCTCCTTTTTCTTTTCTTTTCTTTTTTTTTTTTCTCCACTGAGGCATATTTTCCATTACTGCTAAGCCAGTATGGCATTAGAAAAGCAGTTGCCATCTCAAACATAACTAAAAGGCTCCATTTCTTCTTGGAAGCTGTTTAAATTATACATTTAAACTCCTCTTTCTTCACCTCCCTCTCCCCCCAGACTGTAAAAAAAAATATCCCTAGAGCATTTTAAAGCTTTCATGAGCTTTCTACCTTTTATCTTGCGTAGAGAAACTCAGTGAGATTAGGGTTTATTTTATTCTTTTCTTTATAGAATATGTAAAGGTCTTATGCTCTGGTACATATGCCAAAGAGGGTTAAATCTCATGAGCAATCTCTTTAATAAACCCCTTCAAGATGCAGAACAAAACTCTTTCTTCTCCAAAGCCAGAGTAGCATGGTAGTGACCACACTATTGTCATTTAGTAATGCCAGGAGTGAGAGGAAGGCACAGGCATGACGTCAGGCTGAAAGCTACCGGTTCCTCTGGACTACAAATGAGGTTCTTGAAAGTCAATCTTGATGTGGCAAGTACTCTACTGGAGAGTGACAGTGACTCATCCCTTACCGTCCCTTTTCCTGGAAGCTGAAGTGGAGAAGGATGACATGGAATACAGGATGCAAAGATTGAAATCCCCTACTCCCCTGTTTGAGTTGTGTCAAGTCCATGTCTTTTGAAACTCTACCTATTCCTTCTATGGCCTTTAATGTTGACCTTTCAACCAAGCAACCACAGGGATCCACATGTTTCAGAAACCCTGACCTGAATTTGTTAGTTATGTTGGGTTGGGGTGCGTTGAAGGATGTTGGACCCGGACTCTTTTCAGTGGTTTCCAGCGATAGGACAAGGGGCAATGAGCTCAAGCTGGAACATGGGAAGTTCCACTCCAATCTGAGGAAAAACTTCTTTCAGGTGAGGGTGGCAGAGCCCTGGCAGAGGCTGCCCAGGGAGGGTGTGGAGTCCCCTTCTCTGGAGATCTTCAAGCCCCACCTGGATGCCGTCCTGAGTGATGTGCTCTGGGCAACCCTGCTTTGGCAGGGGAGTTGGACTAGATGATCTCTAGAGGTGCCTTCCAACTCTGACAATTCCATGATTCCATGATTCCCTATTTTGCAAAAGGATGTTTTGCACTGCCAGTAAGCTTAGCATTTGAAGCAGATTTCAATGTTGGGTAACATATAGTATCAGCAGCATCTGAGTAATTGAAGAATGGAGCAACTCTGGTCAAGCCAGACTCTCCAAGGTATGTGCAGGACAACTGATAATATTTTGAGCAGCACCTGAGCCTATATCTGTAAACAAAAGATACCAATTGTAGAGAAACGCTCAGATGATAATCTGATTTTGGGCAGTAATTTTTTTTGATGTGCTTGTTGTTTTCAGTAGTTTCTGGCAATTTCGTTACAGAACAGTATTAAAGACCTGAGAATGGGAAACACAAGCAAAGTGTTTTAAAAACAAAACTATAAAACGTGTTGTTTGAATCCTCCAAGGAAATCTCCAAAGCTGTAAAAAATGGGCCAGGGGGAGTGCTGAAAACAGATTTATGGCAGAATGCCTTGCAGAGCTTGTCAGAAGTCACAAAAATCAATAAATAGAGCTGTGACACACATCAGAGTCCACGACAACAATCAGTATTTGGAGAAAGGCAAGAGGACTCTGAGAGATTTGACTCTCAAAGATTCACACTAGTCAGACAAATTGTTCATCGCCAGAATGGACCATGAGCCTGCAAATGAAATTAATTTCCCTTTAATCGACCAGACAGAAATTTTCTATCTTTATTGCAAAGCAAAGCTGCAAAGTAAGAGAAGTTAAGTAGGTGGAATTATAGGCTAACTCACATTGAAGAATAAAATCTACTAAAACAAAGTAACTTCATGGAAAACCCACCATTTCTAATATTGCTTGGGAACCAAAAAAGAATGATGACTTAAAAAAAAAAAAAAAGGAGTAACAAAGCTTTGTTGTTGGTGTGTGTGTGTGTGTGAATTTACTAAAGCAGGACGTGGAAGATTTTCTTTGAAGTGTGGGCAAGAAAGGACTCAGATGTCCCACATTATGTGCTTTGTGGCTGAAAAGGAGATATAAGAAATGTATCATAGAATCACAGAATCATATGGGGTTGGAAGGGACATATTTTCCACTCAAGTAATTCAGGCTTTTAGGGAAAACTTTATGTCAAGTAAACGAAAGTGTTCATCAGAAAGTCATACTATTTTAATTTCTTTTTTTTTAAATGCAAATATTTTTGAAATAGTACTCCAAGAAAGGAGAGCTTCTGAGATAATTGCTGAAAAACAGTAAAAACTTGAGAGAAAACAAAAAAATATCTCCTTTTTCCTGTGCTTTTCACAAGAAAGGAGTCATCTCTAGTACAAGGCTTTTTGGGCATTCATGCAGGTACAGTGGTGTACATCCCCAACACGTACGTTTGGGCAGGTACAGGCAGATATAGCCTTGGGCAAGACACACTTTCAGATTAGAGGGCCACAAGAACGCACAAGAGCATCAGGTAGTGCTGTAGAGCAAGAATTACAGTTCCTACAGTCTCTGTGGGTAAATTCACAGCAAGGCTGCTTCTCACACCCAGGTGTTTGATGACACTGCTGCTGATAAACCTTATCAGTACCCTGCTTACCTTAGAAGCTTCCTCCAGGATACCTACAAGCCTGTGGTTACAGCAGACAGAGATTTCTTTCTCATCTAGAGTTTCACCGGTCCTCGGAGTGCATTGCCTCTGATTTTTTTTTTAATTTCTTCTTTTCTGCATGGGTCTTACTTGCGTTGGTGAAAAGATCATGCCCAGATGCTGTGAAACAGGTGTGCAGCAACGGGAAAAATCGGGGAGTCACACAACAGCAAAGGCATCTCTCTGTACTTGCAAGCAAGTGAAACCTGTAAAGGCTTTTATAGTTTTCCAGGGGAGGACGAATTCAACAATAGCTTTTCTTCCAGTCGCTTCCATGCTTTTTCCATGTTTGATACAAGAATTTCCTTGAAATCTGGAACCTGCTTTAAGAGGTTTAGCTGAATACTATTTATTAAAAAGTCTTCCTGCTGAGAAAGCTCAAAAATACGTTCCCTGTTGATTTGTTAATACAATTAGCAGTTCCGAGGACTGTCGCCAGCAAGGCAGGCCCAAACAAGACAATTTAGCAATCTAACAATTTTAACATGCTGTAATTCATTCAAGGTCCATTTGTCACAGGGGATGAATGGTCTGAGGTGAACCTGGTTTTGCATTTAAGCAGGGACAGCTAACTTCCCATCTCTAAGCAGACGGGACTCAGGGAAGAGGAAAGGGAACGGCCTCAGGAATAGGCGAGAGATCAAGCAGGGAATGGTTCAATACTGAGATTTTCAGTTCAAACAGGAAGGATGGCCGTGGTGAGAAATGCGTTCTTGTTCCACAAACACACCCCCAGAACCAATTCCCTGTGCAATTCTTACTCCCAGCAAAGCATCCTCATGTACATCACCGTTCATTTTTACTGGTGGCTTTGCTGTCCGTGAGAGACTTTTAGTTACGAAGACGAACATATTGTCATAATTGTGTGGAGATGAACTTAAAATAAATATAGAATGGTCCCAGTCTGACACAAAACACTCTTGATACAAGATCTCTCCATCCCAACCCATTATTAGAAGCTGCTCTTTTTCGATTCAAGTCCCAGTGAGCTTTCTCATTTAACTTCCGCATCTTCTTCACACTCTGGAGAAAGAATTTATGATTCCTGCTTTCTAGCTGGGAGAAATGAAAAAGCTGCCAAAAGAAATGCAGACCAAATTTTGGATGGGATCTTTCAGGAGTGCCCAAAGTTAGATAGATGGGCACCTTTGAAAACGTTTCTGGGCAGAGTGTGCATATTTATGTGACTGGGTACAATAAAAAAACTTGGCTTGAAACGAATTGACTACCATTGTGCAGAAAATCCTTAGCAGAACTCAGCAAAGAAAACAGGGAATCTAACAAAAAAGCAAGACATTTAAAAACTTGTGTGTATATATGTCCATAGGCCTGTATCTGTCTATGTCAGTAATCTCAATTTATAAAATCTTGTTCAGAAAGTACTGAATTAAATGCATCCCTGCTATACTTATGGATCTGGCAGAGGTTGCACAAGGAATTAGAATGATAGAATGATAGAATGATAGAATCATCTGGACCAGAAAGGACCTCCAAAGGCCATCAAGTCCAACCCCACCGCAGTCAGCAGGGACACCCCCAACTAGACCAGGTTGCCCAGCGCCTCCTCCAGCCTCACCTGGAATGTCTCCAAGGAAGGGGCCTCAACCACCTCCCTGGGCAACCTCTTCCAGTGCTCCACCACCTTCATTGGAATGAACTTGTTCCTAATCTCCAATCTAAACCTGCTTCTCTTCAGTTTCAACCCATTGCCCCTCATCCTGTCCCTGCAGGCCTTTGTCAACAGGCTCTCCCCAGCCTTCCTGTAGCCCCCTCAGGTACTGGGAGGCCGCTCT
>JAOQGH010000001.1:75813801-75837028 GCA_025769975.1 Gallinago jamesoni
TCTCCCCGGAGCCTCCTCTTCTCCAGGCTGAACAACCCCAGCTCCCTCAGCCTGTCCTGGGAGCAGAGGGGCTCCAAACCCCTAATCATTTTTGTGGCCCTTTTCTGGTCCCATTCCATCAGCCCCATCTATGGGTCTATGAATCCATCTATGGGAAAGCTTCCAAACATGTATTTTATTATCTTTTTAAATGTTTGGGTTGTTTGGGTTTTTTGTTTTTTTTTGTTTTTTTTTATCTCAGGATTTTAATACAGTCTGGAGATGTGTCAACTTCTTCCATTTGTGCAATTTAAAAACTAAAAAAATTTCTAGGATTAGCGGGACACTCCCAGCTAGGTCAGAGCATGTTATTATGTGTCAAAGTCTGAAGCGGTGAGGAGCAGTAAATTGCTGAGCTTTGACTGCATCCTGTCTACGCTCTGGGCGGTTGAGGGTGTGTGTACGTGGATTTTTTTTTTATGCATGTCTGTCATAACTTGCTTTAGGGATTCAACCAACCATTTGTCTGCAGCCTGGCTTAGTAATAACTAAGACGGAGGAAGGAGGGGGACCGGAGGGGGAAAGGTAAGACTCTACAGAAGCTTGAAAAATATAAACACTAGAAAGGAAAGAAATTACTTAGAGGGTTTACACTGTGGAGTAATAGGATTAAATTCACCTGGGAGAAATTTATGAGAAATAAGGAAAGTATTCCTGTCGCTAAAATGACATTTACAAACTGCTCTGGACAAAAGTATTAGTAAATGTACAGTATGAAGCCAGTTTAAATAGATTGCATGATTTTCTTAAACAGCCTTTATTATAATTACGGAGATCTACGTCGAAACGGAGAGATTCAGGGCCTCTTTCTTTCTCACAGTCAAACTACTGTCTTGCAGTTGTGCAATTGCTACGTCGTCCAGCTTTGCTTCATCATCCAGCCTTTACACATGGCTTATTTGCCTGTCAACCCATCTATGGGAAAACACTGGCCAGCATCCACCTCCTGCCTCGCACAAAAATGGCTCTGTGGTCTAGATGTTTTCAAACACGCATGAGACGTGGAGTAAGCGCCCTGCATTATTGCTCTTCTGCTTGCCCCAGGCTTGCCCAAGGGTTTTGTAACTCACCTATCTGTGTCACAGCCCCTTTTCATCTAGGCAGCTGTGTTCTTGCTGCTGTGGCTGCTGCTGTTCCTTTTTTAGCCCTTTTGGAAGAGCAGAGTAAGAGTCTCGGGCCACAACCAGAAAGCATGTGTGTCCTATTTCATGAACATACACTGATGAATATCTTGGTGGCTAGAGGAGTCTACCTCTTTCTTCATTACCGTATGCAATATCAAAATAGACCAAGAGTTTTTAGTGGAGTTTAAAATCTGGGCGAACAAAAGAGCAGGCACAGAAGTTCAGCCAACTGGCCCGATAACTTGTCTCAACCAGCAGTCAAACTGGATGCCTACGGAAGAGTAGAATAGCACAAAAACAGTGACACTTCCTCAGAATACAGAATCCATGAAGTCGGAATTCCATGTCTCCAGCAATTTGTGGCGCAGAGCTCCCCTGGGCCAGAGGCAGTGGGGAATACAGGACCTCACAGCTTCTCTTGGAGAGACTTCCAGCAGAAGTGCACCAGACAGTGGTGTGTCGTTACTCCTCAGGATCTCCAATGGAAGCAAGCACTGAGTGAGGTAATGAAGAGAAACCTGAAATTTTTCCCTACAGCATGCAAAATAAATAAAATTTGGGGAGGTAGACGAGGGGAAAAGTTGTGAGAAATGGGTGAGCCTATTTGCATTCCTCATTTCTACCATGAGATATTTAAAATTTCAGAGTATTCACACATACAATAATGGATTTTTTCTATAATTATGCTATCTTTCCTGCACCTTCACACATAAGAACAAGTGTACTCCCATATGTGGATTACACCTCATTCTTCCTGCCCAAGCAGTACTTTATCTGTATCATATTTTTCCTCTCTTTTACAATGTTACAGAACTTAGAGTAAGAATTTTTTAATTGTCTTTAGCGAATAATATGATGTCTTTGTGTGAGGAATAGACCAAAGGCAAGCAAAGGATCACTCAGGGGAATTACAAAGTGGAACCTCCTTCTACTGTAAACACTTGGCTCCAGATGTAACAAAAGCAGTCGTGAAAAAGTTCAAACCTAGGTGATACCCAGGCTGCCTGAATGATCAAGGGCAAAACTCTAGCTCTAACTCACTGGTTATGGGAGAAAGGTGTTTCATGTCCCGAGCTGCACTTGTTACCTGTCTATATCAAAACAGAAAAAGTCCACATCTGGAGTAAAACTCTTGTAAATTAATGGGAATAGCCACTAGTACCTGAGAAAGGCTGCTAGTGTCTTTCTATCACAGCTCATGGGACTCATCTATTTGTTACCTTAGTAGACCGTGCACCGAACTCAGAAGTTCAGCCATCTGTGGTTAGAAACAGCACAGGAGAAACTATCGAAAGTTTTAACTACCCCTCAACACTTTCAATAAATTTTTAAGTCCCCTTGTTTATTCTGCAGCCTTGGCCAGTCAGATTGTTCCGATTTTTCAGATACTTGCAAACACTTAAATTAAAACTATGTAGATACTATTTTCTGCACTTGGGTAAGCATTTTACAGCATGAGAAGTTGTAGGTGAGTATCACTGAGGAGGGGAACTAGATATTCTCGAAAATTCCCAGTAAAAGGAGACTTCAGCAGCATGAACCTGAGAATACTTGAGATGAAGCCAAGATCTGTATTGATCTGGGGTTGAGAAGTTTTCAGGGCCTGGCTGAGGTGGCTGTCAAGCATGGGGTAAATGTTTTTAGCAAGGTGAGCAGCAGAAAAGCTAGCACTTCAGTCTAGGATGCAGAATCAGATTTAATATAGAGCTTCACTCTACCCACAACTTTGGTCAAAAACATTGTAATACGTCAATCAGTGAAATAAGAAAAAGGAAGACTCAAACTTATCATCATTTGTTTCTGTCTACATTGGCTTCCTTGGGAGGGCACATTCAACCTCCACTCATCCTGAGTCATTTCCTAGGGACTTTACAGCAAGCGTAAATAGATCCAGATGGTAGGTTTAAGGAGGGCAAGGGCAATGTCTTCTTATTCCTACTGTGCCAAGAACACTTTGGGTCCTCCTGCCCAATAAGTAAAAGGATACCTAACAGGATCTTCAGTTTCCCAAGAGGCAGTGGTAGGAACCTGGACATAACAAACCTTCACTGCTGTTCTATGTGACGTGGCTCACCTTGATACAACACCTTAGGATGACATTGCCTAAATGACCAAATTCTCTGCTCAGCTGGTTGGTTGGTTGTCCCCCAGCTCTTACTCAAGCCAAGCTCAGTACCAGTCAATCATCACTGTGAGCATCTTTTCCCTGTCTTTAAACTCACGGACGTACATGTTATGGTACACTGATGGCTATATCAATCCCACTGTTACCCCCTAAAAGCGGTTGTTTTCTTTAAATTTTTCTCAAAAAGAAAAGTTAAGAAATTAGGAAACATCACAATAAATCAGTGAGGTTTCCTTATCCATTGTCTTGGCCAGAAGGTAAGACCTAAAGCTGCATGTACTATCTATTCTGTCCCCTTGTTTTAGGAGTTGGGCTGTTGGACACTGTTATGCAATGTGTCTTCTTTCCATAAAATTACTCAGCCAGATAAAGAGGCATCATTATTAAAGTCTTTCACATAAAAAACATATTATAGGCTGTTGTTTTTAATCTTCACTATATCATGATGAACCTGCACTTATTGGTGCCTCCCCCCCTACCCAGATAAATAAGTGAGCAATTTTGCTATTGAAGAGTAAAGCAAAATTCTTCAAACCTCCTGCATTATATACATCTGAGATTATTCAGGTCTCTTTAAATCAAAACTCAGATATTCAGTAGTAGGTACTTAACCGTAAGCATTAAATGATTCTCTCTGCACTGTATCATTTCTTACATTGCACCAATTAAGCCCTCAAAGAGCTGCCCAAGCATGCTTTGAACTTAATTAGCAGAAAACTTGAGAGGAATTCATTTGCAATCATTTGTTTGGATCTTTCAAAGTCACATTCAGGTATTAGAAGGGGATGTACTGTGGCCAGTGGGCTTAGAATAGGAAATAACCATGTAATACTGACTGGCAACCAATTACTAAGGCACAGACTTGTTGTGGGAACCCAGAGACAAGATAAGCAAGCTAATATGAATTACCTTCTACCATTCCAGCTATGGTGTCCCGTAACATTGATGACTCCCTTGGGCTTCAGAACACTGAACCAATTTTTAAAGAGTTCTGTAGGGCTGGCTGTTGATTTTTCTTCTTTATCTCTTTGGTAGGAAAAGAAGGAAGAAGATGGGAGAGAAAACAGCCAAAACATGCAGTTAAGGCAAAACGGAGTACTTCTTTAGGAAAACGACCGATTTATTCTAGAGTTCTATCTTTATGCTGATACCACTTTTTAGAGTTCAAGTTGACACAGCACAACGAAGCCTTTGAAGACCAGGTTGCAGAGTTAGGCAAGTAAGGAAGGCCAAGTACCACGCGTCCAACTGGTAAATTCTTTGCTGCTGTGCATGTTCAAATACCCGATATGCCACTGGCACAGGCGGAGCAGGTTTGATAGCATCCGCAGGAAGGAGGCCACTTATTTTTTCATGCGTAATTTATCACCACAGGTATTTTCGCCTACCTATGTGTCCTCTGCCTAAACTCATGGCAGCACGTACGTTTGCAGCTGGACGTGCTGTTGCTGTAGCAATTATGCTCCACCCTCCAGCTCACTGGCAGATCCTGAAACAGGATGTCAGCATGAGGTGCCTCTCTGCAGAGCTACTGTCTATCAGAAAGAGACAGTCTTGAGACACCCTGTGGGGTACTTTTTTAGAGGAACATGGGTAATTACTTAGGATATTTAAGTATAACATTAAATATTTACTTCTCCTGAGAAAACATTTAAAGTGGCAGTACTTTATACGATTCCTGCAAATGCAAACTCGCAAGCTCGGCCAAGACATTTTTTTCTCATTCTTCATAAAAGTAAAGTTCCACCTCTTATTTCACATATATCTACATTTTTTAAGTTTATTGCTTTTCACTAGCCACCTTACAAAATTACATTTTTTTGTATAGCAAAGAGAACAGTTCTGAAGCCCTCTTTTCATCCCAGACCTCAACCTGTTTGTCACACCTCTGCAGGCTTTGAGGAGCTTTGCTTCTGATCTGTGTGACTAGCTTTCCGTTCTCTATGCTTTAGATGTGGGTGCACGCACCCTGTAGTAATCACTCTGCTACTACTTTTGCCTTGTTTCACTGCTTTTGCATTGCCTTATCGTGAAGGGACACGGGATGAAGTCATAAAGGTTGCTCTGAAACACAACGTGTAGCTCTGAGTGTTGTGTGTACGCCTACACCCCTTTGCTGCAGACATAACTCAACGGTTCTTTACAAGTCAACCAACGCTCCCTGAAGTCCCTTCCCACTTACTCTAAGTACTTCCAGTTTCACACATTTTCTACTACAGCTTCAGTTGAGAACAACAGAAAAAAAACCCCTCTGTATTATAGACTTAAATAACTGGTGTCAGGGCAGCTGATGAGAAAGAGTGTCATAAAACACATCTATTATGTACCTTCCTCCACCTAGGAAGATTTTCCTCCATCTATTTTTTTGGTGACTTGGCTTGTGTGGGAAGATTTAGGGAGTGTTGAGACATGGAAAGTTAAGTCTCCAATTATCCAGAGGTCATGAAAGTCAGCCAAATGGTGTGCTTCCCTTTCCACCTCTACACCCACTACACTGTCCTGCTGTTGACCCTGAAATGGAAAGACCACTCTCCTTTGAAATGAAATCAAATGCTCAGAACTTGCTCATCCTTGGGCCCCTCCCAAAAGCCTGTGCTGCCAAACATGCCTAATTCAGCAGTAGTTTCATAACCTGGTGGGCTTCTACTCTCTTGCGACCTGGGCTGAGGTCATTGCATTCATTTCCATTTACGAAGTTGTCTTGCCTTTAAACCCGTGTTGTCCCAGAGGCAAATGTGCGTCTGAGATTTTCCCACTGCGTATGCGCTGCCCTCCTCACAGGGATGAGGATTTTCTGGCAGCCTCCTGTCATGTTGTTATGCTTCGAATAATTATTTATTTTTTTTTAAAACTTCTCCAGTCCAAAGTTCACTTTTTTCCCTTCTCTCATGCTCTTCTCTCCCTCCTTTTTTTGACTCCATCGCCATCCTCAACCCCTCCAATTTATCTCTGTGTTATTCTTGGCCTCTCTAGGTGCTGGTGGGGAGCTAAGTTAATTTAGGCGCTTGTCTGCTTGCCTGTCAAGTTCTATCAAGAGCAAAGAGAATGGCAAGTTAATAAATTCAAAATTATGTCTGGCACGAAGCAGACTCTTATCCCATGCTGTTTATCTGGCAGTAGGTGAAAAAAAGACCAATAAAAGAGAAGAAATACGGCCTTTCACAAGCACACACATGCGCGCTCTTCGAAAGGGAGGTGAATGGCTGCGCGTTACTGTCAGGTGGCCAGCACGAAATTAGCTGGTGGTCTCAGGCCAGACCTTATGGGGGCAGGTGTCCATGTTGCAGAAACCACAAGCACCATTCACAGGCTTCTTGGCAGCTGCAGCGCAAGGACTGAGGCGCGCTCTCTGCCCGCTCAGGAGACTCGCTCGGTGGGAATTCGCGGATGGAAGCGGGCAGGAGAACAGGGCAAGTTTGTTGTGCTGCTGGTCAGGCACCATTCGTACCATTAATAAAACCTGTGGTCTCCGTATACAACAGCCTGGCATCTGCTAGGAAAATGGGACCCACGGAGCTGGCCATGTCCTGAGAAGATTGTGTTGTGAATTCATGAAATTTGGAGTGAGCACTATCGTATTAGAAAGAAAAGCTGTAAGCAACTCTATAGAAATTGGGCCTGTGGTATCCTGGGGATTTTGTCCAGTTTCTTTATGAAAGTTAAAGTTAAGCTTTGTCAATATATTTTAGGTAGCTCAGAACAGTATGTATTGGGACTAATTTTAGAAGAGGTGCTCTAGGATGACAATGTTTAGGAATAAGATGTGTCTGGAAATGTCTAGAGGTCAACCCGGGCTCAGAAGTAAACACTGTAGAATCTTCTGAATGGGAGGAAGGGAAATCCTTCCTCAGTTTCTATTTGGTTTGCTTTATTGAGCTTCACATATGTAATTTCCATTTCTCTTCACTGTAAGAAGCCTAATGTCGTGCTTCCCAGGCTTCAGGGCATGGTATTTCTCAGGGAAAACTTCCTTCCCTTGACAAATGTGTTATTAGTTTCTCTTCACTCACACCCCCTTTCCCTGCCTTTGCTCCTGGAAGAGAATAGAAAGCAGTGTCTTTCCTCACAGCTTTGGAAAAAGTGCCCAACGTGATCTTGGATGAGGTTATCACTCCTACATAAGGAAAAAGCTATGACTTCAGACAACCAAAAAAGTAGTATTTTTTTCTGTTGTTGTTGCTGCATTCTTCTCCACTTCCAATGCCTTCCTATTTATCTGCAGTTATCCTAGGCAATTGACTTAAAAAATCCTTGCAAATAAGTGAGAACATATTAGTGATATCACTGCCAATGTATTCAGCTTTTAAGGATTAAAATGTTGAACTGCATCAACAATCCAAATTTCCAGTGGACTTAACTGAATGTAAGATCAGCATTTAACAGCTGAGTAGTTACTGAAAAATTGAAGCTTTAGTATAAGAGAAGACTTCAAAGCTTTTGCATCCTTAGTAGGTGGCAAAACATACATCAGTAATTCATCAATCAGAGGGTGCCTTTCAGCAGCATTCAACAATATGTCTGATTTTGTATTTGATCTGTGTTTATATGTGTATTTGTAACTTTATAAATTAGAATCATGGACTCATAGATTGGTTAGAGTTGGAAGGGACCTTAAAGATCATCGAGTTCCAGCCCCCCTGCCATGGACAGGGACATCTCCCACTAGACCAGGTTGACCAGCCTTGCCTTGAACCCCTCCAGGGATGGGGCAGCCACAGCTTCTCTGGGCAACCTAGTCCAATGTCTCACCATGCTGATATAAAGAATTTCTTCCTAATATTTAGTCAAAATAGGAGGTGAAAAGGGCTGATGATGTCACAGGAGTGGGTGGTTTGGGCAAGGTGGAACAAATGACTGTCACATTTGGTCTTCAGAGTGGTGGAGAATGCTGGGGTTATTGCAGTGTGAGGATACAGGGCATGCAGAATATGTATTCGTAAGAAACTAGGTTTCCTCAGTCCTGGTGCTCATCCACCAGCTTCTGTTTTCAAGCTGCTGGGCCCCATTTCATCACAGCACTATGGTGGGTGATTAGCTTTATGCAACTTAATGACAATAGTGGAAACAGTGGGACTGCTTCACTGCTTAACAGGCTCTCTGCTGAGCGCTCTTGGATTGCGGCCATAAGTGACCACAACAAAGAGCTGCAATGTGTCCCACAGATAAAAGACATCAGTTCAACATGTGTAAACAAGCACAGCGTCTCTTGCATTGAATTCCACTCTTATTCAACATCTCGTTTACAGCAACAGACCTCATCCCTGTGGAGCAATTTCTTTCCCACTCGGTCTGTTTCTGGTTAGCGCAAGAGAATGACGTATAGAAATGACACTGTAATAAAGATGATGGATAGTCGATGAAGCAGCTGCAGATTAGGAGAAAAGGAAGCTGACTACTGAAGTTTGGCTTAGCAAACAAAAAAAACCCAACAAAACAACCCACCAACCAATAAAAAACCAACACAAACAACAATATAAGATTGTAACTGTGCATGTAAAAACGACTTGAAATTCTCCTACTGGTATTCTTACTGGTTATGCCACTCATAGCATGTAGAACAGTAATTTCCCAGTGGAAGCAATGCATTCAAATGCATGTAAGGGAACTAAATGCCTTTTAGATCTGGCCTTCACATCAAGCACTTACCCTGAAATGCCTTCATCTCCTCTGAAATTCCTACTTCACAGGGAACAGGAAAAAAAGACGAAACCGTTTCGAAATAACCAAACCTTCTCTTTAGATTAAGTTTTAGACGAGGGTGTTAGTAAGTCTGTGGCTTCCTTAAGCTCATACATGGATTTTAGAGACCGGGCTGAGTCAGCCTCGCGTGGGTTGACTGGATGACTTTATATCCTTAATCAGATTTTGAGTGAATGGTTGTTTTCCTTCTGTTTGCACCTGAGGAAAAGCTTACAAGTGTTTTGCACCACCTTCTAAGCAAACAAAATGAATTGGGCAACAGCAGCCTCTAACACTTGACAGTACTTCTGATTCCACAGGGATCTCGCCCACTTTGGATGTGTTTTAATCAGAGGTAGCCCTTCAATTTACAAGGTGGTTGAGAATGCCATTTGGAAAAGGGGGGAGTGGAGTAGAAGAGAGGAGGAGACTGTGGGTGGGAGGGGGCAGAAAATTTTTTACTTGATGAGTCAAATAGCTCAACTGTCCAAAAAATTTCCCTGAAGACATTCACTTCTCATGTCTGTGTGACCTCCTACAGAAAAGAATGGAATGTGCCATAGTTTTCCATAAAATGCTCCAAACAGAGGATTAATGCACTGCTCTATGCTGCGTTTCTCTTCTGGCTACAGTAGAATATACTACGTCAAGGCCGTGGCCTATTTATTGAGTTTCTCAAATCTGATATATGCTCATAAATGGATTTGATATTACGTTGTTCTGTGACAGAACTGGAGATGATGGTACCTCAGTCCAGTTCTGTTGCTCTTTTTGATCCTTCTCCCTGTACTGAACCAACACAAGATGAATCTCATCCTGCAGTGTCTGGATGTATTGAAGAAGCAAGTGTGTGTGACCATGAGAAGCAAAGAACTACACACCGCATTCAGAGGGAGGACACATGAAAGGGATAAGAAGTATCAAATTATTTTAAATAACTTTATTTTAAAAAGGGGTTTAGTGTTTGATAAAGCAGCCGGATTGATGGCACAATGATGGGTATCTCATTGACAGAGCAAGGTATATCAGGCATTAATTTTTCAGCTGCATCATGAGGGATGCTACTGGCTAATTTATCTCATCTGTGAGCCACGAGTCTGCCTCCAATGCTAAGACTGTAGCTAAGATGTCATCTCTTTATTCTTCCACTTTCTCTTTAGACTTCTTACAACAGAGCAATCTGTTGTACTGATATTCATGCTAAGGAAGAAGCCTGTCTTTAAGGTGGTTGTGCCAACATTTATTTCAGATAGTTTACTGGACTGTAAACTTCACATATTTTATGGGGCCAGTCTTTTCTCAGTGGTGCCCAGCGACAGGCCAAGAGGAAATGGGCACAAACTTGAGTATAAGAAGTTCCACCTAAACATGAGGAGCAACTTCTTTCCTTTGAGGGTGGCAGAGCCCTGGAACAGGCTGCCCAGGGAGGTGGTGGAGTCTCCTTCTCTGGAGACATTCAAAACCTGCCTGGACAGACAAGTTCCTGTGCAACCTGCTCTGGGTGGACCTGCTTTGGCAGGGGGCTTGGACTAGATGATCTCCAGAGGACCCTTCCAACCCCATGTGACTCTCTGATTCTGGATAACCATCACAGATATTGCTGCTTTTGAGTCATTAGTTTATCTGAACTTAATTAAGACATGGTAATTTAAATCCCTTCAGTTCAACTAGTTGACTCCTAGTCCCACAGCTGTAATAAATTCTGACATTCTAGTGGGGTTTTGTGTAGTTTACAAATTTTCTGTAATTTCTAATTATACTCTCTAAATAGTTGAGGCATTGCTTAAAGGTTGTTAGTGGTTTCTCTGTTATGATTTTTAAATCAAAACCAGTGCCAGCCAATGTGTCATGTATCTCAGCACATGTAACCAGTCCCTAAAGCAAATTGATCTTCACACTCTAGCACACATGAACAGTGTTACAACAGCCCTTGAACAGCATGTCAGCTGGGAACAACTCACTATTTTTGGAGCAACACTTCAAAGACAGATTAACATGTATGCCCCATTGAAATAGAAACATATTTATAAAGAGACAGATTTTTCAGTTTTGGGATTCCCAAGGGCTGCTATAGAACAGCTGAGGGAGAAAAAAAAATAAATTAACTGTTTCATCAAGAATAAATCAAAAAAACCTTTGAGTTATTCCATTAGTCCATACATCACTAAAGAGTAAAAGTTTTGAAGCCAGAACATCACTAGCAGTCACGGAACTTCACTTCATGATGCTGGCTGATGAAATTTTGCCAGCATCTTTAATGATTTTGTTTAGACTTAGAAGTAGTCAAAAGTAAAAAGAGCAGCCTACACTAACTTCTAAATAATTTTTGCACTACCTAGACACCAAGCAATCTTTTGTTGTTTATTTTTTCCCCCTGTTGGATGATTGTGAAAGGTCCCCAGGGGAAGGAGCAGTTTTCTTCTGCAATTCATTCTGGGAAAGTCTGAAGCAAAGGGAAATTTTATCAAATTGGCAGACAAAAGTGTGAAATTTTAAGTTAAAGGTCAAGAAAAGGCTGTTGACTTTACTGGACTCCAGGTTTTTCCCCATGATCTAAATCATACCCCCCTGAAGCCTTTCAAAGACTTTCTATCTCCGTGGTTACATATTGAGTTTTCAATGCAACTTCTTAGATCTACTTTTAGAGAAGAAAAAATTGCATTTACTGGTTGTAGACAGGTGTTCTCCTAACTGGAGCAGAACAAATGGGAGAGTGAAGAAAATTGAACAAAACCTGATGTGCCTTCTCTTTCAGGAAGGTTTGGGTTATATTATTCCACCACTTCCTCTCCCAGCCCGTTTTTGAAAGTGAAGAAGAAAATTTGAAGGTTTTTCTGGATTATCTACAGCAGAATCTGATCCTAACCTCACAAGGAAGTTTCTTCGCATAAACCATTCCACTCAGTTCTGCAGAATCAAAAAGGCTGAAAAGCCTTGAATAAACTGTAAAGTTGTCGAAACAAATGTTTCAGTGGTTCTTTAAGCTCTACCTCTAAAACTTTGTCAGGTCATTCATTATCACTGCTTGTCCACTTACAAGAACAGAATGAAATGGAATCCAGTGGCTCAGTGAAAATTACTTGAGCCTCAGTGACACATTCTATCACATTTTCCTTCAGGGAATATTGAATGTATCACTGGATGAGCCATGAGTACGCCATGATTTTGGAAAGTAAACAGGAGTGCTCCACATTTTCTCTGTATCATGGCGACAATAAAATTTACTCTGCACCTCCTGTGCAGATTTACTGCTGTTGAAAACAGGGGGTGCTTATTTAAAAATAAGCCGCCCCCCTTCTGTAAGGAAAATCAAAGGTATGGTTAAGGCCACCAGCCTTAAGTTTTCCAAGAATAGGAACCTGACACTGGGGTACTCAGCCTGTACCGATACCTAACTGTGATCTTATCATTTAGGTGCCAAGTACTTGACAGCTTTGAGGTCACCAGTAGCTGCTTAAGAACCAAGCTGTTTGATAGTGTGGAACGTGCTTTAATGTTTTAGGCATAATCCTCTGCTTCACATTTTTTAAAACCTTGGCTGATGGCTATTGGCAAAAATGCTGTGCTTTCAGAAAGGGAGGTGGGAAGGGTCATAATTTGGTCATCAACATTTGATGCATCCCAGAAGAGGACAAAAAAAGGTCTCACATTAGGAGTGATGTGTTGTTGTTGGCTGTCCTTGTCCCCATCTGTGACTGAAATGGATTCAGCATTTTAGGAGTGAGAATAAAAAAGTAAATTGTTCAGTCCCCTAGCTGTTTTGTGCTTGGTTTTAAAAATTGTCTCCTATTGTGATTCTCAGTCTGCAATGTGACTATTTTATCTGTTTGATCACTTTGAATATTTGCAAGTGAGATTTCTTGCAATGGGAAAAAGACTATGGGAAATGTCCTACTTTACATATTTAAATTTAAATGCAAAGTAAAATAAGAAACCACACTGCCATTCCAGACTCCATGGTATTCTCCATCTAGAAGTAACTCGTGGGCAGCAGGGCAGCCAAGAATCTAAAACAGCAAAACATAATCCATCCTTCCCACTTCTTCTAAAGGCTGACCCTCCCCAAAGTTCTTCACCTTGCCTGTCTCTACACCGCTATTTAAGTATTCTTTATAGCAGAAAGCCTTGTTTTCCATTAGTGTCCAGTTTCTTTCTTTGATGTCTTTTTAGATTTAATGTCCTATTAATACATTATTGATGAAAGATACCAAGTCAGGAGGGATGGACAGGCAGGACAGGTCTCTAGAAAGACCAAGTCTAGTTTTCACATTTTAAGATGACTGTCTGAAATCGTAGGCTGAGTATATCCCCCTTCTCTCATCCTTCCCCATGTAAATCCTTTTACCCTTTCTGTCCTACAAGCAAATATGCCCTGAAAAGGAGCAGACAGCCTTGTCACAGCTGAATCTAGCCCTCAGATTACAACCTTGTTGCATGCATCCCAAAAGGTGGCTTTGTACCCGTAACCATCTCTTCTTTGAAGAAGAATTCTGATCATTCCTCTGATTTCTTCAGTTGGAGCCACCCATGACAGTGGCATGAAGGAAACTGCATCTGTTCAGAACTACCTTGAGGTCACCAATTAATTTTGCATAGGCCAGACCGACAATACATCAGACAGATCAGTTGTTAGATTGTCAGTAACATTTGAACAATCTAAGCAGGACCTCAAGTAAGGATTAAGAATGAAAAGCTCTACACGAATGTGGAAATTTTGTTTCCTTGACTAGGCCAGTTGTAAGCATCCTACAGGATGGTTGGGATTGTGTGGCCTGGTAAAGCCACAGGGGTGAGAGCTCAACTGCGGCAAGAAATTGATTTATCTTAATTATTTGGAGTTAATTAAGAGTAGAAATGTGACTCATAAATCCTCAGGAAGTAGAAGAGTTTAAGAAGAGGGAAGAGTCTGCTTTGGGTTGGCTACAAGTCTAAAAGATGATAGTTACATTTTTTCAGAAGGGTGTGAGTTCTTTTACTCCATGAAATATTCAATTGACTGTTGGCTCCGCAGATTCATTTATCTTTGGGTGGGGAAAACAGGAAGAAGCATGCAAAATGGTTAAAAAGCCCCTATCCTGGATTACATTGTCTTGCATAGGTTGCCTTTCCTTCTGACCAAGCAAGCTGTTTCTGTACAGGTTGTTTCTACAAAAAACAAGCTCAGAAAATTCAGAACAAACCACGTTTGGCTAAAATTTCGAGTGAGCTCTAGGTAGACAAATTACAGTTACAATGGTAACATCCCGGTCTTTGATTAAGAGATATTAAAAATTGTGGTTGGTACTTGAGATATTACATTTTAATCAAAAGAATGAAACCCCAGGAAGCTTTATTCTCTTAATAACATCCCTGGGCACTGATGTTAGTGGTAAGTACCACCCACTCAAGATCATCTCTGCAGTATGCTGTGGTTTGCCTAGAAGGCCAAAAGATGACATACACTTGGTTGGTTTGTCAGATCTGAAGAGATCCCACTACTTTGAAATCTTTGATTTGAATCACAGAAAGAAAAACTATTTCTGTTTGAGGATTATATAGAGAGAGTTGAGATATAGAAATATCTTTTATTGCCCACCTCATCTGCCCATCCACAGTCTCCTTCTTCTTGTTGGGGGGAAGTGAATAGATCTCTTAATTTTCTTTGGCAATTTTCTTGCCATTCTCTGTGCCAGTAGTTCATCTTGTCATGCTGCATGACAGCAGCTTTGAGGGACAGAAACTCAGACTGGCCATGAGAATATGTGTTCAGGGGAAGGTTTTCTCCCAGCTTTAAAGCTCGGGGTTTCCTTTTAATCCAGTGACGTGCATTTGGTTATTTGGAGGTGTGAAAGGCTTCAAGGAGGAACAGGTAACACTGCTGTGTTGCATGTGGAGATTGTTAGCCATGCTACTTTCAACATAGGTATGTCCAACTAGCCTTTGGGGCCTCTTTCTTGCTTTGCTACCTTTGATGCAAGACCAAGGAAATTCACAGATGAGGCAACCAGCTACATCACCATGTGAGAAGGTCGTTGGCCTATTTGCATGAGACTGAGAGTCTAAAAGCTCTTTGGAGTCTCACTGCCCTCACTGACACTTGTTCAGCCTAAATTCTGCCAACCAAGGAGCTCTGCTCTGCTCCCCTCCTCTGCTATGCTGACTCCCCCTGCCAACCTCCATTGCCACCCACTGTGGTTTATATTTCACCACGGGAAGCAAGTGTTCTGGTTTGAGGTAAAACAGAACAAATTTTCTGTTGAGTAATTTCACTTTGCAGCTATGCCTCTTCTAACTAACAATTATTTGAAACCAACAGCATCTTCTTCAGACACTGTCTGTCTCCAGAGTGACGAGACCTGATTGTTTAGAATTATTCCAAGGAATGGTACGTAGAGAGGCTTGTGCTTAAACTTATTGCTATAACAACCAAGGTCAGCCAACTTTGTTCTATGCCCCGTTGGAGGGTTAGAAGCAGAAGAGCATAGAGGAGTCACACCTGCAGGGAGGAGCAGGCAGGAGAGGTGATCCAAAACTGACCAACGGGGTATTCCATCCCATCTCCATTATGTTCAGTATAAAGCTGAGGGATCAAAAGGTCAGCCCTCTTTCTTCAATGGCCAGCATACAAGCAGGACTCTATTTGTCTAACTTTGATGCCTATCCATGCATTCCTGAATCCAGATCCTGAATCCAGTTCCTATCTATCACTGAGTCCAGTCTAGGAATTTCCCAGTGACTCCCGGTGACATGAGCGTCACCCTGGGAGCTTGATACAGTTTTGTATATATTGTAGATATTTCATTATTTCTTTTTCATTATTTTATTAATATGCCATTAAAGTAATTGAGGTTTTTTAAAACTCATGTCTCTTTCTCTCTCTTCCTCCTCTCCAGAGGGAGAGGTGGGACAGAGCATCTGTTGGTCCTTTCAGCAGCCAGTCCAGCCCAAAGAATGACATCAAGACATGCTCAGAACAAAATAAAACATCAGGAATCGATGGTAATACTAGATATCTTGCTGCCTATCTATATCTGCCTCTTCAAGCATTCACTTTGTCTCCTGGACAAAGCCAGGCAAAAGATGGTCCAACAACAAGAATGTCCTGGAGGAGACACAGGAGAGTCACAGCAAAAGACAGCGGGACACAGACTGAAAATGTGTCTGTGCATTGTCACTGTGATGCTTCTGAGCAGAAAGCAAACGTGTCCACAAAGCAAGAGAGCATTCTCCAGTGAAGGCAGAGCAGGGCAAGGATAAATGCACGAAACTCTAGCTCTTCTCAAGATGCTATCAATTCCTGCAAGATTAGGGTAACTCTTCTTTAAAACTGAAGTCATAAAGTTGTAGTCGATGTCATCTAAAATCACTGTCATTTGCAGTCTTTTCTGACTTTCCCATCTCTTTTCAGTAGCTTCCCTGTTTGAAGAATACAAAGACCTTAAAAAAGTCAGCTGCAAGTAATTTCTCCATATTCAAAACAAACAGAAATTCTGAAATTAATCCCAAGGCAGCAGCAGGCTATGAACTGAGATCTAGTTCAAAGTCGGATCTCTATCTGCTAATACTGCCGGTTCAGCCAAAATAAATCTTTATTTTCACCAGATGCCACATGTGTCTTAAGTATTCCCACACATCTGCATTAGAATAATTTTCAGAGAGAAGATAAATCCTTCTCTGGACAATATAAATGTATCTTTTGTGAGCTGGCTTTAAGATGATCCTCAATTTTCTACACTTTTCCACAGTCCTCTCAACTTTCAGGGATTAGTCCATTCAACAAAGGTGGGGTCACCTACTAGCCAGACTTGACTGTTGTGCCCAAATGAGTGCTAATCACAGGTTACACTGTGACAGCTAAAACCCACAAGTACAGCTGAGTGAAGCAACATGGCAGAATGAAGACTAAGCATTCTGGTGTGTTAGTCACCTTTTTTGAAGTCCTTCATGTGTTGAAACTTCTACATTGTTCTTATTTTTGCTATAGAAAGAAGAAGATTCTGACTTCAAAAGCACTTTTTAAGAATCCACACTGGGGACATGGTTGAAAGAGATGGTGGAGGAGATAGTTACCTGAGAGGTGTAGTGCTCTGGTGAATAAATGGGTTAATCAAAGTGAGGGAGAAATCACAGCCAAACCCAAACCTTGTAGCTCTCCTGAAACTCCATATTTATAGAAGATTTACTTAAAAGCCCAGTCCTCAGCAGTCTGTTTTCTCATGATGATTTTAAATTGAATTGAGAGCAGTTCTATTCAGGCCATCACAGCTTAATAAAGAAAAACTACAGAGAGCCTGGAGGCATCCTTAGTTTCCTTACGTCCTTAGAAGATTAGTTCACCAAATATATTTTCTTTGAAACACCAGCTTTTTAAGAAAGGAATTTTGCTTTCAGGGCAGGGGGAATGAGGCTGGAACCTGGGAAAAAGTGTATTACTTCTTACATGAAGAATGAATAACATTCAGATGTATCAAATAAGAATATCCATGACTTTCTCTTCATTTTGATCTGCCCTACTAGTCCAGGACCTTCCTTTCCAAGGTGACAACCAGCTGCTGGTGTTTGCTGCTTCACTCCAGATTTAAGTATGTTAGCACTTATTTGTCATAGGAGTATGAAAAAGAAGGCAATGATCTCTAATTTGGAGGATAATTTGGAGGACAAGCCTTCTGAGGAGCGGCTGAGGGAACTGGGATCATTTAGCCTAGAGAAAAGAAGGCTGAGGGGAGACCTTATCACTCTTCACAGCTACCTGAAAGGAGTTGTAGACAGGTTGGGGTCCATCTCTTCTACCAAGTGACAGGCGATGGGACAAGAGAAAATGGCCTCAAGCTGGGCCAGGGGAGGTTTAGTCAGTGTTAGGTTGATGGTTGGACTAGATGATCTGAAAGGTCCCTTCCAACCTAGGCAATTCTATGATTCTGATTAGATGTGGAAGGCAAGAAACCATGAAGAAAGCTGAAGGTATGATGATAGAGATCTTATCACTGTGAGGGGAGCTGTTAGTATCAGAGAGACTGCACAGAAGAAAGACACAAACAAAAGTGTTTGAATGACAGGAGCTTTGTCACCAGCTTTAATTCTATGTATGGAGATGGGAAGATAGACTTCAGAGACAATCTAAAGAAAAAAAAAAAAGAAAACCAGCAGTTTTGACTGACAGCTTTAGTATTGAATGAAAATCCCCAACCCTTCTGTGAGATGTGGTGACTGGAAAAAGTAAATGTTAACGGAAAAGTTAGAAAGAAGGACTTTAGGGAAAAGAGGTGGTTGTCATCCATCCAAAATGTCTGTCGAGTACTCTGAAAATGCAAGTTTCAGAGTCCCCAAGCAAGACTTCCAAGCCTCTGGAATGGCCCAAGCCACATGAATGTTAGGGAAGTGTACAAAACCACCGCTTTCCTTTGGCCCATTCAGCTAGAGTTGTTAGAGTTTCCTGCTTAGAGAAAAAGAATCTGCTACAGGGAATTCAGGAAAAATAGCTGCCTGGAATCACTATGGCTTTTTTTCAGGAAAAAAAAAAAAAAAGTAATGATGTCCAGTTCACCAAAAAATAACCAAAATGTTTTAATCAACAACATTGGATTTCACACCAGCCAACACAAAAATTCCGAACTTATTTGGAATGCTTCATAAATAAAAATAAGATACTTTCCTACAACAACAATGAAATGGAAATGACCATTTAAGTCCACCCTTCAAACTCATAAAATGTCATCCTTCTCTCGGTCACTCTACCTGCCTCTGTCTTGTACTTTCCCATGCCCACGTATAAGGTCATGTCCTCACAAATGTGGCTCGAGAAAAAAAATGGAAGTAAAAAGGGGTAAGGAAGAGTAGAAGGAAGACAGACTGCAAGGAAATAAAATATCAAACTTACATTTTTACTGAACGTACTTACTGGCAAAAAAGATTTTCACACCAACGTAGCATTCAAGGAGATGGGGCAGGAGTCACGAAATCACCACAAGCAAAACAGTGAATGGTTACTTTGGTTTGCCAGATGCTTTTTGACCCCCAGAGTGCTTACAGCATTCATTCTTCCACATATCCAGAATGAGTTCAATGAAGACAAGGAATGACAGTGACCATCTACGCTTTCAGATTTTAAGCTTCTTTGTTTAAGCTTCGGTTTGTGATTCTTATTCCCTCCTCCTCAGATGGTCAGCTTGCCTGGATCCTCTGTCCTCTATTCCCTGCCCTATCCCATCTACCTCCCTGAAGCTTGCACTTTATTTAACTTCTATAACAACTTCCTTTTACTTCTCCTCTACCATTCTCCCCCTCCTGCCTTCCTGAGGACATGTCTCCTCTGGCTTGTACCTTCAGGAAGGCCAGGAGCTACTTTGGAAATACCTTCCCAGCCTCTCTCCCACAAGGAGTTAAACATAATGTCAAAGGGAACACATTGATTTTAAATTTACAGTTCTGTGGCATTCTGTCTTCTTCAGCCAAAGTGTCTAAAAGAAGAAGGTTGTTTGGAGGATGAGAGGTAGCATGTGATAGTTATCGATTTCTTGCTGGAGAGTGCATAAACTAGGGCTGAAATGGGAAGCTGCAAAAATGTGGCAGCAAGAATGCATCTCTGCAAAAACCTTGTGTTCATTGAAGAGGAAGGGAAGGGATTGCCAGGAGGTCCCAAGTGCCTATTGATACGCTGTCAAACTTTTCACCCTTGCCCTTCCACCACACCCTATTTTAAATCCCAGCTCGGATTATTTTTATTTTTTTAAAAATAGCTCATGATTTCGTTGGGCCTACAGCTCACGGAGATTGCGTTGCCACTAAAAACACACAGCTAAATACAAGCGGGTAGAATTCAAAGGGACGAAGCAGATATATTTATTTATAATTTATTAAAAAGCTCTGAATACAGGTTAATGTTCCTTACTCGATACTTTTTTTATTGTTTCACCTGCTATACAGTGGGAATTGAAAAGGCTGACCGGTCATCTAATCTGGCTGTAGCTGCTGGAAGTGTCTGAGGATCCTCTGAGGAACTATAAACTAAGAAACCACCCACAGTAATACCTCCCAGCTGCCCTCCGAAGGTCCAGGCTGCCTGTGAGAGAGCTCCAGGCTCTCCCAAGCCACAAGTAAACAGCTTCCCGTGCACCTGATGTCCCTCACCCCTTCAGCTAACCTTTGCCTGCTTCCATCAGAGAGGGAGGTGCAGACGTGTCCTGCCATTCATGCAATGAGCCAGAAGTCTTCTTCCACACTCCCCGTAGCTGCCCTTCAAAGTACTGACTACATTTTAATACAAAAGTGTATTTTTTTGATGCTCTGATGAATCTTCTTGTCATTCTCTGTGCCATGAACCTGCCCCACAACTGACCATCTGGAGGCCAGAAGCAGCAAGATTTTCACTCGTTGGAGCAGGCACGTGTAGCATACAGTGCAGTATTTACTGTGGGCTTTGTTTGGTGTTATCTGTTAGTTATTCTGTGTCATGTTCTTGAGTCTTTCCTCCGGGCTCTCTTTGTTGTTTTTTTTTCACTCTCTCCCACATAGTCAGCTGATGATGGTTCCTCTATGGCTTCTTTCTTTTTCTAAGACTGTAGTGAAATTTATTTCTGTCTTTTCTGAGCCTCTTCTTGATTCTCAAAGCCTATGTTGCAGTATTCCTAAAGCCAAAGTACCCAGAATGAGATACACTGTGTTTGGTGGGGATTCTCATTTTTAGTACAATATTAAAAGGCGCTGCGTGCAGCAATTGTTTTGCTTCTGTGAGCTCGGGTAGCGCGGAAAAAATGTCAGATTAGCATTTCACTCCATGGTGACCTCTGCATTTCCTCCACCAAAACCATCTTGCAGACTCGTTGCCCATTGTGCACACATGAAGACGTTTTGCCTCCTGGTTTCAAGTGCCAGCTGCCACCTAGTAACTGACTTTGAGGTTGGCTGAACATTCTTGGCTTTGTCTGGAGAAGAATCGTTCATGTCAGGATCATGGCTTCCAATGGTGAAGAGAGTATTTCTTCATTACAGTAAGGAAGTGTCAACAATTCAAATCATTAGACTTCGTTCCAATAAAGAATGGGTGGTAGAATCACACACTGCATACCTCATGCTAGCAAAGCCAGGCTTTTTTGTTACAAGCAAGCAATTCCCTTTTCCTTTTGCACTGGGGTTATAGTCTCTTACATTAGGCGAATGAGTTATATAGAAAAAGATTTAAAACCGTTGCACAAAAACTAATGAAATGTCACTTTTGGGTTCAACGTGTTCTGTAACAACAAATTAATCTATGGAGTGCCCTGCCCAACTAGGAAACTTTTATTTTTATTTTTCATACAACAGAAATAAGTCTCTTGTGAACTTTTGAACCTTTAAACTTTTTTCTTTTTTTTTTTTCAACAAAATATCTAAGTTAACAGGGGAAAAATAAAGTTTCTAAATAAAGTCTTCCCCTAGGACGGCATTTTTGTCTTGCCAAATTAAACTAACCAAAACTTTTGTTTCTCTAGCAATTTAGCTTCCCAAGAAAAATACACCTGCAGCTATCAGGAGCTTTGCTTGAGCGTGCAGGCCTTCTATTTCATGAACAACATTAGAGGGCACTTCTGCATTGTGGTAGGCTTAAGTCAAAGAAAGGGACAAGCCTGACCTTACTGGCTGAAGTGTGCTCGAATTTGGAGGCAACCTGAGATCTGCTCCCTCATTACCTGGATTAATAACTTATTCTGCAGGGAACCTCTTTGATCTCATCAAAGCTGATCCTGGAGTAAGGCACGACAACGCTGTGAGGGAAGGTGGGACCTGGTACTTTAGAAGTCGGTCGGTGGTCGGGGAGGTGAGGCTGAGAGGGGGGCTCCCAGCCTGCCCCAAAATCCCATGTCCCCACACCAAAGTGGCTCTGCCCATCTGAGCTCCCGCCCAGGGTTGGGGGTGCTGGGTCAAAGGGGGGTGTGAGATCCTCAACGTGGGGTGCAACAGGCAGGTGCTACAGTTTTGACAGCTTCATCTATCCTGTCGTGAGCCTTTCTACATTGGTGAGCATTTCTACACGGAGCTTTTACAGCCTCAGTTGACAAAGTCACGTGATTGAATTATATTCTCTGCTTTCACTGAAAAGAAAAAAAAAACTAACCAAAAAAAACCCCTTTCCAACCTGTGTGATTATAAAGGAAAGCTTGAAAAGGAGATTTGAAAACTTAAAAATCAGAAGGTCATTGGAAGGGAAAGTACAAATTCAAGCTTTATTTTTATTTATTTATTTTAGAAGTGCCGTGATTTTTAAACTAGTTTCCTTATTTTGAGGATGCTGGCTCACATTTTATGAAAGTTTCAGGTAGCAATGCTGATACAGGCAAACAAAAACCATCAATGTAATGAAATAGCTCTAGCTTATCCAAAAGCAGCCTTTTCAAGAAGTGCTTTCCTTCAACAACATCATCTCTTCGAAAGAGTCGCACAAAATTGTCAGCACAGGCACAGAGTGCTCACTTGGGCTGATTTTCCTGCTTGTTATTTTTCAAGGCCTAAACTATGCAACCAAGTTCCAGAACTGAGACTACCAGTGAAATGAAGTTACAATTTTTCCCTAAGCCTCTGTCCCCGTTAGGAGGCAGGATTTCACAATATGCCTCAAGAGCAATCTTCAGTGTTTATTATTGTACAGAATAACTAGGCAAAGCTCGCTTGGTTTAGGCATCAAATTCCCCTCTTTGCTTTGAACCTCCCTTTTCTCACTCATAACACCAGGGGAAGGCTGTAGAAACCGTTAAGAGTGTTTTCCCCCAGTCTCACCTCAGGGGCAAGGAAGTGATAAAAGACAGAGCATCGGCCAGGGCATTAGGAAAACATCAGTCATTCCTTTTTGGAGTGAGCGATGATGACCTCTCCACGGACAACTCAAAAATTCAGACCAAAAATTTAGTTTGCGCGGTCCTCTGCAAGAATAAGGGAGCTCCTTACTGGAAATTACTTGTTCATCGTTCAAGCCAAACTTAACACTTAGCCTTCTCTCCCAGACTGCAGGTACGCCTTGGAATCAGGAGTCCAAAGACTCCCAGGTAGGTTGTGTTTGTCTTGGGGGCTGCTTCAGTAGCTGTCGGGGACTGCGTCCCGTTTCGCATCACTTGTGCCACAGCCATTGCGTAAACAAAGAGTGCAACTCGATGTGGTAGCCCTCTGAAGCAGTGACGTTGCCCGGCCAGAAGTACAAGCTTCATTATCATAGAATCATAGAATCATCTGGGCCAGAAGCGACCTCCAAAGGCCATCTAGTCCGACCCCCCTGCAGTCACAGGGACACCCCCAACTAGACCAGGTTGCCCAG
>JAOQGH010000001.1:75837128-75886046 GCA_025769975.1 Gallinago jamesoni
TTTCAACCCATTGCCCCTCGTCCTGTCCCTGCAGGCCTTTGTCAACAGGCTCTCCCCAGCCTTCCTGTAGCCCCCTCTGGTACTGGGAGTCTGCCCTTAGGTCTCCCCAAAGCCTCCTCTTCTCCAGGCTGAACAACCCCAGCTCCCTCAGCCTGTCCTCGGAGCAGAGGGGCTCCAACTCCCTAATCATTTTTGTGGCCCTCCTCTGGACCCGTTCCATCAGGTCTATGTCCTTCTTACATTGAGGGCTCCAGATCAAGCTCTCTTATGCCAAGAGAGCTTCAGATAGAATATTTTTTTCCTGTCCTTGTATTGAAGCCCTCATCCCATATTTAGCAAAATTTGGAAAGCACGGTGAAGGGCAGGTAAGAAGCTCTCATAGAAACAGGTCAGCTCTGAAGACCTTGCTGTCCAGCTGATGCCTGCATTCACCCATGAAACACGAGCCACGGTCCTGCAGAAGAAAGACACACGCAACAGTCCTACAGAAGAATGGGGACGTGTTTTGGCCGACCTCCGAAGTGAGCAATAGCCTTGTAGCCGTGCCATTAAGGTTCCTGGTGCAATGCACACGCCTGTGAGGGAGTGCAAACACTTGTGCATCTGTTCATCTCCTCCCCCCGTCCAGGAACGTGTCTGCCCCTCATCTTGGCAGCCGCTCTCGTCAAGTTTCAACCATCTGATTCATGCAGCAAAAAGTCTCCCCGCAGAAAACATACTGGCTGAACCACTTTGTTTTTCCTAGAGCAGTGCAAACAGTTATTGCAAGGGGAATTTTAGGAAGATTGTGCCTGGCAAGGAAAACTTACTAAATAAATAAGTGATGTTAATTATCCTTTGCCTATTTCAAGTGAGCATTTCAAAGTGCTTTGCAAACCATTAATTAAGCTGCAATTTAGTACCATGAGGTAGTTAAATATTATTAGCACTGTTTTCTGCAGGTGGGAGACTATGACACAGAGGGTGAAATGACCTGGACGAAGTCTGTCAGCAGCAGCAGACCCGAGCCCCAATCCTACAAATTTCAGCTCACCAGCTCCTTGCTTCATTAGACCTTTGTATCATGAAAAGACACGGTTACCTTGCAGAGCATGATGGAAGCATGTGAAAATTTGATCAGCAGATCCAGAAACCATGTAGCATGTCACCCCCACGACAGAAGTGTGGTCAGCAGGAGGAGCAGTTCCCTCAACTGTGCTGCTAACAGGTTTTTGTGTTGTGTGTCCCCCAGGCCCTGGAGCAGCTCTTGCTTAATTGCCACCTCTGAAGTTAATTACAACCCTGATTCTGGTGTGCCTAGGTACTCTGTTGCTGCCAGATTTCACAAACAAGTCAGGCATTTAAGCCAGCTTTGTGCTCATGACAGATTTTTGGATCTAGTGTTCCTTTGAATAGGCTCCACCTGTTCCCAGTGCCTCACACAGCCTTTCCCCTCCTGCTTCCAGTTAACTCCTCCTTCTGAATAAACGGCAGGGGTGAAGTGTCCCAGCTGAAATGCTCGCTGAGTGCCAGAAGCCAAGGCATCGAGGGCTGGCCCTGAGAGATGCTTCCAGGACCATCTGTGTTGGCCAGCAAGTTGCAGCTGAAGGAGGTGAAGCCCAAAGCTGAAGACCAACTCTTCAGAAACAGGTGCCAAACATCACTTCACAAAAGCAGGACTTTGATTGCGGGGTTTTTTCACCAGCTTCTCATAAGGCCTATGTTTGATAATCTGTTTTTAAGCCCTGCCTTAGATACCACATCTCCCATCAGATTTGCTGATGATACCAAACTGGAAGAGGTGGCTGATACTCCGTGCTGCCGACACTCCGTGCTGCCATCCAGCGAGACCTGGAGAGGCTGGAGAGCTGGGCAAGGAAGAACCTCATGAGGTTCAACAGGGAAAAGTGTAGGGTCCTGCACCTGGGGAGGAAGAACCCCAGGCACCAATACAGGTTAGGGGTGAACCTGCTGGAGACAATTTCTGAAGAAAAAGGTCTGGGGGTCCTGGTAGACAGCAAAATGACAATGAGCGAGCAGTGTGCTCTTGTGGCCAGGAAGGCCAAGGGAATCCTGGGCTGCACAGGGAAGAGTGTGGCCAGTAGGTCGAGGGAAGTCATTCTCCCCCTCTATTCTGCACTGGTGAGGCCACAACTGGAATACTGCATCCAGTTCTGGGCTCCCCAGTTCAAGAGGGACAAGGAGCTACTGGAAAGAGTCCAGCAAAGGGCAACGAAGATGATTCAAGGATTGGATGAAGAAATACTGAGAGAGCAGGGACTCTTTAGCCTGAAGAAGAGAAGGCTGAGGGGAGACCTTATTAGTGCCTATAAGTATCTAAAGAGTGGTTTGAAGGACGATGGAGCCAGACTCTTTTCAGTGGTTGCCAGTGAGAGGACAAGGGGCAAAGAGCACAAGTTGGAACACAGGAGGTTCCACTCAAATATGAGGAAAAACTACTTCCCAGTGAGGGTGGCAGAGCCCTGAAACAGGCTGCCCAGGGAGGGTGTGGAGTCCCCTTCTCTGGAGATTTTCAACACCTGCCTGGATGCCGTCTTGAGTGCTTTGCTCTAGCTCTGGGCAATCCTGCTTCAGCAGGGAAGTTGGACTAGATGATCTCTACGGTCCCTTCCAACTCTAAAAATTCAATGAAATTCAGTGAAAATCTGCCCCGTGCTGTATGCAGGCAGGCGAAGTTATGCATTTGCTTATGGGAAATTTTATGCATCGGTGTACCTCCGTTTAGGTAGACGTGAATTTCTCATTCACGCAGAGATGGAGCAGATAAGCGGTACGGCAGAGGTCCAGAGCCGCTAGAGGGGGCCACAGGAGGGAGAAGACAGATGTGGGAGATTATAGGCAACCCATCAATCCGAGCTGCATGTCTAGTACCCTGGCCTGTGTGGGATCTTTATTGAAAAAGATCAACCATAATAGCAGCGTGCAGCACCTGTAATCTCGCCACGGGAAGGGAAGCGAGCGTGCTTTTCAAGCCAAAATGCACAGTATTTTACCAGGAAAAAAAAACATTGTATCCCCTCAATTGTAAACTCTGGGTGAATGTGCTTATACATTCAGAACATGAGGCAGATGGTAACAAACCACATGCTTGTGGATTATCCCACTTTTTCCACATTTGCATTCTCAAAACCACTTTTGGTGCCCGTGGTTTAACCTCTGTTTCCCTAACTCCTGTTTATGAGTTGAGTGGTCACATGTCATCATGTTGAGTGGGAAAGCGTGTACAGGGGATAAGGAGGTAGAAGTGGTTCCATATGGTGAAAGAATCGACTATGCCAAAGTATTAAAAAAATATAGGAAGAGGGAAAAGCAAGAGTAAAATCTTTTGAGGAGATGAGGAATCTGAAATGCTTGTGACTTTATGTGAAGGAAACAGTTGTCTGCATATAAAGGGAAAAACTTATGATTTGAAATGCTGATAACACAGGTTTCAGTGTTTGGAGGAGTGGTGAAGGTCAGACAGATTTACCTTCCTCTGCTCTACACACGATTCAGGCTGGAAGCTGAAAGATTTCAGTTGGAAGATGGGAGGCCACTGAGAGACCGTGGAATTGCTGCCTTCAGTTCTTCTTCCAATTTTAAACTGTTGATCAGAATGAAAAAAGAGGGGGAAAAAAAAAAAACACCATCAAAAAACATTTTAGCTCTGTTCACAATGTGTTATGAAGTTGCTGGCGCAGCACTAGGTATGTGCTTGTGGTTTCTTGAGACAATTCATCTAGCAAAGTTGGAGTCCTTATGCTTCAGGGAAAGGCGAACAAAACACAACAGATGCCCTTTATTCAGAGCGGGTAGCAAGGGTCGAATTTATTATAATAGTAGATAATAAATGAAATACCACAAAATTATGAAAAGAAAAACCCAATGAGAAACGGTCCTTTGTATCCCAGGTTTGAATAAAAAGCAGACAATGACAAACATCCGTTACTGCTGGGTGGGGATATAGTGTTCTCTGCGCTGGCAAAAGCGGCTTACAGAAACACTTTTCCCACTGCAATCAGTTATCAGTCCTGTTAGTTTTATTTAGAAAGAACAACCAAAGAGGGATGAAGGGGAATTCAGCCCCAAAGCGTCCTTCTGTGGTGTAAGCATTCATTGGTGTTGTGTGTGCTGTAAAAAATCTGGTAAGCAAAAGGAAGTTTCAGCTACCAAAAGTGACTGAGGTAGCCGAATTTTTTTTTATTATACAACATGAAGCAATTTGAGAAGTCAAGATTTTTAGATGCAGGGACCTCTCTGAAAATCAAACGCGTCTGACAGATTTCAGCTGGACATCCAAAATGCAATGAATTTCTGAATATTTAGGTCAAAGGTCTTTGGTTTTGAGAGTCAATTATGTAATCCTAAACCAATCCCAAAATAGGGCTCCAAGACCAGCTTAGCTGGCATTCCTACAGTTCATTATTGGTGGTCCTGAGGGTTGCAGACATGAGTTGGGACTGGTTTCAGAAGTGAGACTGAGAAAAGCTGCATGTGGTTCAAAAGCACTTAGCTCTGCCTTCAAGGGTAAGCAGAGTTTGTGATAATCTTTGCCAATACACCAGATAATGCACAGACACCAGGGTGAAATTCCAATTTCTCTTTGCCATCAGCTTCACTGCGGCCAGGATTTAAATTCAGTTGTTTTAGGGACACATCCAGTCCTCATTTTATCAACTCAAAGACTCCCCTTGACTTAAACGGGAGATGGATCGTACTCTCAGAAGTCAGTTTACTCCTAATCACAGCTGAGGAAAATGTGTTCCACTTCATTATTTCAGAAGTGGAAATAGAATGAATTAGACTGGAGTGGGGAGAAACCAGAATATATGTCACGGATCAAGACTACTCCTTCAGCTAGCACCAGGGTGGAAAAAAAACAAGCCTACTTCATCCCTGTGAAAGAGAAGTGGATTTCTCCTAGCAGGTCTGAAACATTTTCTGAGGCAGGTTTAAACCTGCAAATTGTACAAAAACACTTTCCATCCGGCTAGACATCCTATTACAAACCTGTTCTATATTCTGTGAAGCTGACGGTGGGTGGCTTTCGGTTGACTTCCTCCCCACACACACACTCGCTGCCCTTTGCTGCCAAGTCAGAGAGATGAAAAATCATATATACTTGCATTCACCAAGTGATCTCCAAAGCAACTTAATATTGGTTCAAGTCTTCCTTGTCTTATAAATCGGATTCTTTCTGTAGGTTGTTTACCTACCACTTCTAGTGTGTCTCCAATAAATTAAAATCTGCTGAAGTGGTAAAACGTACGAAAGATATAGTGAAGGGTCTGCAGGCTGTACAGTGGAGCCATTATTCTAAGAGGAAGTAGGAAAGGCAATCATAAAATTTTGAAAAATTATGCAATAACTTTGTAGTTATTGCCCATCTGTATTCATTACAATGATCTACTTCACAGGCATATAAATAGAACTGGCAAGTGAAAGATGTGCTGTTTGCCTCCAGTCGTGGCACTAAGCTTCAGCAAATGAAATTCAATTAATGGCTTTAGAAAAAGTCTCCTAAGTGTTCATCAACAGATGGAATCGAATCACCTCTCCCTCCCACCTCCCATTTTACATACCCCCCATGCTTGATCTTACCGCTGCTCAGGACACCTTTGGAAGAAAGACATCAAAATTTAATTGCTTCATTTGCAGGACAACCCTGATACACTACATGACTTCATTCTCGCAAGGCAACAAGTCCCATAAATCACACCTACTGAGTGCACCCATTAGAGCTCCAGTATGACAACTTTATGCCTAATACTCTCCAAACAAGGACCACACAAAACCAAGACTATAAAATTGCCGTTGACTCACAGCGGCTTTTACAACATACACTCAGCTCAGAAAGAATTAACTTATATGGTTTTTAATCATGTTTGGGCATAGGAGACCTCTCACTGATTCAAGACAACATATGTTAAAAAAAAAAAAAAAAGAAGAAAAAGCAGAATATATTTGGCAGAGGTCTTTCCCTTGCAGTTCCCACAGAGAAGTATGTCAGTATAATGGAAAAATGATTGTTTAATTTTGTGTAGAAAGGGCATCCTGAGAAGTGTTTCTTCCTAAAATTCATAAAAAACAGTATTTTGTCTGTCACCATGGGGCGGGAAAGGAGCACGAAGGGTGGTGTTTCTGGGTTAGACCCTCAACTCGTGTATGTCTGCACAAAACCCTGAAAGCAGGTAGAGGTACACACACTTATGTGGGATTCCCAATGCTGGAAAGCTCCCACCGCTGCTGTTCCTGCCTCCAAGAAGTTTTTGCACCCTCAGACCAGGGAGCAACCAACCCTGCAATGGCCCCCCTCGTGCCGAATGGAAGCACAGGCACAACTGCGTTGTCCGGGGGGCTACCACCAGAGAGGAGTGAGCTCCACTCGAGGAGCTGACTGACGCTGGTCACAGAATTAGATAACAGCTGGCATGAAGATTCTGTGATTCTGTGATTCTGTGAAGAGCTGGGTATTCAAAAATATCCTGGCTGAACTGCCCTGGGAAGCTGGGAACCTCCGGTGCAGAGGCTGCCACCGCAGACCCCTGCTTGAACAAAGGCTGCAGAAAGTGCTTGTGAGTGGATCCAAAGACTTTCATGTGCTACAGAGCAGGGCTCCCATTGCTTCCCTCCAACAATGTGACATGCATCACAAAATTTTACTGAGAATGTCTTATTTCTTCAAACAATACCGCATTTTTTTTTTGCTTTTTCTTTTTTTTTTTTTTTTTTTCCCCCACCCTCCCTACGGCTATGAATGAGACTGAGGGGGTGAATCTTACATGCTGTCTAACGGGCTTCCTTGCATTTGGAAGGCAAAAACAAGGGCTTTATATAATCAGGCTAACATGCAAAGCAATTGAAATTACAATGGTACGTTAGTGTATATTCCTTAAGTATTCAAACCACAGCGAAAAAAAATATCCCCTCCACTAAACTACAAGGGGCTGACTGAAACCCACAAAAGCTGGGAAACACGGTAAGGTCTGACTGAAAGCCTGTCCTGACTTCAACCCTGAGGAAAAAAGTAGAGCATATAGATAATATTGGCTGCTTTTCAGTGGGGCCCGAATACACACCAGAGCTATTAAGTCCCACAAACTAAATAGGGGGCTTGCAATCATATTCTCTCTCCCTTTCCCACACCACCAGACCTCTAACTCATGTGCTTGCAGGGCAGCTGCTTTCTTTCTGTCCCGGGCCCTCGTTGCCACAGGCACTAGTCTTAGCTCTGTTTCCCTGTTTCATAAGTTTTAAGTTAGCACCTGCCATGTTTTTCTCTCTTCTTGCCTTTGCTTTCACAGAAAGAGGTTTTGGTAACACCAACAGAAGAAAAAAACAATGCACAAAAAAAGAAAAAAAAAGAAAAAAAAGTGAGCATAACAGCTCTGGGTGCATGATTTCCTATGGATTCATGCCCTGTCTCCTGTTTCTACATTCTCCATTCCCATCATCTTTACCACACCACAGCATCTCCCCTCCTTCCCCTCTCCGTGGTGGCACTCCATGTGCCTTAGCAGTCAGCTGGGGCAGTGGTCCTGTTTTTGGGCAATGCATGTGCTGCCTGTTCAGCTGGTTGCTATTTTATCATGTAGATAAGGAATTAAGTTTTATTTGTGTTTTCTTCAATGAATGCACTTATCTGAGTCTTCTTCCTCTACCCACATTTTCATGAAAATTCGCAGCCGCTGTCTTCACTTCTACCCTGCTGCCAAATTGAGGTGGAACGGACTAGTGAGTTCAAAACTTCTTGGAGGAACCAATTGGGATGGAGCAATTGTATGTTCACAGAAATGTTATTCTTTAAGAAAATCAGCCTAAAAGTAATCCAATCACAGGAGCCTTTAAGACCAATAGTAAATGAATCAAAACTATAGAGTTGTCCACAGAGGCACCAATGAGTCAACTCTGCAGACGCAGTGGGCTTCGTTTTCACGAAAGATTCATGTAACTAAAGTCACTTGCCTGTGTAAGGCTAATGTAAACTAATCTGAGTCTTCTGAGGTGGCTGTCAGGATGATCAGTGAAAAAGATTTTAGATTTCTCTGGGTTTCCCATCTAAAAATACATTAATGTGTACACACATACACCTCATCTATGTGCATATGTAGGTCCCTCCATCCCTCCTGCATAATTGCAGGTTCCAAACTCTTCACCATATTTCATATGTTTTCCACAAACCGTATTTTCTACTGTCTAATTGGGAACTTACTTAGTGCCTGTATTATAACTGTAGGAAAATAATTTTATTTTTGGTTTTCAGGTGAAGAGCTGGAGACTCTTGAAGATCAGGATCCTCGTAAAGTATCTAGTTTCTGTGGTTTTCAGGAGTATTTAACTACTTACGTACATCTGAGAAATTTGGAACATGGGACTCAACCAAAGACTTACCAGAAGTTCATGGAAAAGAAAGGAGTTGAACGTAGTTCCAAACCCCAGATTAATGCCCTCATTCCATCCTCTTCCATCTGTCCCTTAATGGCCTATAATGTAATTAACTGAGGGTAAAAAACAACCCAAACCTAAATACATAGGGAAAAGAGATAAAATAAAGAAGTATAGCAATTTTACATGTGCAATTTTCCAGTCCTGTGTTGCATATAGTCTAGACTCAACTGTATGCTGAGGACACTTTAAATCTCTCTAGTAAATTAGAAAGGTCTTGAAGAAGGCAAAATTTTTTTGCATCCCCAACCCCTCCCTAACTAGCACTATTTGAAAGATACTTTCCTTTAATGAAAATCGGCTTCTAAGTCTCAAAAAAACCCAAATAAACACTATTACAATTCTTTGTCTTATAATGCTATCTTATGGAGGGGTAGCAGCATGCCGTAAGGATGGAAGCAGCTTCAAACTCTGCTTGAAGCTGGGAAACAAAAGTTTCTCTGCAAACAAAGAAACATAAATTAAATTTAAAAAGCACTGTTTCACATTCTTTATGGGTTGGCATGAGCCTGCAGGCTGACGGTTTGGGATACTAAAGCCATGGGTGCACCCCATGAAAGACAACCCAAAAATTCTGCTTCTGAAGCATAATGGTTACGGCTATTCAAATATTCCATCTGCTTTGCTCTGTTTTTAAATGAGTACATGTGAAATACTTGGGGGTTTTTGGTTTTTTTTCCCTCAAAGCAAGAGAGGGCATTGTTTAGCTGTTAGACAGCAACGCTGGGCAACCTGAGGACACATGGAATAAATAATGCAGAAATTGGTGTAAAGCCACCTATATTTCATGTGGTCGTATCTGTAGACAGTTCTGGCCCAGCAAAGATATAAGACAGTTTCCAGGTTTGGTAAATTAGTGAAAAAGAAAGGATTTCTTCACTTCAGAGAAATAGTAAATAACAAGGGACAGGAGGAGAGTATCCAATATTAAAGATGCTCTGAAAAGGGAGAATAGTCACATTCTGGGAAGTTAGAAGGTAAGTCACTTAAATATGGTGAAAATAAACACTTTTTAGCAGAGCAAATAATTGGTCATTGCTACAGGATGTGCTCGAAACAAGAAATTCAGCAAGATGTAAACAAGGTCTCTCTGTATATGAATAAAGACCTTGTCACTATTATTTATTGATACAAGGGTTAATGATATCATTTTGGGGTTGGAGAGCTGCATAAACCTGATTAGATTATCACACATTTAGAAAATCCAAAAGTCACAAGAGACCACTGAATTGTCTCCTGTATAATGTTGCTTATTAAGCGTCACCCAAATCCCCTCATACTAAACCCAGACCCTTGAGCCAAAGAGTTTCTGTTCCCAAGAGATCAGCCTGAATACTGTGAGTAGAGACCAGGAGAGACTGAATTGTCACCAGTGCTGAGGCCCTTGCAAAGACAAGGACCTGAGGAGTGATTATTTCCCTGTACTCAGCACCTGTTTGGCCACATCCTAAGTAAACCACCCAGATTTATCCCCATATCTCCCTACAACCTCAAACCAGATGGGTAGTTCACAGAATCACAGAATCTTCGTGGTTGGAAGAGACCTTCGAGATCATTGAGTCCAACCAAAAGTTATAAACTTGAGCAGGTCCAGCTGAATGCCACCAAGATAGAAATGGAGTTGATGCCCATTGACTAAGAGTAGAGGCTAAGGAAGAATGGCTTATTTAGCTCAGAGAAGAGAAGGCCTGGTGAGAGGAGCGGAGACCTAATAACTTCCCATATCTACAAGGAAGTTATTCAGAAAATGGAGCTAAGAATTTAGGAAGATAATCTTAAACTGAAACAGCTGAGGGTTAAGTTGTGTATAAGGAAAAAAAATAATCATGTTAAGAACAACTGATCACTGGAACAGCTCCCCAGAGGTGTTGTGGAATATCTGTCCTTGGAGGTTTTCAAGATCCAACTGGACAAAGTCATAATTCAGGTTTACCTTAATTCAGTGTTGATTTTGCTTTGAGCAGAAGGTCGGATTAGGTGACCTCCTCGTTCCTTTCCAGTCTGAACAATTCTGGATTGCAATGCACAAATGGAACAGTCAAAATCACAAGTCGTAAGCAGATACATCTAATCAGTCTGTGTTCACAACTAAGATGCCATGGGAGCTAACCTCTGAAAAAGAAACTATTCTAACAGTTTTCCAGCATACATTATCCAAATTGTTGACTCAAACTTCCACTTTAATTTCCAGTTTGTCAGACCAATTTTGATTCTTTTTGCTTTCTGAAGTAGACATCTAATCCCTGGAGTAGAATGTAAAAGGATACTTTTCCTGGAATCCAAACTGTAGCCAGAGAAGGAAGTCTCCATAACTGTTCACTCACAGAAAAGAAGATAATGGAAAAATCTAGTGCCAGGCTAGAAAAAAGGGTCAAGAAAATCCTTTTTACTTTTTCTGCAGCTCTGTCATTTCACGTTCCGTGGAAATTAAAACATTTGCATGTAGTAGATTCCCATCCCTCTTTCTCACCCAGGCTTGACATAGGTGGGACATTCAAGTTCTTGAAAATAGCAACCACCCAGCCCAGCCATCCCCATATGTGCCTGGAACTGGCACAACTGGTACCATCCTTCAGAAGCCGGGACGAGGCCCAGCTGTCTCTCCTAGGCATACCCTCAAGATGCGTTTATTGTGAACATAGTAGTGAGGGGAACTGGATTGTTAATACTAGAGCCTTTTAGCCATCGGGATGAGCTTTGTATGCATTATTGCAGCTGCGCTAAGATGTAACTCAAGGTGATGTATCAAAAGGTGTGTCCAGGTAGGCTTAGAATGGTTTGGGTGGGAAGGGACATCCAAAGATTATCTAGTCCAACCCCCTGGTGTGGGAATGGACATCTTCCACCAGGTCAGATTGCCTGAGTACATACCTCTCAGGGAAGAAAGCATAGCTATGACAAAAAAAGTGGTATGTTTACTATCAGCAACAGCCCAAGATGGACTGGATCTGATTTATCAAGTATTTGTATGTGTTTATTCCAGGAAGAGCAAATAAATCCTGTACAGCCCCACAGCAATAACATTTTTATGGAACTAACTTTTCCTCCAAGCAAACAAGTGACAAATCTCACTTTGAAGATGTCACCTTAACTGAAAAAAATTTATTCTATACATTGCTCTCAAAGTTTAGATAACAGTGAGTCATGGTTTATTAATCTGCCTTTATTTCAAAATAGAGTTTTGGTAACATTAGTGTTTAATAATTATTCTTAACGTTCGAATCACAAACAAGGTCAGAGAGTGGTTTGCAATGAACGCACTAATGTGCTGATAGATGCCAAGATGCCATGTCACTGTTGTTGATATCAAGTTAAAAGTCTTGAGCCAGACTCCTAAATCCTAAGCTTGCCTGAAAAAGAGTTAATTCCCAAAAATTCTTTTACTAGTATGCTTGGGGTTCAACATTACAGCTTTTTCTATTTGAGCCTTCCAAATTAATTCTTTAAGGTTTTTTTTTGGATGGAAGAAAATTAAATACATATTCATTTATATAGCTATATGCAAAAAACCCTTGACCGCAAACCGAAACAAAAACCAGATGATGCTGGAAGTAGCATTCTTGCCTAATTCCTCTAAAACAGGAACTACTGTGAATGTCCAGCACTGCCTTCTTCAGAGAGTGAAGCCCTCCCCATCCATCAAGGATTACATTGAAAAAGCAAGGGAGATACTTATTTGTCACAGTATGGTCTCTTGAAGAGAATTTTGTACTATTTAAACCACTTAAAAACTCATGATATTTAAAATTTAAAACAGATGTCAATTAAAACTTTTTCAAAATTAAAAAATAAAATTAACATTAACAATATCCTTTACAACCAGGTAAATCCTAGGCAATTCTACCTCTTTCTTTTTTAAACATTTTTGTTGTGTTTTGAATGCTCAATTTATCAGCAACTTATATTTTGATGAAGAGTCATAATCAGCAATTGCTGGAAAGAAATCTTGGTAAACACATGTGTGTGAAACAACTTCAGTGACTGGCCTTAAAGTTAAAGAGACAAAATTTTCCACTTCCTTTATAATACCAGAGTTGTAGTCAAGAAAGCCTTAGTTTATATAGGTAGCAACAACTGACATACCTAAAATTTTTGATCTCAAACCTCTTCTCTGAATAATCTAAAAGTTCTTTATTAGAAAAGAACTCTCGCCTAAATTAAGCATGTGTATACATATACATATGTATATAAACACGGTACAATTTTTGCTGCACAGAAAGCTGTCATATAATTTGCCCTCATTTTTATTGTCAGGCTTGTAAATGCCCCGAGTGTATTTGAAAAACGAATTCAGATTTTAAACTCAGGACCTAAAGGCGTAGTTCCCATTGTTTGGTATGGAATATTGCAAGTCATACCAGTGTGGATAGCTCTGGCCATAGAATCTGGGGTTATAAAACGAAAGAGATTACAAGAATAATTACTGAAAAGTGCTATATAATTAGAACAATATTCACTTCATTAGAAAATCTCATATAAAGTGGTAGAAAATAATTGTGAATATATTTGTTAAAACACATGCACAAAATTCTTATAAACAAGAAAGAGAAAATAATGAAACCAGATGATTTGCAGGCTGCCTTAATGGACTGTGCAGAATATGTGCCTTCTGAAGAGAATGGCATGCTTTTAACTACACTGCCTAGAACAGTTTTCTCCTAACACATGTCTTCACAGCTAGCAATATAATGAATTAGGTGAGAGACAAAATTTATTAGCAGATGAGAGTGAAAAAGTGTCAGTTTCAGCCATAGAGACATGGTTTTCCCGTTTGAACCATTTTCTTTGTGTTTGCAACATCCCTAGTGTGATGCTCAGAGCCATGACACAGTGTGGGAAGGGGTATTGTTACCCCATTGCATACAATAAAAGATTTGCAGCAAGACTTACCCATTTTTTCCCCTTGACATACATTATGACTTCATGACACTCAGGAATGATCCTTCTCTGAGATTCTGCCTAACCACTTTTGCAGTATACAAGGGTTGGGTCATTCCCCTTGAAATGCTATTGGGTAGTCTAGTAATGAGCTGTGGATAGGACCCCTTAGAAAGTCTGTCTTCTAGACAGTTTGAAAATGTCCCTTATTTCTGACACACTCCACCCATACTGCCTGCCCTGGCTTTGTCAACTCTTCCATCTGGCACAGAAAAATCTTCACGCTTGATTTCCTTTGGTGGCCACTAGGGAGTTGGAGAGCCATGAGATCAGGATGGAGCCACATCTCAGAAGAGCTTACTAGAAAGCTAGGAAGTCCATCTGCTTGTAGAAAGTTTTCCATGTCAACAAGTACAGAGATGTGTGCCCCTTGGAGCAACCTAACCGCTCGCTCTTCTTGCAAGTGCTTGCAGGACAGTAAGAGAAGTAACTAGGGTCTTGACCCCAGTACTATGAAAACCATCCTTCAAAGTCTACAGGGGAGTGCCTGAAGAAGGAAAGCAGTTCTGGCAGACAAGGTTCATGTACAGGGGAGTTTGTAAAACCTCACAAATGGCCCTGAGATATTTTATACCCCTTGGCTATGAAAATGAACCTTATACGTGTTAGCTTGTAGAGGATCCTCACCTCCTGTTTAACACCATACTGAGATACCACCCTTTTTGTGGGATGCTGGAACAACAGATGAAAAACCCCTACCTGTTTAAATCCAGTTTGTTATAGGGATACTTTCTGCTACCTCTGACTGTGTTCCACTTTTTGTAGTAACAGTGGGATTCTTTTTCATCAGGTTTTAAAAGCAAGGTGTCTGGTTGAAACACCATACCTTTTTGTCAAAAAACAGGCATGTGCATCCCAAAGCACTCTCATCCCAGGCATGTTCTAAGAATACTCTTGAGAGCGACCATTTCTCTTCAATGGTCATAGAAAGACTGGAGACAACTACTCTAGGAAAGATTCCTAACATAAAAATGGTAAAAGCTGAATTGTAGGAACCACACCTTTAATGTGTAGTGTTGTTTGTGTATTATATATTACAATATAGCTCATCTCCTGGTGGAAAAGGCTCTGGTATTTTGTGCACAACCAGCATTTCTTTCCAGGTGGATTTCATGTTGGCAAGAGAGCACTATCAAGACCGGTCTTCTGCCAGGGCACCACTGACCAGAGTGTAGAGGGACTAGATGTACAAGACACAGCATGAGAACAGTCATCAAAGATAATTATTCAATAGTGCCTGAGAAGCATTGCCTCACCTGTGGTGCAGCAAAGGTCCGTCCAACGGGAGGAAGAAACTAATGGGTGGAAATAGCAACCTCGCTACAGCCTTTAGAAGGTATTTGGAAGTGCCCCTGATTTAAGGTGACAGGCTTTCCAAGTGTGTGGATTTGGTGGTTGTCAGCACCCTTCCAATGCTCTGTACAGTCGATGCTGGTTTGGGGACTGATGCAGAGTTCCCCCTGGGAACTCTGGAGACTTTTCATCCAAAAAGCCAACTTCTGCCGGTACAAGGTCATTTCAATCCACCTGCTGTCAAAGGGACTAGCTCAGTGGCCAGACTAATGAGGGATTAAAAAGAGCACTGGTAACTGAAAAAAACATTTGCAGTAAACAGTTAACAAATTTTGAAAAAATCCAAATAATTGTGAGACTGGTAGTTTTCTTTTCTTTTCTTCTCAGTCATATCAGTGGGAGTGAGGGCTGCAGGATCTGGCCCTACCTGGGTAAAAGCCTTTTTAATTTACAATTTCTTTTTAGGGGGATTAATAGATTGGTCTTTCTCTCCCCGTGTAAAACCATGATTCATCCATCATGTCAATAGCATCGTATTCAAAAATATACCACCGTGTCTGGTGTTTTCCACTGAAATTGGCAAATGTACTTAGAAAGAAGTGAAATGAAAATTTCAGGAATTTCCAACTGGGCTTAGCAAGTTGTTAAAGAAGAGTGATGACTGCTATCGATGTAAAGAGTTATGAGCTGCCTGGTTCTTCTGTTTTATGGAACAGCTTAACCATAGAGCATACCTACTTCACTGCCACTGTGGCCTGGGTCTGGCCATGGCCTTAATTTTTCTGAGGATGTTATTCATAAATGTTCTCTTAATCAAGCTCAGGCCCAGAATTTTGCTGTAGAGGCCGAACTAATTGCCAGGATACATGAGATGCCAAACCCTAGAAGGTAAAGCTAAATTTTGTGTGTCCTGGCTCGAGGAACCACTATGTTTCAAACCTGAATTAAAAAGTGGGTTTTTACATTTTTTAAATAGTTGATTTTTCCACTCCAACAATTAGAACTCTGTGCTTCTCAAAGAATTTACACTATGAATAAGTACATCTCCTTCATTTTTTGATTTGACCAAAACAAAACTCTACCTCTCTTTTTAAAGGATTTTTTTTTTCAAGAGAAAAAAATAAGGATTTATTCCAAAATTATCCCTGACCAGTGTTCATGGTTACCACACTGACACAGACAGCAGTTTTCTGGGTGAAATGGCATTGCCCTGGGTGCCAAGACCCACATGGAAGGTATGCCAAGGACTGTGAAGATTTTTATGTTTCTCCTGCCATCATAAATAGGAATGTTATATCTTTCAACTGGGCAATGGGCATATTCCCTGTTGATTACACCCTTTTATTGGGAAAGGGAGAGATGAATGATTTTCTTTATTCTTTTCACATGTAAAACCTTCTACTGGATTAGCAATCTCTTGATTCTCAACCAAAACACGGGCTTCAACACAAAATGTTGTGAGATACCATAATACTTTAATATTATGTTCATAATAGTCTGCAATATAATACTGGAATAATCTCACTCATTGTTAAGGAACTGAAATGCCATTCAATAAGCAACATAACAACAATGCTGGGGTTTTTAATTTCAAAGTCTGCTAGCCCACACTTCTGTAATTGTGGGAAATGTTTCGCTTTGCCTTTCTCAATCGCAGAAGTAGGAAGAAGTGAAATGAGATGAGGTGATGCAAGATGTAGCCTGTGGAAAGAAAAGATGATGAACTCGAAAGCTGGTACACTTTTTCTCTTTTTCATGACTTGGTTTGATAAAAGAAGCTCCCAGGAAACCAAGCATCAGGTTCCTGAGTGCATCTCTCCACCCCAAATTTTGCTGCCTCTGCCCACAGCCAGCTCCATGATATGGCATAGCCACGCCATCCACTGATTCAAACAGATATAAAAGAGTTGTTTTGAAGAAAAAGTTGTCTACCCCTGTAGGGCTCTGCCCCTTCTTTACTCAAGGGCCACTTTTATGGCCAGGCCCTTGCCACTCACCTGAGTTATGTTGCCGGTACGTCTGTGCCTAATTAACACCTTCCCAATTTTGGCCCTTATCCCAGATCACTGATTTGACTTTCTAGTTTGATCTCTGACCTGCCTTGTCACTATGGACTTTTTGACCAGTACTGTTGGCTGGTTGTGGTTAATGTCACTGGCCCGTTTGGGTATGGTGGCACCTCCCTTGCTGGTGAGGTCTTTGCCCCTGCCTATCTTGTGATTCTTTCTTCCTTAAAGAGCAGACTGTCTTTGCTGCTCCATGATGTCTTTATCCTTTAATAAAACACTGCTATAAGAATGCATGGGATTCTGTGGCACTGAATAAATGAATATTACGGATTCAGTAGGAATCTGTCATCAGGAAAGATTCACAACCCAGCAATCTACTAGGCAGATGCATTAGATAGTTATCTTCATCTTAAAGGAGCTACTCCTACCCACCCCATTCCTCCACGAGGTAAACTTGAAATATTTCACTTGTCCTCTAGAGCCCTGAAGAAGTCTTTTTTTGTACTGGCTGGATAGTTCAGGACTTTGAAGTCTGGGTCAGATGAGGAAAAGCTGGAAGAGCTCAGTCAATGAAGGAAGAATCTGTAAAAAAAAACAAAACACCAACCACCAAAACCCAGCAGAAAACAATGAAAAACACTAGTTCTGTTTCCTTTAATATCAAAGCCAAAAGGAATTTTGCCATAGGCTTGACTAAGAACTGTTGAATGTAGAAGTATGTTCTTGTCAGCAATTCTTAATTTATCCTTGCCTGTATTCCAGAGTAGCCATGTAACATTTTGTCACTAGGTGCAGGATTGGATATGATTGGGTACCATGAGCTATTTGCTGGTGGCATAACTTAGACTTAAGGTATGACATTGTGTGTCAGAAGCAGACCATGTAGGAGTTAGATGTACAGCACTCATACTAAAGGTAATGTTCTTCTACAGAAAAAGTCCACTCAATGCAGCATTGCTTTTCACTGACCAAACCTTAGATGACCAAAGCTTAAAATACAAGTTTAGTGGTGATTTTATACAGATGAATATTAAAATTGCACCTATCCTTCCCACAAAGGGTCTAGAAATGACCACAGATTAATTCCAGTGCCTTAAACCATCGTCACAACAGAGTTGTTCTCAGCAGCAAAGCCAGGCTCTTGTTCAGCTCTATTTCACTCTTCCTGCCTTTATGCTGCCACCTCAAACTCACCCTCCCACTACTGCAGAATCATAACAAAAGAGAGGAATTAAAATTGGGAAAAGCTGCAGATTGAAAATCATCCATCAGGGAAACAAAGAGTTGACTGAAAAGGATGAATCAAGAAAGTCCACAAGCAGTTGTGCCAGAACAATGGAGAGGGCAGTCAGGGAGTGGAAATGAGTAGCTGGTGTTGGAAAGGAGGTCAAGGAACAGCTTAAATTGATTTTGTCACTTAGAAAAATGCCCGTGGAACTGTAACACAAGAGCCCAAACATCATTGACTTCTTCAAGGCTTGCAACTTCAGGCACTGTCTTCAAGATAAAGCTACAGCTCCTTGTTTTCTTAAGGGGGTCAGAAATATGACTTATTTTGTCACAGAAGTAAAGGTATACATTTGAGCTCACCATGCAAACTGCAATAAACCTTTCAAGCTGTGGATTTCTCTCTTTCCATTTTTTCAAGATGCCTGAGAACAACTTACAAAATCCTCATATCTGCTTTAATTCAAAACGCTTGGGATTATCATCAGTAGACTGTTACTGATGTGGAGGATTGCATGCAATATACATAATTTCCATGTATTTCCACACTCACATAGCTAATTAGTGACATCAGACACTACAAACTGCATAAAACTGAAAAGTCACATTGCTTTTGGCTATCCAATTAAAAATTCTGGTGGGCAGTTCAAAATTCAAACTATGATAAGAATGCATTTTCCCTGGGGATTCTGCTAGGCAAGCTCAAATGTTTAAGGAGATAAAAGTGAGCAGTGAGGGAACTGAAATACACTTTTGAAGTTAAATGAATAGCTACATGACAGACAACACTTTGTTTTATTCACTCAAGTCTGTAAACACACATGATATTATAATAATGCATATAATAATAATGAAAAGCACTGTATTGTGATTCTGGATAAAAACTCAGGACTGTCAGTTCTTGCCCAAGTTATCTGGATCAACTGGGCATGGAAAAACTGGGTGGGTTTTCACATGAGATCAGGGAAGAAAAAAGGAAATCTCATGAGAACAGTGCTATGAGGCTTGCTGCTCATGGTATTTTGGCAGTTTCTCAACCCAGAAGCACACAGCAAATGAAAAACAGCAATAACAAACTCCAGATACTGTTGGGAATTAACTGAACTGCCAAGAACATGGCAGTTTCTGGGACCCTACGCACAGATAGAGAGGGCTTGTGGCATGCCACCCTCCACTCAGCTGCTCACAAAGTTGTACAGACTCGGTGTTTACTGCCGAGTCATGCTGGCAGACAAACGTTATTTATTCCAAACATGATATAAGAGGATTTGGAGTGGGTTTTTGGAACAGTGGAAACTTGCAGCTGCAACAGAGGAATCCCCCAGAGAAAGTTCCAAGAACAGTTAAGCTTGAGGAGAATAGTTGGGCTCTGTCTTTACTGCGGCTATTGAAAAGCCAGAAGCCAGCGAGTGCCTCAACCTGCAGCTTGTTCAGAAAAGGGTGGTAGTTTTATCTGCTTACAAACACTTTCCTGTCCCGTATCACTCGTGTCTAACAAACAGATGAATCATTTGCAAAAGAAGATTCTGCTTGTTTGTTGTCTACTCTTACCTTCTGTATCGTGCCAGCGCTGATTTTATTAGCTTCAGTTGCTCTCCTTTCTCATGCAATCTTTTATACTGCTGGAAAGCAAACTCTGAACACACGCACACACACACACATTTAATTTTTTTTACACTTCTCCTGCATTGAGTACAAATTATTACAAGAACTACAGGACAAGGAGACTCAGAGTCTGAAAGCGTCTCCTGGCAATCTAGTAACCTTCCAGTCTGGTCTTTGGGATCTGCTGTGGATATCTCTTGATGAGTACCCCTCTCAGAAGGAGCTGGCATAAAAGGAATTTGTCCTTAAATTGGGTCATATTCTTAAGTGGCACAGGTTGGCACAGCCCCGAGAACTCTGATGGAGCTACCCGACTTACTCCAGGCACGCAGGAGCCTGGTGGGTTTTCAAGGAGTAATACATTAAAGAAAAACCTCCCACTAACAGGGTGAAATCATATGTTGGCATAATCTCAGAACATAAAAGATCTAAAAGACCAAATTGACATGTTACACCATGCTACAATGAATAATAGAACTCTCTATGCAGCACACAGCTAGTAAATACATACAGTAAAAAAATAAATAAATAAATGGACAGAACTCCACCAGCCAGCTGTGTGCTTCTCTGCCTCTGCTGCCATAGTCAGGAGAGTCAGAGCTCTTCATCTCAGGGATCAGAAAAACTGGGGCTGCTCTTCCACCTGGCACCAGGGACAACCCCAGCAAAGGCAGTGATGGTGCTCTCACCAACAAGGGTACGGTTCCAGAGCATCTGTACAACCAAGACAGAGGAGGATGATGAAGGGTCCATCAACAGCCCAAGACAAGGTGATGAGTCAGGTCAGTCCATCCATCCCCAGAAAAAAACATAAAGATAAGGCCTGAAGCAGGATTGGAAATGAAGCTACCTGCAGCATTTACTGGAGTCCTTCAAGAAAGTCCCATGAGTAAGAAAGCACAGGCAGTAGAGGACACACAACGAGTCTAGGAGTTTAAATGGAGCTACTGGGGCAGCAGGGAGGTAGGTGGAGGCCCCAGGTGAGGCTTCTCAGGGCACAAAAACTTGGGTTACAAAAGTAGAGAAATCATAAAATCATAGAATGGGTTGCGTTGGAATCTTTATATGAAACTGTGGCACAAACCCAAAGCAAGCCAGCAAAAATACACTTCTAAAAATTTATCTTTCCCCAGATTTTCTGCTCCTAATGTTGTTGAAAGATTCACAGTTTATAAAAACTTAACACACACACACACACAAAAGGTTAATTTGAAAATTGTAGACACAGCTAAAACCATATTAGTTTTAGGCTATGCACCACATTCCCAAGTCAATCAGCACATAAATGGCACGGAGCAACAGACATGCATTTAGTATGAACTTCTAGTGTTTGGTACTTTATTCCCTTTATAAACCTAAAATCAAGTACAACTTAATGAAATAGTCATTTGAAGAAATTTGACAACCTAAAATGAAGTTTTTCTCATGCCTATGAACAGATATTACAGTTTCTTCAGATGGCAAAACAATGGGCTGCACCTTCATTATCACTACTTTTAGATGCGTAGTAATAATTTATTATTAAATAAAACTTGAATGCTATCTGATGATATAACTATAAACTATGAGTCACTTGAATTTGAATGAAAAAGATGCTTCTCCTTGTCATTTTTAGACACTCAATTTGTGAAAAACTGCCAGCCCTTTTGCTTGAATTTTAGACCCTCTAGGGACTGACTATAGACAAAATACCAAGACACATTTTCATTTCCAAACTGATCCTACCTAGTAGGAATTTATACCACTCTGAGGTGATTTGGCATATCTCTTCTGCCATCAGGATATTGATATCATCTGGGAGAAAAAATGGCATCGTTGCTCTGTCCATTAATTCAATGTATTACTAAATTAATTTAATTTAATAACATTTTTCCTAATGAACTTTCACAGCTGGAGTAATTTCAGACAAATTTCAGACTCAACGTGTTTATAGGTTTGGAGACAGAGCAAATCTGTAGATTTGCTGTAGAAGGTGTTCAGTAGAGGACATTAAAAATATCTGCTGCCTTGTAGTTGGCCCAGCACTGCTGTGTCTTTAGGAGCACCCACAAGTCCAGCTATGGCTGTTTCCAAAGGAAACAGTGATGGACCTTTTATGCTATTTCTAGGCCATCCTCAAGCTGGGACTTTCACCATTCCTGAGGAGAAACAGGTACAGGTACTTCAAAGAAACAACATGTTTTTTTTTCCACCTTGGAATAGGCCTGCCCACACAAATTCTATCATCTTGTTTCAATAAAAAAGCCACATGTACCCACAATTTAGGAGAAAATAATAAAACCCATAACATTCTTGGATTTAACACTTTCTTACAATCAATTACAGCAAAAAACCGCTGCAAAATTAGTGAAGCACGGGTTACAGCAGTTTAACACTTCAGTCCGTTGTGCATGTGATTCCTGGTGCTTGTAGATAGATGTAATCATCCCTGAGCAAGACCAGAATATTATTATTTCAAATACTGTAAACATATTGTTGCCCTCTCCACCCATGGTAAGCTGAGACTATGGTGGTCAAGATACCTGCCGTGAAAATGCTTTTGGAGTGGAACTGGAATTCAATCTGAATCTTGATTTTGCCCTCTCACATCTAACAAAACAAAATAAATCTTATTTTCTCTCTCTTAGGAACACCTTGGAAATCTTGAGCATTTTGCCAGGACAGGAATACCACTTTCTACACCCAGCTTTACATTTATGCCTTTCAGCTTCATTTCCTCACCTTGTTTTGAACCTGCCATGATTTACTTAAAGCACTGATATGGCCTGCCAGATATGATGACCAAGACTGCTTTGCCCACTTTTCTTGCCAGTTGCTGTACTGGTTAAATTTTGTCCTTCTACTGAATACCTGGCGTAGAGCCCAAAGGCCCACTGTTATCCATCCGCTGAGTGGAATACAGTTTATTACTAGTCCTGCAAAATAACAGGAAACCCACATAATTTCTTACAATGAGAAATCATAATAATTTTACTGTCTGCGGAAGCTTTTTTGAGCTGCGGTTCTCCAAATGCAAGATTTCTTATGTAAATCCACCAGGTATTCAGAGTTTTTATTTAATTAAAAACCATAAAATCTTTTACTCCACTGGGTCCGGGAGAGGGAAAAGCTAAATTACCCATGCTTTTAAAACACAGAAAGACCAAATGATTTTGGGGTTGTCGTGGAAACAGATTGTTGTGCCAATAGCAGACCTCTGTAGTTGCAGATAATTAACCTTACTTACCCTGACGTACTCTTACTGAAAATATTTGGTCACCTATGATGCTTGCAGTGCCCAAGATTGACAACTGTGCTTACTTTGGGTTGTGGGATTTGATAGCAAGACATATTTCACCAGCAGAGTTGACACAGAAATTTGATTGTGCAGCATGATAGCATTTTAGCCGACGTGCTCAGTCTAACAGTCCACCTTCTAATATCCCTGCATCTGAACAAACTGAGCTCTACATGTTAAGGAAAAACATTCAGAAAAAAAAAAAAAAAGGCAGTAGTTTCATTTCATATTCTTGAGATATTTTGCCAAAAAATATACAGTAGTCATCACCTAATTCTTCTTCTTTACTAGCCTGGCAGAATGAGGAGGAAAACAAAATTTCCAAGTTCCAAATACCAACATGAAAAGTCTGACAATCAAATCCCTTTTTTCTTCAATATGAAAATTAAAATCAATTTTATATTTAAATAATAGTGGGATACACAATAGTGTGGGAGACTCAAGAACAACAAAAGCCACAAAGCTCACAGCTAGGGCCAGCAGCTTGCCTACTGCCATTTTGAAAATCTCATTCTTTTCTTTTTCCTTTGCTCCATTTGCATAACACTGCTTTTCAAATGTTGGCATGTCAGTCTTAACCCCAAATTTTTATAGCTTATGTAGAATTGTAACACAACTTTTATGTGAAATAAAGACTTTAGGGGCAATAAAGTTAAATCTACTTTTTTAGTACTTAATTTCCTTTTTTTCTTTGCATGAGAGGGATCCAGTAATAGAAAAAAAAAGACCATGGGATTCAGGTCATGGTCCTGATATTGAGTTTAGACAAAAGATGGAACACCTTCTGGTGTTAGTGGTGCATTTCAGGTGCTTGGTCTCTCTTTATGTTTTCCTCTGTGTTCTTCAGAGTTTCAAGCATCAACTGAGATGGTGCTTTGTGCTGCATTTTGTAATTTGACCTGAGGTTATTGTACCCTAGGTCATGTTCACCTCTCTGCCTGAGGACCATTATTAAAACTTTTTGTCTTTTCTTGCAAAATAAGCAGTTCTGAGCCCCTCCTGGTGGGTGCCAAGGTAACTTATTCCTTCTCATGGCCACAATACAATTGTCAATTGTAACATTCAGCCCCCCCCGCCCCCCCCAAAATACCAAAACTAATCTACATCTTTAATCTTAATGAGAGGAGGATCAGTCTTGTATTAGAGTGACTATCAATCTTTTCATGCATTTCAGCACATTCCTTAGATAGTTCTGATGAATTTGTAAAGAATATGGGAAGTCTCAGAAATGGATTAACTCAGGGCTTTCTTTTAAAAGTTGCATCATTAATATGCTATTGTTTTTATGGCATTATGGTAAACGCTACTTGAAGGTTTCAAGTTCTGAAAACAAACCAGAATATGGAAAGAGTATTAGAAAGTTTCTAGTAAAAGCTTGTCTAGAGCAGAAACGTTATCTGCCACTCACTATTGGCATCAAAATGAACACAGCTGACAGCTGGCTGCTGTCTAGATGAAAGTGATGAGAATAAAACATATTTACAACTGTGCCCTGGGATAAATATTGCACGTTTGCTTGCCTTTGCCTATGCTTGCAGTGAAGTTATCTTCAGTGTTGGTTGTGATGTAATTTTCCGACCCAGGCAAAATTGAGAAAGATAGACAGTAAATAATGGTGAAAAAAAACCCAACCAAACCTGAAAGGTGTCCAAGAAACTACATTAAAGCAGTACTCATGCCATTTTCATTTTGACCTTTGATACTTTTGTGGGAAGGTAGCACAGACTATTATAGCCAACAACTTCTGAGGTTGAATCAAGTATTTTGCATGAAGAAAGATCATTAGGCCACCAGGACTGAGTCTTTTAATCCAATTCTCACAAATTTGTTCCATAGAAACAAATGGAGCAAGAGTGTGAAGAACTGGCTGTAGAATTTGACCCTTACTTAGGTCTTCTTCCTCCTTGTCCCTCAAATTGTCAGTGCTCTAATCCAGAACACAGCTATTCAAGAAATATTTTCAGTGATTATCTACAGTTACAGATTCATGAAAACCTGAATATTTTTACCTATTCTTACTACTTATTTTACCTATTCTTAGCACTTCTTTTACCTATTCTTATCCTCGTCTTCCCACTGAATTCTGACATAAACAAAGAAGTCTAATTTACAGAGGAAAAGTAGCCATCTATTATAACATAAAATATTCTATAATATCAGAATAAAATAGGTGACATTTTGAAATCAAAGACACTTGCATTCCAGAATAAATTATATATTTCTAAGACGGAGTAATTATTTGAAAGAAAAGACCTCCAAGCCAGAACAGCTCAGAAACAGTCTTTGGAGGAGCATTTGTTCTTCTGTAGTTATTCCAGCCAATGAAGATAAGCTCTTCAGTAAATGAGAGTGGTGTCTCCAATATTCAGCACAGACAGACATTTTTGTTCTGGGCCTGATTTGTTGTACTGTTGCAAGAGTGTGGTTGTAGGGACTCAGGGTTCCTGTGATCTAAAAGCAATTAAAACAGAGTAACAGGCATATGTCAGAGAGAGTAACATCTTTGGGGTAGCAATCTTGTGTAATGTTGTGCATTAGTGGGGAATAGAAGCTTTTGGATTGTAATAAAACAGTGTGGGAGTTGAAACCTGAGGCAAGTGGTATTTGTGCAGATAAAATGATTTGTGTTGGGTGTGGTGCTGCCCACTTTTGTTTCTTTCACACGAGTGTCCATATAAACTCAATTTGCAGCCAAGAACATTCTCAATAAATTTTAAGGAACTCTAAGAGAATATTCATAAGAAAGAAACTCCTAATTCAGATAGACCGAAAGAATTCAGAATTAATTCATAATGCTCATTCAGTACAGACTTACTTGAGATATAACGATGCCATGTGACTCAGGCAGCCAATTAAAATTGGAAAAGAAAGATCAAATTTCAATTTTTTAACAGGGAGTATCTAAGCCATTTATAGATGTGGCTTTACAGGACAACTAAGCAACAAATGCGTCGAAGAACATTCAAAATTTCTCATGGATGTTCCACAAACATTAAGAAACACTAGATTGGGTTATAAGGGATTGTTCACAAAGGAATAATAAAACACACTACAGCAAGCTGTTGATTCAGACAAACAGGACAATTAGAAGCTGAGAAAAAGGTAGATTTGCACAGTGATACAAAGGAAGCCTGGCTTCCAGTAACCTTGCATTTCAAGACTAAATTCCTTCATGTTTAAAGAGGGAGGAACTCAAAATGAATCCCATTCCCCAGAGAGGCTTTTTCTAACCATTGTCAGGAAGCTTAGTGAAAAAAATTCTTATGTTTAAGACTGCTACCCCGTGTCTGTGCTCAGCTCATGATTTCTTGGCTGAATTAAAAGAGCCCTGGGAATGCAATGGAGGAAAAAAAATCACACACTTTTGAAAATGGACTGGGATGCAGCACCAATGAACAGTGCAAAGCTTAGGAGAGACTTGCTTTAAATTATATTCCTCCCAGGGATGCTTAGGGCCAAGGCAGACTTCAGCTGCCCTGTATTTCCTTGGCCCAGTTCTCATTTGTGCTGACACAGTAATCCATGAACCCTCCATGTTAGCTAAATTTCATTTTGAAAAGTACACCTCATTCTAAGAAAGAGTTGAATTAAGGCATAAAAAAAAGTGTATTTCAAACAGATAAATTTATGGATCTGAACTCTGAGCTGGCATGACCACAAGACTGGGAATTAGATACTACTGCTTTTGGGAGAGAGAGTGTTGATTTTCTGTTGGGTGTTTTTAAGAATTAATGTTCTAGGCAGGAGAGTCTTTCATAGTTATTCATTAGGTTGGTTGCTTCTTGGGAGGGCAGTTAATCCCTCCCTCACCTCCATATTCCCTCTCTTCCTCTCAGCCTCCCATAGAGCTGTCTCCAGCCAGCCAGGATGCTCTGGCTCACAAAATTCACCCACATACTTTCCTGTAAAAGTGTAGAGAAGAGCAGGCATCATGGAAATGTTGCAAGATTACAGCTCTAGAGAGGGAGAGGAGTGCTGGAGCAGTTTTGCTCATGGAGGTGGTTAGAAGCATGTTTTTTACCACCTCCCAGAGTCATGCTGGGTATCCTGTTGGACAGCTTCCATTTTCTTTAATATGTGCTTCCATAACAAATTTATAAGGCCACCAGAGGCCTGTTAGCTAGAAACAAATCTCAAATCGTTATGATGCTACAGCTATTTGCTCTTTATTATGGAAATAAATCAAAAGCAGGCTTTCAGCAAAAAACCATGGCTGCAATAACCACTGCCGGGCTCCTGAAGATGCCAATGCCCCAATATCTTTAGCATTTCAGTGTATGTTTTGGCCACTGGAGACTCAGTTTTTCAATTAAGGATCAAAAAAACAGCTTCAGGTAAATTTCCCAGAGCAGACAATGGGATTCTTGTTCTTCATGAAAATTTGTATTTATTTAAGCTTTAAATTTGTGTTCATATTTACAAGGGCGCAGTGCTGCTGGAACTGGGCTGTATCGTGTTTAAAAAAGGAAAAAAAATAAAAGGAAACCTGATTGAAAACGGAGCAAGAGTCTCACATGAGGGTGCTGACAGTTATGTATCGCAGGACAAGTAGCCCCAGGGAGAGGGAAAGTCCAACTCAGTTGGAAGCAGAGGGCTCTTTTGCTTTTCTGCTGTCTTCTTTGCTGGGCTAAGGCAACACAGTCCTTAATCTACCCCAATCGTTAGCTCCTTACAGCCTGTGGGGAGGGGGTTTTGTCTCCCTGCCATTGGCAAAGAAAGATAAAATTGGGAGGTGGTGGGTTTTGGGGTTTTTTTTGTTGTTTTTCTTTTTTTTTCAGCAGGCAATGGGGCAAACGGAAGAGTCACCCTATCAGTCAGAAAAGTATGAATATTCAGAAATCCACATTAGAACAGCTCTTCAGCCTCATAAACTGCATTTAGAAATAGAAAGGCTTTGCTGTTGGTATATGTAGCTGCTAGTGAGGCAAACTAGGTTTTAGTTACCTCTGCTGTAATGAATTCAGGCCACCTCCCTTCGTAGGAATGTTAATAGGGAGCTATGAACTGCAAAGCATTTAGCTGATTTTGACACATTTTCGGGATGGCTCTTCCAGTTAATGGAAAACCCTCTGGTTCCCCCTCCCCAAGCCTTTACCAAACTCCAGCAACTGAACCAGTCGTCTCCCTTTTTTCACTTTTTTTTTTTTTTTTTGTGTAAAAGTATTTTTCCAGTCAGTTTTCAGCAAGAACTAGAAAACTGCAATGCCAAGGGAATGTTATCCCACACGGTGGTCAAAAGTGGAAGAGGCAGAAGCTAATTTATTTACAAATATTGTGAGAGGTCGTAATATCGGTGGGTGTAATCCAGCAGAATTCAGAAAGAGCATTTTCACCTCCGCTTTAAACCCAAGAAATCTGAGTATGGAGATGTTTACCAGAACCAAATTAAATCCCACAACAAAATGTCTATTGGTTAACCTTAAGATTAACCAAAGCCTATTAACCCTTTCCTATCTTCAAATATTCATCCTGCTTATAAACAAGATACCTCACTGAGCTTTAGTAAGAAATATCATGAGACTCCACTTATATGGGATTTCAAGCCCTGCTTCTTGAAGCAATTACTGATATCTCAAATATCTTAACATATGAAGTATACTTCTCATTTGTAGGCACTCAGGAATCCCAGGTTCTTTACATACTTTCCACTCTCCACGTGAAATGTTTCAGTATCCATATGAAATAAATAAAGAGATTGTTGCTGTGGAGAAGCCAGTGTTGAGTGACTTGAAGTAGATAGTTAGTCTATATTTAATACCTGGCACCAAAAGAAAATATCTGATTATCTGCGTCATTGATTGCACATTCTCTACCAACTATAGCTAATAAGGCAGGCAGGTTAATGTGTACCTTGCCACACTTCAAGAAACAAGAGCCTTGTGAAGATGCTAAGGAGACTGGAACAACGAAGAGGCTAAAACATAAACAACAATAGTCGGAGTTTGGACTATACAGACGAGCTTCCCTTCAATTCAGATTTCTTTCAGGAGGAAGGAGTTTTCTAAAGTTTTTTATTCTTTAGTATGGAATGTTGAACATGCTGAAAAATACTTTTTTCAGAATACTGAAAAGCAATATGCCTTTCAAAACTGCCTGCTAGGCAGGAGCAGAATACTCAGATCTGTGCGACTTGCTTATTCAATGATGACGTAATTCTCTTCTCTACTTACAGTATCCCCTCACTTTCCAAATTGTCCTGATTTTTCTCAGCTTTTTCAGAATGGCAGATCATTTGCCAGGAAAATAAAATAAAAAAAAAAAAACAAACCAGAAAAACCCCACCAAAAACCAGGATTCTATACTATAACAAAGGATGTACGAAGTATCCATAATGTGACTTTCAATTTAAAAGCTAAGCAAGGTCAAAGAAATATTTTCATTGCATTGCAGTGCAACTGCCTGCATTAAAAAGCCTACAATCATCATTTCAATATGGCTTTGTTGGATCTCCTTAGAAAAAGTGACGTCAAGCATGAATTTGCAGTCAATGTGGATATGAAAGCTAGCATTAAACAGACTCTTAGTTTCTATAGTAATTTATATTTTCTTGATATAATGTACCTGATTTTTTTCAAAGTATTCTAGAGGGTTTTGACTGCAAATTGTTCAACCTTATTTTTTAAATCACGGAATCATAGAATTGACAGAATTGGAAGGAACCTCTAGAGATCATCCAGTCCAACTCCCCTGCCAAAGCAGGGTTGCCCAGAGCACATCACTCAGGACGGCATCCAGGTGGGCCTTGAAGATCTCCAGAGAAGGGGACTCCACACCCTCCCTGGGCAGCCTCTTCCAGGGCTCTCCCACCCTCACCTGAAAGAAGTTCTTCCTCTGATTTGAGTGGAACTTCCCAGGTTCCAGCTTGAGCTCGTTGCCCCTCGTCAGTGCCCCTGTTAGTGGAAACCACTGAAAAGAGTCCGGCTCCATCCTCCCTCAACCCATCCTTTAGATCCTTGTCAGCATTAATAAGGTCTCCCCTTAGCTTTCTCATCTCCAGGCTAAAGAGTCTTAGCTCTTTGAGCCTTTTCTTATCAGAGAGATGCTCTGATCTCTTAATCATCTTTTTTGCTTTACACTGGACGCTCTCCAGTAGATCCTTGACTCTCTTGAACTGGGGAGCCCAGAACTGGATGCAGTATTCTATGTGTAAGTCTTATTTATATAGTATGTACTATAAAGTATTATCACATACTGACTACTTCATCCTCTTCTCTTTTGCTTTAATCTCCTAAATATAAACTGAAGTAATTGATTTAGATATAATTATTTCCATCATAGTCTCTTGATTCTTGATAATTTAAATCCCACCACTTTTAAAGATGCCTAATATTCTTATTCACTGTTGTAAGTCACTATTCTGTTGGTTGAGTAAATGAACATGTTCTGTGTATTAAATGTTGACTGGTTATTCAATGAGAAGAAGCCTCAAGGAAACAGATAAATTTTATTTCTGAGGGGTAAAGAATTTAAGAATGAGTTCAATGTTTCTGATTTAAATAGGTAAGCATTCTGATTGTGAACAACATTAAAAGATTTGCTGTCAACCTATGTTATTTCCTCTGACTCATGTAATTACATTTAGATATCTTGGAAATAAGGAAGAAAAGATGAGAAAAGTAAGAAAATACCAGCCATTCTGAAGAAAAGGAGCTAGGGGTAAATGTAACATTAGATGCAAACATTACAACTGTTTGTGTTTGCTTTGTTCTTCAACAATTTTCACAGAAGGGTGATTGGCAAAGAAGCAAACTACAAAACAGAAAGCATATTTCATGCACGTTATAAAATTCACAGCTCCATTCCTCATATATGACAATTCTCTAATAGCTTTCTACCATCCAGGATGCCTAAGAGACTAGACCGCTACTGTTATAGCCTTGGAATATCATGGTTTTAGTTTGTGGTTTCCATCACTTCTCCAATCCCTCCATTTGACAGCTTAGAGAAATAAATCGGAAAAGATTGAAAGGCCAAGTTAGCTGAAAATTTACAGTTTAACTCTGGAGTCCAATAAACCACTAGGCAATATTTCAGTTTCTTTAAACAAACAAACAAAAAAAAATTGCAACATAAAATAAACCTAAAGTACATAAATTAATATTAAAAAGGTTAGGAAAAAAAAAAAAGCTTCCCAATATCTGAAATCCAGAGCTTGTAACTTTGAGAAATCAATGTGAAATGGCCTCAAGCTACTACAAAACTAATTGGGCTGATTTCTCCCACTCAAATCTGTGCAGTCACAAAAAAAGAGAAGAAAAATCTCAGTTAAAAAAAGTTTAGGAGCATTTTAGGTGGTCATGTTGGCTAGTTTAAGTAGCTACTCGGATAAACACAGATTCCTTTTTGTTGTGCTCCTGTATGGCTTTGAACATGTCAGAAGTTATGGGTCAAGCCACAGTGACACATGAACGCTGCTCCATCCATGTTCTGTTCAACATAAGATCAGTGCCTATGACTTATAATATCTGTCACCCATTTGCATTATAAAGATGTTCTAAATTCTACCTTGATAATGGAAAAAAAAAAGAAAAGAAATTAATTCTGAGCATTTGCATGGACTTTCTGTTAAATGCATTATGTTTCTATTTAGCTTGACACCGGGTCAAAACAGACATGAAGATGTTGTCCAAAGCAGGGATGGGCTAGCTTGGGACAGAGATGTTCACATTTCACATCTCTGAGAAGAAGAAAATAGATGTTTACTGAAAAGGAGAGATATTTGTAATTCAGAAGAACTGCCATTCGTTTGTCCCAACAATCTTGGGGCAGGCAAGCCATACTGCACCTCACCAAATGGCCCAGAACATGAAGAGCAGTTTGAGCACACTTTTCCAGCTTCTTCTTGTACGCATAAGTTATAACTTGTGATAATGAAATGGTCAACAAAGCATGGCACGTAAACAAAATAATTCTCCATATTTCTCTGCTAACAGCCCCCTGCCTATGCCTCTTCCTGCAAGAGAACATCCTCTCCAGCCAAAGACTGCTACAGCACACAGGTCCTCTAGATCCCATCCTTGCCGTGCCTTAAGTAGCTCTCTATATTGAGTTTGAGTGGATATGGAGCAGTATAGAGCATTCTGCCTCACTCCCAGCAGGCATCAAGTACTACCTATGGCAAGGCACATTTTTATGGGGTTTCTTGGGTGCTCACATATGGGAATGCTCTGCTCGTTATGGGGCTATAAAGTTTGCAGACAGTTTCCTTCTTTCATCTAGCAACTATGCAATAATTACTTGTCTATGGAAATGAAACAGCTTCTGGGGTGGGAGGGCAACAAATAAAAAAAAACAAAGAGATGGCAGAATATCTGTATTAGCTGGTAAGATTTTTTTGACACGGACACTGTGACAAAATTGTTGGTGTACCAATATTTATAATCTTTATATAGATTACTATTGGATATTTGCTCTCTGTACTTCAGTGAAAAAAAAAAAAAAAGATATTCAGACTATGTGGCCAAATGAATGGACTACTTCTTTTCGTCCACTTTCTCTCCCATTCTTTAAAAGATGAAACATTGAGACAACTCTGGTGGGATTGGCACCTATTTCTTCCAAGCAAACTTTTATTTAGAAGTGGATGCTTAGAGAACTGAAGTCAACACTTCAAGTGTACAGACTGGGATATCTTACATGATCTTTCATTCTACAACCATCGGCACGCAGCCTCAAAATATCACTTATATGTTTGGAAACATGCAGGTTATTCCTGGAACCATCCTTCTCAGCCTCCTCTGCTCCCACTATTGGTATAATAGCTCTTGAGAAAGAGAATCATTTTTAAAATGACCCAATCCTTTGCTCAACTACCAGCCAACTCAGTCTGGCAGCAAGATGCACAGTTCAAGTCAGAACTGTACACACGTGAATAATGAATTCAAAAGTGTTTTGTTTCAGAGCTGATTTTTCAGTTATGTATATTTAAAAAAAAAAAAAATTGGCGGTAAAGCCAATGAATAATTTCTTTAGAGCTTTTTTTTTTAACTAATCATATTTTTATAGACAAAAGAGTCAGCCCTGTGGACATTAAGGGCTGTATATCTAGATGTTCCTGCTCATAGAACACACTGTAATGGGTCTTTTTCCTTGGCCACAGAGCCACAGTGTGACACAAAGCAGACCTTCTTTTTGCAACCTAGAGGGACATGTTAATTATTTATATCTTTCCTTAATGGACCACCACCATGGTCAAGCTATGAACCAAGCTGTGAAAACATCATTGACTCATATTAAAGTCGTGTTTAGACGGTGGAAGATGTAATTTTAATAAGCCTTACCCTGTCTGTATTTTTATTTATTAATGTCACTTTAGTAGCCATAAGTCTATCACTTGGAGCTGTAGAAGCTGTGCTCTGTGTAACTGCAAGTGAAACACTGTCTCCACTATCTGCATTTCTTAAACTCAATTTTTTTGAAATAATAAAGTATTTCCGAGCAAATACAAAACACAGTTGGTTATCATCTGAAAAAGGCTTCCCTTCTGGATTTATGGCTTATTCTGAGCATGAAATGGTGCTGGCAAAGGCAGCCTGTAAGAGAAGGGCAGGATGTGAAAAATCTCCCTTTCATTACAAATGGACTTGTCTGTCCTGTAGCTGTGGAATGCTGACAATGAGAACAATTGGGGTCCCTCTGGCCAGTTTTCAGACAGGGACAGATGAATGGAAGCACCAAAGAATTTCCTGAGTGAGGAGGAATGAATTCATAGCTGTCGGAAACATCCCTGAATTTGGAACTATGACCTAAACACCTGTTTTCAAGCCCAAATCTCATAAAGAATGGAAGCTGGAGGGAAGAGAAGCAATAAATAGAGAGAGAAATTCCTGTTCGCTGCAGGACTTTGAAATATGAGTCTAGGGTGGCAAAGCTGTCTAAGTAAAACTTTGGCTCAGATGAGGTCAAACAATAAAAATCCTCTGACCTTCACTCCTGGAATATTGCCCCTCTTGGACAATTCTATGACTGTAAGAGCTGGAAAAGGCCACACTGAGTAAAACTTATGCAGAAGCCCCCAAAATTTCACTATAATAAAAAGATATTAGCATCATGACTCTACCATGTCTACCTCAGAGGAATTTTAAATTAATTTGCCTTCCCTAAATTAAAACCAATTCATTCCAGTGGTGAATTCCCTTCCCTTCCTGCAGCTGGTGTAAGAAAGCAACTTTTGAAAATGGGACGTGTGCTGTAAAGGCCTGGATGGCAGATTACACAGAGAGATTGCTGCCTACTGGCCCTTGGATTTGGTTAAAAGAAAGCCATCTTATTTTGTTCAGTGTAGGGATAGAGAATTTCAATGAATTTCATTGAATTTTTTTAGAGTTGGAAGAGACCATAGAGATCTTCTAGTCCAACTCCCCTGCTGAAGCAGGATTGCCCAGAGCTAGAGCATGTTACTCAGGACGGCATCCACATGGGGCTTGAAGATCTCCAGAGAAGGGGACTCCACACCCTCCCTGGGCAGCCTCTGCCAGGGCTCTGCCACCCTCACCCAAAAGAAGTTTTTCCTCATATTTGAGTGGAACCTCCTCTGTTCCAACTTGTGCCTGTTGTCCCTCGTCCTCTCACTGGCAACCACTGAAAAGAATCTGGCTCCCTCCTCCTTCAAGCCACCAGTTTGGTTAATCAAAGTGTAGACCTGAAACTTAGCCTGGAAGTCAGACTCCATAACATTGTCATCTCTCTGAATTTCCAGGCTGATGAAAGAAGCCAAAGTGCAAAACTCCAAGACAAAGCCCTTCTTTGGAGAGCTCTTCTTGTTGAAAGAAGCAATACCATACGTTTGCCACTCAATTAGGCTGCTCTCGAGTGACCTCTTGACATATTTTGAGAAATGTGTTCTGGCTTTGGTTGGGATGGAGTTAATTTTATTCCTAGCAGCCTATATGGTGCAGTGTTTTAGACTGGTGACCCAAAACTGTGTTGATAACACCCCAGTGTTTTAGCTGTTGCTGAACAGCCCTTACAAAGCATCAAGGGCCATCTCTTTCTCACTCTTCATCCCTGGTGTATAGGCTGGAGGGTGGGCAAGAGCCTGGGAGGGGACATGGCCATAACAGATGACCCAAATTGACCGAGGGAATAGTCCATACTATATGACATCAAGCTCAGCAATAAAATTGGGGGAAAGTTTTCCCAAAGTAGCCATTGCTCTGAGACTAGCTGGGTGTCAGTCTGTTGGTGGTGGCTTGTTTTTTCATTGCTTCCTTTTCCACCTTTTTCCCCCTTTCACTTCTTAAACTGCTTTTCTCTCAGCAAACAAGGTTTTTTTCCTCACTTTTGCCCATCTGATTCTTTCCCTCATCCTTCTGTGGAGGAGTGAGAGTGTGACTGAGTGGAGGCTTATCTGCCAGACAGTGTCAATCCAGCACAAAATGGAAAGTTCATAAAAACTTTTTTTAATGATACTGAATGAGTTAGGTATGTAAAACCTCTTATTGATTTAAGGTCAGGTTAAGCACTGAACTAAATTGCACAGACCTTACGGTGAGAAGGACTTAAGCATTACCTGGAGTCATTTCATCAGAGGTTCATCTGCCTATAGATTTTTTGAGGATGACTGGGAATGATTTCCATAGATGTCATTAAAGTTGTTATTGCTGTGCAGCTGGATGAACTCAAGGGATGACTCACGAATGACAATATTCAGTACAGAAATCTTCCTTATATCATAAATTTAAAACAGTGACAATTCCAGTGCTGTGTTCAGGAAAGGTCTTTCAATTTGAATATAGAACTTGCTGAACTGGACAGCCAAGTGCTTCTCTTACCTACAGAACTAAACAAAGCAGGGATAATACTTGTGTGAGTCATGTCTTGTTTCAGTACCTTTCACTGATGACCTGAATGGAGACATTCCAAAGATGTTAGTCCAACCCCATCCATCAGATGGAAGCAACTTTCAGTTGCTCTCACCTGAGTAAGATTTAAATCAGGCAGCCTAGAGGTGGCAAGTTCCTTACCTCATGATCAGTCTCATGCCTTGTGCGATCCCATTCTGTTTTCACCCCTTTGGTATCAGGAACATCAACAACAATCTCCCCTCTTTAAATCAAAATAAAAACTTTTATTTTATTTTATTAATTTTTTTTTGAGTTTCAAGAACAACAAAGAACACGTGCCAGAAGTGGATAAGACATGGGCCAAAGTCTACAGGCTTTTGGCACTATGGCTCTGTTTCTTCCAGCTGAGGAGTAATAATTTGACACCTCTGAAGCAGCAGGACCTCATACCCTGACAACTGCAGCCTTGTTCTACAGTCCTAAGCCATTCGAACACATGACAAAAATCACAGTCAGCAACATCCATAGTGGATTTTTTTCCCACCTTAGCAGTTCTTTCTCTCCTCTGATGTGGGCTTGGAGATATACTCTGCGGTATCACTGTTAAGCTTTTCATTTATTTTTCCACGCTTACCTACACAGACTGAAACACTCCTTTTTAGACTCCAGTCCAAATTATTCAAGAATACTTTTGACAGCTGCCAAGTAATTTAGAACGATACCTTCTTAAGACCTTCTCAAAACAGACCTGACAACACAGAAGAGTAAAGCTCCCCTCTGCTTTTAAGCATTCTGTGCATGCTGAATTTACCAAGGTTATTAATTTCATTGAAGCACAGGTATTTTCTTCATAGCTGGGCGAAGGGACTTCGTGTTACTCTGGGCTAGAATGCACATTGCCATTTACAAATTACTGTAGTTTTCCTCCACTTGTCACCATGAAAATCCACACCTTGGCTAATAAGATCTTAAAAAGAAGTGGAGTGTTTTAAAGGATATAATTACTTTCAGAGGATAACCCATTAAAATACTTGATGGATTCTACAAGAAACACAAAAATTACTGAACTGGTCAACCCAAAGTCTTGCTTTCAAGGGCCTGATTGTATCATTTTTACATTTACAGTACAACAAATAAGAAATCACCAGATTAGTTTAATTCACCCAGCTATCTGGGTACACAATAATCTACATGAAAATAAGACATGCTGCTGGCTGACTCCTTGGGCAACTCTTAGAAGTGGTCCATGGACAAAGCAGGAAAAACCTGGCGTGTGTTCAGAATGCAGGCAGTCACAGAGGGTGCCTCACTATCATTAAATATTTATAAAACAGTTAAGTTCAAATGGAGCCCTCACTATGATCCAATTAGAGGACATATGGCCAGGAATGCCTTTAGATATGTGGCCACCTTTTAGAGCATGTGGCCATGAGCAGAAACCCTTGGGATATAGGTATTTGATTCAGGAAACTCTCCCATCACTTACCTAAAACAATATGTCCCTGTGAAATGCATGGATATATAATACCTAGGCAGCATAAACCATGTGTTCATCATTATGGGTAAATACTTCTCTCATCACTAGACGTTTTAGAAAGTAGATTAAAAAAGAAAGCTCTGAGCAGTCTTTAAAAAAATAAAAGCTGAAACAAAAGCAAAACAAAAAGCAGGAAGGACCTGTCATTACTGCAGCAATTAACTGTTCTACCCTATACCGCACTCCTAAGCCCCTGTTGACTATGAGTCCAAGAAGCAAAAAAACAAAAATAAAAATAAAAATAATACAGTAATGAGGAGCAGGGCCAGACAGGTTTAGGTTTAATTTTTGTCAGTCATTGTTTACTGAGTTGTTGCTCCCTGAAAGAAGCTGACGGTTGATATGGAGGTGTTAGAAGAGTGAGGCAGTAGCTTGCACTTCAGGCCAGGTCTCCAGCACCTCAGACCCCATTCTCAAACAGAAAAGCAAGTCTTCAGTATTGTGAAGAGTGTTACAACCAGAAATGAATTCCAAATTGACCACTTCTCCCAGACTACTAGTAATGATAGCTATGAAAAGACCAGAGATAGATAGGAAACTTTGATTGCTCCATTTGAACACATGTGATAGACCTCTGGGATCTGCTGATGACCTGTCCCCCTGCCCTCTATGGGGTTTCTTCTGTTTCAAGCATTCACTGTGACACAGTGATCTTTTTAAGAGCTCTACAGCATAGTTGGACTAGGCTAGTACTTGACCTTTGGGAGCCAGATGAGTCAAGATGAAGCAAGGAGCAGGGTTAGCCATTCAGCAGGTGGCACCCTTCCCCTCCTTATTTGGTCCTCAACCACCTTTCCAGCATGGCACTTGCAGGCATGTGTGGTCAACCTACAAGGCGTGGTGTTGTCAAATGTTTTAAAGGCACAGAGAGATCATGAATATTAGCAAATTGGGATTAGCTTGCCTTTCTAATCCCACTCACAGATAAAGTTCTAATACCTAATTAGATTAGTCCTCTCATTCAAGAACCCAGAGAGCTTGACTGGTGAGGCTCTTCACCATTGCATTGTCCCAGGTGTCTCAGGAACGTTGCCTGCTTTTCCAGTAACTGGTGACATGACAAAAGCCAATCCAAGCCTGTTATTCTTTCATTATGTCAAATATTTTTTATTTCTTTCATTTTCGAATTCTGAATATGAAACCTTGCGAGTACACTCTTTGGAAAAGCAAAATTTTTGTTGTTGCTGTCTTTGGCTAGTGGTGGCTGACTCTTCCTATCTACAGACGCATATCCTAGTCTATGGCTACAAATGTTTAGAGGATGCAGTGAGGTGTACCTGCTCTGATATCGTGGCTGCATTGGGGGTTGGACTAGATGATCTCCAAAGGTCTCTTCCAACCCCATATCATTCTATGATTCTGTGATTACAGCTTGCTTCTAATTGGATAAGATGTTCTTTGCTATATGCTTCCAGCTGTTGCATTCATGTTGACTGTAATAGAATAGACTCCTCACGAAAACCCACTGATTTCAGTAATATAATGCATCAATTATTTTTTCGATAAATTCCTCAGTGCTGCCACATACATACACACCAAAATCTGACACAAGGTGGTGGTGGAGAGAAGGGAAAGAGAAGGGTGGAAGTATTTAGAAGTATTGTAGATATCAAACGTCATCTGTTTTCCCTGTGGAAGGCTCACAGCAGACTGGAAAGTAAGAGTCCAGCAATATGACTAAGGAAAGTGATATGTGACTTTTAAATTATGGTGAAAATTTTGAAAAGTTTGAACTAGAAAAAAATGCATTGATTAAGAAATAGAGTAAGAGTCAATGTTCTGGACATTCTCAAGAAGCGGTTTTGGGGTAGGATGAGGAGTATGATCACAGAGAACTAGGAAATGAAAACTAAATCCTTACAGTCACAAATGAAATAAGAACTCCATAATTCTAAAGCTGGAATCCCTCTGGTAAAACACCATGAAGGGTAAAAGTGGTGGGAGAGGAGAAAGAATACGTCATCTCCAGCAGCAGAAGAAGAGGAGTATCTTGGCAATACTCTGAGCAGCTTTCCTGAACTACCTGGTCCCTTGGAACAGCTACATGCTGCCTAAAGCTGAGAAACAGGACAAATGTGACAAGTCAAAGCACATCATCTTCAAAGAAATCCAGCAAATCTGTGCGAAAGAGAAAACTTTTGTCTTTATGCAACCAAAGAATGAGTCAGGGAATGGGGATACCTGAGGTTGAGTGTACATTTCCTAGGCTTCTCAAAAAAGAAAACCTGACAGGGGCTGACATCATCCTGTGCAAGGTATTGGGGGAAAAGTCCTCCTGAAGAGCATTACCCAGTGCTCTTCCAGCAAGGAAAAGATAAAAATGAAATAACTTATGAACTTTCTGCCTTTTTGTTTTCAATATAGAGAGGCTGTTAGAGAAGAAAGATGAAAGCAAGGGACTTTGCACTTTATCTGGGATACAATGAAGTTAATAATTTTCTTTGGATCATCTGATGATTAATTCACTGGCTTGGGGTAGGTTCCAAGAAAACTCTATCACTTGCTTAAACCAGCTATTTCAGAGTGGAACGGTTGAGCAGATGCTACCAGAATTGCTTCTGATATAGCTGTAAGATAGCTCTAACTGGTGAGCTTAAGAGCAGATAGTCATGTAGTCCTGGCATACCAGAACCACTGAGGAGCTATTAGCAGATTATTTAAACAAAATAGGTTGTTTGGTTGAGTTTTTTAACTTTCAGCCTGCTTACTACTAAACATGCTTACTATTTAAAGGTAATTAAGATGCATCTAAAATAAATAAATTCCTTGAAGTTAACATTGTTTAGCTGGTCCTTTAGATGTCCACATCTTTAAACATGACTGCAAATGTACAGAAAGCCTCAAGACTAGGCAGCAGGCTTGAGCAACTTGCCATGGAGAGTCAGTACTGGTTTCTGTGCTAGTCATCATTCTGGGAGCGATAGACCAATGGAACTCCTTGTCAAGGAGGGTTGTTGATGCAAAGAGTTCAAATGAGCTTGAAGTCCATCGGTTCAAAAGAAAACTGGACAAGCATACAGAAGAGAACTTTGTAACTAACTGGATGAAGGGCATCAGGTTCAGGAGCAGACTTCAGGAAACAGCCAGAAACTGGGAGAGCATTTGAAGAAAGTATAGTATGATATGATCTTGGGTTGGCTAGAGTTTGGCATCTGCATATGGCCACTGTTGGAGACGAGGACCTTGCTAGACTGCCTCAAATGACCTTTAATGTAACCATTCTTAAGTGGTCAGACAAACTTGAAAAGCAACTTGGATTTTCTAGAAAGGAAGATGTGACATTACTGTATAGGTATGCTCGGGGACATGAGATTTGGCCTGAGACTGAATGGAATTAATGAAGGAACAGTCCTTGGATTATATAAATCTGCAGGATCTCACTGGCATCAAGGAGCTTCACTAGTTTACCACAGCCCTGTGCAAAACAGATAAAAATATGCTGCTTAAAAAACATGAAGTTCTGGACTACAATAGGCAGATTTAACAAATTATTTGATTCATGGCTTTGGCATCCCCAATAAACATTTAAAATGGTTAATGGAAGTGCTTTTTACTTCTGGATAAAAACTACTAAAAGGGCTGACTCTGAAATATTTGAGAAGTTTGGTTTGTATTAATGTTTAAAGGTTGGATCCTTATCCCAAACTTTTTGGATATTTTTGGGCAGTGAATTGTATGTGAACAAGCTTTCCCGTGTGGTTTGTAGGCCTTATGCTTGGCAGTGTTAAAATTACCACAGGAAGAGCTTTTTCTCATGGCATTTTGGCTTCCGGTCACAAGCACAGCCTGGAAGTCAAGAGGCGTGGGAAATTGAAATAAGAAGGGAAACAGTTAACCAGAATTCTGTGAAAAGGCTTTGGATTCACTGGAAATATGGGAAGGTCAATCCTTTTTGTATCCAGATCCATTCTCCCATGCCTAATAAATTACAGGATTAGGTCAACAAAGTTCGACATATAAAGAGACACTAAAAATGTCTCAGGTCTTTCTGTTTGCCAGCTGAGGACTTTTCTCCCACTCTGTAGCCTCTAAATTAGGTGAGACAAACTGTTAATCTCCCAGTTAATACAATCCTGATTGCTTCTCTTGGGAAACTGTGTCACGATTAATAAGGCATGGGGCCTCGATTCATTTTCCCCCGGTACTTAGCAATATTAGTTCATTTCATTATTGTTTAATCTAGTTACTCCTCTGAACTCCTTTTGATTTTATGGATTTAGCCTATTACAGCTCTCTAAAATAAGAGAACCTAACTAAAGCCCATTTAAGACATGGCAGAAAATGAATATATGACATGCAATAGACTATACACAGAATCTGAGCCAAAACATGCAACAGAATCCAGTTTCCTAGTTTTTGGACAAGAATTTTGACTTCAAGGGTTACCTACGTTCTGTTGGAAGTGGAGTGGTCCAGTTTGATCCAAACGGTTGTTCAAAACCACATCTGATTTGGAAATCAGTGGCTCAGAAACGAGGTGTACTGCTGCATCCCAGTAGCAGTCCCTTCCACTGTGCTGCCATTCAAGCCTTAAACATTCTGGATCAAGACAGACAGATCCTAATGTTTTATTGGCCCTGTCCTGCTCCGACCATCCTCTAACCAGCTGATAGTCCCTTGAGAGTGCACCCTTCAATTGTACACATTTTGCTGAGAGATGCTGAATCTCTTGTTAGATTCAAAGGTTGTCACAGAGTACCTTTCTATGAGGGCTCAGGTCATTCTGGTTATTCTCTTTATCATTCCCCACCTTCTCTACGGAGAAGAAAAACAATCTCATGCTAGAAAGAGAGATACAGAAGTAGATCACCCTTCAAGTCTAATTGAAGCTTGAAATAAAAAGTGTGAAAACTTCGATCACATAATCCAGGTCAATCGACAAGCTTGAGTTTTCAGTAGGAGGCCACATCAGAAGGGATTTCTGTGTTAGGTTGTCTGTTCATCAGCCCCCGTGGCATGGTCCTACTTATTTCAGTGAAATCAATCACCTGAAGAAGCAAGATATCTCTTTTTGTACAGAGGGAGGTAATTTTAGAGAAGTGGATTTTAGGTTTGCAAAAGATAGGTTTGATTTAGATTCCCATTTACTGCCACAAATAGGTAATCTGAAAACCCAACAAAGAACAGCTGATTTCAGCTTCAAACATTATCATCAATTGTATTCTATAGAAGGTAATAGTCAGTATTTGCCTCTTCTGCAAAATATATTCTGTATTATGTCAGGGAGAGGTAACTGATGTGAAATATTCAAACGCCGTAAAAACGGTTCAAATATAATGAGCATTTTGGTAGAGCTGACCAGATTTTGGGCGGTATCCAAGAGTTTCTGTTCAGCATAATGAGCTAATCAGATCCTATTCGGCCCTCTACTTACCCACACGAGACACAGCATCTTTCTGTTACATCCCCAAGCGACTGAAATCAGCATAAGTTCCCAACTGGAAGCTTCATTGGCCCAGAAGAAAGGGAAGTGGTGGTGGCACAGAATTATGCAATGACTATTTTGCTTGGGAAATCTTTAGTCCTTTTGATTCAGACTCGTTAGCATTTGTCTGTCTTCTGGATTTATCGCAACAGCCACCTTTTAAGAAAGATTTTCAGGGTGATGGGATATTGCTCAGAGGATCCAGGTGAGATAAGTGGGTATTCTCTGTTGGGGAGAAAGTGAGGGGGGAGGGAGGTTTGCTATGTGCTTTGTTTTGTACAATTGACCCATGGAACTCCTGATGTGTGGGGAGCACAGGAGAAGTGAGATTTTAATCTTTGCCACGGTGTTGGCAGTTTGGTAGAGGCATCATTCTAAACCGCTTTGTTATTAATCAAATATCTTTATATGGAAATAGCATTTGATTAGAAAACGTCTACTTTTCTTCAGCAAAGCATCCATCTTAGTATGTTTATCTTCACAGACATCCAGAAAGTTTTACCACAGGAAACTGATATGCGGAGATTAAATGACTTTCCCAAAGTTATATAGGAAGTCTGTGGCAGAGCAAGGAAATGAACCCACATTTCCTGAATCTTTGGCTACTACCTTAACCACCTTTCTTTTCTTTTTTTTTTTTTCTTTTTTTTTCTTTTTTTTTTTCCCCCTGAAAAACAAATCTTATGCTAGAATTGAAATTTCTAAGTGTATTCAAGTCTCACTGGGAGTCCAGCTCCATACATTTAGTAGGGCCACTGTGAATTTTCTCTAAAGCTCTCCTGACTCAGAAAGTGGAAAAATAAAGTAAAACTTTTATGTAACTGTGTCAAGAGGCAACTTAGACAGCAGCCAAACTTTTCAAGGAAAGTGGATTTCCCTTGTGTGTTCTGGCTTATAAATCCTGTCTCTTTTATTTTAGGAATATAATTGTTGCACCTTCCAAAACAACACACAGGCAGCCAACTGCAACAGTCAGTGTCTTGTGTGTCTGTGAATGACCTTGGCCAATGCAAGGAAAGAGGAGATGGCATCAAATTAATGAAAGGGAAAGACAGAAAAAACTAGAACAAATAGGTTTAATCACTGCAAATAACTCACTTTTGTCACAAAAACATCTATTAGGTATACATAAATGAGTCATTTTTGTCTCTACGATCTCTCTAATCAAAGGGGGTAATTGGACCCTTCCAGATGCTGATTCAGTCCTCCTGAGATAGGTTTCTAAAATAAGTGTGATGAATCATTTTCTAGCAGCTCCTGTCTCCCTTCACTGCCTGTAGAAGAGCTTACAGTAGGTAAATACGTGACTTTGAGAGGAGAGAAACCCCAAACATTATTTCACTTATCTGTGTGCCAGCTACAAAGAATTTCCTAAGGTAAAGCAGTTAAGGCATCTTCCTATTTCTGTGCTCTGATTCGTTCCAATCATATGTTCATATACATATTTTGTTTAAGATTTGCAAAAAAAAAAAAAAAAAAGAGGAGCTTCCAAAAACTTCAAAGTATGCAGGAGACATTTCCCTATACATTTTCCTATACATAAATATAACTTCTTGAATCCATGTACAGTTAAAATTCCTCATAAAAATAAAAATTTCTTCTTCAGCCAGCTAATGAAGGAAACTGATAAACATGAAGTAAAATCGGAATCTTCCTCGAAAAGACACTGTGTTTTAGGATATTTTCCTCCTCCAGGAATTCCTGTTTGTCACTTGTCAATACACAGAAAGAACAACAAATCTCGAAAACAGATGAGGTGTCCCATCCTCTTACCAGGACTTTGGTGTCCAATTGCTTCTGCTGCCTAATGTGAAAGAGTTCTTTTAGGGAAATGAAAGGAAGAGCTTTCCTTTCACTTTCCAATAATTTCTTTTATCCTCAGGTTGGCTTTCACCCAACGTCACCTTTTTTTAAGATATCCATTTAGGACAATTTTCACTTCAGAATCATTTTGCAGCTGCGTGGCTGGAGAAAGAATGTTTTACCATTACACTGTCTAACGTCTAGAACAACAACACAGCACCCGGATATTTCTGAGAGCTACCTTTACATAATTTATTGAAATGAGAAAAGGAAACTAAAACATCTACTTCTCTTTTGAATTATAGTTCCTCCTTAATTTAGAAAGCCTGTCAATCAAATGATCAGCATTACATTTTTATACATCTGATGCAGAAGAACCAGGCTATGAGTAAACAAGATTCGTGTGCCAGCACGCATGGGCACACGTAGCGAAAGAATAAGCCAAGTTGACAAATATAAAGCAAAAGACAAATCTAACTGATAATAACACCTGCAATACAAAAGCCTAATTGTTGCAAAATGCTAAAAGCCTCATCCCTGCTTTGAAATTCTGGGTGCTTTTGTAGGGATCTAATATTAAATCAATCTTTGGGGAAACTTCTGCAGAAATGCACTGAGGAAGAATGTGATTCTTCTACTTTAAATTCTAGAGAGCACTGAAAAAAAAAATCATACTTTTTCCACAGCGAGTGTGTAGCTGTAGAATAATCGCATCGTTCTTTGCTGCTAGTTGTTTATTTTGCAAGAAACCTATTCTCCTACAGAGCTCTTTCTGCCTAATTTTTAACATTGCTTACATTTTCTTACTTCCTTTCTTAACTGGTCTGCTGGGCTCATGCAGGTTCTCGCACGTGAGCGGCACATGGAGCCATTGGGCTACCCACGTTGCCTCTGATGAACTCCTTAGTCAAGGTGTTGAGCCCCATAACGTTCTCCACCCTCAGGATTCCCTTCTGGCAGTGCGAGAGCTGAGCTCACGTCGTTGGTCAAAGACAAAACAGAAACCCTGCTTAGGATAGTAGATGATGATATATAGATTGTCTGGGTCTTATTTTTAACTAGGTCAATCTTGCACCAGTGAAAGTGACAGCTGAGATGTCCAATTAAAGTCCTAAAGTGATTTGAGTTTGCTGATGAGGACCATCCCCCTCCAGGCTGTTGCCAGGATAACCCAGTCCAGAGTTGCTTCTGACTCTGACCTTCCATTCTTTCTCCAATATCTCTCCACAGGTGACTTTGACTATAACTGCTATTTCCTTTGCAGCATATTTCAGCCCCAGCTCATTTCTTCTGCCTGATGTTCCTGGCCTCCCAGATCTCATCTACCTCCCCATAATTCAGCATAGCGCTCTCATATAACTATATGAAGGCACTTTCTATTCCATTACGGGGCCATTTGGAGTAAATAACACCCAGTTATTTGGTCTGCAGCTTTGTAGGTCACTCAGAGATGAAACTGAAACTTTCTAATGCTGAAAGGGGCTGCTAGATTATCAAGCCCGGTGAAGAAAAAGCAGCTGTGTACAATACATACAATGCACCTGTTTTTTCTTTATTAGGAAAGCAACAAGCTCATGTAATTCTCTTTTTCAATGAAAATATATTATGTGTCATTTCTTTAGACAAGAAACATTAAACTGTGGCGATTAAAGCAGACCATATTTTTCTACTTGCAAGAACAGATAATTTGCACCTAAGAATATTAAAACAATTGTCCAAGGAGATCTCAGAAGAATTACTAATGTTAATTTTTAAGGAAGACTAGAACTCAAAGAAATTCTAGAGACGTGATGAGAAACAGCCACTGACAGTAGTTAAGAATTCAGTCAGGGAAATCAGACCAAGGACAAGATGAGCCTGGTCTTTGGCAAAATCACAGAGAGGCTGCTATTCAAGACTATCCAAAATGAATGGAGAAATTGTAACATCAAGAAGAAAAATATGCTGTCATAAAAGGCTTATGCTTGTTTTCTGATGATTTCCTTTCTTTTCAAGACTAAAGAATTGATGGTTAGAGATGGTTGTATGGACATAAAGTTTTTAGTGCTCTATAAAACATTTGATACGCCCTGTGTGACTGGGTTTTTTCATCTGAAAAATGAAGAAACAATGCTAGCAAAAGTGAGCATCAGTATAGTTCATGTTAAATATATCAAAGTTTAACAGATTACAGCAGTTTTTGTGAAGAAGAGAATGATCAGACAGTACTGTTTCTACTGGTATCCCATAGACTCTTTTTTTCCCAGCTGAATGTCACTCGGTGTCTTTATCAGATCTCAAAGATTGGCAGCAAAAATAGAAAAATGTACGTTAAAAGCTATGGGAACTACAAGTGATATCATAAGGAGATTACATTAACCTGTGTAAGATTTAACACAGATCAGATGGTAAAGTGGCCTTACTTAAGAAATGTGCATTTTAAAATCCACGAAGGAAGACTGGAGATCATGCCTTTTAAGCAAACAAGCAAGTACAGCAAAAAACCATGAGGATTCTAGCAAATGACCCTTTGTGAGATCTGGTGAGATGTTGAGGTTGTCTTTGTAGGCATAATTTTGATTACAAAAGAAGGAGACTACTGAGTAGTAAAAGAAAAGGAATATTACCCCTCTATCTGGCACCGGGGAGAGCTTTGGGGAAGTCATCAATCCAGTTTGTTGTCTAGTCTGGCGAAAGAATGTAGAAAAACTGGAAAGTGTCTAGAAAGAGCTAAGAAAATGACCTGGGATTACAAATACATGTCCCACAGCATGAGACTGGTTTGGAAATATCACAATCTGAAAGTAATTTCAGATAACAGATAGATTTCTAATCTAGTAGAAGAAGATGAGAATAAGATTCCGTGATTAGAAGCTGCAGTTAGAGATAATCCAGGGTGGGATTTTGCCTTTTTAACAGGGTAATAAATCAGCCATTGGGATCATTGTGCTTTGTCTCTCAGTTGAGAACTTGAAATACAACCCAGACCTGGACACATAGGATTAGTCAGCGGGAGCTCTGGGCTTGAAGTAGAAATTTCTGGGTGAGATGCTGCAGCCTGGACCACGTATAGAGTCAGAGTAGTTTATAATTTTCCCATGTGGTTTTTGAAACCTCTTAAAAACTCAGTTTACATGTTGTGGAAGACAGGACCAGAGTTCTTGTGTCTCCAGAAGAGATACAGCCATCCACTGAAGTGCTATCTGCAGACTAGGAGATGGGGAAGAGTTATATGAGGAAGGTGCCCCACTGGATTGTTTAAATTCACTAGATCTGTGGCAGACCTGAATTAGGTTTTAATGTACATTAAAATTATTCTGTAGGCAGTTATATACTGTGAAGCCAAAACATTTCCTTTCCTTCACCTCCCCCCTCCCAAACCCTAAGGCTTTCATTTACAGGAGAAAAATGGAGCCAGTAAACCTATACTGTTCTATAAACAGGGTAGCACAATGTCTGTTAAAATTCTGGGCAATTTCTTGTAATCATATATACTTAAGTAAAATTTACATGATCATTACAGGCTGCTCTTGGGCAATGGCTCTTTGTCAGCCTATAGTGATTAGCACATCAGTGCTGCCAGGACAAAATTCTGTCAGCACCACAAGAGGCAATTTCATCAGGTTTCTTTTTACACAGACTTGCGGCTCACACTGGCCCTGCAGCCTACTAGACCTTTTTTTTTTTTCCTTTTTTTTTTTTTTCCCCCCCCCTAGCCATGCAGTCTGACTCTTCAGATGGAAATTAAAACAATTTCAAGAATGAAGAGTTCTACCCCGTTTCTAAAAATAGCCCCGATCTTCAGCAGGGGATGTGATTCCTTAGCCATGTGCAACAAAGATGACCTCTTTGTCAGGTCTAGCCTGCAGCAGGAGGTGTCTGCTCCTGGTCTACTTTTACATGGGTTCAAAAATAAACAGCAAGTTCCTCTGGCTGGCCTCCCTTGCCAAAGGCAGGCAAGGAACATTCTGTACAAGGAAGCACTCACAATCATTCGAGGGGCCAACTCTAATGAAGTTAATTGATTCATCAGCGATGTGTGTTGAGCCTTAATGCTTTATTAATACTTTCAGGGGTTGCACAGCTACATACTCTATCAGTGCACAGTAAACATGGTACTGTACATTTGGGATATCCTACGGACGTGCGTTGAAAGAGAATGCACTGATTTTTGCAAAATGGAGTCTTTGTGCTCAGATCTGAAACTTGTGTAACATGCCAGGGACACCAGAATATACCACTCTTTTTCTAAAAACAGTTGAATAAACTAGAAATGTGTGTGATATTTTACAGGGAAAAAAACAAAAAAACAACCTAATTAAAAAAGGTCACTTGAGTCCTATATGAATTACATCTTTTAGAAAAACAAAACAGGGAAAGGAAAAATTTAAAGTTAAAGGAACATGAAAGTCATCACAACGTGAGCATGATCGAAAATTAACCCCTCTTTTAATGGTCTCTCTGTAATGGCCCAGTTATCAGACAATTAGCTACGTACAGTATGATGGCTTCTATAATGCTAGGTGAAGAGACAGAGTTGCCCCCTACCACAAGAAAGACATTGAGGTGCTGGAGCGGGTCCAGAGAAGGGCAACGAAGCTGGTGAGGGGTCTGGA
>JAOQGH010000001.1:75887509-75920976 GCA_025769975.1 Gallinago jamesoni
TGGTTGGACTAGATGATCTTAAAAGGTCCCTTCCAACCTAGGTGATTCTGTGATTCTGTGATTCTGTGATTCTGTGAATATGAAATGAAACTTTTTGCTGTTAAATACAATGCACTTCCTTGGGGACCTTAGAGTCACAGTGCATTACTGAGGATAAGCATCCACCAAAGAGCCAAGAAGAAAAAGAGCAAAGTATTATGACCACAGAATTTCAGTCTTCAAGATGTAAAAGCCAACCTTTAACTATCTCAAGTCAGAAAAAATATTTTATCTCTCAGCGTGGCATCCTATAATTCCCCATGATGACTTGACTTGAGCTCTCAGGACTGCTTGGTATTTCTTGTGGTGAGAAGCAAGGTCTACTTTCCCTGTGTGTGTAGCAGGTTATCTTTTCTTCAGCAGTGTTAAAATCTATCCTAAATCATTCCAGCATTTTCTGCAGTAATACGTAAAGAACTTGATCATGGACTTCAATGGAAGACTGCAAGAAGAGATGTGGAGAAGTACCCAGAAGAGTGTTACTACAGGTACCTTTTTCAGTGATCTGCTGGGTCTTGCTAAGTATATTTTTCTAAAAAAAACCCCAAACAATGCAGATTCTGGATGACAAACATTACTAGGAAATCTGAACATTGCCAAGTAGCTCCTAAAATGAAAGAACTGCAACCAGGTCACACACCACTCTTGAGGCAAACATTGGGCCTACCATGTGAAAGGCATTTAGCAATAAAGGTTGGCATCATCATTCAGACATCTGTAGAGAGACACTGGCAGAGCAAGTCCCTCTTCTGCCATAGTCTTCTAGTATGACCTTAGATCTGCTGTTTAATTTCTCCACACTGTGGTTTTCCCATTTGTTCAGCCCTTCTTTAACTCACAGGTGGGGTTTTTTTGTGATTAAAAATGGCATGGTGAGATGTTAAAAGCTATGCCACTAAGAATGACCCAAGAGGGTAGGTAAAATGATGGTCTACATAGAAGGCAAATTTCTTCACTAGTGAACTTTGCAGAGGGAGGTGCTTGGACAGATTGGACAGACAAAAAACCAGCTTCTTCATTGTTTATTATTATTTCATAGATTTTCTTACCACTTTTTCCATTTAGGGGTTTTATTTATCTCCATGTTTCCTGCCTTCTCCTTCCCATTTTTTCTGGCATTTAAGCCATCATTAGACAGGCCTTTGAGCCAGACAATCCCAGATCTAAACTTCAAAGACTGGAAGATAGGGGATGAAAACAGAGCTTTGGCTTCTAAAATGTAAGTTCAGCTGGGGATTCAAATTCCACCTAGTTTGGAGTTGGGTGATTGTGAGATTCCAGTTCAAGCCCATCTCTCCAGTCATAAGGTGGAATTCACGACATTAAAATTCTTTCCACGGCACGAAAGGGATGTCATCGTAAACACTGCATTATGACTTCCCTACAGGTTGCTGCAGAAGAAGAAATTAACCCAGGAACAGCAGACACCTTTAAAAAATACCATGACCTTTCAGTAACAGAAAACATGGGAAAATCTAAGTCTTAAACTCATTTGATTCTGGCTTGGCACTCTGTGCAAATCCCTGCCTAAAGAGAGGTTTAGGACAGGGATTTCAGTGAGAGCCCCTTAACTGCAGGCACAGTTTTGCATGTAAATATTCTGAGCCTCACATCTTGCTGCATCCTAAACCAGGCGCCGATGCTTCCGAAGTGTAGGGATTAATTAGGAGAGTGTCATTGTGAGAAAGGCAACCACAGTAACATCCAAGCTCTGAATCTGGACATGGAAAAAATAACAAAGCAGAAACAAAAACAAAAGAAACAGAGCCCGTGTTGGAGCCTTTCTAAAAATCATATGCAAGAATCCAGATGGAGAGAGTTCTGGATGCTGTTCATGCCTAACATGATCAGCAGATAGATGAGTGGCTTGGAGACATGAGAAATGAGCTAGAGAAAGTGCCAGACTGCTTATTGGGATTTCAAGGAGTGTTTGTGGTAAGCCATGCTTCAGATCTTTTTTTTTGCTGTGGCCTGAGTGCTGTCTTAGAGACCATGAACGGAAATTTAAGGACCAAATATTTTGGGGCTGGTCATGATTTCATGACAGCGATCCCATTTTCCAACCTGTGAGCCATTTTCCTCTTAAGACTTGCGAGCACCACTGGATCAAAAAAACAAGGCAGTCTCACTTCAACAAAAGGTTCATAGCATGCAGAACACAGTATTAATAAAGAGCTGTACAGGTCTTCTCCTCTCCCCAAGCTTTAAACTTGCCTTGCAATTATCCTTCATTTCTTCTCCAGCTTTAACCACTCCAGTTTTTGCGCTGGGGAAATTCTCTTTCTCTTTGCATTTCCCTCCCTTTCTCCCCTCCCTGCTGCTACTGACAACACCCTCAGTCCCCCATCTTCTTCTCCAAGTGGACATTTTACGTTTCGATGGTCACTTTCTGTCTGTGAGATTCAGGCAGGGCTTGTCCAAGTGGTTTAGACTCCTTCTTTTTTTTTCCCTTACACCGCCGCTGTAAGGAGGCAGCGTTTGCTGCTTCCCTGAAAGACAAACCCTGTAAAATCCCTGCTGTGAACATGTGTGGTCAGGCTTTTGTGGACACAAGTGGTGGTTTCCTATTCTCGGAGTTGCTGGAGTGCGGATTAAAAAGGATGAAAGCCCAAAATGTCATGCAGTGTTTATGCTAGGCAAACTACCTCGACCCTTTTTTTTTTTGGTGTCAGGTGCATTGACTCAGCAACAGAAGTTTTTTTCTTATTTGCTCAAAGAGATAAACTGCAATTACCCTTTGAAAGATAATAATGATATCTCCCTTTCTCTCTCTGTTCTCTGGAATACCCAGTACTGCTCTCTTCAACCATAAAGACCTAACTTTCCTCTCGCCTGCTACACAGTGTGTCCCACTTTCTCAGCACGAGAGTGAGGTCTGGGAAGAATTATTTGCTGTTCTGATTTGCAGCAGAGCCTGAACTAACCCGGATAGTGAGTATCCAATTGGCCAACAGCTTATGCTTTTTAATCTGTTAAAAAACATATATCAAATGGGAAACACCAAGAAAGGGAAGGTTCCCAGATGTTGGAATGGTGTTCCAGAGCCCTGGGGAAAAAGTGTCATTAAGGTCTGAGTTTGTACTGCAGATGTCAGGTTGGTTTACAGGCTCGATTTGAAGCCCATTAAAGTCAAAGAGAATCTTTACATTCTCTTTGATGGGTTTTGGGTGAGGCCTATGGATATTGAGGGGTCTTAAGTGCCAATCAGCTTGAGCAGGACGGATAGAAAGTCATTAGAAAGGTACTGTCACGTAAAGAGATTTTCAAGCAGAGTACCCGTGGAGTATTTCTGCCTCTGAACTCACACCCAAGGTTAATTTGTAAGCCCCTCCAGAAGAGTGCCCAGCGCTCTGTGCCTCTTACTGCTCCAACACAAGCTACAAGCTGGAGAAGGAGAAAAGCCCTTTTCCGGTTGGATTTCCCCTTTAGCACAGCTTTATGTGCTTGTATAATATGAAACAGCCTTTTCTATTTCTGTTCAAGCTCTGGAGGCTTGGATTTCCCCCAGAATTTTTGATTAACAGCTGAGCCTAAGTCAGAGCTGCCTGGGGTCTCCTTTGCCTTACTGACACGTCGTAATATCCTTTCATCTGCTATTCCAAGCCAGTTCCTTGCTCCGTCAAGCAGCTCACTCCCTGTGAGAGAGAGCACGTCAATCCCTCTCCTTTTATAAGACCTGACCGAGCTCTTTTCAAAGCAGGACTTCCACCACCATGAGGAAAACCTTGTCGTTTGACTGACTCGGGACCAGACCGCAAAGGACACCGGATTATGGACTGCAAGCCACGAGATGGATCTTTAGCATCTTCTGTACCCTCAGACCCGCTTCAATCTTCATGTGGGTGGTTCAGGGGCCAAACCTGAACTTTTCGCAGCATCTCATGTAAATTAAAGCACTCTGACAGCACCAGTTGGGATCTGTACATCACTTCTTGCCATCGGTCATACAGAGCAAAGCCTCCTGTGTGACTTGACTGATGAATGGATTCAATTCCTGGAGGTGGAGGGGACAAGACTAAAATCGATTAAACTAATTTACGGTTTTAAATGGGCTGCCATTGAACCATCCCTGAATTAACTGAACCACAACAGGCTTCTTTCTTCGCTTTCTGGAGATTCAGTGTGGCTCGCACTGGTAATTTAAGCAGCAAAAACTGTAAATGGTAAATGTCAAAATGGTAAGATTACACGTGCCGTGTCTGCATGAGCTGCGTGAGCAGGAATGCAGTCAGGCCAAAGCCAAAGATCAGCTGGACTTAAAACTTCCAAGGAAAGCAAAAATCAACAGTTTCTGTATATACGTTGGTGGAAAAAAGGCTAAAGATAGTGTTCTCTGTGGGTTAATGGACCTAGAGACAAGCTGCAGAGAAAAAGATGCATTTTGTAGCTCATATTTCACATGTAAGAATTGTCCTTAGGCTTCCCAGATTTCTGAGCCTCCTAACGCAGTCTGTGGGTATGAAGCAGTGCCCACAGGAGAAACAGCTGGGAATCATTTCACCCAACTGAACACGCACAAGACCATCAGACCAGAGAGGGAGCATCTGAGGTTGCTAAAGGAGCTGGCTGATGTAATCGAGGGGCCGATTTCTGTCACCTTTGAAAAGTTATGGAAACTGGGGAAGATTTTCATAAGGTAGGGTACCTATTGAACCTGCCACTTAGGTAGATTCATGAGGGGACACCAGTGGATGGGACTAGAAACGGAAGAGTGTTAAAGCACTTTGCCCTCCAATTATCCTCAGCAAAGACATCAGTTCAGAAGAGCACTTGGGCCAGAATAATTTAGTGAAGTGTTTATTTAAGCCCCTGTAAATGTCACCCAAACTCATTCCTACCTCCAAGCAAGCAGCGGTTAAAGCTGAGGGGTCATCACAAAGAAGGAGAGCCACCTTCTTCTCACTCTGACAACCTCAGCTCAGCCTTGAGTACAGCTCAGCCAACCCTGCAAGCTGTTATATCCATTGCATATTCTTCCAGAGGGTCAGATTTGTGCTTTAAATGATGCTGCCCACATTTTCTGACGTTTTTGCCTAAGTATACACAAGATGGTAAGTAATCCTGCAGCATGCGTAGGATGCGTCTTTCCATCCTGCCTGCTAATGACTCTTGGAAGCTTCAGATGTTTCATTAATAAATCCATAATTTACAATTATGCCGCTGCTTTTACACAAAAAAAAAAAAAAAAGAGAAAAAAAAGGACAATGAGGTAATTGACTGCCACCATGAGCTAGCTCAAATTAACTGGAATGTAAACAACAGAGACGTGGGACAAAACTATGGAAAGGAAAAGAGGAGTAGGGCATTACTGGAGTGCTAAATTTTGTCTGGGTATGTAAACAAAAATAGGGGGTTTTAAGAAAAAAAATTGACTTCTCACTTCCTATTTAACACTTCCATTACATAACGTAAATATGTCAAAACATCTCCCAATTTCTTCATGCTGAAAATCAGGTTAGACTTAAACAAAGTTTGTGTGTGTCCTTCTTTGGCAGCTACCAATTAAATGTCACTTTTTTAAACACCATTTTTAGAACCGACTTTTGTAGGCTGCCAGATGAGGTCACAACTGCTTCCTGTTAATTGCTGGACATTTTACGAAAACGCAGACCTGACAGCACACATGCTTTCTGTTGTTTGCTTGATTATTTGATTTAAAAAGAGGTAAGCGTGTGTGGGAGAGGGGGAGCTGGGGGCACATGGATCAAGAGATTGGGAAACGTCCATCCTCTAAGCAGTCCCTGTGGCACAAGACAATTTCAACCACTCCATCCTCTCAAGCAGACACCAGTTTCACTTCAGGTGTGGACTTTTCAGGACATCAGGGTGTTTTACCACCTAGGACAGCCCTTGTCACAGCCTAGGCTTCACACAAGTTCTTTGCCATTGTCAGACTCCTCTACAATTCCCAACTTTATGCCCAAAAGCATAAAGTACCAGAGAAAGGGTGTAGTTCTGTGCTGCATGTGTGGCCTCAGATACTCCCAGGGGACTCATATCTCCTCTTCCCAACGAGACTAGAGCACCCCATCACTCTCAGGGTGGACGGCAGGAAAGAGCATTTTCCCACTGATACGTCCCAGGATCTTTTCACACGAGGACCTTCTGTTTATTCTCCGAGGTCCCTGTGCAAACCAACACTAACTCATGATCTCCTGTGATACAGGCAGCTCATAACTCTAACAGCTCTTGGAGTGAAGAGCATGAGAGCATTTGTCAGCTGAATCAGCTGATATTCCCCCCATCAAGCCCAGGCTGTAACTCTGACAGACTAGATCATCCGCCACACCTGCAAAGGCTGACACAGTGCTTTAAATTCTCTGAGCCATCAAGATGAGATCCTAGTCAGCAGTATGAAAAAAAAAAATAGCATTTTTAAAAGACACGAGAAAAATTGATCCCCTAGAGTACTTTACATCATTTTCACTGGGGAAAGGAACATTTTTTTCCCCCCAGTAATTTACTGTCTGAAAAGGACAGTTAACCAAACACAACTCCTGCTATAAAGCACAAACCAAAGCTTCTCTGAAAGCATCAATTATCAGATCAATTCTGTATGCAAAAACCATAGAATGGTTTAGGTTGAAAAAATCACATGAAACAACCCCTCGGTGAAAGCTGCTTAAGCCAGCAAGTGAATGGAAATAGCACAAATTAATTTGGTGACCACCTGACCCAAATCAATCCAACCAGACGAGATTTTGTGGGATGCTATTGTAGGCACAGAGGGTTTCCTATCCAGTCTCTTTGCAGGCATAGCATATAATGTTGGAAAAATCTTTGCAGTGTCATCGTTCATCTTCAGCATCTGCCTTTGGGCAGGAAAGCGTAGATCACTTTTTCCTTCATTCCTTCCATAATGGTGGTCTTTGCAAGAATAGAGCTTAGAAGCTTTCTAAGAAATCAGAAGAATCAACTGCTATTTGTGCCACGAGGAAAAGGAGTACAATCCCTCCGAGACCCCTGCACACTTTGCAGACAATTGATCTTCTCAAAAGAGCAACCAGACCCAACTGCATGCACTGAAGAGGAGATCCTGAGTCCAACCTCATGCCGAAGGCAGAAATAACAGAGATCTTTGAGGACTACAACCACCAGTTCTTCAGTCCTAAAGCCTGTCCAGCAGACAGCGAGGTGCCTTTACAGGAGGGGTCTGAGTATCAGAAGTTGGCAGCTAACTCAGGATGATACCTATCTCTCTGTATGTCAAAGAACTTCTCAGGTCTTGAGGCCTCCCATGCTGCTGGAGCTCTTGTCTTCCTCAGCTCAAACAGGCACTGTGCACCAGGACAAGCCCCCAGTTCACCAGCACTTACCAAAAGGGTTTGACAGCACACATACTCTGAAGTTTGAAGTCAAACTCAAACACCAGCCCCATGTTCCTTCCAATTCCCCTTTGGTTTCAGAGTGCGTGGAGTTTGCGACCTCCGTGGTGTAAGGACAACAGTGAGCAACAAGTGACAAATTACATAGAGCCTCCTTTGCCTAAGATACATGCCAGACTTCTCCAAAACTCTGCTAAAACATATTTACACCTCGTGAATCTGGGATTTTGGGAATATCAGGGGTTGTTATGTCAGGGCTCTTCACTCACTGGCTTCCATGACAACATCTCCTTAATAAATCTGGACCTCTTACTGACCCCTTCCTGTGACCAGTCAGCAGAAACATCGATCCTTTCACTTTTTCACAGGCCCTTTGGTTGTACTGGAAATATTTTTTTTTTTTTATTGTGAATATACTTGACTTCAATTTGTCTTTCTGCTAACCTCAGTCACTTTTAAATCTGGGCCTGAGTTCACCTTGGAAGCACACGCAGGGACAGGGTGACTGAAGGAAACAGCCCTGCTCGTCTGAACGTCTGCAAGATGTGAGCAAAAAAAAACAGAGCAAGTTCAAATCACCCCTCCTAAAAAAAGTGACAGATGTGAGTAAGAGGTACCGCTCATGAGACACCTCCGTGGAGTAAACATTTTGGAATAATATTCCAGGCAACAACTACAGAGGATCTAACAACAGATTGACCGGCCATCCATTACATCTCAAACAAAGTGACTCAAAGGAAAAATGTTCCAAACAGGCACCGCTGGGCATTTGACTCAGCCCAAGCGATGGTTTAACTATTGCTTTGCCACGAAGCAGACACGTGACTTCTGCAAACCCTGGTAGCCCTGGTAGCCACTTCTCTATAAATGCATAGCACATCCCATTGCTGTTTCCACCAGCTTTCTAAAGCGAGTAGCCATCACAGAGTGCTGCTGTTCCCTCTCAGTTTGTCATGCCAGGTCCAAATTAATTATTCAGCTATTTTAAACCTTTTCTTCCCTCCCCACCCTCCTTAAATAACATCAGCGTTCTGGGTTAGCTGAAGGCCTAAAAGCTGGTTTTAATTTAAAGCTAAATAATACTCGAGTGACTGTGTGATTGTACCAAAAATAGATTGTTTTCTGTTCTAAATGTTTCACTGATCTTTAAATTGGGGGAGAAGGGGAACGGGATCTTTTCAGTTCGAGGGTGCCTCAAATCTGTGACATTCTCTCTCTAGAGAAAGCGGGTCATTTCGGAGACACTATTAGTTTATCTGGGAACGTATTTTCCACACTTTACCAACACACCTATCCAGTATGTGGTTCAGAAATCACGAGGGGAAATCACACATTCTTGAGCGAGCCTCAGTCATGGCCAGTTCTCCAGCAGAAAAAGCAGCTGTGGTGAGTGCCGTTACTGAAATTTTCCAAATAAATAAAGCAAACAAGTTGCTCCAGGAAGAAACTCATACCTATATGATTTATAATAGTGGGAGTTTTAGTCCACGAGGGCAAGATGAACCCATTGAACCAGCAGTCACGGGCCACCCATGGGCTGCAGCGTTGCCCGCAGTGCCTTCGCTCCTTGTAACTGGTCCATAACAACCAGCACGGACCTCATCTGGTCTGAGGTGTGTGTGTGGCTTCTAGCAATGCTCAGCAACTTCTATTGGCTTAAAGGTGGCTGATGAGCTCCAACGTCGGTTAGTATCAACGGGGAAAAACATAGGGATCCTATTTACAGCCTGCTGGCAGCAGACAGGTAAAAAAAAATAAAAAAAACCCTTCTCCAAAATCAATGTTTGCTTTACTGAGGGCCTCCTTAGGTGTACATTGGAAACAATTCTGTCTGTCTTCCACCACAGTTAAGTCACCCTACAGTTTGGTGTGCCAGCCAGTAGTAGTTAGCAGTCCAGAATCAACAGGTTTCTGATGTTGAGAAGTACCAGACGATATTGGCCAAAAGCAGATGGAAAATATGAGTTGTGACATGGCACCTGATGAATGGTGATAAAGCCCAAAAAGTATAGTGGGGACTGCTGGGCATCTTGGCTCCTTCTCACCTTATTTGTGACATGACATCGTGTCCAGGACCACTGATGTGAGGAGGGTTTTAAGCAGCAGGACTCCTCTCCTCCAGCATGAGCCCCCTCTCACTCCTTTTCATCACCAACTCTCAGCTCCAAGGAGGTCATGATTCTCTACTCCTGACATCCTGTACAATCATTTCATCCTGGGCAAAGCCCCTATAAAATAAGAACTCTCAATTCATCTTCTTTGATAGGAGGAACTGCTGTTCAAAACCATGGCTGGCCACCCAATGCACAAAGCAAAGAGCAAGAAGTTCCTCTGAAGGGAGGCTGAAAACAGGACCCAGGTCCTTTCTTTCTGATTATCCTGTCTACTCGTAGTTCTCTGTGTTTTCATCTCTGCACATGAATTTTTCAATGTGAGGGGCTCCCAGGTACAGAAATTTTGTGTTACTAACTCTTGACATTATGATTTAAAAACAAAATAATTCCTATTCTCTTTATTACTATATGTCAAGTGATGGGGTTCAAGTCTTGCATATTCCATGTCCATTCAGGCCTCATTTTTGCAGATTCTAGGGGCTAATGGAAAGGTATCATTAAAGTCCTTGCTATGGGGTACCTTTTTTTTCTCATCAAGTCAGTGGAGTGAACTCTGCCAGGTCAGATTCGCTGCCTGGCTTTCTAAATGGCAGACAGATAATGTTCTTCAGACATTCTGCATTCTGTACCAAAGCTTTTCGGGCAGCCACAGCAATCTCAGTGGTTAATACGACACTAAAACAGCAAAGTGTCCAAGAACCAAACAGCTCTGACACTGCTGGAGAGATGCTGCACAGCTTGGTGAGGTATTTGTTATTACCGGCTAGATGTATACGTGGAATGGAACGGATGATGGATTTCTGTAGTAGATTATGAAGTGTTAGGAAGTATGGGTTTTGATTGACTTGATTTCATTAAAAATGGAAGGAAAACCACTTACTTGCTACCTAAAAACTATTTGCCAGCATTAGCTGCCCAAGCCCACTTCTCAGGCTGGTGGATATACGTGCCATGAGTCAGGTCAATGGAACTCTATTACATCTGTCTTCAGCCCATCGCAAGATCAGGCCAAAAGAGTGGTGGGGTGTTTATGGCAGCAAACTTTCAGTGCAGGAGGTTGGAACTTAGGTGCCTCGAGCAGGAAACAACCCAAGTGATGCGAGTTGTCTATTAGGAGTAGACTCCTCCTCCTTCTTTACGATGTACCACCAAAGGAGTGAAAACAGAGGGCTGGATGGGGCTTTGAGCAACCTGGTGTAGTGGGAGATGTCCTTGCCCATGGCAGGGGGGTTGGAACTTGATGATCTTTAAGATCCCTTCCAACCCAAATGATTCTATGATTCTATGCTGCATTGCTTAGTTATTTCATCTTCAGCTAACTGGTGGCACTGCACCCACCATTCCCTTGGTGTCCTGCTAGAGCTTCTGCTAACAAAAACCACGCACTTCAGGGCTTGACCTTCTGCAGGCTTGCCAGTTCTGCCAGGGTTTCATCTGGGCACTTGGCACATACTTCAATGGGCCACACTGAGCAGGCAGCTAAAACAGGCTTTTTCTATCCCCAAAAACAGAAGAAAAGTTTTACTGCAAATTATTTCAATGCTATCAGAAGCCCTTCTCCCACCCACCACTAAATCTTATTAAAAGGAATGTGCATAGTTATTAGAGCGATTCCATGTTGTCATAATTATAACCTGAAAAGAGTGTGAAATACGCTTTTCCACATAATTTACTGTTTTCCTGTGATTCATGAAACCTCTTCTCACATCAATAACTGGTCACTTCTTGTTTATGTATCACCATGGTACATAGCTCTGAGCAGGCCAAAAAAAGGACACAAAGCTAACATTTAATCATTACATCCATGTACAACCTATCCCCCCTCATACCTCCAAACACCGTGCTTTTTACCTCCCCCCCTAAAAAGAAGACACATGATTTTTTAACAGAGGAAATGTTTCCTGAAAAAGATTTTGATAGTTTTACCTTTCTTAGCTCTTATTAGCAAATTATTTTTTTTTTGCTTAGTGCTTGTTTTGTACTTCAAATTTTCCAGTGTAAAGGAAAACACCAAAAAGTCCCTTATAAACACACTGAGAAGATGGAGAAGGAGAAATGCTCTGAGTACATGGCTGCTGGGAACGGGAGCTTTCCAAATACTGATTTGCTTATTTCTCAGGGGAGATACAGTCGAAACGATGCTTATCAATAGTCGCCCAAATTGGAAAGCAACCTCAGTATATCCTCAGAATATTTTTTTCAACTTCGAAAACTTTAGCGAGACTTTATTTTTACAGTGCAGTAAACTGAGGCACAGATTAATTTGTTTACAGTGACTACTCAGTGAGTCACTGCTCAAGCCACTCGGCAGTCTAGCTTTGATTTGCAAAACTCCTCCCCTGCCTTCAACTACACCTTCTCGAAAGGGCTTCACGATTAGCTCAATGTGACACCATCTGTGAGGGATGGATGTTTATCTCTGCATATGTGTGTATATATTTGTGCTTCCTGCCTTTAAAGCTGAGGGCCACCCCGTGAAGTATTTCGACAGTAGATGATAAAAAAAAAAAACAAAGCAAAAAACCAACAAAACCCAGACAATGATATTTCTGCTCGACAGCATCGTGCCATGGCAATCCAAAACACGTCAGAAAACAGAAGTCAGCAGGAACACTTAAGAACATAGGAAAAAAAAACGTTGGCTTAAGACTAGCTATCAGTCTAGTCCAGTAGGCTGTGTGATTCTGCAGAATCAATGCAAAAACGGAATGCAAAAGAAAAGAAAATGTTTGTTATTGGGAATACAAGAGGATATTAATCTCCTTTTTACCACAAACCCAAAGCAACATCAAGTTTTAAGACTGGGGAAAAAAAAAAAAAAGCTGAGTGGTTTATACCTCATATAGACATGAGTCAAAACCAAAGCCTCAAAATCTGATCTTATTAAAAAAAAAGGAGGGTGAGCTGTGAGGTTTTTGTTTTCCTTTTTTTTGGCAGCAAGGTAGAGACGGGAGGGAGTGAAAGTTTGGCCAGTGGTGGGGGTTAAGACATGGGAGGAGAGAATAGGACAAAGGAGAGAGAAAAACAACTCTTTGGAGTCTAATCTTCTGATTCAAATACACCTTAGCAGCGCTGGTTGGAAAGCAGACTCAGAAGTGGAAAGAATTTCTGGATCCAGATCAAGACAGCAGAAATATCTTAATTTTGCTGGGCCATAATCTCTTGAGAGGCTTGTGAGAATTTGATCCTGTCATTCCCAAACTAGAATCTTAAAACTGATTTGGATCAGAACTACAGTTGGTTTGAAAACGTTATTACTTCTTCCTGTGGAAAAAAAAAAAAAAAAAAAAAGAAACAAAAATGGAAAAAAAATTCAGCCAAACCCAAAGTGCATGGACTCATTACAAGCTCAGGAAATCAACTCTATTTAAATCTCTTTCAGCACCACTCTCCAAACTTTAATAGTGCGTGTGGAAGCAAATATTACTCAGAAGTTCATCCTCCCCTCCTGGTCCCCTGCCTCCCTGCCCCTGTCCCGACCCAAGCGCTGCATCTCAATGGTCACTATTTGTTTTTCCTTTCTGATTAGTCTTGTCAAGCCTTTCTCTCGCTAACCACCCTTTCCATTCTTTTCAGCATTGCTCACTCCGGTATCTCTGGTTGTGATCTTCATTATGGTGCCCTTGCACTCTCGTGTTTAGTTCAGTCCCAGCTTTGCTGACTTTGCTGCCGGCTCCCAGTGCTACTCATTTCCTCTCTTATCAGCTGTTTTTGCTATTCCCTTATTTTATCTTCTCTCACCCAGCCTTCTAACCTTCAGAATGGAGCCTCTCAATGCTAGTTGAGTTCACCCAACTTTGTGTTTGCCATTCTGTCACGCTGCTGGGACTCTCGGAAGCAAACGTGTGCATTAGGAAGGAAGGACTTCCTCAGTCCTGAGAGTATCTCTCCTCACCAGCCTCTTCCTCCCTGCTGTGTTCTTTCTCCTTCTTCCCCCTGTTCTTCTGCTCCTAGCTCTTGCTGACAATCCAACAACATTGTGTGATAAGGAAAGGCTGGTGGGAGGCTTGTGTTGTCAGTCAATGGCTGGTGGGCTGATCTTGGGGGGCCACCACATTCCCACCCAGCCGCTCTCTCACTCGCCTTCTTTCACAGGATGGGAGGAGAAAAATCAGATGAAAAAAGCTTATGGGACCTACAGGGACATCATTTTACTGTCAACAGGTAAAACAGACTTGACTCCAGGAAAACTGATTCAATTTATTGCTAATTAGAATCAAGTTGGAAGCTGAGAAAAAAAGACAAACATTAAAATACCCTCTTCCCTTCCCACTCATTTTCCTATGCTCATCTTCACTCCTTCCTTCCAAACTCTTCTACCCTTTCCCTACCAAGCAGTGCAGAAGGATGGAGAAAGAGGGTTTATTGGGTCAGTCCATAACAGCTCCTCTCTGCCACTCCTTCATGCTTTTTCCCTGCTCAAGTGTGGATCCTCCCCATGGGCCACAGTCCTGCTCCAATGTGGACTCTCCACAGGCCAGACAGAATTCCTTCAGGAAATATCCATCTGCTCCAGCATGGGGTCTCCATGAGCTGCAGTGTGGATATCTGCTTCTGCTTGGCCCTCTCCATGGGCTGCAGGGAAATACCTGCTCCTCCATAGTCCCTTCACAGGCTGGAGGTGGATCTCTGCTCCAGTGCCTGGAGCTCCTCCTTCCTTCCTTTTTCTGACCTTGGTACCCACAGGGTTGTTTCTCACAATTCTTCTCCTCACACCCCCCTGCCTGTGCAGGGTTTTGTTCTTCCTCAAATGTGTTTTCCCCAAAGTGCCACCACCACCTTTTCTGAGGGGCTGGGCCATGTCCTACAGTGGGTTGGTGGAGACGGCCACATCTGGCTCAGGGCAGCCCCTGCAAAGTCCCCTCCATACAGAGGCCTCCCCTGCAGCCCCCCCTTCACCAAAACCTTCACACCAACACACAATACACTATGCATTTACTATTACACTATTAATACAAAGTTCCACTATCTTGAAGTGCACTTTTTTTCTCAGAATCACCAGCTGTATCTTCTGCAGGTGGATTCACTCGTCCATTTCTCTGCATGTTGCCAAAATAATTGAGGAGAATCTGAAGAAATGAGAAGAAGTGCAGAATTAAAAAATATTGAGGGCTCTTTTGGGGTTTTTTGGAAGCCCAGCAGTGTGTTTCTTATCTAGGCTACAATCGACTAGACTTGTTATTTTTATTTGACATTTATAGCAGTTTTGGCCTGTGCCATTTGTTTGGTCTTGGATTGTCTTTTTGTCTAGGCAGATTTTTTCTTGGATGCTCTTCATGCTCTTCTGGAAGTGTTCAAGGCCAGGCTGGATGGGGCTTTGAGCAACCTGCTCTAGTGGGCGGTGTCCCTGCCCAGGGCAGGGGGTTTGGAACTAGATGATCATTAAGGTCCCTTCCAACCCAAACCATTCTATGATTCTATGATTCATTTCTCTTTACTGCTTGATATTTCTTTCTTGTGGAAAATAAATGCAGTTTCCACTAGCCCTGAAAGTGCATCCTGTAAGTTGATAACTCAAAATCACTCTTTGAAAGTTATTGCTTTTTGCCTTGCTCACCAGGTAACCCTCGGGCACTGAATTCACTCTGAAATGAGTGGACCTCATACGTATGCAAAATCCACACAGCTCAGAATTACCATACTGGTTCATGACCTGATCTGGAAGTGGTGAAGACAGGCTTTTCCCAGGAGACACTGACAGCCTGATTGTTCTGAGCAAGTTTATCTAGATTTTTTTTATTATGTCCCTGTAAGATCACTAATGATGATGGGCCACTTGCTCCACCTTCTTTCTGCTCACTGCAACGCTGCCTCCCTTGGGGAACGCATAGCAGCAGAGCTTTTTGACATGGCAATAAAAATGACCCTGCAGCGTGGCCATTTATTCATTTCCCATGCCTTACATGTCAAACATCATAGGGTTGGAAAAAAGACTCTCCATGCTTGATATTATTAACTCAGTCTTATTCAAGTATTAAATCATTATTTATTTACAGTACTAAATGAAAACTTCATACAATGCTGACGGATCATTATTCTTCCACAGATTTTCCCCCTTTTTCTGTGCACAAACACAAGCTGCCTTTTGGTCTTGATTTGTACAATGAGAACCAGTCTTTTTCTACTAGTTTTCCAGTCAATTGAGGGAAAGACACTCTATTCAGTGTGCTCTGATGGGTGAAAGTCCATTACATTGTCTTTGCTTTAATGAACTACTATGAGGACCCCATATGCTTTAAAAATTTCTGTCTCTGCTGAGAACCTGTGATTAGCTACTGTTTTTTATGTTCTTTATTTTTAACCTTAGTTTAGACACATCCACAGGGTAATCAATAGAGAAAATAATTACTGTCTTTCCTCAGTAGAACCAAGTTCTCCTCTACTTGTTGGCAATCATACCTAAAATACAATTGCTGCAAATACATGTTTTGATCATATCAGCTCTGCACATTTTACCATGTTTTATTGTGTATCAGAATGAGCTAAGACTTGGAGTTTTTAATGTGAAGAAATTTTCCTATAAACAGGATCATTGACAGAATTTTGACACACGGACCGGTAGTTGGTTTCCACATTTTTGCCTTATCTGTATCCAAGCTGCCTAGCAGCCTGTCAGTTTGGTATGTAATAAGCAAAACAATGTGGGAGTGATTAATTCGGGGTCTGCATGATTGTATTCACATTTGTGGCAGCATGTCAACAAGAACTAGTGAGGTATCCATACTCTATTTAAACACAGAGGCTACTGCTCCAATAACCGCATCAGAAGCAGCCTTCCAACTCAGATTGCGTTGGGATTTACAGTTTTTTACACTAAGCTAAGTCCCTCTGTTGTCCTACAGCAAGAACATTTGTCCGAGGAAGGGCAGCGATCCCTTTTCTCCCGAATAATCTAAATAAAAAACATTTGTCAAGAATTTCGAGGTTGTGTAATGTACAATAACCCAACGGAATGGCACAATGCTTATGTTTTCTCATTAGTAACAGAAGAGTCTAAGACCACAAATGAAGACAGTGTCAGTGTAAAGCCAGCCTGAGAACTAACCCCAGACCTTCACCCTGAGGGGCAAGTGAGGTTATGATGGGAAAACTATGGCAGCAGCATGTGACATGATTCTTCACATGAACCATTGACCCATCCCACACATGGCTGCCCCCCAGGGGATTTTTCTCATAGGTTTTACAATATTTGATGCTTTCCTTAACACCTTACCTCCTGGGATCCTGTGAATCTTAGATCTCCTAAAGGGTAACAAGGTTTTCTAGCACGTGCATTTCCAGGGGAAATCTTGAGTGTTAAGGCATTCAAAACTGTAAGGCACACCAAAAGAGCATAATTATTACTTATTAAAATGAATAAAAAACACTCTATAGCTTTCAAAAATATCTCAGGCTCTTGAAATATTGGATGATAATGCTTGAATATTTAAGATTTCATACCCTTGTCAAGCACTCGTTCACTGTCCATTTAACGAGAGGCAAACACAAGGGTCCAAAGTAGTCAGTTCCTCAAACATGCCAAAAGAACTGCATGCTCACCTGCTTCAGAGGTCATCAAACTTGCCTTTGAACTGAAATAAGTTCCCAAATTGAGGACGAGGATGATGATGAAAACCAGTCTTCTGCGTAATTTGTCTCATCAGCCACTTTCAGGTGCTAAGGGGACTGGACTCTTGCTTGAAGACACACGGTATGACACATGCAATATCTTTCATTAAAAGAATGATGGAAGTCTCCCTGTGCTAGCAATCTGTGCAAAGAAAAATCAGCAGTTTTCACAAACGAAAAAGAAAATAAAATTCAAGATCCTTTCATACTGTCAGCTTCATTTCAGTACAGCATCTGCAGAGTCTTTAATACAGCTCACAAGAGGCAGCTATGTAAAATTCAACATTCAAAGGCCAATACAGTAGCCCAGCATGTCAGGAACCACTGCTGAGTACAAGATGTATTGTCTCTGTGAAAGTGTGATAAAACATTTTTCTCCAAGACTCAGAACACATGATAATCTATGCAAGTGGGGGAGTTCTCCCTGCAAATTTTGAGTGGGCTGATATATTTGGTGAGAGAAATTGGCAGGATGACATCTTTGGAGATGGAAGCGCCATGTTCCCAGCTGGACTGCAAGCTGGAATGCTTTTCAGTGATTCTCCCTTTCCTCAGAGAGCCCTTTTTGAGGGTGGTATAGCTGATTTTCCCCTCAAAGCTCCATTGTCAAGAAGGCAAGGCATTAGCTAGAAACAATGAGCAAAATCCTGGCCTCATTGATTAACAGCAGGAGTGAAATCCACTAACAAACTTTGACTTGCAAGTCAGCAAAGAATACATCTGTTCTGGTCGATTTCTGGACTCTCATAATAAGATGTATTTTTTCAGAGCAGTATTAAAAACATTACTGACCAGCAGGCTTTCTTAATTAATAAAACCAAGCAAATTTGGCACCCCAGTTTTGTCGTCTTTCTTTAAAGGAAAACAGTATCCATTTCACTGAGCCCAACAGAAAGTCTAGAAAGTGTGAATCAACTCTCACTATAAGGTAGAAAACCTTTTTAAAAGTTGTTGATTGACATTTCTGAGCTTTGTCCTGGAGGAGGCCATAATTAAATTATTCATGACACCAACTGTATAAAAGGCACATAAAAGAATAATTCTCTTAACCGGCTTGATTTACTGAAGCTTAACCAACAGGAAAAATATGATCGAAACATCTAATTGGTAGAGACAATCATACTATACGATGGCTTTGGGAAAACCAGCATGCACTTCTGTATGTTTATGCATCAGAAAAGTTAGCAGGATTTGGCCCGAACACACAATAAACCAATCAACCAACCATCTGGATCCTTCTTAGAAACAGTAGAGGATGATCTCATCATCCTCTCCTTCAACTCACTTGTTCTTTGAAGAATTTACTGAAGAAAAATTGTCTTGAAAACTGTGCATACACATTATGACCATGATACTTATATAACCAAATTGAGTGCAATTTGATGCTGATTGTGCTTGTAATTATTTGTATTCTTTTGAATAATCTTGTCATTCATGAACCATGTAGCTATCACTCTTTTGTAGATCTTCGTCACTGCTGACTTGAGCTTATAGAAAATTTTATTCATATCTCTGCAAATGAAAAATTATTTTGTGTGAGACCTAAACACATTTCTTATTCCCAAGAAGATGAATAGATGATACATTATCTTTGAACACAACATCTGGATCCCCTTCCATTTTATTTGGCAGACATTAAAAGACTTCTCCACTGTGTATATAACTTGTTTTTAATACTAGTGTAACAATCAAGCAAGAATACGTTCATCATCCTGAGGCAGTAGTACCCCCAGGGAAGCTCTGAAAACATTCTGTCAAGGATCAACCTCCTGTCTGCACTTCTCATTCAAACCTGTCATTCCTTTTCATTCTATGAAATCACATTTTTTCTTTCTCTTAAAACACCACAATATTTACGTTATAAAAGAATACCTCTTTGTCTCTTCTTCCTCACCAAATCCCCCTCAATTCAGAAACCACAATTTTTGCTTTTCTGCATCTAGACAACTTCTGTTCTCTCAAATATCCTTGCCCTCACTACCAAAAGAGTATGGAGAAAAATTCCACCTAACTTACAACTCCTCCTTTTGCTTCAGCCATCATGTTTGTAAACATTTATGAATAACACTGTTTCTTTTGCCCTAGGGCAAAGAACACATGAAAAACCTGCAAAAAACCCTTAATAACACAAAAGTTGGAAAATTGCATATGGACAGTTTTCCGAAATAATTGTGCTTTCCAACATCAACATTACTGTTTCAAACAGACCAAACGCAGTTCTGTTGTATTCAGGCAGCCACTGAAGCCCTTGGCTGCTGACATTCTGGGAGAGATTTTGACTCATTCTAACCATAATCCATAACAAAAGCAAGATGCTCTCATTTGTAGGACACTTTGACCCTGACAAACTTCATCCAGCTTTTTACCAGACTACTATCCAGCTGTAAACTTCATTAGGGCAGTTGAATTTGCAGGAGATGGAGCATTTCATAAAGACCCCATTTTCTTTGTGAAGTAAAACTAGTAGTCAAAGGGATATATAAGAAAAAGTAGCAGCTTACCTTTACCATCATGTTTCCACTGCTGGCAAGCCTGATCTGAAAATGGACTGATTTGTGACAGTGATCTTGTTGAGGTAACCAGATGAGGTTTGTCTAGGCATTTCAATACAGAGTCGTTATTAGTTCTGATATACCAAAGGAGAAGCAATTTATGTCAATAAGAATATGAAAATACACTCTTTCTAGCAGTAGGATAGCAATAATGAGAGATACGTACCTCCTCACCAAGATCTCCACCAACATCTTAACCCCTTTCCCCACTATACCATGAACAGAACAAATGCTTCTTGGTACATATCCAGAACTATACAAAGACAAAGATGTTTCATTATTGTTACAATTGCAAAAAAATATGAGGAAGGATGAAATTTTGAGCTGAAAATAACCAACGGCAGAATTCCCGATGACTCCCCGGGAGCCAGAAATTCACAATCACTCTCTAAATATGTAATCTATAGTCACAATAAAAGAGTGGGGTGTTTAAGTAACAGAATTCTCAAAATTATTGCCACAAAAATAGAGACTGGCCATGTATCATCATGACCAGCTATTTTTCTGAAAAATTGTGTAGCAATCACAACAATGTGAAGTCTTAACTGATGCCCTAATTTGGTAGTAGTACAAAAACCAAAACACCCTTCAAAGTTCAAAAAACCTAGAATAGTCTGAGTGTTTACTCAATAACACTTTCTTTGTGTGTCACGTTATCCATGCTGGACAATGGAAAGCATCTAAAAAATGCTGGTTTTGTAAGTCTGAAATGTGAGGAATTACAGGCAATATAAACAAATGCGAATCTCTGACGCATATTAAAATTGCTGTTATAATTACACCGCTTGTAAGATGTGGATGAAATACTGACCACATCTGTCACAGGAAATTATTGTTATTATCACAGGATAATAATGTGTTTATTATCAAAGAATGCTGTAGCACTTAAAGGCAACGCAACAAGTTTAAACATACACACTACAATAAATAAGATCAATCAAAAAAAATAATAAATTAATCATCTTTCTTTTGTCTTGCTAAATACCCAGCACCTATAGTTGATTTTCCCCGCTTTCAGGACATGATTACACGTCTTTATAAGGCAACGCCAGCAATGCTCCCCAAAGAGATGCAAACACCACAACCCACCATGTGGCACGTGGCAAACGTGTACCTGTGGCAAATGGCATAAAGCAAGAGTGACCTTTTTGCTCCATGTATGAGGCAGCTTGATGAGGATGTTTTTAGCCACTACGTCACCATGGCAAGTGAACTGCTTAGGTAATGTCTACAAGGAGAAGTCTCCACACCTCAGGGCTTTCCTTTAGCTAAGGAAGCCTACGCTTTCAAAGGCAAATAGGAAACTTGAGCCAAGCAGAGAGCAACTCAGATGGTTTCCCCATCATGTTCAACTGTTCAAATGTGACCCTAATTCAGCCACAGTATTATTAATTTCACCTAGGCTTAAAAATTAATAAAGAAATCTGTGCTTAAGCTGTACTAGCAGGTAAGTCATTGATTCTTGAAGCCTTAGAAGAACAATGTTCTTGGACAGATCACACGGAAGAAAACATTTGTTTCAGCAGTTCCTGCAAATACATTGAATTGAACTGAAGGCCCAAATTATACCCATGTAAAAAACTTTTTCTAGGCCAATGTTTGTTTGGCACATTTATAACCCATTGCTGAAAAAGGAATGTCACGTATGTTATCAAATCTTTCTTGAAAGTATTCAGAGTGGCCATGTAAAAATTTTTAAAGCAATCTCTTTCACTGGTTAGTCACTCCCCTGCAACCAAGTTTACAGTTCCTAAATTAGTCAAATTATGTATTTCAGGTAGCTCAGTGAGGCTGCAATGAGCCGGAGCAGGAAGATGTAAATGGCTATTTAGACCATGCTGTGCTCTGTTCTGACACCTAACCAGCTGGCATCAAGAGAGCTAATTAGCTGCAATACAGATTGGGTATGCCCCAATCTAGCTCATTTTACATTTGCACTAAGTCTATTTGATAACTGCACTGATGCTACACATGATCTGAAAGTGAGCATAAATTCTGTCTGTCCCCTCGATGAACAAGGTGAAATCTTATCCCACATTCCCTCCATCCGAGGGGTAGGGAAAAATCTGCAAACTCAAATATATGGACAGTGGAAGAGCAGGGTCTAGAGTTTCAGTGTAAATAGGAATTAGGCTCTTTAAGGTCATGCCCATGTGTATAATGTCAGACATTGCCGTGTACTGAGCAGGCAGGACATGAGACAACGTTTGATCGTGCACCGATGTAAAGATGCACAAAAATCTCAAAACACCAATGTGATCTCAGTGTCTGGAATGACTACTGCTTTTCCTTTGTTCTGCCTTCTTATGATGGAGTCAAGGAGTTATATGCTTGAAGGAATTCAAGTGTCATTTGCCAATGAGATTCTTAGAGCAAGGCAAAAATTCAAACATACATATATCTTACCTAAAGGCACTGTACTAAAGAGCCATGCAGCATGGCTTCACCAAGGACAAATCCTGCCTCACCAACCCCGTCACCTTCTGTGATGGAGTGACTACATCAGTGGACACGGGAAGAGCTACAGGTGTTGTCTGTCTGGCCTTCTAAGGGCTTTGATACGGTCCCCACAACATCATTCTTTCCAAACTGGGGAGATATGGATTTGATGGACTGTTTTCTATGATTCTATGATACACCATAGTTGCCAGTGCAATCATAAACTTCTCCAAGAAATGCTTTTTTCATATTGTTTCAAGTGCAAAACCAAAACTCTTTAGTAGGAGGATACTGATAAACTGCTAAGGCTCTGGCTTTGATGGGGAACAGTTTGAGATCTTTAGCAGAAGAAATACTATTCCATATACAGACCTAGAAGTAAAAACCAATAATGTCAAAGTTCATCTAGGAATCTGCTCATACCACATTTCCACAATTAAACATAGATTGTGAGACAGCAGTAGATAACTTCATTTTGCACTGTCTCTACTTTCCAAAAGACCTACCTGGATATCTGTCCTGGTTTCAGCAACATAGTTAATTTTCTTTCTGGTGGTCGTCATGTTTCAGATTTGGTATGAAAGGAATGTCAACATATTGTTGTTGCCAGGCGACATTTATAGTTTTCAAGGACTTTTTCCAGCATCCCATAGAAGCTGAGAAGAAGCACGGGCAGAACGGTGGAATGGCCAGAGGGATATCTCATACCATAGATGTCATACTCAGGATATAAACGGGTTTAGCTGGTGGGTGGGTACTTGTCATCACTGTTTGGGATGGTCCCAAATCACCGGGTGTAAGAATAACTTGTTTCATTATTAGTATTGTTATTGTTATTTTCCTTTTCTGATACCATTCTATAAAACTATCTCAATCCACAAGTTTTTTTTCCTTTCCTCTACTTTTCTCCCTCTTCTCCATCCCCTTCCTAGGGGAGAAAGGGGGGATGAGCGAGCGGCACCGTGGCTCTAGCTGCTGGCTGGGGTTAAACCATGACAACATCTATGTCATCTTTGGTGCAACACACAAAGACAAGAATTTCCCTGGCTTAGGAACAATAAGTAGGTGACTTATTAACACTATTTTTTTTGGTCTGCCATAAGAAATGGAAACTGATCAGTCAGTCAAGAAATATCAAAAAGAAGACTGGATTTTCATCCCTTTGTAGGGTGAGGTCATCATCTAGAAAAAACAGCATTATTTACTTCTTCAGTGAAAGACAAAACTCTTGGTTTTGATTCCAAAAATGAAGCACAGAAAAAGAGTTAAATAAAATGCTGAACTCTCTGCAATCCATATTTCATTCTGCCAAATACATATCCAACCATTTGCTGTTTTCTTATGGCTCTGAAAAAGCAATTTATAAAAAGTGAGTGCTGATATAAAAAAACAGCCAAACAAAAAAAACCCACACAAAGCACCACTGAATAACAAGAACCACACTAAAAAATGCCCATAAGTCCCCCACTGAATCACAAAGTCACCAGAAAAGATATCATTCTCCATTTATTTACATTTCTAAGCATGAACATTAAATTTTCCTTATTACATTCAGAACTCTTTTATAACTAAGGCCCCCAATCTACAATCGAGAGAGTGTAGGCACAGAAATTCCACTCCAGGCTGCCGTTAGCAAGACTAGAAAGACCTACGACTTGATCCAAAGTTCAATAATATCAGGGGGGAGTTTTTTCTGCTTCCTTCAAAGGGTTTCGAAAGGGCATCTGAGGTCAGCAAGCTGCACTCCTTATTCCGTCAGAAATTCCACTGAGGCAGTGCAGTATCAGTCTCCACATAATTACATACATCTTCTTCCTGGAACTGAGGTCAGTCACATTAATCGCATTTTCATGAGAAAATGACTTTTGGAATCAAGCTAGGTTTGAAAACAGAAATAAAATACGTACTATACGTTGGCTATGGCAATGTTTTGCACTACTCTAAAAACGATGCACTGTTTAGTTTTTAAGCTTTTCTATTACTAGAGCTGGAGCTGTTTATAAAAATGCACATCAACTCTCATGTATCAGTTCTGATTCTTCTGCTATACATCAAAAGTAGTAAGAAATAAGAAGGTCCTCGGGCTCAGTTGAAGTAATGAACTTGGGCGTACACTTTAGAAATAGAGATGGATTTGCATCTATTAATGTTTTTCTCCATTTTTAAAAGATCACAAATATTGATAAATACGTTGATGTAATTCTCATCTAGAACAGACATAATAGGGAAACATTTTCATCACAGCTGCAGTTACCTAGAAGTTCAATCATGGGCTACTAAATATAATGAAAGAAAAATCATTAATAAACCAATTTTTTTCATTTTTTTTTCCCTTCCCATATTTGTGATCTGATTTGTGATCTAGTAGTAAAATAAATAAATAAATAGGAGAACATCACCCACAAATACTTCTGCCAAGCATAGTATCTGATCAACCTTGAACCAATGGTACAACCCCAATATTAGAACATATTCATCATTAGTCAGATTGAGATTTGCAGCTTTACAAATCACACCGTATCAGCAGTATTGAGAATGTCAGTCTCTCTCTTTTCCTCCGTAGATGTTGGCTCTTCCTTTAATAGAACATTTAACTGTTTCTGTGCACATGAGAGGAAAAGTTCCAAACTACATAGATTTCTCTGACGGACAACTTGATCAAGCTGTTGAAATAACAAAAAAAAAAGACACAGCAACTTTAAGAAAACCTGTAAATAAATAACAGGGGTTGTCAGCAAAAAATCAGCCATATTCAACAAAAAAATTCAACAGCCAAAAGTGACAACAAGAAGAAATTCTAAGCAACTTCCATGCGTGTGATTTAGTAACAACTTTTTAATGAAGTATTTGAGTGTCTTCAAAATAAAATGTACATAAGACTAAAAGTAACTTTCCAACAGCTGTGAAATTCTACACAAGAAATTTGAAAAAACTAAAGTCTAGCTGCCAGACTAGATAAAGCCCACAGCATCTTTTAAAATTACAGCTGTTGTTTTTATAAAAGATACTGCTTCTGCTTTAAAATGAACACCACATACAATTGGATATTAAAAAATTTCAAAGTCTACTGTTAATTTACATGTCAGCATGTTTAAATAGTTCCCAGAGGAAAAGTGGTAATATATTCTGCCTACTTTGTTTATTCCAACGTTTTATTGGAGTCCTCTACTGTCAAACGGTGTGGTCTATATACTTGCAGTGAAGACAATGGCCCTTTCTTCCCCACCAAAAAAGATAACACCACAATAACAAGACATGGTTGGTTATGTTGTATAAATTACATAAAAATACGGTTTACCGAAAGATATTTGAATTTCTTAATATCATAACATTAATAAACAAAATGCAATGCAGAATTCCTTTCATTTGAATTTTAAAATTCAAATGTCAAAGAAATGATGTCACAACTGAGAGATGTTTTCAACTGGACTATCCTTCAACCAGCCACAAATTCAACTACATGCATACATAACAACGACACAGGGTGGGATGGAAAGTGGTACAAGGTCAATAAGACATAAAAGTTATGAGACATAAAAGTTACTTCCTTTCAAGAGAAAGGAAGGAACGGAATTTGGAAGAAGACCAGCTCTGCACTTCCGTCAAGCTGCTGTGCATGGGTCCATCAGCAATGTCTAAAACTCTGCAACACCAGCAAAATGCAAATATGCACATATTTTCTAGAAACCACACACTCATAAAAGTCTCCTCCAGTAATAGGTCTGCCTGCACTTCCTTTTGTCCTGCAAATTTCCACCTGTCGTGCAAATTCTTGAATCTCTTCGCAAAAGCAGAAACTACTGCTCCATACATTGCCTGATGTGAACCTAGCCCACTGATTTACAACAGATTTTAAAGCTAATCTAGTTCAAATGAATTTTCTGCGAAGTCTGCTCTTGATATATTTAAGTAACAGCTGCTACTGACAAGAAGATGAAAGATTGAGAAACACCAAACTAAGCTCTGAAGAAGCTGCATCTAGAAAAGACAGTCTGGAAGAAATGAACAACAGAATCACACCGTCGTGATGGTGCATTTCTTCTGCTTTGAAAGGTGTCTTGCCTCCTTCCTCGTCTCTGGTCCAAAATATAAAGAACATTTTGCACGGGGAAGCTTGCAGATGTTTTTGTGCTTGTGACCTGTATTTCTCTGGGGAATGGGCAGATATAGTGCAACTCACATAAAATCATCTGTTACGTCTTAAGAAAGAACATGAGAAACCTCTTTCTCTAAACGCGTTATGTCATCAAATCCTGCTGCTGCTGGTAGATGTATCAGCTGGAGGACCTTGGCATCAAAGTGCTTTTCAATGGTTTCCTTTTATTAGATATTATACCATCTATACTCCTAGATAGTTCTTTATCGAGCTTTACCCAAGAGCTTAGGATCAACTCTCCATTTTCTTTTCTTGCAGACTCTAAAGAGATCAAAGTAGCTCGCCAGATGTGTGCCCTGATATGCTGCTGTTAACTTTCTTTAGTCAAGCAGCGATCTCAAATCGCATACTTTACATTTATTTCACCAAGTACCAATGGAAATGTTTAACGCGTGCAGTGGTTGGCTGCCACACGAACAAACCAGAATGTCTTTAGGCTCGAGAAGGATTTTATAAGCCTCAAACCAATTAAGCACACATTTGGGGAGTCTTTGTTGAACTCAAGTGGTTAGTTGGTAGTCTCCCTTTGTCCATAAGAAAAGTTTATTGCTTGTACAAGTTTTATGTGAATTCAATAACATATAAGTTCAGAATTCAGTTGCCCCTTGTCTCCTCGGTTTATGTATAAACTTTACCTTGAGCAGTTTGTTTTAATATTCTTCCATGTTACACCAAATGACAAAACACTCTGAAAATACTGGGGATCTTCACATAACACAAAATGAGAAGCGGCGAAATTGCGCTGGCTTTGAAAATGGTATATTTGAGTGTATTCAGAAGCAGAACATTCCCATTAATGGAGGAATTGACTAGGAAATAGAAAATCCAATGAAGGTTCATGAAATAATATATTGTTTAATGAAGTGTTAGCAACGGATGCATTTTTTTTGAACGGTGCTTCAACGTTGCTATGCTTCTGCTTGCATAATATACCCAGAGATACGAAAATATATAAGTAAGGCATTTTAATTTTTGGTTTTCTAAACAGTCTTCCCACTATATTTTTAGATCCTGTTCACTTCATGGAGAGACGTAATTATTTAAACAAACATAAATTGATATCTGGCAAATTCAAACTGAATGTGACTCATATGTAAATGTAATTGGTATGAATAACATGTTAGGGATGGAGCATTCACAGAACCAACCCAATCCGACCATTTTAGTCCTATAGATTCTAAAAAATACACTGTGTTGGTCCAGATCTACCACATGGGAGTGCAATTTTCTACACCACACCATTGCTATTACTAACCAATGTTTCTTTTCCACCACACAAAATCTCTCCAGTTCAAAGTCCCCACTTCTGTACAGTGTGTCCCGTTGGCACAGCCTTAAGCCCAAAGTTTAAATCCTCCTGAGCTTCATTATTTTAAGTTAGTCAACAGTATTTTTTAAACGCTGTAGAGATTTTTGATTCTTTTTAAGAGCCAGAGGTTGCTTCTCTTTGTTCTTTTATGTAACCTATATACTTCTGAGGAGCTGGCTACATAAGATTTGCAAAAGCAGTTCCAGAACTCCGTAAGGTCTATACCACTCCTGAAATTCCCACAATCACTGAGAGACATTCATTTTCCCCAAACGAGCTGATTCTTGCAGGACATTCTAACACATTCACTGCTGCTTTTTTTCCCCTCTGTTTAATCCTTCAGTCCACTTTTGAGGTCTAAGTGTGATTCCACCATCCTTCTGGCCAAAGATGACAGCATAAGACTCCCTGTGGGGTCCCACCTCAGTCATAGCCGTAGACCACCCAGAACGATGGGCCTTTTCAGCCATGGGAGGCATGCCTTGAAGGGAGGCATAGGCCTCAGCAGAACTCCTGTCACTGGATGCAAGAATTTGACTTGGGAAATAAAAAGAAATGCTGACATGTAACTGTGCAGAATACTGCCACCAGGTGACTACTTTCATCCCAGGCTGCTCTGTTTCGCTTGAAGTTGATCCGCCCTCCCCTGCATCCCTGCATAAACCCATAGCTCAAACCAAAGTTAATAATTAGTCTTAGTTGTCCATTTTCTTAGCTCACATTTTCTGCAGAATGAAATGGAAGTCTACATGGCCGATGCCCAAAATAGAAAATAGTCTCCTACACAAATAACTGACCACACACATCCTCGATATTTTCCCCTAGCAATATCTGCCTGCAAATAGATAAATTTTCGTGGCATTTGTGCATAGCTTCCTCTATTGCTATTCTTTAACCCATTAAACATTGAAAATTGCTAAAAGAGAAACCCAGCAAGAACTCTATAAATAAATACTACATGTCAGAATTATATTATGCAGTAATAGTAACCAATAAAATATCTTACGGAAAATAAAATTTTAGGTTTAGCAATGAAGAATTAAGGATGAAATTCTGATCTCCCCACAGTAAAGATATGCTTTGTTATTACTCTCACTGTGGCCTGAAGTTCACCCAGTAAAGGGAAGAAACCAAAATTAATATTTAATATGATTCTTCAATTTCCCCTTTTGTATAAACATGAAGATGTTTAAAAGTTTATTTTTCAAAACTATTTCTCAGACAATACTGTTTTCTGATACCAAATATCTTTGTAGCTGTAGAAAATGGTAGCTACATTTATATCAATTTGTATTGCACAATTTAACTGTACTTCACATTATGATTAATGTATTCAAAAGCAGGTCAGCTCACTATTCTAGGTCTGTAATACCAACATCAGTAAAAGTCGTAATCTTATCATGAGATCCAACAAATACAATGACCAGAGATTGAAAAAGAAGTTGAGTAAAAAATTTTTCATTTTAATTTTACTCTAATTACTGTTATCTTTCTTAGTTGTTCACACATATGTACACCGTTAAATAAATAAAAAAAAAAATCATGCCATTATAATTTAATGAAGCAGAGCAATTTCCCTTAAAGGTCATAAAATCAGAAATCAGCTTTTGAGTCCTTCCGATTTCTTATGAAACTCATGCAAAGTACACCAAGAAAAACATCTAGCAGAGTGATATATGTGTTTATATTTGATCATAAAGGATGGAGGGTGGGGGAAAGACTTTAAATCCTGAAAAGCATCCTTGTCACTCAGTTGAAGAAAATTATGCTCATGCAAAGACAGGAAATTTCAAATGCAAAATGAATTTTTTGGGGAATTGAAAACATAGAGATTACATTGTATTGTATGAGAATGTGTTCTGAAGATTGAGTTTGGCAGGTCTAGATTAGTGAGGCTGATAAAAAGGCTTTCCATTTATTTGGTGTTTATAACTAGGTGCTTATTAGCTGATGAATAGGATTCATTACCAAGGTTTTTGAAGTTGAATATTGATTAGCCACAAGTAATTATTTACAGACATCATCATTGCATCCTGACATTATTTTCAAAGGACTAGTAATATGAGCAATCCTACATATTTCCTATCCCCTTTCTAAGTAATGTTCAGTAGAAAGGGGATGTTTTAACATTGTAGGTAAAAGCAATTAAGATTTTCTTGTAATACATGTTGAAGTTTACCTTCATTTATTTAGACTTCATTTCCCTAAGTATATTCATTATTAATAAACGTACCAAAGATTTTTCTATTCTCTGCAAACACACTATAGCTAATTTCTGTTAGTTCTATCATTAACATATTTTTCTATATGGTTTTGTATTCTATAAATTTTATAACAAAAAGCCTTTTTTCTAAATAACCCAGTAAATATAAATTAAAGAATGAAGGTGAACCTACTTCAGATTATTATTTTTTGATAATTTCATTAAATGTCCTCATCTTTGCAGAAAACAAATATAAGCCTAAATTAACAATAGTCAACTTATATTCTTCCATATAAAGACTCTGAAATAATTTTGTTCTATAGTTCTAACTTAGCATTGTTTGATCAATGCTTAGATGGAAGTGTCCGTGGAGAACAGAATACCAGTCGAAAGCATTGATGATGGCACACTGCTTTCCTAAATATTTGTGGATTTAAGGATTCGGGGAAAAAAAAATCAAGTCCCTTTCAAATCAGCGGAATCAGCAATACGTTTTAGTTAAGTAGAAGGAAGAATTTATTATGACTCTTGATTTGTTCATGCCTGTAAATGATTTACGAAAAAGTTCTGTCAGTGACACACTTTCTTCTTCGCAGGGACTCATTCCACATGGCCAATATGATGTGAAAAATATAATGGGCTGCTGATGGAGCAGTAAATCAAGATGTAACAGAACTGCTGTTGCTAAGAGTCAACCACTGATGTTGCAACTGAATTCACATTTGGGTATTTCTGTTTGGCCGAATTATATGTACATTTAATAACATGTAACATTTTCTTTAAAACATTAAAGCAACACTCGGTCTTATAAAATACAGTTACGGTCTTTTCTGAACAATGGTTTGAACTTCAGGGCTAAGGGGATGGATGACTGCATTTTACACCTGCAGCCACTTTCTAAACTTTTTTAAAGAAAAATGACAGGTTTTCTTGTATGATTAAAATCTTAGTTTAGCAGACTCCTTCTGCCCCCCTTGAATCCATTGAAATGGACTATTTCAACTTAGTGTTAGGATTCTTTGCATATACTGTACTGGGTACTGGCTAACAAACTCAGCATTCAGGAGACCATTACAGTGTAAATAAATGTTTCTATAAATATAATGTCTTCTCATATTTTGATCAGTAGATGGCCCTCTTTGAGGAAAAGATGAGGGGTAATTCTGTATTTGCAGACATTCAGCTACACGATCATATTTTCTAGTAAAACTATGGGTTTAGAAAGCTTTCCCGGTGCACTAACATGAATTTCTCCCCACAGATTCAACAGAAGGCTTTAAAAAATTCCCTAGCACATTAAATAGGCCATATAAAAAAATTATTACCTTGAGGAACCTGCAAATCTGAGAGTTGGATGAGGAAACAATGAACTACTTCCTCTCATTTCTATAATGGATGAGAAGGAAAACAGATCCATATGGTGCATATGTGTAGCAGAGCTTATTTTAGAGTTAATCCCAGAACAGGACATTTTTGTCTGTCCACCTGTGAATTTCTACTATTGATAACACTCACTAAGTATATAAAAACAAGCTTCTTCATGGCTGTAATTTATACAGTATCTGCTACACATTAGAAAGCCATCAGTGTTCAAGACTGAACCTCTAGGAAAGAGTGATGTTTAATAAATTATATTGTCATGTGAAAATGTTTCTTTCTCCTTAAATAAATAATGCTGCAACTTCTAAACCTTAAGGATTTTATGCTCTGAACTTGATCAGTGAAACCATTAAAATAATACCATATGTTGGACACATCTTTAAAACAGATTTGCCTAGTCTGCTGAAGGTGGTGGGAAAACACCCTGTCAAGCCTCTCAGAATCTCCACTGTCTCCCAGTTGGACACAGGAATGTAAGAAAACACTAACTTTCCTTCATATAAATAAGAGAAGGAAATTTGCTTTCAGTCAAGGAAACTCAATTGAGTGCATAAAGGAACTAAAAATGGTTGCAGTACCTGAACACACTGCTGTAGAAGGTGAAAAATGGGTATTATTTAAACCCACAAAAATAATAATGGAAATATTTAAGTGTAGAAACACACGAGCAACCTCTGGAGTGACCTATCTACTTCACAGATTAGGAACATAGGATTCCTCAACCAAGTTATTTATAGACTATTGTCACACACTAAATATATGGAGTTACTATATTTGCTACTATGATTCCTGATCTAGCAATCAGATTCAACATATTAAGACAAATGTACAGATATTTACTCAAACAGTACTTCAGCATCCTATATGATGAAATGCACTTGACTAATCTTACAAACTGATGCCCTGAAGCTGCAAACTTTTGGATGCAGGCAAAACTTTGACCACACTAGAACCTCTCCCACTATTAAAATCACCCATGTATATTATGTGGACAGAAATCTCATTGATTTTTGAAGGTTTCCAAAACATAAATTTCACAAAAACTTGTTGAACCAATAGAAAACAAGTGTCTTCTTTGCATTATAAGATGCATGTAAAATGCTGGCTACATTTAAAAAGGAAGTCAGATTTTTTTAATATTGATTAAAATTAATTTTGGGCTCCCTACCACAAAAAAGACATTGAGGGGCTGGAGCGGGTCCAGAGAAGGGCAATGGAGCTGGTGAGGGGTCTGGAGCATAAGCCTTATGAGGAGAGGCTGAGGGAGCTGGGGGTGTTCAGTCTGGGGAGGAGGAGACTGAGGGGAGACCTTCTTGCTTTCTACAACTCCCTGAAAGGAGGCTGTAGCTGGGGGAGGTTGGTCTCTTCTCCTAAGTCACAGGTGACAGGACTAGAGGAAACAGACTAAAGTTACACCAGGAGAGGTTCAGGCTGGATATTAGGAAAAAATTTTTCACTGAAAGGGTTATCAGACATTGGAATGGGCTGCCCAGGGTGGTGGTTGAGGCACCATCCCTGGAGGTGTTCAAAAGACAGGTTGACGAGGTGCTGGGAGACATGGTTTAGAGATGGTGTTGCATTTTGTTTGTTGTGTGGGTGTTTATTTTTGTCAGTTAGGCTGATGGTTATTCTAAATAACAAAACAGTTACATTCGATATCTGTATATTAAATGAAAAATGTATACATTTGAATTAGTAAAAGAGTAGAACTGGAAATTATTTTGCAGACCACTTCTAATATTTACAAAGTACAGGCTGAGTAATTCTGGCTTAGACTGGGCAGGTTTCAAATAAACCCAGCTTCCTATGTGTTATGCCACACAGGACCAAATTCACATTTTCGTCTGGGCAAGATATTTTCTCCTGCTTGTGAGAACAAAAAAAAAAAAAACAACAAAAAAAGGCAAGAAATTATTTGAGCTAGACACAAACTACAGAGATACTGATTATCCCCTATTTATTCAAAATACTTTTACGTTGCCCCTGTTGATACTCAGCATCTTAACTCTCATTATAATTGTGTGAATGCTGTTATGATTGTTTTACAGATGAAGCCATGTGAGTGGACCTATGCTCTATGTCCTCCTGAGCAAGATCTGATTCTACCCAGCATGGAACTGTCTGCAAGATGTCTGAATGACAAATGGTTCGTTAGGGAACTACTGGAGAGAGTCCAGCGTAGGGCAACGAAGATGATTAAGGGACCAGAGCACCTCCCTTATGAGGAAAGGCTCAAGATGCTGGGACTCTTTAGCCTGGAGAAGAGAAGGCTGAGGGGAGACCTTATTTATGTTTACAAGTATCTAAAGGGTGGGTTGAAGGATGTTGGAGCTGGACTCTTT
>JAOQGH010000001.1:75921076-75960205 GCA_025769975.1 Gallinago jamesoni
AGATCTTCAAGCCCCGCCTGGATGCCGTCCTGAGTGATGTGCTCTGGGCAGCCCTGCTTTGGCAGGGGAGTTGGACTGTGTGATCTCTAGAGGTGCCTTCCAACTCTAACAATTCCATGATTCCATGATTTGGTTCTGTTAAGTGTCTGCCTAGCTTCTGATACACATTAGATTACAGTCCCTGCAAGGTGGGCACAAAGCAGAAGACTAACGACAATGTAACTAAGGACCATATTACTTAGATCACTTCCTCTGATATGGAAGAAGGAACGAGAGATGTACAACTAAATAAAGGATTTGCAAGCAACTCCAAGACTGCTTTCTATCTAGGCTTGTCAGATCCTCAGTCCTCACAGAGAACAGAAGTCCTTAAGATCTTTTTTTAAGCTGTTGAGCTGTTCTAAGTACCCAAGTCAGTCGTAGGCACCATCACGTGCTGTTTTAATATGGCTACAAACGACAGAGATTGTTCAGGGCTTCTGTGGACCTTCATAACTGCAAAGGACCATCTCTCCAGGGAAGTCCATGAAGACTATCAGACTACACTTCTGGAAAAGCCCTGACTCCACGGTCAGGTGCTAGATCTGGTACCAAAGATCTGCTTCGTTTTTCAGTATGCATACACCTTCCAAATTAATCCAGGGGATTCATGTTTGGTAAAAAGCAACAGGAATTTTCCTACATATAAAAATGGTTATTGTTATCAAACCAAATTAAAAAATATTATCTGATGGGCTCGTGGTGAGCCATGCTCACAGAACTGCCTTGCAGTATTAAAATGGTCTCTACAGAACTAGATTAATTAAGCCTAACTGAAAAGCAAACAGAAAATAAAGGTACTAATAAGAATAAATATTTTTTTTATTACTGTCAGAATGTATTTTACACTATCAGGGAATAAGTACGTAAAATAGAACTAATCATTGCATCATAAGTGTTGTAGTAGATACAAAAGTAGAAAAAACTACCCTAATAATATGCACGACTGGGCAACCATAGGGTAAATCTTTCCAGAGTTGTATAACTGCTATTTCATTGCCATGAGTGCTCTCTAAATAAATAATGATTATCATTAATAGGAGACTCACCATGAGCACAACTTCCTTGCCTCTGAGAAGAAATACAATGGGTGGTTAATAGTAGATATCACAGAGAATCACTGTTTTAGACTGGGAGGTGAAAAACAAATAAAAATACATTACAAAGCTGAAACTACAGATAAGATAGGGAGTCAGACTGTTATTCTACTCAGATATCAAGGAGACTGCAATTATATTATGATTATCTAAAGGTTCATGTGAAACTGTGATACTATATGCCACTAGTTATGTCCAAAACCAAGTGTCCCCTAACAACACCCTGGAGTTTGGTACATGCTGAAGCAGCCTGAGAAACATCCTACCTCTTAGTTTTGAGAAACACTTGGTTTAACAGTCACCTTTTTGGTGTTCATTTTAATGACACTTTAATTATATGCCGTGACAGGATGAGACAGTGTATACTTGAAGGCATAGGCAAAGATGATACCACAAGAAATACAGTTATCTTTCTAAAACTGCCATCGTAGATGAAAGATGATGGATTCGCATGAAGAAATTCAACAAGGACAATCAGTCTGCAGTGAATCTGTGATAAATACAGCATTAAGCCCGTGGCAAGCTTATATATGTATTTGCTTAGCTTTAGTTATCCAAATTGATTATACAGAACTGATTAAACTTTACATCTAGTACAAAATAACGAGGATCACACTAAATTAAAGAAAGAAGATTTATAACGGGTGCTGTGTTACCAAAATACTTAATCATGCATGCTCAAGAATTCTGAGTTAGGAAATGTCAGTGAAATACAAATCATTTTAAGCCAAATTTGATTACAAGCATTTAGATGAATTTGAAAGAAAAAGTAGCAAATGGATAAAAGTTTTAATCCAATAGCAATGACAAAATCTTCACCAAGTCTTCATCCTCAATTTATTCAGTCTGATAGGATATTAAATGTCTCACATCCAAAATTCAGCAGACCTGTATAACTTTCTCACTAGATGGTAAAATAAGGGTATTCATGTTCACTCATACACAAGGATCTATAGCTTTCTATTTTTTTTAGCTTTTCTTAGTCAACCTAAAGCTCTCATAAAAATGCCTATGGACAAGAATCACGAGTCACATTAACAATTGCAGACCATCTCCAAAGCTGACATACCTCTTACAGTAATTATAATGATGCGCAGTGCATTAAAACCACAATATATCTACATTACAAGAGCAGTTTTGAAATAGCAGCAACCAGTCATCATACCGTTGAACGTTATAATTTGTCCTGTTATTTTTTTCCCCCCTTTTGGCTTTGATAGCACAATATTTTCTCAGCAGTAACACCACTTGATTTCAGTTTCAACTGGAATCTGGCCTGACTAAAGAGTAGAGGCAAAATCTCAGTCTTTGTAGATTTATACAGTGAGGCACAAAAGGATACATGAACCAGTTTTAACTTAAGTAAGGAATTTCAAGCTCTGGCAATCTTACCCAAAAGTAATTGCAAAAAACATACAATAGGTTATGTATGTAGTTTCAACTAAATTGCTTTCATCAGCATAAATGATTATGCGAGGAGTATGAAAATTATAATTTTGGTTATTTAAACAATTTCCTTTGGATTTTAATGAAGCGAAGTTAGTGGCCGAGAACTGTATTTTTCCTCCTTTCTGTTTTTAAAGACAGAGTACTATAATTTCCAGGAAATTAAAAATTCTCTTAAATGCATGATATTTCAGTACTGAGAAGTGGCAGAAAAATGCCACAAGCCCCTCTGAAGAAAAATGTCGAGCAGGATCTACAGACTTAAAAAACTGCATCCCTCCATCAGAAACTACCATTTCATTTTAATATTTAGAAAGAATAATTTCCAAGGTTATGGAAAATTAAAATTTCAGGAAAGAATGCCAAGCTCCCTTCTGCATCGCATGGAGCACGCTGCTTCAGTATGCCTTATTCACAAGAGGAGAAAATGGAGAGCCAGGTGCACCAACTCATCTTACACTACAACTTTACATAAATCCCATACTTAATCCTTTGGATTTATACTGCTCTTTGAGTCGGGCAAAGGAGCTGTGTGAAAATGCTCCTAAAGCCTCAATGTAAATGTTTCTTTAATCCTATTAAAGCCACGAAACAGGCCCAGCTGAAGGAGCAGGAAACTGAGCTAAGGAACTCTCAATGACCCCATCACCACTGTCTCTCTTGGCACCGACCTGTTGGTCACAAGTTCGTTCTAGGCATGGGACAGATGTTCTGACATCAGGCTGATTTTGGGACATCAAGATGTGGACCCCTAAAACACATGTGTACACGCCAGATGGTGGTGTGTTTTGTAGTAACGTGAAGTCTTGCACTGGTAATTCAAAGCTGAATTATTAAAATAGTTGATCCAGAAATAGAAGATAGGATTAAATGTTTTTTAAACGCGGCCTTGTTGCATTACACAGAACTTTGTGTTCCCCAAACATGACATCGAATTCAGCCAAAAATGATACAGCTCTATTGCTTTTCTTTTAAAGTCAGAAGAAGGGGGAAAAGTTAAAAGTTAAAAGAAAAATACGCAAGGTGACACCACGCTTTAAAAACTGGGAAACTGGTCTGTTAAAATGTGTTGGTGGTAACATTTAGGGTTTGGACTCTCATTAATGTGGCCCCAGGGAAAATATAAACACTCTTTCTGAAATTAAACCTTGAGTTTGCCCACCGCAGTCTTGTTTTCAGCTTCGGCTGCTGGCACTTCAGCCTGCAATTGAGGCCTTGCATCAAATGCCAAGCCAAACATTCAGGAACAAGAATGGTAATGACACCCTATTTTGTTCTAAGTCATATTAAAATATAGCAAGTATTATACATATATAAAAAAAAAAATCACTCATTTGAGATTATTAACTTAAAAGAAACTGATTTTCATAACCTCTCCCACTTGCACTTGTCTTCAAATAATAAACTTTCAGAAGAAAGCTGCGCTTGACGCTTGAAATCAAGTACACTTGCAAAAAAAAAAATATATATCAAAATTGTGATAATAACTGGCTAACACTAAAGGGCATAAGTTTTACCCACAGGAGTTAAAAAATAAATTATCTGGTATTAATGCATGATTTTGCAAGTGACAACACAAATGGATCAATAAATGAAAATCATCAATTTGTAATACAAGTTTTTCAAGCAGAATTCTTCCTATTCACACTGATAAGATATTATTATTATGACACTGCTACTTAAACATTTCATATTAGCATTTTTTTAAGGTCTCTCTTTTATTCCCATCTTCTAATAAACACGCTGCATTCAAGCTGAGAGTTTGCTGCTCCAGCTATTAGTTTTTCACTCTCTCTTCTCAGATTCCAGCAGTAGCTTCTGTAATCTCACAATGTAGATGGATTCAGAGTACCAGATAAAATGTAAAATACAACTTCTGTCCCACCTAGGGAATTGGGATCTCTTCTCCAAGAAGGGAATAGTCAACCCTGCCTATCCTACTACCCCCTACATGGCAAACTGCAGTCTGGATCTACATGGGATGTATGGAGCGTGTGATATATCCACTGCTCCGACACAGTTCTCCCAGGTGGAAATTGGGCTGCAAATTAATCTGACTCAAAGACCAGACTGTAAGTGTGACTCAAAGCAGTGATTAAAGATAGCTCACCTGCCACTGGAGAAATGGTCAAGTTGAAGAACGGGAAATTACCAGTCCACCAAGGAGAGAGAGGAAAGAGGACTTCTAACAGGACTCATTAGGAAATGTTCCACTGCTACTGCACAGTGTTCACTTGAAGAATAGGAGATTTTGATATACTCTAGACTTCTACCCAGTATACTGTGTGAATTCCAAGCCTTTTTTTTTTTTTTTTTCCTCTTTATTTTGAAAGGGAATCATTAAAATCAGATCCACAATATGAATGGCAAAGTGCGACCAATTAGATGCTGATTAGTGGGCACCTCAAATCTACCTCACTGTACAGAAACCCCCCACCTCTATTTGCAAACTTCTTCGATTTTGGTCTGAAAGCAATGGATAAGCAGATGCTGTGGGCTTGTTCTGCTTTTCCTAAAGCCACTGGAAAGAAGGCAGAGTGAGGATCCCTAATACTGTTCCAAGCTATAGCTGAAAGGGGTTGGCAGCAAACACCTTTGAACCACGCAAGCACGTCGGTACTCAACCACATCAGCACTCTTCTTGGGGAGATAAAGTCCACTACGTATTTTAAAAATATACAGATTATATCTGTACAGTCTAGTTACTGAAGTTAGGACAGTAGATTATGGTAACAGCTATTTTCCATTCAACCCAAGACAGTAGGTATTTCAGAAGCCTTTCAAACCACAACATTTCACATTCACACACAGCACATTTCTGAAAAACAGGTAAAGGGTTTCTCCTTTTACTTCCACTCATCATCATGCCAGTTAGTTGTAGAAATATATACTTTATTAGAAATAGTGAATGATTCTGCAAGTTTAGTTAAAAGATAAAAAAAAAAAAACAAACCACAACAACTGGATGGGCACACGTGAGAATTTTAGAGAATATAAATGAAGTGAAAAAAAAATTTACAATCTAAACATGATCTCCCCAAGAATCTGAACTCTGATAGTTTAATTGTCATGGATTTAAAGCTACATTAGGATTCACGTTTCAAGAGGAGATTTTGCTGAGTTGCAACGGTTACTGCCAATAGATGTATCACAGAAGTAGATGCCATCATGCATTTATAGAAGCACAGGGAGAAAAGTAAAGATGCAGTCAATGGGAGAAGACCAAGGAATTGTCAACTAAATAAAGCTGAGAGCTGTTACTTATATAATAAATGTCTAGAAGGCAACCGATTTTATAATTTCAGGAAAGAAAAAAATATAGATAAGCAATAGCTGAACTCTACGTCAACTCTTACTTGGATAGAAAGCCAAAATGCTATAAAAATTCCTTTAATTGCAATGTGCCACAATTACAATAATAAGCTTGAAGACTATGAGGAAATGGTTCCAGCCTCGTGACATTTCCTCAGTGGCAGAAACACCAATTACACATATAGATTTTTCTACAAAGATAATGTCACCTTCAAAAGTAGAAGATTAAAAATCACCAACAGAAATAGCAAGAAAAAAACACAGACTTTTATATGTCTGATAAGAGGGGCCAAAAAAAGCCATTTCTGTTTTCTATTAAAGTGATGCTTGGAGGTGTTCTCTGGTAATAATACTGTTTTCCAATGACTTTTTATAATCACAGCCAGTTTCAGCTATCTGGCAGACTTCTTATTTCTCTTCCACTGTGCTAATCTCCCCCATTAATTTGACCTAACTCTTAATCTAAAAAGGGTTTTAAACAAGGTCCTTATGAAGACTACATGACCTATAAGCGAACTATGGCATTTTTGCCAATATTGTTTTATACTATTATAATATTATTATGCAAAGGGACAACTTTTTGTCTGATTTGTTTAAGAAAATCTTCATTGACCATTTTCTGTGATAGTTTTGATGCATAAGAGAGCAACTATGTAGAGGTACACATACGTTCTCACATGGCCAGCCTTTAGGAGTGAATTACACTCAGACAGTTTGAACAACCCAAAGGAATTTGCTCCCTGTCCTCAACAGGATGGATAAATCTAATTGAACATCCACCCTCAGCACCAAGCATTCTTTTGTAGTCTTTGCCTTGAATAATTTAATGCAAGATATTAGTTTTTAATCACTTCTCTTAAAATATTAAAGAATGCAATCAAAAATTATCGAACGTAAACTACTATTACACTTTCTTTTATAAGCATATGACTCAAACAATATCCAGGGGATGGGAGTTGAGAAGGTAGATAGCTTTGAAGAATATCCACCCATCCATGTATTTCTTTTTTGAAATATTATAATAAAGATATTCTTTGTGAAGACTGCAAAGAAAATACTTCATATATTAGGAAAAAATCTACATAGATAACAAGGGTTATAGCAATTGTAACATAGATCATCTTTCACAATCTATATTGGTAAGGGTGCTTTCAAGATAGATTTTATGGGCTTTATAGCTGATCTACAAAATCAAAGGTAAAATAAATAAGTTCTGCAAGTGCATGCATGGTATATCAAATCTGTATGACTATATGTAATTACGAAATGTAACACAGGGAACTTAAAGAAAAAAATTGGAATGGGATTTTTTACCATAACCAAGCCCAAAAAATAGTGTGCCAGAGAGAAGAATGCTCTAAAGGCCAAAATGAAGCCTAGTTGTTGTATTCAGACAAAAGAAACATACAAAATACACCCCAAAAATCTAGAACATTATTAAAAATAACCCTGATACAGAAGAATGGCCATGCAGCAAATTAGGTATGCTAATCCGATTTACTTATAGATATATCCTGCTGTCCTGAGTATAACTTGATCACTATTTTTCTTCCCTTAAAAAGCATTGCGACTCCAATTCTGTGCGCAGAGTGAAATGCACAATTCCCTCTCCAAATGTTAAATACTTGTTTCTTTCCAGAATAATCCCGCTGAAACCAGGAAAGTGTATGACTTGCGCTTTCAAGTACAGTCCAAGATGAGCTGACCCTCTATAAATGTGCTAATAGGGTAAACTCTTGTATTTTCCAACTATTCCATGGCCTTTTCAGAAACGAGCAAAAAATATTTCCAGTTCTTCTAGTTACATGGTAAATAGCTAAGCTGACTGTCCCAAACCCCAGGGAGATAACCTCCCACGCATCCCACCGGCTGGACCAAAACTGCACAGAAAGCACCTGGTCAGGGGAGCAGGAAATGGCCCTGGAACTCCAGTTTCCAAAAAAAATTGCATTATTACCAAGCTAAAGGAATAATTTCTCCATACAAAGCCAGGAGAGGAACTTGCCAGCTTTCTCTCTACTTTACAGTAAGAGAGACATGGCTTACACCAGCTTGCCAGAGATTCTTAAATATAAATCAAATGCCGTGGTTGAAATAGGCCCTTAGTTTCCATGATAGGGGAAAAAATGATCTATTGAATACGAAACTCAAAAAAAAAATAAAAATATCTCTTTTGGATATTTGTGATTCTGAAGTGTGCACTCATATTTTGGTAGATATTACTCAGAGAAACGCAACGTTTAGTCACGCTTTCTTCTAAAGGTTACGAAGCCCCAGCTGCAAAAATCATATGGGAAAACACAGTAGTAGAGGGAATTTTGTTACAATGGTTGTGTCTTTGCTTGCAGCTTCTGTCCCTTAGGTTGGGATGGGAGTGCATTTGTGACCAGTGTCTTTCAGGGAAATACGGGCTGAGTAAAAACAAGTTTGTCATTCAAATCCTTCCTCCAGTCCTGACATACAAACTTTCCCCTGCAGGCCAAAAATATGCCCTTTAAAACCAACGAGACCTGTGTACAATGTAGCAGACAAAATCTGACAGCTCAATGGAATTAGTTTTGGTGTCAGAAGACAAGCAGTTCATTTTCCTGAAGGAAGATGTATGTCGATGTAAATAGGAAAAAAATAAAATTTCCTTGCTGGCTGGTAGTAGCTCAGGAGCTACAAATATAAGAAAGGCTTACTCTAAGAACTTATCTCATGAAGTAAATCTTTGCCATTTAGAAAATTTCTTTAAATAACCTACTCAGCACAAGATTTATTTGGTAGAAAACACTCTCTTGTGGCTTACTTTCCCCTGTGTATGCCAACTACAATAATTCATATTTTTTTTTTTCTCTGTACAGCTAGTGGTATATATACATAAACTAAAAAGTTCATAAATAATAAGGACAATATTGCAGTACTGCATTTTTGTCTGCTGTAAACACTCAAACTAATAAATTGAATGAATGTTTTTTGAAGCACTCAATAGCAATGAATAGGCAGTAAATTACGGGACTATGAGATTTATAAACAACTTTCCATCTGTAGCACTGGCAATAAAAATACTGCAATTGGACAACAGAATATTTTTGTAGAACCTCCATTCCACAAAAATTCCTAACATTTGGGTGATTTTAAGAGTTAACAATGCCTAGTTTTTAACAAAAGGCAAAGGACATCTGCAGATTATGTAGAAGCAGCCTGAACACTGTCCAAGTCTGAAAAAAACACGAAGCAAAGAAGTTCCTGACCTTTCTAACAACAAATAATTGAAAACAGATCTGAGTTTGAAGTACAGTAGTGACCAATTAACTGCTTTGATCATTAGAATTTTTATAAGGCACCTGGAACTATTTTGGTTTTTACTTTTATTGACTTACACAGCCTTACACAGTTTCTGGATATTTTACAAGGGCAGAGTCAACATGAAAAATCACATTTCTGTCTGAAAACTTTCATATCTACTTGAAAGTAGCCCTAAGGTGACTGAAGGTGAAATGCATTTGTAAAAAGAACTCAAAACACTACACGTTTTCTCTCAGTTTGACTATTTTTTACAATTTTGCCTATTTTTGCCTATTTTTTATAAGTGAAGGAGTAACAGGAGCCTGGAAGGTGACTTGTCCTACTTCCAGCATGAGTCAAAAGCGTGGCTAACCTTTGAGATTTGTAGATTGAGAGCAACATCAGCAAGTTTGCAGATGACACCAAGCTGTGTGGTGTTGTCCATACACCTGAGGGACGGGATGGCATCCCGAGGGACCTGGACAGGCTGGAGAGGTGGGCTCAAGGAAACCTCATGAAGTTCAAGGGCAGCAAGTGCAAGGTTCTGCACCTGGGCTGGAACAATCCTGGGTATCAATACAGACTGGGGGATGAGGGGTTAGAAAGCAGCCCTGAGGAAAGGGACCTGGGGGTGCTGGTGGACAAGAAGCTGGCCATGAGCAGGCACTGGGCACTTGTGGCTTTATATATGTTTAACTCTGAGCTATTTATCTCTGAAAGGTGTTGAAAAATGATGGATCTATAAACAACGTAGGTACGGAAAAAAATTACGCTTATGGCATTAAATTATTTAGATAATAATTTTTTCAAAGGTGGGAAATTTAGTTTCCTCAGTTCTAAAGGATTACCACCAAAAGATTACCGATCAGGAAAGAAAAGGGATGACAAGGGCTGTGTAAGGAGAAAGGAACATAAATTGCTTTTTATTAGGTAATTTTCTACTAATTCAAATAATCCCAAATAATTTTCTACTAATTCAAATTACCATACGATAAGAGACTGTTAAAAAATACACACATATCTGATATGCTGGATTCATGGTTGGTAAGTCTCTGAACACTTAAATCATATAGTGCCTTGGGTCTTAAAAGTAACCACTATTTTAGCCCTAGCATAGCTAGAATATAACTGAAGTTGCTTTTGGAACTGCAACAGGAGATTTCTATGGTTTACTTTCAACGTATATGTTACATTGACACAACTGACTTCTAAAAAAAAAATTATTGTATCAATCTATTTTTAAAAATACTCATTCATAATCAATTCTTTCTAACCCGAAGTAAATGCTTAGTATTGCATACAGTCCATAAATGCTGGACTACATTTATATCATACTGAAAAACTTGTGGGATTGCCAGATCTAACTTTTATGTGGTTTGAAGGAGTCAGTAAACTTATTTTCAAAATAATGATGAAATATATACGGTGTATGCTACCTCAAGTGTGTAACTGGGACACCTCCCATCACTCAAAGGGAAAAAAAACAAACATCCCTGTATCTCAGCCAGGAGAGCAAGGCATTTTCACTGAGTTCTTTCTAAGAATTCCTTCTGTAAGCTGCTACTTTTTAGTATAGTTCATAAAGTATATTTATTATTCTGACAGGTGCATGGGCTTTGACCAAGGTCCATTTTCTCTTCTCATATAAAAGCTATTATGCCAAATGATTTGGAGTTAAAAAAACTTTCACTCTCAACTTAAATACAGACAAATTTATAAATCATATGCCGGGAAAGAACTAGCTGTCCTTACATATGATTTTTTTTTTTAATGAGTGAAAATACATGTCCATTGATCAATATGGGATAAAAGGTGACAAACGCTTTGATATTCAAGAACTCAATGGAATGAATGGAAATGATGCTCCCACCAGTTAAACCAAAGAGGATTTTGAATCTTTGAAGATGATGTTTCGTTGTTTCACTGATTTGTGAAAACTTCACAAGAAGAAGACAGACTAAGAGTCAGACAATGGAATAATAGTAATGAGCTCCAATTGGTTTTGGGTGGAAAGAAAATGGAAGGAAGCCTCCAATCCTGACGCAAATATAAATCTAAGATATTAAGGACAGATGAGTTGCTACTGAAGTGTCTCCATGAAATTACTGTCAATTCAAAATGGTGTGATCTAGTTGTCAACAGTGAGTCGTCTGCATTATAGAGACTAGACGATCTGGATTAGTATGCCTATTGACCAATTTATTTATGATATGAGCTATTTTAAAACAATAGACCTATTTTCACTTTCTCCACAGCTTATCCTTTGTAAATGAAAAACTTCAGATATAAATAAGCTCCTTATGGATCATGTTTTCCCCAGACATCTGTTTAAATGTTTGCCAATATGGCCATACTGCTAAATGTAAACTTCTCCACACACAGCAAAATGGAAGAGAGCTCATCCAATACTAATCTTAACTAGTAGTAGAAAGGAACTTTTGAAGTTAAATCCCATTTCCCATAATAGATAATAATTTCCCATAGCCCATAAAAGAAGAGAATAGAAGAGGCCAAACACGTTATTTATACTTCCTTCTCAGGACAACATTACCAATTAAATTCAAGCTTAGTGATTTTCTTTATTGGGAATACTGAAATAAATTAATTTGATCTCGGGACGCTACTGCCATATGAAAGAGTGTTTTTTAACTATTTTTTTTGTTTTTATTTTTATAAAGAGCCTCAAAAGGGAGAAGTGCATTAATTTTTTTTCTCCTCCTACTGAAAGCAACTGAAACTGTTCTTTTAAGTTACATTTTACTGTTTATATAAAGGAATTAAACTGCAAGTATAAAATATTAACAGAGTACCTGAAACCAAGTTTCAGAGCACTACGACATACAAGACCAGTACACTGGCTATGAATCATGCTCAACAGAATACCAATACATTTTCAGGCTGTCATATAATAAGGGTTGAAGGGAAAAGTGTGAGTGCTAACTGCATAGTAAAGTTAATTTGTGAACATAAAATACCATCTGTTATTGATACTGAAAAGCTTTCAGTGAACTGAACTCAGATCACAATTTGAATTTGACAGACTGCATTTATGCCCCATCTTTAAGTTACTGTAATAGGAAATACTGTAAATTCCAACCAACGTACTCATTTCTGCTTTTTGGCCTGTGATGAACTTAAAAATCTTTAAATATACAGGAACAAATATATCACAGTATCAAATTGTTTGAAAAAAGGACTGACAAATCTGAAGACATAACTCCTGATTCTGTTTTCTTGTGCATTTTAAGACAAGTTTCAGGATGAATAAACTTTACCCATTTCTCACTGCATGCAGTGAAACCCATTAACCACTGGTAACTCACCCTTTTCTGCTCTTTAATATATTCCATCAGTTCCTCTCTTGTCCTTTTCACTGCTTCTTGAATTGCCTTTTCACTTCGTTTTTGCTCCTCCATTAATGCTTCCTTGACAATTTCCTTTTGAAAAGGAAAACACATAAGTGTAAATATTAGAAGTATTTCACAAATGTAATAGAAGTCATCCCTTTATCATGACCACACTCCTTTCTCAATGATAGTTATCCTAAATGTCTGCAATACCTTTAAAAAAATTTATAAATTCAGTACTTTGATCACTAAAGGGTCTAAAGAAGAGTGAAAGAATCAGCTTAAAGCTGTGTTCCCTGAGAGTAGAAGAGAAGGAAGAAATACAGGTATTACATTCCAATAGAAGCAGGAGTGTACTAGTTGCTATCAATGGAATATGGAATGGGAATGGAGTGGGAATGGAATGGTGTAGTTCCAGTTGGAAGGGACCTCCCACAATCATATGGTCCACCTGCCTGAGCACTTCAGGGCTCACCAAAAGTTAAAGCAAGTTGTTAAGGGCATTGTCCAAATGATGGACTCTTAAACACTGACAGGCTTGGGGTAGCAATCACCTCTCTAGGAAGCCTGTTCCACTGTTTGACCACCCTCTTGGCAAAGAAAAGCTTCCTAATGTCAAGTCTTCCTCCCCTGGTGCAGCTTTGAACTGTTCCCACGTGTTCTGTCACTGGTTCCCAGGGAGAAGAGATCTCCTTCTCCACTTCTCCTCCTCAGGAAGCTGTAGAGAGCAATGAGGTCACCCCTGAGACTCCTCCATATTGCATGGCTGTCCAGAACTTAACATAAGGACTTGTCTAATGGCACAATATCCAGACTCCTAACAACAATAAGTTTGTTTCCAAAACTTGGGAAATGACAGGGTCATTCTGTACACAGCAGTAAAAAGCAACAACGGACATTCACCCACCCCCCCCCAATTTAGAATTACCCTACCTCAAACATGATTCTGGCATCCCAGTAGAGAAAGCCAGAAACCACTTCTCAAAACACCTCTGTCACCACCAAGACAATTTATCTGCTAAAGTCATCAGCTCAGGAAGCCCCCTCCTGTACCAAAGTCACTGTTCTAGAACTTAAGTCCCTGCGTCCCAAAGCAGCTCATGAAATAAGGAATAGCATTATTTAGCCAAGTGGTTTGTTTCCAAAATTCAGGAAAATGAAGTCACAAACAAACGATTCCTGAAAAGAAACCACAGAAAAACGTAACATTTTGAGAAAACAACAAAACATCCATTAAAAATAATCACACAACGTTAAATGATTTGGAAAGGGGACCAAGAGGGAGACAGAGAGTGTCTCAGAAACCAGGCAGTGGCCTTTGAAATTCCTGTGCTTTTGTGCTAGATACTCAAAATAGCAGAAACACTAGAGGTGCTGGAGCGTGTCCAAAGAGCAACAAAGCTGATGAAGGGTCTAGAAAACATGTCGTATGAGGAGCAGCTGAGGGAACTGGGGTTGTTCAGCCTGGAGAAAAGGAGGCTGAGGGGAGACCTTACCACTTTCTACAACTACATGCAAGGACATCGTAGAAGGTGGGGGTCAGTCTCTTCTACCAAGTAACAAGCAACAGGATGAGAGAAAACATCTTCAAGTTGTGCCAAAAGAGGTTTAGATTGCATATTAGGAAAAATTTCTTCACTGAAAGGGTTGTCAAGCACTGGAACAGGCTGCCCAGGGAGGTGGTTGAGTCACCATCCCTGGAGGTATTTAAAAGACATGTAGATGTGGCACTCAGGGACATGGTTTAGCAGTGGACTTGGCAGTACTAGGTTAATGGTTGAACTTGATGATCTTAAAGGTGCATCCTAAAGAATTCCACAGTTCATCTACCATATTCTGGTAAACCAAAAGAAGTACTAATACACCTTCACAATAAATAAGCATTTATGACTTCAAAATACAAAATTCTTATAGGGTAATATAATGAAATCAAAACTGAAATCTCACTCTTTCAGATACATACTGACCATAGTTATCATCTGAAAATTATCGCAACAGTCATAGGCCGCCATGACAATGGTAATTCAACAGACAGATCTATATGATCTGTCTTATCAGACTGGACCGTCTCATATGATGGTAGATGTGTACTTTAGTGGGCTTCATCCCAACATTTGTATTTACCAGACTCCTGCAATAGTCCAGAACATTTCTTATTTTTGGCGATTAAACTTCACCAACCAAACTCCAGGATGAATCACATGCTTCTCTGGCCTGTGATTGGAATGTCTGTTTCTCAACTGACTTTAAACATTATCCTGCTTGCTAAATTCAGGAGAAATGAAGCAGTACAAGAAAACACACTGCATTCTTCCCAGGTTTATATCTTAAGAAACTGACACTACAACCACTAACAACATTACTTAAGTGGCTGATTTAGTTTGCACTGTCCCTTACTTGCAGCTCATGATGGGCAAAGATGGGATTCTGTGTAACAACGACAGACCACTCAAGACTACCAAAAGATATCTTTGCTGTGGTATCAATGAACTATGAAACTCTTTTGGCTTTTCCATCTGGTTTTCAGGTTTCAAAGAGCAAACATAACACAACACCCACTCCCCAAGCCAACTCAGTCACTATTTTTCCCCTGTCCTTCATATTAATCAGTGGTATCAACTTTTCCTTCTGTGAAAAGAATCTCCACTCCTCCTTCTACACAACCTTTCACAAAGTGCTCTCCTTTAAGTTCTCAAAGTCACTGTCTTTGCTCTGTTTGTCAGTCATTACAGTAGATTCCCAACTGATAGGAAGATACTTTAAATTCTGATATTATCTTTTACTACTGTTTAACGAAGTCTTCGCTGCATGTACATCCATGTACATACTTTACCTTCACCTCTTTCTTTTCTCTTTCCTGTTATGCTAGGTCTACCTTTAGATTTTATCCTACTTTAAATTTTGGGTGCAAAAGTAAAAGTTGGCCCTCATTTCATCTTTAGCTAAAAAGGCTATGGCACTATTTGAGGCTTTTGGTATTACTGTAATCGATTCAAGAAAATGGGAAAACCCAGTTTCCCATAAGAAGCTGAGGGAGAGCACTCCACAAATTCCATTTGAGGTGCAACTCTTCCCTTCCATCTCCCTTTTTTTTTTTTTTAAATATCTGATCACAACACATTATAGTCACAAAGTCAGCTTGTTTTAAAGGACTTTAAATACATGTGCTTGACACTAGTTAGAAGATTAGAGCACTAAACAGAAAAATAAGATTAAGTTATTCAAGTACTCAATTGACAAACCATATTCATATATTAGGAATCACAACCATGTAATCACAATGTATATATATATATACACATGCAGGAAGACAGAAAGAAAAAACAGCATACTGTATATATCCAAGCACTCCAGTCAGTATTTAAAAAAAAAAAAAAACACCACCAAAAACCAGCCATATGATGGTTTGCAATTTTATAGGAAAATTCTTTTGTTTCCACACAAGGATCAGGTGGCAGCACTACATTTTATCTAGGAAACGCAGCCACAGACTGCAATGCTAGTGGTTTCTCAGAAAATAGTAACCCTCAAATTATAATGTCTGTGGTTATAAACTACTACAAACTACTTCTGAAGTCAGACATGGTTAAAGTCTGCATGCAGTGGCCTACTCCTTTTCCAGACTTTGCAAGCATATTAAAAATAAACTGATCTAATGGCAGGAATCTCTTTCCAGCCAGTGCTATTAAGTTGTGTACTTCATCACACACTCAAGATTGTAAAACTTTTTTTCTTTTTCCTTCACATAAGACACTTTCCTGTGTCCTTATGGAGTCACCACGACCTCCATAAATACTGGACACACTAATGTTTCTCCAGGAAGGTGGAAAACTAAGAAGAAAGTGAAACTGAAAATATTGGTTGGATATCCTCTTGAATGGAACTTAAGCAAACACTCCCACTGAAAGCTGAACCATATAGTAAAGACAACAGAAATTGGAGACTTACTTTGAAGAGCAAGTTCTTCTCCAACTCAATAGCCTATTTAGGTAGGAACCATGACACTGAGAAAAAAAGCCAACAACGTCTTGTTGTTCAAGATGCACAAGATATTGAACGTGAACAACAATGTTATGATAGTCCAAGCCTGTTGCTGAAAAAATACCTTTTTTTTTTTTCTTCCAAAGATTAACACTGTCACACCAAATCAAAATTCTACAAAGTCTAACAAAGTTATTCCTGGAATTGCAATACGCCATTTTGCTGGGAACTTCAGAATCACACAAAAATTGGAGTATTACAAACTCTGCCTTCCCCATAGGATTCTGTAGCCTACGTGTAATATGAAGCGAATAAGAAATGGTCAAAGCAAGACTAACAAATTGATAATATTTTGTATTCCCTTAATTGGCAACGCACTCAATGCTTTGTCTTCGTAGATGGGAAGCTTTGAGGATGTATTTAAGGAAATGAAATTAATGTTATATGCCATGTAGAAACCCTCCCAAATACAAAACTATCATAAAAGAAGGGAAAGCGATGCCAATATCATGGACATTTTAAAGGTAAAAGTAGATGTCCCAGTAATAAATACTATAAATAGATGGTTGGAAAGTTATCACTATGGCAGTATTCTGAAACAACAAACTGTAATTGTTAGGACAGGGGAAAAAAAGACGCATTAATAAAAATACAAGAAATGTGGGAGCTTAGATGAAGATTATATCGATGTTGGTAGATATTATATGGATCTCTTAATAGAAATGATGCCTAAATGACCAGCAACATGTAAAAAATTATATTTACTATTAAAAATGAAAGAATACCATGATACGGTCCAGAGGAACAAGCAACATGGTTGCTCCTGAAGGCACCAGAAAGTATTTGGAGAGTGGGAAAGAAGAAAGGAAAGATTAAAAGACCTATTGAACTTCAAGTGATAGTGATGCATTCATAAAGTGTTATCAAAGGCATTTTTTAGTGTTTTTAGCGTAGAAAGAAATAGCGCTCCCAGCAGGCATGGAGGAAAAAGTCAGTTGAGCTTCCAAATTTGATATGAACCAAGAGACAATCTGACACAGAAAGCACAAAGCAACTATCTAAACCTAGGGAGAAAATAGTTCCCGATTTGGCTAAAGCAGCATAATATCATGGAGTATCACAGAAAACTACTACCAAAGAGCTACCCAGTAGTATCTTGCCTCTTCTCAATGTAGATGTTCCCAAACTAGACTATCTCCTCTGCCCTGCCAAAATTACCAGATCGCCTGCTATTTCACACAGAAACAAGATGCAAGTTTTGCAAGTTAAAGGAGATCACAGATCACCTGTCTTAAAAACAGCTCTGTCTTAAAAACTGTCTCAAAAACACTATGATTATTTCCTAATAAAATTTTAGGGAATACCGTGTAGCACGTCACTTCAAGCGGTAGAAGAAGAAACAGATTTTTCCACCCCCATCATGGGAGCAGCAGCTGAGTGAATGTTTACAGATAAGCAGTTCAGGAGAGAGTGTATGTACAAAGGAGATGAACAGACAGGAGATCAAATGAGAAAAATTCTGTAAGAGCAGCCCTGAAAACTACTGTGTATAACAAATGAAGGAGAAACAGACAGATAACTGGATTCAAAATATGAAATAAACTCACAAAATCAGGAAAGAGGCATGCACTTGCACTCAATGTTCTCCAGTTTTTTTAAGGTAAGGAAACTGTGGTGTCAATAAACAAAATTCTGTAGCTTTGACACCTAAAAAGATGTGTCAAAGAATCCATCTGCAGAAGTAGCTTTACTGGACAATAAAAAGATAAGACAAACATATAATCCCCATATAGTTCCTTTTTTTTCTCATGCTACTCTCCAAACTATTCACTATACACTTACTGATTTGACACACAAGAAAATATGTATAAATTAATATTCATAAGCTAATGGAAAAACATTAAACATATTTTAAAGCCCGCAAAGTTCAGAAGAATCAATTTTTTTTCAGCTATTTAGATGTTTGCGAGTAAAATTATATTAATATATACCATGATAATAGATTACAAATTTATTGTTCTGCAAAGAACACCACAACATGAATCGTCAGGAGTGTGAACAAATTCAGTTGTCTTGACTGCCTAGAGATTTTTTCAGCAAAGACCTTTTTTTTCATAAGCCTTCTAGTTAACTTTTCTTGCAAAAATATTTTTTCTTTGTGTATCTCAGTTATGACTTAGATGAATAAATCACTGCAGCTTCAGTTTTCCTGAAATACTTTCCCGTTGGTAAGATCATTTTGCCTTAGTGCTTTTGCTCATGTCCAAGAGGAAGCAGAGTTTATGTTAGTTCTTTTAATAAGTTAAAGTATTTTATATTTTTTTTTCCTAATTATTTGCAGCCTTCAGAACATCTGAGTCGCTAATGTATCTGCTGTGTGGATAATGGTAATGATGAACTCAAGCTCTTCTTCCTTTGAGAATTAGGATAAACTACAGTAGATTATACACAGTATTTTAAATTTAAGCCTTCAGGAAATGACAGAAGTTATTCTTTGCTTTGAGTGCTTTAGGAGAGTTATTAATTTCAAGCTATGACATGGACCTAAATTTCCAGGGTTCACCCTGCAGCTGCCAGCTCTCATTTTAATGAATTTTCTTTAAAACAAAAATCTTGGTGCAGAAATTCTCTTTAGCTTCTTTTGCTGCTTCTGTCCTATTCCCCTCCCCAAACCCCTCTTGATTTCACCTCATTTGTATAATTATTTAGCTTTGTAAACTGATAACAATGACCATGCAGAGACCTCTGTGCACAATAGCATCATAAGAAAACCTACCACAACATTAGGAAAACATTCAGAAGTTAAAAATAAAATACACAAAGCAGATCCATGGAAGGGTAAAATATACTAACTTGATTATGCTTTCTTTGCTCTTGCATGGCTTCATGAACAGCCTGGGCAATCTTCTCCTTCTGTCTGTCACGTTCTGCTTCCCACATCTTTCTTTCTTCTGCATGAATCTTCTCCATATTTCTCCTTTCCTCCTCTACTGCTTTCAGAACAGCCTCCCGCATGACTTCTTTTTCAACCTTTGAAACAAATCAAGTACAAATAAATCACTAGTATACCTAACACGGGTGCCTAACTCACACATACTGCTTCTTCTAATGACATCTATGAGCTGACAAGATACAGGATATGAATTTTTTCACTTCTGAACTATGTGCTTAAATTTATCTTAAGGTGCAACCGAGCAGGTATTACCACTGGAGAGTAACTTCATATTTACAGAAAGAAAAAGAAAGTTACAAGCAAGGATCACGTATTGTGTTTTCAGTAGGTGGGGATTTATCATAACTAATTTGCTTAAAGCCAACACAAGAAGCATCAGCAGAAGCCATGTAAGAGTAGGTAGAACACAGGTCTCCCTACACTACTTGATATTCCCATATATGAGATATTCCTGCCCTTATCCACAGGTATCTAAAGTCCAAAACCAGCGTTTTCTGTGGCAAAACCACCAACATATACTTTAAACAAACGCGTCTTCCCTCTCAAAGCTCCTTAGCTATGTGTTCTACAAGAAGTACTGGTTTATTTTATTTTATTTTTCCCAGTGTTTATGTTCAACCATGGCATGAAACCATCAGAAGACACACACCGAATTTGAGGTTACAAGGACAGCTCTGCATGTGCTGAGCCACGTAAATATATTTATTGGCAAGGCAATCATTGCATAATATCTACGAATAAATAATGACAGGCTGAAATTCAAAATAAAGAAACACAGGCTGACACACCCCTCTGCCCTCACCTCCCAATTTCAATAAGCTCACAGGTGACCCCAACGCCCTTTGATGGTGATTATGGAACTGGTCAATTGAAGGTATAAATGGCAAAAAATACTGGGTTCCTCAAATAACTACACTTATAAATAAATCTGGTTTTTCCAATTCATTGGGATTTGGTATTTTTTTTAAGTTGGACATTTATAAAATACAATAAAAATATACGTTTAAAAATGTCCTATTAAATTATTTTATTATATACACATTTTCCCCTAGATATCAACCATTTCTGAGTATCGTACTACATATGAAGACGACAGAAAATGATACCATAGCCTAAGCCACTGTGCTAAGTAACATACATCACTCGTTTTCCCAGATTGTATGCAACTGAAATTTTGTACTAGATCCTACATCACTATCAGAAATAAAAGATAGCTTAACATTTACAAAATTACTGTCCTAACCCCAATGCACTTAATAATGAAATAGGCTAAAGAATAAATACAAACTTTAAAAAAATAATACAAACTTAGTCAAACATCACTCATATGAAATAATTGAAAACCTGTTCAAACACCCAAATTTTATACTTATAAAATAGTTCTGTCCTCACTGAAAATGACCATATTTTACAAAAAGTCAAATAAGACACAATGCTGTCTTATTCAGATCTTCAGCTGACCCTGCTATCTATCTCTTAAGATCAAGATGTGTTGATGTTGTTAACTGAGAATCCGCAAAACCAGATATTTAGGTGACACCAACAACTGAACTGCAATATTGTTTTTATGAACTAATTCAGAGGCTATCTTAGATAGAAGTTGCACAGATTATTTTTATTAAGGCACAGGGAATAGCAGGTATGTTCATGAACTAGATGCTTTTAAACACAGAGGAGAACACAGAGTTTGACCAATTTGGTTCTGAAAAAAAAGAATGAGTTGCTGAACTTGGCATTTGTAATGACACACGTAGAATCCCCACTGCACATCTTAATGAGAGATTGTCTCTCTTAACAAGAGGTACCTTTGCAGCAGCTGCCAAGGCCTCCTTACTTCTTTGTCTTTCTTCTTCCAAACATTTGTCGAGCATTTCCTGCAAATGATATGCAAAATGAAACTGCAATACACAGTCAAGGAGTGCCTAAAAACCATCTCAAAGACTCAAAGTGCTTGAGAAAGCTTCCTCTTCCCATCAAGGTGACAGGATCATTCCCAATCAGCTCCATGGTGAAGATCAGACCCCCGTCTTTCTTTTTTTTTGTATATAAATAAAAGCAATACCTTGTGGTTTTTTGACTGCTGCATCAAAGCTTCTTCTATTTTTTCTGATAACACTTCCTCCTCTGCTTCCAAAATGTTGAGAAGTCGCTGATGCTGTTGAGAGAAAACATCCATATTACTGTACCCAGTCTGCTAGTAAAACAGACAAAAAGAACTCCTCCAGGACACTTAGGTTTGTCAGTTGCTTACAAAATGACTTAAAATGTAGATTCAGCTAAATGACATACACAGGATTCCTTTAATTGATTTCAGACATGAAAAAAAATAATAATATTACGCTAATAAGAAATGTTTAGCTTCCTGACTATCTAATAATTATTCTGAGTCTGAAGAGTATTAGGGAAGAATTTTTAAAAAAACCCATCACCATATAAAAGCAACACTTAGAAAATTTATAAAGATGGTCTAAGTAACACCACACTTTAAACACGTCATTTAAACATCTGCAGAATTTAAATTATACTTGTAGTACCCCTGAGTTACATATAGAGAGGGCAGAACACAAATGTATTTTTTTCAATCATTTGTGACACCATGAACTTTGAAAGCCAGGAAAGCAAAAGAGAATGCTGCTTTCTTCTAATTTTCTTGTAATCCAAAAGATTTTCTCAGGGAGAAAACAAACACTGAAATAAAGTGACCAAGTGAGTCTACATGTAGACTTAAAATTCATCACGGTTCTTAATCACAACCCATCTATCTGTTTTTCACTAAACCAAGGAAAGATGTGGGGTTTGTCTGTAAGAGCTAAGCTCTTAAATTCCAAAACTAAAAATTATTACGGGAAGTTATTGATGTTGGGTATTTGTCATGAGATAATTGCTAGCAAATCAGTACACTTTTTAACATGTTATTTAAGAGATGATATATTGTAACCCTTAAATATATTACCAGTACCTAATAATATTTTACAAGAGGACCAAAAGAAAAGTGTAACAGTAGAGTTTTATATTAATAAAAGTGTTTATAATGAACATAAAATTTTTACACAAACACTTACGCAGGCAAATACCCCTTTCACCAGCATTTCTAAGAAACAGTCATCTGTTACATTAATTTTATTATGTTTCAAATATAAGTGTCTTTAATGGCAGCTAAAAATACATTACCAAATTGCAACACTATGTTCTGAAAAACGTTTTTTCATTTGAAGAATAGAATAGAAAACTTCTAGACTGCTTTATAAAATAAAACCCCTATCTGCCTTTCCAGGATAAACATGTAAAGAGGCATTTCCTTGTGAATTTACTTAAAATAGGTCTGAATGGGGCAGACATATTCTAATGGAAAACACCTGTGGAAGGAGTGGTGAAATTCACATCATGGTTATACTTAATGATGTGTAATTAACTTTTCTTGTGGACTCGGTATTTTCGGACATTAGCTTTAACTATCAGGACACTTATAGAAATTACTTTTCCCCCAGTAACTCCAGGGTGAAACAATAAATGGATTTTATTAGTTAAATACTCTCCATGACTCTTCACTTCACTGACTGCAGAGACTACTTATCTCTCATTTCACCTTCATTTGAAAGCGTGACACAATAGAAGACAAACATATGCAGATATTTTACAGGACATATACCACAAATCAAAGTTTACTCATGTCAGTTAGAAGACTAAAACTTTATTTGTTTCAGCCAAGAATCAGCAAGGGACTTTCTAAAGAGAGCTCAGTAGAGAAAATCACCTCTATTTTTACAGCATCTCCAACAGAATGGCAGTCAACTTGTTCAGCAACATTAAAATGTCTAATTTAAGATTCGCTGGCATTTAGTTCCAGTTTGACTCTGACCATCAGATTTCTAGGTTAGACATGAAGACCGTGTCTACATATTTCAAGTTGCCCTAACAGGCCAGCTACCAGATCTATGGCTATCTTTTTCTGCATGACCCCAACTTCCCTACACAGCAGTTTGCTTTTCCTAAACCCATGGCAGACTTAGGATCCTGAAAAGCACAGATATTGGGACCAAAACACTTTTATCATATGGATTCCTGAAAAATTCTGATTTTTAATAGAGTTCTGAAGCAAAAAATATACTTCCTTCACTGCAAAGAAGAATACATAACTAAATCCAGAAATCAGTTCTTCATAGAAAACAACACCAGGACAAATAAATTCCATGGAGATAGAGCACACCAAACAGATGGAAATATAGACAGCAGTATAAAATAGATTACTTTGCTTTTTCTGGAAGCAAAAAGGGAAATCGTTAATATGCAATATACTGCTTTTGCTTATCACTTTAACTACAAGAAAGGTTGCCTAATAAATAAACAATTACCATAAAAAATGAAGGTTGCTGTGACTGCCATTTGCAGTACATTTACATTAATTGAGCTTAGGATCTCCTGTTTCCTTGCTAGATTAGAACAATCTACATGGTATTACATGTTGAGTTTTATGGAAATCCCATGAATTCAATAAGAACTTTATTGAGAATTGTATCTGTGTATAAAAATGCACTAGTTCCTATTTTTCGAGATACTAGAGGCAACTATTTGTAAGCACATTTAGAATGCTTCCAAAATAAAAGCTAGTTGCCTCTGGAATATTTCAATGCAATTTGTTTCACATTGCATAGCATCCCCATTTCTCACAGAAACGTAAAATTTATAATTTCAAGACTGTAAGCCCCTTGTGAGCAGCTTGGCATGTCCTTTCCTATTATAATGTAAATGTTTATTCATGTGGAATAATCCTTCCATAAATGGTTACCTTCATATCTGAACTTCCAAAAGTTCACATATCATCACAAATGTTGCAACAGCTGTCCATACAACCCAGTAAAGCAAATTCTCTTGTACTAGTCCTAGAGAAATAACCTAAAGAACTGTTTATTTGGCTTCAGAATTTATATTTGGCAAAATAGTTTTCTTTTGCAGAGAGAAACATACCTTCGGCTCTTAAATTACATAAATTATATGAAAAGAAATAAGTAACTGGAGATAGACAAAGCAGAATAAGTTATTGTGTGAACTGCTACGCCCTGAAACAAATCTTGAGTCCAGAAAGACCATATTGCCCAGTTAGCCTAGATACAACAAAAAGGATGAAAGTATCCATTATACATGTAATTAATAAGCAATTTAATTACTCATCAGGAATTTTTTTTCCCAAAGTACTGTGCCCCACAGTAGTATGAGCCCTCATAGGTAGCCAGGGAATCTCCCTGAAAGCTGTGCTTGTTAAATGATGTAAGGAGAGTGGTATTATTAATGTATCTTATAGAAAAGAACGCACCACCTTGTCATCCGAGTTCCTTTTTACAGAATTCCTTTCCACAGAAACACAGATCTTTCCAAGGCACGCTCAGGTATTCAGGTTCTGCATAACACATGAGCAGAAAACGTGAGAAGTTACGGATAGTAAAGGTTTCTGTGCGGTCCCTGTTTCTGACAGCGATTGAGGAAATTTTAGCTATTCCTGTATAATGACAGCATTCTGACAGCGTTTCAAAAAAAAAGTTGTAACACTAAGGGAATGATTAATGAATGTATGAACAGATTTCCAAACTTAGTTTAAATGACAGCAAGCTGTTGTAACCCCTCTGGAACTAGTCTTTAAATTGGGGCAACTAGCTTTGTAAAAATAATCCATACACCTTCTAAATTATTAGAAGTATTATTAGAAGTAGAAGAATTAGGTACATTGATTTTCTAGACATATATAGAATGACTTTGGACTCTGTTACTAAATGGCCACGATGAACCTTATATACAGTCAGTGCTTCCTCAGTTGGTCCTTCAGACTAAGTTATTAAAGGGAGTGAAGGTTATAACAAAAAACCATATAGAAGGTGACAGCTTCATTTCAGCACTTAGACATTTGAGAGCTTCCAAGTGCTCCTGTATTTTTAGCTATCAGGACATAACAGGATGTTTTAGCTTCGTTTACTTGGTCTGTAGATTTTTGTTCAACTGCAGTAAAGGTCTCTCAACAATACAGACCATTGCTGAATTAAAGATCATATAGGCTGAGATAAATGCCTCCAGCCAAGCAAAATCATTTCATAACCCTCCTCACCTTCTCAGCAAGAATAAAAGCTGTAGAAAGGATGCAAACTGAACGAATCTCATTCAGCATTTCCAGTTTCCACAGGTAAGAATTAGGAACGTGTTCCTCTCTCTGTTAGACGGTATTAAAGGAATAAAGGAAGAGCATCACTTAAGGCATCACTCCAAGCTACCTATACAATGAATTTTGATTCCAAAGCATTGCAGAGGCCACTTTTTCTGAGGCTTATCTGCATGTCAAAGTTGGGGACCACCTGGCGATTGTACCCGTCAGGAGGATGTTGCCCACACTTCATAAAGGAAGCCTAAAGAAACCTTGAAGAAAGAGTGATCAGCCTCCTGGAAGTAAGCTAACGAGTTCATCAGACCAAACAGTCCTGTGAAAAATAATCAAGTCTATTCTGCTTTTCCCATAAAAGTTATGATGGAGACCTACTTATGGAGCCTTACCTTTGGAAAAAAAAAAAAACCAAACCTGTGCATACTATAAGAGAGAGTCCATGAAGAGTCAACGGAAGTTGACGTGAAGGTTTCCTTTAATAATCAACAATCCAAGAACCAGACAACAGGTAAGAAAATATTAAATATGTTGGAGCTTTGAATCTGTTGTTACACATTACACCTTACTCACTCTCGGGACTAAAATGGAAATTGATGAAAAGTTATCACTACAGATAATCTTAAAAAAAAACCCACCAACCACACAACAAAAAATATCGTGAACTGGAAATACGGTGGGATAGATCAGTGTGAGGCAAAAAATAAATCTCAGTGAATACTCCAGTGCAACAAAAAAGTTTTCAGCTTTTTAAACTTCAGTTTAAGTTTGTTAGGCTACACATCCACGTTGGGCATGTGATATATACGGCGCAGTAGACTATGGAGAGATACTCAGACAGATCTCAAACCTTTAGCTTAGAGGTACAACAAAGAGTCTAGCTCTTTATTGCATCACTTTGCCTGAACTAATTTTCACAGCCCAGCACCCCCACCTAGTCCTCTTTCTGACAAATCAATAATTTGCTTCCTTTTATTCCTTAGATAGAGTAAGAGCACAAAATTTTGAAGTGTAAAACTTCTGAAGAGAAAATTGTAGTGGGACACAATGGCCCAATGAGACACAACAGAGTGTTCTCCAATATAAGAAAAAAGCCAAACTTTTTAGAAAGTTGGTATTCCAAAGTGGAGAGAAATACTAGCATTTTTACCCTACTCTCTGGAAAGTAGCAAGAGAGGGTCAAGTAGAATCTTCTGAAAATCAACTGAAAACAAAAGGCATTCAAAAATAGGTTATAATGTTTTCCTCCCTGCAAGTTCTCTAGGCAATGGTTCCAAATGAAAATCGTTTGATGTAGATTCAAATATAAATACAGAGGTTCTGTGGTTTTTCTTGATTCCTGTAAAAAAGAAATCAAAAAAACCTTTCTTTTTTTCCTGGAATGTGAGTCACAGAAGACATTGTAAACAGATTTAATCACAATAGCAACTAGTCAGTCTTTTTTGTTATTTTTATATATTAAGTTTATTTCTGAGGAATCATGACATTTTTCTTTCAGGTAAGCATCTTTTGAAGGATTCCATAGTATATATTATAATAATTCACAGAGTGAATGAAATAATGCAGGACATGAGCTATTTTACAGCTAAACCACTGCATTACAGCTATTAATAAATAATCCTAATTTAGTGCAGTTACAATTCCTTGCATATTCCTATTAATCCTAAACTGCAAATTTAAAGAAAAACAGAAAATAATGTGTCTTGCATGAGCAGAAATGCTTTTTAAAAAATATATTGTTTCTTCCTGGGCTCTGTACTGTTTCATTTAAAAGGAAAGGAGTACAGGATTTCATCCACACCTGAAGGTGCAATTCTTTTGCTATAAATAATAGGCATGCAATTTATCTTTCTGCAGATTGGTTCCTTCAAAATACTGAGTAAATTATCACAAAATCACAAATCATCACCAATTTCAGTACGAATAAATTAATTGTGTGAGCTGCTATTCATAGTTTATGTAAAAGCAGTCGGTTAGATAATCATTCAGAAACAAAACAGCAAACATCACAGAACAACCAAAGTTAATGTGAATGACCTAAAACTGAACAGAAAAAAAAAAAGAAAAAAAGACCCTGCATTATTTGTAGTGTCACTGCAACAAAATAATGATATTTCATACTTTCACAGATCCTTCAGCTGATGAAGCAATTTTTACACACTAATGAAATTACACTCAGAACCTTCTTTTAATAGCATCCTTCTGAAAAACATTATATATTAAGACATATGTATGTCTAATTCACCTCCATTGAATTACCAATTTTTCTTACAATAAAAAGCTACTGAAGTTTTTAATCTTATGAAACCGCACTGCAGTTAGTAGTTTAACAGAAAAAATATAAGCATAATAAGACTTTATCTCTTATCCCCAATGTAAATTTATATACATTTTTTTTTTTGTACCTTCACTATATATGGACATAGAACAATCCTTGTCCCTTGAGATCTGGAAAAAATTACCTTCAGAAACACTTAGCAAATGTTTCCGTACTTCATTCATCAGCAGGAATAATAAAACACTGGGCTGGGCTTTTTAGGAATTCACAAATTCAAATTTGTCAATCTATTTAAACAAGAAAACTTCTTAATCCGTGAAGGCCTACCTTTATTTCTGTCTCTCATGAAGGAATCTAACGGTAGGAAGAAATAACACAGGTTGTGGGAAACACCTTATCTCTATGAGGGAGATGACATAACGAAGATACGGAGTTATGGCATCATGATTTTGTAAAGTTATCAAAATATGTCCATTTCTACATCCTAGTCTAAATATTATCCCCGGGGAAAAAGGCAACCTCGTTAAAACACCAATAATAGTCTTCTGTTCCTGTAGAAAGGCTACCTATATTCAACAGCGTATTCTTTTCTACTGCACCTTTTCTTCGCCGCCCCTAAACTGGGCTCAAGTCAAAATGAGAAGATCTGGTAGTCGTAACTGGTTTCCTACACTGTCCTCACTATCTGTGGCATCTGACTGTTTGGCAGCGCAAGGTGGAAAATCTGTCTGAAGGATTCCAACATCTGTTACATATTTCCACTTCCTCAAATTATAACTTATTACTGCATGGTTGAACTGTATCTTTCTGCCAGTTTGAGGTCCCAGTGGCTAACAAAGCAGGAAAACTTTTCGAAGAGAAAGCTCGGGGATCAGCAGAACGTTATTAAACCAGAAAAGTTAAAACAATGAAAATGTAAAGTAAAATTATAATAGTGGTGATAAAATAACTATGGTTCCCCTCAGGGTTCCACTTAGCAGTATACAGACAGTATGTAAACTGTATACTTTGAGGCACATCAGAGGCTGAAATTAAGCTTAAAACATTCTGCTGGATACGTGCTTTATTGTTTTTAAATCAAGTAAGAAGCTATACAAATAATGAAAATACTCCTAGAAAGCGTACATTAGTAATAGAGGCTATGAAAAGAACCCACAAACTTTGAGGTCCTAAGGATGCAGAGATAAGGAACTTCAGTAAAAATATGAAGAAAAAACCAAAACCAGAAGGGCTAATTAATACTTCCTTATCTCATTCGTTTCACAGTCTGTATGAGTTCTCACATAAATGCTCCATCTATCAGGAAAAATAATATATGAGCAATATAAACAGCAAAACATTCAGTAACAGAAGACAGCAAAATCAAAAGAAAAAGAAAGTAATTTTCTGTTGAAAAGGCGACAAAAATAATTGAGGAGAAAAGTCATATTATATTACTCAGATGTACAGTATCAATGAGAATTGATAATATAAACTCATAACAAGCAATTAAGATTAAGGACACTCGTTATACAAGCAAAGGCAGAAAGCAAAAATCACACTGATGAACTACGTTCAAGTTTAACTTGACAAATTCAAGGAAACAAATGCAATTTCCAAATAAGATTTTTGGTTGAGACTCTGAAAGCATCCTGGCTGAATTCAGAGTTCGAGGGACTGCAAAATCATCCTCTAAGTAGCTCATGCTAGTGGGTAGATTCAAATGAAGTTAGAAGACTCCAGTAAGGATTTATAGTTATTAAAAAAAAAAAATCAAAATAGATATGCGTTTTTGGATCTAAGCAATTTAACTTTTACTTTGAGAGGTAAATACTGAGCGTTACGGGATACAAAGTCAACACATACAAAACCAAAATGCAGAGCGAGGATAAATCAAACTTTTTCAGGACTTAAGGAAAAAAAACCCACCCCAAACAAACAAAAAAAAGCAAGCCTTCCCAGCACAGGAATAGCTCTTTTCACTCTAATTGTCTCTAAATATGCAGAAATCATGGAGGTATTATGAATTCAGGAATAAATGAATGACTCAAAGTGACAATAAGATTCTAATAAATACTGTTTTTTCCCCTTCACATAATCAGGAATTACCAGAGAATAAAGAAGTTCTAAGTTTAACTTGGCTTTTGGCAGACCTGAAATGCCATATCTAGATGAACTATGTTTAAAGGTTGGAGGTTAGGTGCAAAGTGAATTAGATGAAAACATAATGGGAATGATTGCTAGGAAGCACTTAATTTTGGAGGGAATGAATAAATAATCATTCCTACAGCAGCAAAATGCAAGATTTCTGAGAACTGAGAGAAAATGGAAAAAAAAAAAAAAAAAAGACGACATAAAATAGAATTTCCAAACCTATCATAGTTGGAATTAACGAATCGGAAAGGCTAGGTCCCCTACATTCTTCATTTTTTTGGTATGCAAGTCTTCAGGATTATTGAAGTACCTGCTACTCTCACTGCAAAATTTGGCTAATGTGTCCTAAAATGCAAATATTCAAAATTCTCTTAAGAAACTAGTTTGCTTATGCTCCCTTCTAGAGCTGGCACTAAATAGATGGGAAAAACACAGAATTTCTTTTTTTTACAAGAGGGGACAAATAAAAAAAAATCAAAGTTAATAAAATGCATTATTATATAAACATGCTGCATCACCACTTGCTACACAAAACAAGTACTTTTTTACATTTGATTTTTTTAGGAATTGTTGGGGGACTTACTGGAACTCTTCACAGAAAGCTATGCAAAACACATAAAAAATAGGGCACAAGATTTCATGCACCATCCAACAGATTTTAAACTACTATTTATCACACAAATGACAGCCAAGATCATGATAGAGGAGTGGAAAAAGAACTAAGGACATGGGGCTAACTCTACTTATCTTAAATGTTGTTATGTCTTCAAAAGCAAGATTTATTTCATAGCTTCACATGAAATCATAACGAAAACTATGACATGGCAAAGTGCAGATGAAGCCTTTAACTGAGTCCTTTCCTTTTTGTGTGGCACTTCCAGAACTGTTCTCTCTCAGCAATTATACAAGCAGCTCCTTTGGCTTCTTAAAGCTCTGGAAAAAATTTCAGCATAATATACTCTATACAAAGGAAAACTGGAGGCTACACATCCTTATGGCACATCCTCAAGGGTTCACTGAGTAGAAGAAAAGAAGTCCAGCCCAGAAAAGAATATGCATGCAATTGAACTACAGAATTAAAGACTTCTATTCCTTGTCTTTATTCTTCTTTTACATGAATCAAAATGGAAAATATGCAGACTAACATAATTAAGGACCACAGTAACACATATCCCCTTTAACTACATCCAAGCATGAAAAGGGTACACAAAATGTCCAGTTGTATCTCTTTGATTGATACACTTTCCTCAGAAGGACCTAGAGAAAAAGAGGAATATTGTCAAGTCATAATTTAGAGGTGGAAATGTGTGATCTGAGCCTCACTTCACATATACTTTAACCCCTCCCTACCCAAGAATGCATGTTTCACACTGTTTTAGAAGACCATGAGGAAGGAGACCATCAAGCTAAGGAAAGAGAAGTGCAATAGAAATAAATAGAGGTGAAATGATTTCTCATAAACGAGAGGTGACCTGCTGCAGGTATTGAAGATTTTATTCTACCCTAATACACAGATCATTGACTGTTTTAAAAAGAATATAAAAATCAACCTCAATATAGTCTACATTTATAACACCATCCATTTTGATGGATTAGTGAGAGAAATTTCTCATACATCATAATTTCTAGGGCTTTCAGTGAAAACATATAATCCCTTTTACATTATCAGGGTCATGGTCTAGCGACCTTAATGAGAAAATTCCTTAGAATAACCTAGCCATACATAGTAAATACTTTTAAATAATAGCTGCTTACTTGCTCCATCTTTTTTATGGTGCTTTTTATGGTTTGTGTTTTTAAAGTTGCTCAGTCTCTATGTCTTCTCTAATGTTCAGAAGGAAAGCTTCCTTTCATGTTTCCAAAGACTACTTCTATTCAAAGAGTGGAAAACAGGGAAAGCTGGAAGACACTCTACTCCACATATTCAAGTATGGACCTGACCTCTGTTAGCTGCATCCAGCATCCAACCCAAGCAACTGCTTAGCGAAGAAGTCTCAGTGATGAAACTATATTTTTCCTATAAGTATGACATATATTGACTGAATTTAAATTATATATATATATATATATATATATATATATATATATATAAAATTGCTGCTGTTTCCTGCTAAAATCTGAGGTATGCATAGCCTGTAGACCTTTTCCATACCTCATTTGTCATAAAAGATTGCTAGTACTTTCTAAAAGAGAGAATTATTATCTAAATTTTCCAATAATCTCACTGAGAGATAAATTTTACCGTCAGATGTCTGGTTTGGTTTGGGGTTTTTTTTGGAGTTTTTTGTTGTTTGGAGTTTTTTAATATTAATAATGAAGACACATATTGTTCTACCCCATGGGGCGTGTCACTTCTAGCACTGACCAATACCTGACTGTACTGAAGCACTTTTACTAACCTGCTGTTGTTAGGTGTGCCTTCATTTTCTGAGCATCAAAAATGTGTTAATCGTTTTGTTTTTTTAATATGTATTTTCATACAGCATGAGTTAAACCCCAAGGTCAAAGCTGGTGCTCATTTTCAGGAGGCAACATCAAATGTTTGTGTCTCAGAAAAAAGTAAGGATGAAATTTATGATTTTCCAACTTGTAAAAAGTGACCTGTGCTTTCCAATTACATTTTCTCTGATGTTCTCAAATGTTAGATATGTACAACTCACCTTGATTTCCTAAATATTCACTGTATGATGTGACTGATTCCTGGCATAGAGGGGAAGAGTTCTCATTTTCCTGTTCATCGATGAAGGACACCATGACCCTGGTGCCCCCGAATACATGCCACGAGAATGCCTGGTTTGATTTTTGAAATGTTGATATGAGAGTGTACTTTCTTGAAAAAAAAAAAGCAACAGCAGCCCAAGAAATTGTCCCTCAGGAAGCATCCACTACAGGGATGACAAGTGTCTTTGACAGAACTGGTTCTTTCAACACACTCCAGGAAAGGGGGAAGGTGACCCATAAGCTCCAGACCTAGGGGACATCTGAGACTGGATGTTCAAGATAAGCAAGATTATTGGACTAAGAAAAGGGTAGATGCAGAAATACCTAGCAATAACTGCACAGTAACCAGCTGATCTCTCAAATGTTTGTTTCAAAAGCAACGGATATTTTGATTAATACAGAGGACGCTTCACTGACAAGCAGTGTGGTATGTCAGAGATTATATTGAACTTCATGCAGATGAAGCTAAACTAGAAGCTACAGCAGAACCTTCTCACTTTGGGATCGGTGGGGAAGGCAACTGTCAAAAGAGCCAGAATAAAAAAAAAATGTCTCAGAATTTAACTTTGGAAAAGTTTCTGCAATTTTAGCAACGTTCTAAACTGCAGAGTTAGAATTAGAGTTAGATCTAGAAGAGCACGGTGAAAAGACAGGTGACAGAACAAGATATAGAACTGAAGATGATTAGTGTTGATGGGCTGATGGTTCCCTCATGTAGATGATGATGATGATGATGATGTTACCTGCAGCTAGCCGACACACTGCTAAACCTCATGTGGAAAAATCAAAGATGAATGGCAAAAAATTGTCCATCAGGAGATGCAACCATAGAACTACACCTTTCACATCTTCCCCTATCCTGGAAGGAATAGCCTTGCACGCTGACCGTTACCAGCAGTGTGGTCACTCTCTGGACAGCCTTTTAACATGCAGCTCCATCCCAGGAAAACCAACGACACGCTATGATAAAATACAGCTTCAAAATCAGAAACTTAAATAAACTCTAACCATAGGTTAAAGACAAGCAGAGAAAAAACAGCCTTTCCTCCTTCTCAAAGAGACAATTTTGGGATGGAGGGTACAGCAAAATGGGATTAGGAAAAAGCATGAGGAAGGAGTTATTAGAGGAGATAATATTGATTTTTGTGGAACTGGAAATAAAAGGGCGGAAAATTTAGAAGGAATGGCAAATGAGGGAAAAAAATATGTGGGTTGACAAAGTTTTATGTAGGCTTAGAAGTCTGAAGGCAAAATACTGATTGTAAGACAAGAATATTAGAAGGGAACAAAAAAAAAAAAGCTATAGTTTTACACAGAACATACTTGCCCTGCGGTTACTTATGCATCAAAAAAAATTCTTTACAGTGATATAGATACTCATAACTCTCCATGTAGAGGTGGATATGCATATACAACCCCATAACACAGGATATAACTCAAGCTGATATACAATAATTAGCAATCATTTCAGCAATATTACTGGTTTGCATACAACAAAATCATTTGAACAAAAGCAAATGTTAAAACAAACACCAAAACATACATTTAATAATAACTGTATTCAAAAAGAATAAAACATACTATGCATTTCTCAGTTCTCTTCCAACAAAGATTTATGAGTGAACAAAATTTTCCAGTATAAATCTTATTTCATTAAACTTGGTAGTTCTGCCATGAGCACATATAGTTGCCTACTCGATTGGGCTTCAAAATCCTAGTTTTATATTACAATTAAAGGTGGTAAATCTTGATTGAGCTGAATAAGAAATGACATGGAAGTTTGAGAACAAAACATATAACTTTTCTGGGATCCAGAGGGGGTGTTATTCGTAGATATGATGGGAACGGGGCGCTGTCATGTCATAAGTCCTCTCCTGTCCTACAACGAAGAATGGGTGCCAAAGAATCCTTTACGTTGCTGGGTTCTCCCCAGGTAAATCTGAACCTCTTGAACACGTCTTCACATTTCTAGTCCCCACCTTTTGGTTTGCGATGCAAATGTAACAGATCACGGGAGTGATATTTTGGTAATATTTTCTGTAAGTACACCCTCAAAAAAAAATCTTCCTCTAGAGCTTCCAGACTTTACAAGATTCATTCCTTTCTAACATTCAGAAAATGGTATCAAGTCAGTAAGCAATATGTTCATTTCAGAAGTGCAAAATATTTTCTTAAAGCTAATTTTCACTTGTTTTCTAGTTTATAGTTTATAGTAAGCATTAAATAACTGTAGTTCAGTGCAATAAACTCCTCCCTCATGTCCCTCGTGGAACAGATTTCTCAAAACTACTACACTTTTCCTTCATACTGTTTATAAAGGTGCATACATATTTTATACGTGTTTGTACTAAGTGCTAATGGATCAGAAGAGTGAAATGATCATAAAACACCGTTGGAAATGGTGGAAAACTTCGAGTGGACTTTTGGTGTATTTAGATCTAGTATACCCCAAGAAAATTAAACAAACAAACTATTATCCTTTGTGTTTTTAGCAGACTTGTTCCTAACAGTACTTAAAAGGTAACTAGCAAATTAGCTTTTTTTTCCTCTTAAACTTATATACTACTGTTCCATTATTATTTTGATTGAAGAGCTGTATTTAAGTCAAACCAAGATATTTTCAATACAAAACTAGGCTTACACTGTTCAGACACTCCCCAATAATTGATGTGATCCCATATACTTGTGTGGTGTTATTACTCAAGTCACGTTAAATGAGCCAATACAGGACTATTTATAGCTATTTATTTCTGAATATTATATAAGTCCACATAGTTAGGTTTGGAGGCTTTTTTATGTAAGATTTCTATGAAATAAAAATAGATTTGGACAACAGATGTAAGATCTAAGAAGCATCAAAAACTTTGGACGGAAAGCTTGTGCATATCCCATACAATCAAATCCTGCATTTAACTCCATAAATTAAAATAAATTGCATGTTTTCTCCAAGACTACAGAAAATGGCAGCTGGTGAAGGAGTAAGTATTAAGTTGCTCAGGCTTTTTCTCAGTGCTACACTCTTCTTGAATCTATTCTAAGCAGGATTAAATGTTATAAAACACCTTTGATCCCAACAAATGAAGAGTCACTATTTATTTTGCATTTTAAAATAGTTATGTTTACTGTTACGCTGAGAACACGGGGTGAAAGACTGATTATTTTCTTCGGTGATCATACATTATAACATTTTTTTCAAACAGAAAAGAGTTGATACCAAGAGAAAATCATGAGGACCTTGGCACGTTCCCATCCGTACCTGAGCGTTAAGAAGTTCTTCACATTTGTGAGAATGTTTCTCAATTGCTAGTATATACTGCTTTTCAAGAGCGGCTTCTTGCTGTTGAACTGCAGATTGTAGCAGTGCCTGCAAAAAAAAAAAAAAAAAGAAAGCACAGAATATTCAAGAAAGATATAATCGGGATGTTTGTTGGGAACTGCAGATCTCCTAATGCTTGTGTATAACCAGAACGTGGAATGCTGTTATAAATTCAGAATGTGCGACTCTTAAAGTACCTTTCTATGTAACACTACCTTGTTTTCAGTCAGGACTGAAATTTTTTGGATCTCGGATTTCTCATACATAGTCTGCTTAAAAGAGAGCAGCACACAGAAGATAGAGAGGGAGAGTATTTCTGTTAAATATACTCAGTTTAGTGGGACCACACAAGAAGAGAAGCATATGAAAGCTGCTGAAGGGAAAAAAAAAAAAAAAGCAAAAAAAAGCAAAAAAAAGCCAGACATATTTCCCTGGCTGACAAAATTCCACATCCTCTCGGCACAGTGTAAGATCCCATGGGCCAAGCATGATCTTCACAACCACAAGTCAAGTAAAAGCAGATGGAAATTCTGAGTAATTTAAAACATAAAAGAAGGCCCCCCCAGGAAGTTCACACTCAAATGTGAAGCAGGGGAAGTCAAAATACCAAGACAGTAACAAAAAGATGATAAAATTAGGAACTCTGCATGTGAGCACATATGCAGGCACATGTGTGTATTCACATGCACTTGTCTGAACTCTGCAAAATTTCCAGTTTCTGAAGGCAGAAATAAATAAATAAATAAATAAAAAATTAGGATATGTGAAAAATCAAATTACCATTTGAGGAATTACACTTAGGCTTCCTTAAACGACGATGGTATTTTAACACAGGAGTTACTTAACTCCTGCTATGCGAGCCTTTTTCCCTAATATTATAAAATATTTATGTCACTTTCCAAATAGTCATTGGGTTATTTATACACAACGTAGCAAACTATTTTTAACTAGTAATCAATATAGTGAAGTAGTCAGAATTACTATGTAAGTTAAAACAGACGCTAAGTTTTATAGAAAACAGACCTTTGGCCCAAATGCAGACAAAGAAAAAAAAGCCCATCTTTTAAATAATTTTTATTTTAGAGATATGGAACATAAAACACACATTAAATAGAATTTTGAATATTTTTTAAAAAACCAAAAATGTATACAGAAAACCCACCTGACAATTTTTGAGCTACCTTTCCAAATGTTACACTGATTAACCTCTTATGCCAAAATCAGTGCTCTTCAGAAATGCTATAGTATGGTAGTAGTCTTCAGCAGAGGTTCAGAAAGCTTTAAAACATAAAAAATGGTGCTTAACCTATACTTTAATCAAAATGTAAGCATAGGTTTACTGGCGTTTGCGGGGGACTTTGCCAGCCATACGTTTACTTTTCATAAAAGCCAACTTATTTTCAACTGAATTTAGTATTTTTATTGATTCAGGCAATCCCAAAACCCTAACTTTTGTATGCGAAATGTTATATGCTACAACATACTCTGCATAAACCAGAATTTTGACGGATCACCGGCACAAATGAAGTCTGCACTTTGGAGTATGGGGTTTTTTTTTTTTCCTAAACTATTGTGGCAAGAGTTGTTTCATATAACTGGCACAAAAGAAAAAAAAAACACCTCAAATTCTGATCTTAGGGAAAAGAGTACACAGGATGGTCATTAAGGTGGAATGCCGTTTCTCAGGTAGCTTCTTGCTCACACCAAGGGTTGCGTCACTTTATGCGCTACGCAAACTAATCCGGTGACTGTGAAATTCCTATTATTATAAAGAACTTTCAGTTTTCAAGGAAATAATTATTATTCATTGGGTGGCATGTGTTAAATTCTTAAAATCCTTTACTTATTATCATTTTCTTTAAAAAATACATAAAATTCCAGAATTTCCAAATTCCAGAAATTCCAGAAATTCCAGAAATTCCCTTCCTTTTCTATCATACACACTACTGATATAGTTTAAATAGTACCACAGAACTGATTCTTTATTTGACTATTCCACTAGGTGGCCAAGTAAGGAGACAGAGAGAAACATTCCCTTATGTGGCACAGTACTTCAGCAACGGTTTCCATGTTGTACCATAAAAAATTCTCCAGACAAAAATCTTTCTTTCTTATGGAGAGATGCAGCAGATTAGCCAGTCAAACAGGCCTTTAAAATACCACATAAATCATTTATGCCAAGGCCTAAATCTTTTCAAGTCACTTGAAAGAAGATGAGATGTGTCACACAATACCCCGAAATAGCAATAACTCCTTATTATAGATATAAGAATTTCCTTTTCAAGAGGAATCTGAAGATTCTCAGAACCTTATGGTTTTAAGATACGCTTAAAATCAAAACAGAATGCTGAGCTCCACTTTATTTTAAAGTGTAGAATGCTTTTATTTTCCTGAGAAAATTTTTATGCTCAGGATTTATCATAATTGTCAATACTGTCAGATAAGGCACTTTAATAAAACAAAGTATACTTTTTTGAAGTATGAACAGAAAAGTGTAATAGATAATTAGACTAGACAAAAGTAACTTACTCTCTCAATTAAGACTGAATTACTAAGTTTTATCCTTAATTATTCATTATTCTTAATTTATCATTGAAGTTATGTCCTGTATTTAATAAATTATCAGAAATAAGACAATTTTTAACGTAAAATAAAAGTCAAACATGAAAATTTCCTTTAATTCTAATCTCACACACAGTTGTTGCTGAGGTCACTACTATGTTCATTGCATGTATCCTACATCTGCCTGGCTCCAGCTGATTATAAAAAGTAAATATGAACATAAAGATGTCATAAAACAAGGTCTTTCTAAGATTTTTTTTTAAAAGACCAAAAAAAAAAAAGAAAAGAAAACAGAAAACATTAATTTAAAAAATGAGGTCATTTTCTTCTTGGTCTGATCACAACCACCAGTTAAGGTTTCTTGATAGGATAAATCACAGAATTGTCTAGGTTGGAAGGGACCTTTAAGATCATCAAGTCCAACCATCAACCTAACCCTGACAAAAAACCCCAAAACCCAACACTAAACCATATCCCCGAGCACCATGTCAACTCGTCTCTTGAACACCTCCAGGGATGGTGCCTCAACCAC
>JAOQGH010000001.1:75960305-75985962 GCA_025769975.1 Gallinago jamesoni
TGGTGCCTCAACCACCTCCCTGGGCAGCCCATTCCAATGCCTGACAACCCTTTCAGTGAAGAAATTTTTCCTAATATGAGATACATGCTATCCCCACAAATCTTTTGCAGAAGTCAAGATAAGCAACTACTTAAATTACTAATTGAAAAAAATGACTAATTAAGTAATTTACTAAACTAAGCCATACATTTATCTACCTGATGATAGGGATCTCTAACTTATAGTCACACGGTTCCTTCAGTACAATGACACTAGACTATTTGACTAATTGCTATTCTGGGCAACTCCTTACTGCTGCTGAACCACTTTATTCCTCAATTAACTATACAATTATCCTGGCGGACTGATGTTCCATACATCTGTGGCCACTGACCTGATATCAAGCTGGGATTCTTGAAGCCATCTCCTTTTGAGACCTCATGGAATCATTTCAAGTAAGGTTAGAGTAGAAGGTAGCCGATAGCATCTGTTGCATGAAGTCAAAGGGTAGGATTTCCATACGGGTGCTCTTGGTAATTCGTTTCTCCTTCTGAATATTGTGCAATGAACTTCCTTGACACTGGGTGGCAAGGGTCATGCTCTAGTAACAGCCAGTTTCAGAACTGATGGCAAGAGACATCAATCTTGACGTGGAGCCTTTTCTACACTCTATCACGTTTGTTGCCTCAGCCTACACTTGTTATGGTCATAGAGGAAGTGGTGGGTTCAGATTTGCAGGATTTCTTTACATTTATCAATTAGTCTTTATTGCTCCTTGGCTTTTTTTTTTGGTTCCCCCCCCCCCCGCCTTCCTCAGCCCAATACACTTCACAAGCCCTAACATCTGCCTTTAACCAAAAGTGAGGTTGCCTTTTAGGTCTTTGCTAGACCCAAACACAAAGTCATCTTTTTCAGGCAGTTACTAGATCTTCTTTTCCCATTCATAATTTCCTTGGTTTTCAAAAAAATCCTCTGCCTCCCAAGCCCTTATGTAAATCATTGTACCAGGGAACAGTTTAAAGGATTGTGGTACCTTAAATAAACAACTACTGAAAGTGGTTTTCTTACAATTAAAACACAAAGCCACAAATAAGAATGAACTGTAGCCACTATAGTGACAATAGTTATGATCGTAAATACATCACCATTTCATGTGATGAACTGATTCTTTTGAGTCTGTTTGTTTGAACTGATGTCTTTCCACTCATCAAACAAAGACACAATTTATAAGGCTTATGCATTAAATAATCAAAGTAAATTAAGGACTAATAAAATAAGAATAGTAACATCTTTCCTCTGACTCCTGAAAAGAAAACAAAAAATATCACCATAGCTCCAGAATCACAGAAACATATATACATTGCCTTTTAACATTTCCTTCTTCCCTGTGTCTAATATTACACTTTCACAATTATAAAAGTGGACAAAAAAAAAAAACTTTAACTGAGAAAACCAAGAATTAGTGTCTACATTGACATTGTTTTACTAGGTTTGGTTCAGTTATAATGCATTTTCAACTTGGCACAATCTTCTTAGCTAACCAAAGCTAAAATTCAGTCAAGTTTTAAGCCTTAAACTTTAATCTATAGCCAAAATCACAGAAACAATGATTTTCTCAAACCATTATCAAAATCTTCACACATTTAAATGATAGTACAAACCATTTTTGACCTTTCCGCAAACTAATTTAAAAGTGAATCCATTCTATATTTTTAAGCTGGAATTTTACCAAAACAACAAAAAAACTTAACTAAGTAAATTAGACCAAACTCCTTTTTGAGCTTAGATAAAGAGCTAACCTTAGCTTTAAATTACATTAATTTTGGAAGACTCCAAGTTGAAACTAGATCCAAACATCACAAGAAGAACTTTATCCATAATCACCTTGGGGTGTCCTTAAGTGAACACAAATCTTAATTACTCCATTAAATGCTTTACCAATGGGCAGAGAACTAAGTAGTCCTGGGACGTAACTGACATGTATGATGGGAACACTGGAGACCAGCATCACTGCATATAGACTGGAAAAAAATCTGTACTGTACCCAATTCGAGAAGAAAATTTAAAGATTAGAAAAATACAAGTGATCACATTTTTTTTTTTCCCTTGTATTTCTACAGGTTGTGTTATGTATAAAGAACTAGATGCTTTCTAAAATTTGTTCTTATCCTTGGAAAGGCAAAAGAGCAAGCATTTGCCAAAACCATAGCACAGAGACTCCAGCCCATTTTCAATACGAACCTATTTGCCCAGCCCTAGTGCTTACTGCCTAATTCTACTGGCAACAGCAACCACAGTTGCTTGTCCAGAACAGGATTTGTTGTATGGCCAAAAAGTAGAATTTATGAGAATCCTTCTTGAGTCATATAGCCAAAATATAGACCGTTACCCCCAAATTCATCCCAAATTCCCTAACAGCAATAAATTGCCAAATCTCTTTCCGTGAACTCCCTCTTTTATTGGAGGAAAAAACTAGTCAGAAAATAAAAAAAAAAGGAAAAAAAAAGGCAAGAGGAAAAGCTCTCATCTCCTCTGAAAAACAGTATAAAAGCAATTCCAATACATGCAAAAACCAGACTTCTCAGATGTGGGAAAGGCTTGAAAATGTTAAACTCACATGAAACATCAGTAGGAAACATGCATCATGATGTACAGGCTGCTACATTATATTCTACAAAGTTATTTGAAAGCACTGCATCAAAACCCTTAATCAATCAATAATAATAAAAAAAAATCCTCTCTGGTTTCTTTCTCCTTCTCAAACATCTTTAACTAACTACAAGTCAGTATATCAAACACCTTTTGTACTTCAAAATTGCTAAGTCAGCACGTTCAAAACAAATCATCTTGAAAAATAAATTTACCTAGTGAAAAGTAAAAGTTACAATACTACTTCAAACTACATTAAATACCATAATTAATTTCAGCAACAGTACATAATAAGTTCTATGCTTCAGAGTATTATGCTTCAGAGCATTAGACTTCAGATTAGAATCTGAATTAGAATCACTGCATTCAGCATCCTGCCTCCACCACTAATTAATTTCTACTGCTTTATTTAAGAGCAAAATATAATTAACCAATTGTTGAATGATAAAACAAGAGAAGAGTGCACAAAACTCTTTCCTGACCCTCGGAGAAAATATATTAACTCAATAAAATATCCTGGTGGTGTTATAATTCAGTTATTAGCAAGTGAACGTACTATATATAAAACTATTTATAAGATTTTTTTAAAATGTCTTAAAAAAGATTTTTAAAAATGAAGTATCCACTTCAGCCCAAGATACTGCCAATTTTCATGATCAGGCTATTTTCCGGTGAGCGTCCCATTAAGTGAAAATAAAACATGTCCATTTATGTGCTATGGAATACAGGGGGGTATTTTTGTACAAGTCAACATTAACGAAAATGAAAGCAATTAAACTCCTGTTTAGGTCAATTTGCAGTTTACAATGAAGTTGGTTCTACATGAAATAAATCACAACGCTGAGTTCAGTTTCCCGAATTGTTTCCACTCGTAGTCATAGAGTGTTACCAAAGCTTTCAACAGAGCTCGCGCTGTGAAATTTTACATATCAAGTCACAAAGTATTTCCTGTGGAAAATTCTTCGTGCAAGTTATTTTATTTTATTTTTTTAATTGCAAAAGGTCAACACATTTCGATGTGCATCAGGGCACGAGGAAGATTCATGACTTCCCCAACCGCTGTCCTGTTTACGCTGTGAACTGGATTCTAGTCAGGTGTTTCATGACATAAAAGACATTTGAATCAAAGAGAAGGACGGGGCAACAAATTCACTTTCAATTTCAGCTGCTTTTGGTCTACCAGTAATGATCAACGACTTACAGTTTGCATAGTATGCTCAGTTTATCTGGATATCTCAGTTTTACTGGCATGTGAGTTTAAATGATTTATTTTCCACCAAACACCGTGGCCAGACTCTGCCAGAAACAAACTGCAAACTCACTCTTAATCAAACCTTCCAATTATTACAGTATTTAACAACGCGTTTTTGGTTCTATAGTCAGAACCACATATAAAAAGTCATCCTTACTAAAAAGGGAGGGAGAGATATCTTGTAACTTTTACAACTGCTTTTAAAACATTAAGATGTATAAATCAATAATAAAATATTTTTGATAGCCAGGTCTTCTGAAAATTGAGACTTGATGGTACCTTGCTTTTATCAGAATTCTGGAGAAAGATTTTTATAGCAGTATCACTGTTGTCCATGAGTACTCCTATACTGTAAAAATGATAAGGAATCTCTCCTATTCTAGCCATCAGCTTTTCATGACAAAACCCAATATTCTATTATATTCAAAGTCCGCTTGAATTGTAGTGCAATTTACATACGGATAAGGATAGGAGTTAGAAGTGACATACAAGCTCTTGCAACAATTTTTGAATTTATCCTTTTATTCATGTGTCAGGCCTTCCTGAGCCAGGATGTCATCTTGGAAATTTAATAAGTTAAGCTGGTGTTCTAAAGAGCTGAGAACTGGGCACGTTTCAAGAGTTTTCCCTCCTCACTAGGGATAAACTATGATGTCAGAAAGAAGATACCGTGATTCTAGGTTAACTTCTTTTGCGATTAAATATTTTAAATTTTCCTTTGTTTATTAGAAGGTAACCTTTCAATTCAGAGGTCTACTATTGTCACAAAAAAATTTTGAAAGACAACCTGATGTCCCTCCCATATCTCATACTTTGCAAATCCCTCTGTTCTTACATTCTGGAAAGCTGAAAAAAAAACCCAACCACTTAAAACCAAAAACTTAGAGACAAAAATCTGGCTGTAGAAAGGGCTGGAAATGACTGTACATCTTGAAGTTAATTTCCATAAAAGGAACCACGCATCTGATTCATGCAAGCTGTCTTTTAGAAGGCTAATAATTGCCTAAAATAATCTAAGTATATAAATATCATCAAAAAATACACCTGCCTGTAACATCATATTCTTTAAAGCTTACATTAGAGGATATTTTATATGGTGAGAAATATAAACAAAACAGATTAAAATTCTTAACTCGTCTATTTACATAACTATGACAATTTCAGAACAAAAGCCTGATTAAACAAGCAGAAGAAAAATCCTTATGCTGCTTGTGGTAAATATCTTAAAATGTGACATGATCCCACAAGCACCATTTCCAAGATCTACATTTACTTTTCTTTACTGTAGTTAATTACCAGGGATAAGAGTTTAAAAAAATAATGACATGAAAGACAGAAATTAAAAAAAACTAGGTAAACATGAGAAGGGGAAACTTGGCCTACACAGAACACTAAGTTCCTTTTTAATTTGCTTTCCCATGTTTTGTTATACAAATTTCATGACTACGTTGCAGATGGTTTATTTGTTGAAAGGAAGATAAGAATGTGAGATGCTTAACAATGGCCAAGGTTTTTGAGGGTTTGTGCTACAAAGTGTCTAATGGTCTCTCTTAATGCATTTCCCAGAGCGTTTGGCAAGCTAATATTCCAAAGACAACTGTAATAATTCTAAGGGCTTTGGTATCTTCAGATCCTTGAAAATAAACCATTATTTGACTTCAAGTTGTCATCTCGATTCTCAACACGGTTGCCATATTAAAAAGGACCAGTAGGACTTGAGAGGGTTTGGTTTTTAATGTGAGAGCCTGGTGAGTACCTAGGGATGATGAATTGATGGAAGATCAATGTGGAAAAATATTGTCCATTTACAACAAATAATTCCCTGAAATACAGGGCGGGGGGGGGGGGGGTAATGATCAGAAAGTGTAACCCATTTTCAAGCCCAGAAAGATAGAACAACAACAACAAGTCTGCCGAAGTAAATCTGCAAGGAGGAATAATTGGCTCTAAATGTAAGAAAAAATGTGAGCTTCTCCTTACTCACTTGGCAACCTTAGAGACAGAAGTGAGAAACTGGCAACTCTCTTTTCCTTTGCACACTAAATGAAAGGCACTTTTCACAAATCTACCAGTAGGAATGACTCCTCTGTGGTGGGGATACAGCAAAGGCAAGTGGTCAACTCGTTTCCGTCGTCGTTCAACCCAGAGTTTCAATACCTAAGTTACAGGATTTGGGGCTTGAGGGATATTGGAGATTATATTTGAAGAATGGTTCATATTTTAACACATCTATCCTTAAAACAACCAGTGTCGGGCATTACATCCACCATGCTAAAACCCTGCTTGGAGTGGAATTACAAAATCATAATTAGTTGGTATCAGAGACGATCAGTCATAATTCCACCAGTCATGACTGCAACAGAACCTAATTTGGGCCATAAACAAGCACTTGATTGGAATAATCTGCTTCAGATTGTTTTATTAATACCCAAGGAACGCAAAAATAGGACTGTATTCATTGTAAGAAAGATTTTCTTTTTCCTTCCTGTGCCTTTTAAACAATTCAGTAGACTTGCTTAGGTGAATTTCCATACTCAAGGTAATTTGGGGATCAGCCAAAATGTCTGATAAATACAATAAATTCCCAATGATATGAGCAATTAAAAAGTCCCCAAAATGTTAAATATTACTTTTATAATTACAAACCCACACTTGACTCATTTACTTAAAGGAAAAAAATAAATAAATCTCAACCCTGTTCCTTCTTGAAATATTAACCATTAATTAACATTTTAAAAGAATCCATGAGATTATTTTCTCCAACAAAACTACAGAACAGTTTTTGACTTCACTGAATTCTCTGATGATTCACTGTTATTCCCTTTTTTTTTTTTTAAGTACATGGCAAAGCGTTACTGAAAAAGTATTTAAGCAATAAACAAACAACCAAAAAAAGATTATTATTTTTTTAAAATCCTAACAAGTTGGTTGCAGTATTTTACCCAGAGGTTGGTTGCAGTATTTTACCCAGAGGCTGGCATATCTGATGTTATTTCTCCTATGAGTACTGTGATCTCATTGACCAAAATATGGCAACTAACCACATGAGGCAACAGGAAGACTTGTATGAAGAACATTCATGCCATGGTTCCCTGGTATTAAAGAATGTCTTTATATAACTTGAATATAAACAGTCTATGAGAAATAATATACTAAATATAAATATTGCATAGAATCACAGTATTCAATTAAATCCCTAATCTTTCAGGCCAAATCACATAATCTGATAAAAATATTTTTACTTTTTTTTCAGAAGGCAAATCAGATCTTCCCAGCTGCTGATGACTGGTAAAATAGTTTTCAAAAATCAATATGGCACATGAGTATGCTCTTTTACCCCTCTATACATGAAGAAATTATTCCTGAAAAGGAATAATACATGCAAAACTCTCCTTTAGCTCACACAAAGGCATTAACATGGTGAACAATTATATCTAGAAAACATGCAGACCTTTCATGCTATACTATAAAATTGTTGCATTCACAATTTGTTTATATTTTCAGAAATAAAAAGGAGGAAATGGAAGTTCAGAAATTACCTATAGCTCACTGTTTTTTTTCCAAACTATAAGTTCACACAGAAAAAGTCCGTTATTTTACACAAACCTAGCACAAAACAGAAATAAAAAATGCTGATACACAACGTTTTCAGTGACCCATCCAAAGTGGGACAGTGTGAGGAAAACTCTCATTTGAGAACTTCCACTGTAAAGTGGTTCCCCAAGAAGTGTGGGAAAAGAAATGCTATCCTTCTCCTCCAGAAGTGAAATAAGGGAGGTACAGAGAAATGAGACGCTTAACTTTTCTCAAGAATGGAAACTTTTGAAACTTTTCTGGATAGGTTCCCTGCAGGTGAAATTAGTGTAAGTTGTAATGATGGAGACAGACATATTTCTACAGATCATCTGATTTCAGTATTCGCTAGAACACGACCAACAGCGATCAGCAAAATTGCTGAAAGACTTTCTAATTATGAATTGTAGCAAACAGATGATGACCAGAATGACTTTAAACTTTTCTGCAGCCTATGACACGGGCTGTCCTCAAGCAGAGGTTCCTAAAAACACCATCAGCCCTTACAGGTTAGTAACGAAGTCACACTCCTTGAGGCAAATGAAACATGTTTGTGCTTAAACATAAAAAGGTTTAATTAACAACAGATTGGACAGTTCTACCTCCATAAACCGCTTTACAAGGAGTCTGCAAAGATTCACCATGACACATGTATGAGGAATTATACACACTTGATCAGCACTGATCATGTAAAGCATCAGCATGAGGCACCTCACCCCAGTGTTCAGTTCAGACCCCGGCGTCAGCACCGTCCACCAAAAGTGGCCCCAGAGCACTAACATTCCAGGATGGATTGCTACAACACAACGCTGTGACCATTCCTACCTCATAAACAAGGGAAAAGCCACTCCTTCACATGGAGTCCCTCCTGTCTCTGGCATTCCCCCTTCCAGCAAGTTTAAATCACTCTGCATCTGGGCCACCTTGCCCTCCATGGCAGATCATGGTCATGAATTGCTGTTGCTGAGCAGTTGCAACCTGAATTTCCCCTTCACTACCTCCCTTGTCAGATTTGTGTTCCCAGCTCACAGTTGTCTACCAGGTCTTGTCTCCCTTCTCATTCTCAAAACCAGCTTTCTTTTCCATTTCCCTGTAGAATTTTTCCCTCCCATCAGACCTTTTTCACTTTAAGTCTAATTAGAATTCTTGGCTTTACCTACTCCTCCTAACTTGATTCAGGTTTTGTCCCATATGCATTTCTTACTAGGAAGTTTCCATAACAGCACAAAAGACACAGATTTATCCTCCATGGTTAAGTCCAGTTGTTTCATCTTACCAGCTGAGAGGAAATAGGAAGAATATTAAAAAAAAAAAAAAAGAGTCACAGATTCAGCCTTATTTCCATCCTTAGCTCCTCCTAGTGCTGTGTAGATCAAAACCTGGTGAATTGCTCTGTGAGGCCTCTCTCCTGCGAGTGCAGTTTGTTGAGACTGAGGAGCTACAAAATGTGATAAATACCCAAACCTGAAGTCAGCCAGGGTTGACTGAACATTTTTTTGGTCTGCTCTTTTGTAAGTTTTTTTACAGAAAATGGCTCATCTACTTTAGCTGAAGTTTCCCAAAGCGTTGAGTGAGAAAACACCTCATCCAAAATTTCAGGCCAAAGAGTCCAAATTGGGAACAACAGAAAAGACAGTGTTAAAATGAAAGAGGTTGAGCAACCAAAATAAATAGTGCCTAAGAAGGTTGTCTGTAGTGCATACTTATTATATACAGTTACAATAATATTATTTGGAAATTTGTGTTTTCTTGGCAACTCATTTACCTTGAATTCTTCAACAATAATACTCAGGGCTTCATGTCCAGCTCTTCTCATGTCTTCTAACTCCTGCTTATGTTTTTCCTGTTAAAAAAAAAACAAACATGGAAAGGTTACACACAACATAGGCACTTAGCACGGCAGTTTTAATTAAGAGAGTAAACACCAATTATTTTCCTCATTTTTGGTAGGTGTCATTAAGAGATGTGCACATCTTGGCTCTTTAGATATAATATATATGCTCAATTCAAGCTGGTCCTAACACTAAACTTATTTTTCTTTATTTCCTAATTGTACTTTATTAGACCTCAGAGAATTTTAAATGGTTCTCCAAATGGTTTTAAGGTTTTCTTTGTTACTCTGATTTTTTTCTGGTCTCTTGGCACCTGTGGATGGCACAACTTCCAAATCACTCTCTCAGTAAATGTTATTTACTGCCTACATTAATAAAAATGTTAAAATTGATTAGTATCAGATTCAGCTTCCTCAGAAGAGCCAACCCTACTGAGCACATAGCTCCTTTTTTATCTTTTTTTTATTCATAATGTTCTCAGGAAAGTGTTCTTGCATAAGACATAAGAATATGTTTTTCAAACAAAACTCTATTTTTTTTTATTCATAGTATTATGTAAAAATATCACAGATAGGAATGTTCTGATATTTTTGCATTTACATAAAAATGTTTGCCTGTGGTTTGCTATCTGAGTCTGCAATGTGAACACCTTATTAGATTCTCATCAGCATTTCACACTTATCAATGAGCAGTACCACTTTTTGAAATTACCAATTAGTAAGAAGATGAAAACCTTTCCCTCCCCCCACGTTCTTTGCTTCGGGAATCTGTTCTTAAATCAGCTAAAACAGCAGGTCATAGGTGTTCTAATTACCCTGCAAAATGGTGTAGAAAGCAGAAAGCCATTCCCCCCATTCCCCCAGATGTTAACTTACAGTGATTGCAGGGCAAAACCATACACAACTTGCACTATGCAATTATTGCTTTTTGGATTTAATAAAATTCTATGTTTTCTAAGATCTGTCTGTCTGGAATAAGATAAACCTAGTGTCTAACAAAGCACGTGCGGTTTTATTATGAAAGGCTAAATAACACAATTAAAAATGAATAAATCAGTCTGTAACTCTATATTTGATGAGAGGATACTGCTCTGCCATTCAGTTCCTTTCTTCTGAAAGGGCCATCCTTTTGAAAGTATTTGAATTATATAGCTATAATTTTGAAATTATAGCTATACAAGCTTCTTATTGTTCACCCAAATATAATGACACCTTCAGATTCTCTTGAATAGAACTGGTCTTTTTTGTGAAGTTCTGAAAGAAGAACTGATATGAAGCAGAATAATTCAAGACGGAAATATTGTGATTTGTAAATAAATTACTACATCAGATGACAACGCGCAGGGTCTGGGTACATCAATTTAATCAGATTGTGATGCACAGGTATTACTGATGCCATAAACTGGTTAAATTCAGATGTTATATATGTAAAAAAAATAACCCAAATAACTGCTGAGCGAGCAATATTTTTACAGTACAAAACTACAGAATTGGCATAAGGAGGAAAAATGCGATCCAGTGCTTAACTCCAAAACTTCACAAATCGTTAACGAGCATGTTCCCTGTGAAAAGGGAACACAGGGGGAATAAGATGAGAAAAATGTATTTACTGTAGTAGTTTATCCTGGACTCACAAATATGAAAAAAGAATTATATAGAAATTGGAAGTTAATGGTCATTAATTATTCCAGCTGAAAAAAAAACACCACCAAAACAACAAAACCAAAACTGAAGAGAAAGCATTCCACGCTGAGAAAAGCCTTTAAACGAGAAGAATTAAACCCGTAAGATTTCCATCTAAGATCTATGAGAATTACCTTGAATGCAACAATGAGACACGACGGATCAAGAGTTGACCAAGGAAGTAAGGTATTTCATTCTGAGCGTCTCTCACTAGCATTAACCAGGCAAATCAAGAGATAAAGCAAAAAAAATTGCAGTTTGTCCTCTTAGAATAAATGTCTCAGTTTTTTCAGAACTAGTGACTTGTTCAAGATCCTGTACTAACTGCAAACGGGTAACACAAGCTGAAGCATCAACACCAAGGTCTAACTAGCAACACAAAGATTCCACCTAACACGTTTTAGATTAGTTAACTTTCTTAAAATATTTCCTAAAGTAGAGGAAAAAAATGTCATCAGTAGAGAACTAACAGTAAGGCATCAGAAAGGCATCAATTTCTACAACAAGGGGTAGAAGAGAGAATGAAGGGCTGCTATTACAAGCACAAGAGATGAAAATGCCCCCCCCAAGGAAGGTCTTCATCCAGTCTGATGAACACCACGCTGCCTTTTTTCTGTGTCTATTTGGAAGATTTGTCAGCTAAGAGAGCAGGCCTGTAAGTTTATTTTTTTTAACTTGTTTCAAAGCTTTTGAGGATGGTTGGCCTTTTCTTCTGAAAGTCTGTAAAATGCTGTTTCAAAATCTTATAGATACATCACTTAAAAAAACGTGTGCTTGGTCCTGGTGAGGAGAAGACCCAAAGTCACTTTAAGTAACCCATTTTGGAAATGTATGTGCAGAATTACTGTCTGACAGTAAAAATACATCAAAGTTCCCAAGTTTCATGATTTGGCTTTGAACACAACAGAAACATTCCAAGAACAGCAGCATACTCATTCGATGAACAACGGGCATGTCAGTTCTTCATAAATCCTCGATAAATTGTGTACTTTCCATAGGAAAATGGGTTTAATGAACCGACATAACTACTCTCAGAATTATTACTCTGCTTGTAAGAAAGAAAAGGGAAGCTTTATGAAAAGCTCTGAATGGTGTAGACCTGAAATTAAAATGCAATATTCAGATTTCCTGTCAAAGAGAGAAGAGTTTTGTGTTTTCTGGCTCTTGTAGAATTCCCCTGCACGGTCTGCATGACTTTGGAGAGAGGTTTTTAAAGAACATTGTTGTTCCCTTCTTTTATTTACTAAATGCTTTTAAGAAAGGAATTAAACATGAGTTGAGAAGTTTGAAATTTAAGTAAAATCACCTTCAGAGGACTTTCATCCCCTTCTCTTGTCCCTTGTGCTGGACAGAATCTCAGATAAACTTGGAAGACAGAGGGGTTTATTTTATTTTGTGATCAAAATCTTGACAGTCATTTGAAGGGCACGAGCCATTCTGCGTGGACACAGTATGGAAGTAACAGGCAATTCATTGCTCGATGGTTATCCATGCTTCATTTTTTTTTAATTTTGTGACTCAGATGAGGAAAGATGTCACTGTGAACAGTTTATGCAGAAGAACACAGGCTTTAATGCTACCAAGTGTATGTGCCTTCAGAAATTCAATTAAGACTTGAATGATAAGGATGATTTTGTCTCATGTGATCTGATTTGTCCCATGCGATCAAACAAATTTAATTCATCCTCTTTTTTTATTAGGTTATCAATAATCATAATTTATAACAATAAAAATATCAGAGCAGAAACACACAGATAAAGCAAAAGCCAGTACTGCAAAGAAGACCTGTGAGATCACATTTATATGAGGGAAAATATAATAGAAGAATTAAAATAAATTCAGGAAGATTCCAAATTTTTGCCCACTTTCACAAATCATCAAATGCAATCCATTAAAAAAAATCCTATATTTTGGGGCCAACTGATATTCTGTGATTTTTACATTTTATATTACTTTATAATCCTGTTTAAAAAAAAAAAAAAAGTCAGGAAAAACAAGCCTATAAAAATAGTAAGTTAAAAGAAAGGACCCACTTTTTAACTGTACAATGATTCCTTAACACCTGGTAAGAGCCTTACACTACTCTATTTAACATGCAAGCCAGTTATCTGAGTTGATGCTGCCTCTGTTCTGTAAGGCTGTGGTATCTTCATGATTAGCTTCATAATTAGTCCAAGCCAACATCTTAGAAAGTGGTGGTACTCTCTTCCCTCCTAATTCCTTTACTAATGCAAAAAGGCAAACTGTGGTTCACCGTTGGCAACTAAAGGGCAAATTTCCAATCTACCTTATGCAGTTTTGCCACAGGCTTTTCATATTCAATTCCTCCATTGCATCAAGATTTTCCTCTCTGCCAAAGTTCTCAGCTCTTTTTTTCTTTCTTTTCTTTCTTTTCTTTTAAAAAATAATAAATAACATTGAGTATCACAGTGATTCTGTTAGGAAACTGGTAACTTCTCATTGGAAGATACACATCTCCTCCAATTCACCCAAAAATAGAGAAAAAAATAATTTTATCGAATGGAACAGAACAAAAATCACTGAAAAATTGAGTTAAATGTCACAAGAATCAGTCCATAATGGCTAATTAATATACACACTAGAGTGTGCTATTGTATATAAAATACAGATTGGTCACTAGTTCTGTTCATGTGAAACGATGTGAGCTCTAGACACAGGATTGCCTCCAGGGCTATAGCAAAGCAAGCATTTTCATTTTGGTCTCATCATCACCACCACCACCATCATCATCATCATCCTCCTAGTGAAAAATACAAACATTCTTACAGGGGGGAAAGAAAAATTTCAGATTTCCCTATAAAACCCAAAGACTATACAGTACGCGCAACCTGAAGTTCACGACAGGAGCCAAGGAGGCACTAATCGTTTCTTTTATAGAAGTAAATATCATTGTTACCTGGAGTATACAACAACAGAAGACTTTGAAGTGAATAATGAAGTGAGGTGGTGAAGAAACTTCCATGAGTAACTTCCTAATACCGTGGTGAGGACATTTCCTGCTGAGTTCGAACTGAGCTGAGCCAGAGCTGAGTGAGTGTGAATGGACCAGTCTGCTGGGAGATGCTGTGACCGATTAAATGTGAAAAACTATGTAAAGGAAATAGTATGGAAGAGCCTGTACATGCCCAAAACATAATTATAGCTCCCATACCACATGTAACCAAACCCTTCGAGCATTTGCAGTGGATAACGTGGATCTCTACCCTGTCACATTTAAGACATTAATATTGTGTGAATTAAAACTACAGTTTATATCTACTCCTTTCTTCTACAGGATGTAAATATGGACACTCTCTGCTGAGGAAGACACGGAACAAAAACAAAAAAACAGGAGTTAACTCACATGCCGAACAATTAATTAATACTACATGCTTTTAGTATTAATAAACACTATGCTAGGAAAATTGTATGATACAGTAAATATCACAGTTCATTTGGCTCAGAAAGCCTTCTCTGACTGCCTTCAGGTTTCTAAAACATTAGACAGACAGATAAATAGATGGATAGATGGATAGATGGATAGATGGATAGATAGATAGATAGATAGATACTTCTTTGGGACAGAACTACAACTGTACCAGGGAATTTTATGCCACTGATGCTTTCCTACTTCCCCACATAATCTAAATGATGGGACAACGTAGCAAGAGAGAGCAGAGAAGAAAACAGGAACAGGAGAACACTCCCAGGGAAGCTAACAACAGAGAATACTTCATTAAACAACGCAGTAAGCATTAAAGGAATTCTTATCTTCAATAGAACATTCTCATGTCTTTTATCTCAACAGCATCATTATTCAGATTAAATTAAATTCCACTATTGTTCAAAAAGAACAAAATATTCACTTGGAAAGGGTTGCCAGCTGTCATCAATAGCTACTGGTACTAAAGGTATAATATCCAACAAAATTTTATATATGACATATATTTATATTAGTATTTATGTATTGCTCTACTATAGTATACTATACCACTATATATATATATATATGTATGAAAAAAATAACTACACAAAGAGAAATTTCACAAAAAAGACCGCAGAAGATTAGGTTCACCCAATGAGCAGAAAGTCCAGCAAAACTGCCAAGAGGCACTGAACAAGGAGCTCCTGGCAAAACTCAAAATCAAACAGGAAACATAGACGGGTTAGAAGCAAGGACATGTAACCTGGGAGGAAATACTTAAGCAAACTGGACATGATTTAGTCCATGAGGCCTGATGGGATGCACCCACAAACACTGAGGGAGCTGGCTGATGTTGTTATTGCAAGGCCCCTCTCAATACTTTCACACTGGTCATGGTGTCTGGGAAAAGCATCTGAGGACTGAAGGTAAGAAAATGTCACTTCTGTCTTCAAAAAGGGCAGGAGTTTCTTCTGGTAAGACTGGTTAACCTAGCTTATCAGCCTCACCTCAGCACTTGGGAAGGTAGACGGAGCAGCCAATCCTGGAAACCATCCCCAGCACAGGAAGAACAAGGAAGTCACCATGGCTTCAGCAAGGGGAAGTCATGCTTGACCAACTTGATCACCTTCTGTGGTGAAATGACCGGCTTGCTAGACGAGGGGAGAATAACGGATATTGTCTACCCAAATTCCAATAAGAACTTTGACACTGTGTCCATTAAGATCCTCATTGAGAAGGCTGTTGACTTGTTGGCTGGATAAGAAGACAGTGAGGTGGACTGAAAATTGGCTGAAGCACCAAACCCAGAGGGTGGCAATCAGTGGCATGAATTCTGTAGCCGGAGGCCAGGAACTAGCAGAATACTCCAGGGGTAAATGCTGGGTCTGATCCTGCTTAATATCTTCATTAATGATCTGGATGATGGGGTAGAGTGTACCTTCAGCAATTTTGCAGATGACACAAAACTGGGAGGAGTGGTGGATAGGCCAGAGGGTCAAGCTGACATCCAAAGGGACTGGAGAAATGGCCTAGCAAGAACTTCTTGAAGTTCATCAAGGGGAAGTGCAAAGTCCTGCCCCTGGTGAGGAACAACTCCATGCACTGGTATATGCCAGGGGACACCCATGTGGAAAGCAGCTTTGCAGAAAAGGACCTGAGGAGTCTCAGTGGACAAGAAGTTGAACATGAGACAGCAATGTGCCTCTGCTGCAAAGGTGGCCAACAGTATTCTGGGCTGCATTGCCCTCAGGTCAAGTGAGATGATCCTTCCCCTCTACTCAGCACTGGTGGGACCACACCAGGAATACTGTGTTGACCTCTGTGCTCCACAGTAAAAAAAAAAAAAAAAAAAAAAAAAGAACATATTGAAGAGTCCAACAAACCATCCCAAGGATGAATGCGGGACTGGAGTATCTTTCACAGGAGGAGACACTGAGAGAGCTGGGACTGTTCAGCCTGGAGAAGAGAAGGTTTGGAGGGGGGTGGGGGTGTCTTATCAATGTATATAAATATCTGAAGGGAGGGTGCAAAGAGGACAGGGCCAGGTTCTCTTCAGCGGTGCAAATGTCGGGACAAGAGGCAATGGGCACAAACTGAAACACAGGAAGTTCTGAACATCAGGAAACACTTTTTTTACTGTGAGGTTGGCCAAGCACTGGCGCAGGTTGCCCAGAGAGGTGGTGCTGGTATCTTCCTTTTTTGGAGACATTCAAAAGCCATCTATCTGGACACTATCCCGGACAACTAGCAGCCCTGCTTGAGCAGGAGGAGGATTGGAGCAGATGATTCCCAGAGGTCCCTTCCAACCTGAATCATTCTGTGATCCACAATCATATTTACCAAGCCTTAATCTACTAGATATTAATCATGAGGCTGCTGGTTTATCCCTCAAAACGTTTCCACAGGAAATACCAAAAAGAACTTGCTATTGTATTACAAAGCAACCAAGAGTGGAGCGCTGCATATTTATGGACCTATCACAGGTGAACTCTTCCAAAGGACCCATTGTTTGCAGTTCACTACAGCATATATGTTGTTTCCCAATATTTATTCTGGATATAACCTTTTATTCCTGGTTTCAAACGTATGAAACTTCAAACCTCACAGCGAATAGTAATCAAAACCACCATTTATATTAAAAAAAAAAACAAACCAACCTATAATTGAGCTAAAGATACTTTCTTTGCCAAAAAATTGGTAACATTTCCATCTGCAGCTTTGTTAACCTTTCAGAAGTCACCAACATATGTTTTAGAAACTTAACTCATTGAAATAATGCATATTGAACTTTCATGTGGTTCTACCATTCACAACACATAATGATGTTCATAGCACATTCCTAGAGGATAGATTTAGTCTTTTCATGTATGTTTAAAAACCCGAGAAGACTCTGAAGAAACTTGACACTCGGTTCAATCCCTTCAAAAGCATTCCGGCAGAAATTCCACTTAAGCATGAATAAAAACTTTCTGAGATTTAATTCTAGGAGATATAAAGTAACAACTCATGGTAACATTGTTTGTAAAGGCTCTAACAGAGCTCTGACATTTTTCCAAGGTAATAAAAGAACAAATTGCTTGCTTCCTTCCTTGTTTTGGGGGTATTGAAACTAACTCGAAGTACAATGTAAGCAATGCTATTTACTACAAAACCAACAGCAGAAGAAGTTACATCTTTGTATGTGAATCTTCTTTTCATTTTCTGTGTCTGAACTATTTTCTTTGGCTGCTTCTGGATATAAAGCTCAGGAAGGAAACAACGGTGATAATATTTACCTCTTCTTCCAATCTTAGCTCATTTTCTGATTTGTAAATAACATTTTGGAATAGTAAAAATATTCCAAATCAGACATGTTCTTTTAAAACCAGCTGATCCACACCCATTTTCCCATCAAAGTACAAGCAAAGCAGCTACAACACAAAGTAGTTGCTGTATTTATTCAGAGCTACAAATGCTTTTTTTGTTTGTTTGTTTGCTGAAGACAATGGATGAAGGGTACGATGTGCAAGTTGAACAAAAATGACAGAACTTGCTGGACAACCAGAGAGACAAATAAACATCTTTTAATCAAGCTGCTGTATTTTTTTCTACTAGAAGAGTGACAAGAAGTTAGGTCAGCAGATGAAATGAACAACATTTGGGGGAACTGAGCATCAAATCAAGGAGTTTGAGCTAATTCAAATGACAAGAAAAAAGAGTACTGAAGAAGATGACAGCAAAGCCTTATATAGACTTGCTCACCTGAAGATCTGCAAGACGAGCTTCTCCCAGGCTGCTTGCTCATGAGAAAAGAGGTTTATGAAATAAAAAATCAAACCCTTGTCAGTTGGACCATACTGCCCAACCCATAATGTAAACTGCATCTGCAACTTACTCCAACATTTTCCTTGCATCCAAAGAACTGCTATCAACTTCTAGACTTCTAGGTTAAATTGTTGGTTATTTGTTTTACATATCTGAGAAATTCATAAATTATCTAAGGGTGTAGGGAAAAAAAGCAAACCCAGGAACAATCCAAAGAGACACAAGTTACACCTTCACCACAGACAACAAAAAAGTAAATCGAGAAAGCAGGAGAATTAACTTCTTATCCCTTATTTTAAGATTCAGTATGGTTTCTGAAGGGTTTGTTTCCTAACAGCAGAAAGGAAGCATCTCCCACAGTCCAGAAAAAGGTACCCAAATCATAGATACACAGATTTGATAAGACAACCTTCTCTGTTGTTATTGTGTATTTTAGGGAGCTAGTCATGCAGTTCCACCTTCTGAATGCCTATAGTTTGCTTACTGTAAAACCTGATACAGAGCATAGACAGGTTTCACAGTACTAACTCCTATTCTAACAAAACAGATACATTTAAAAACACCAAAAATATTATATTCCATTCAAAAGTGATTTAAGTGTACAGTAACTGATATTCTAATTAGTGTAACATTTCAAATACCCATTAATCATATTTTTGGTTCAGGCTTTCCTGACCCTGCCCTTAATTGCTAATAACTTTTTGCTGGCAATGAGTTAGGCCAAATTGGAGTAAAATATTCCAAATAATTCAGCATGGGGAGTATCCCCTGGACTTGAGTTATGACCTTAGTGACTGGGAGTAGGCTATTTATTTTTCTCAGTTTATGACCAAAGTATTAAATCACAAAAATCACACAATCATTCAGGTTGGAAGGGACCTCTGGAGGTCATCTTAGTTGAATCCCCTGCTTAAAGCAAGATCAACACTGAATTCAGACCAGATCTTCAGATTCTTGTCCAGTCAGACCTTGACAGCCTCCAAGGATGGAGATTTCACAACCTGGCTGCCTAAAACATCCCAATGCTTATCTTCATCACAAAAACATTTTTTTCCTTATACCAAGTTGCAACTTCCCATGTTTTAATTTATGACAATTTCCACTCATCCTCCTGCTATGCATCTCTGCAGAGCATGTGGGGCTCCTTTTTTCTGAAAACCTTGTACATCTGCTATTAGGTTCCCCCTAAGCCTTCTCTTCTCCAGGTTGAGGTCAAGTTATAGAATGTCCACTGCATTCCTCCCATCCATAATCTAGATGTTTCATCACAGAAAGCAATCAGGATGGCCAGACCTGACTTATCTTTTGGTAAATCCATGTTGACTATTCCCAATCGCCTTCTTCATCTGCCCAGAAACAGCTGCCAAGTGCATGTGCACCATGATTTTCCCAAAGACCAAAAGGCTGGTGGGCCTGAGCATCCATACATCATCCTTCTTGTCCCTCTTCAATAATCAGAGAGTTCTCTCAGTCTCTGAGTTGATACAGATCTCCCTCATAGTGACAGACAGCCCTCTCATCACCTAACTAGACCAGTGTGCTCTCCTGAACTCCGTGGTATGTCCTCTCCTATGCTCTGTGGTCTGAAGCTGATAATTTCTATAAATAACACCCTCACCTCTTCTTTTTTCCTGCCTTTCTAATGAGCTGATAGCCATCAGCCATACTAGAGATTCAGCCACACAACGTACCCCAACACATCATGGCTACTTCAACACCGTAGTTGAGCCTCTACACATGGAGCTCTAGCTCCTCCTGCTTGTTTCCCCAATCAGACATTTAACATGGGCTCCCAAAAATCAGTTCAATTTTTGTGTTGCTTGATGAGCGACAGCCTGGTCTTGGTTATTTCTTTTAGCATTTACCACCTCTGAGGCAACTAAACTCACGTTTCTTAAAAAAAAATAGATGTTAAACTCATACGTGACAGAAGAAAGATCGTCTTGCTTTCTTCCTTTGCAAGCAACACATAAGACAAACAAAAAAAAAAAGGTTACGGTATTTAGAATCATAAAATAGTTAGAGTTGGAAGGGAACTTAAAGATGATCTAGTTCCAACCCCCCTGTCATGGGCAGGGACACCTCCCACCAGACCAGGTTGCTCCAAGCCCCATCCAGCCTAGCCTTGAACTTCAACAAGAACTAAAAAAAACTCAACAAAACCTGCCTAGCGACTTGCCTCCTGCCCAAACTAGAAGCAGAGATAAAGTGACATGAACAGAATTAATATGGATAAAATTTAATTTTTGTCTTCTTAGAGCCTTCCCTTTTCCCATTGTCTCAGTATGAGAACTGCCCTTCCATCCCAGTCTTGCACATGCATACCAGTGACTGACTTTCCCATTACTGTATCTAACATTTGGTCACTCTCAAGATCTTTTTCACTTTGCTATTACACTGTTTCTAGAACGCACTCTTCCCCCTCTCCATCCTTCTAATGATGGTAAAACTATGGTCCTCATCTTTGAAACATTTTTCTTTGGACCACATTAACTCTCTCCACAGCTCCATTCTTTAATCCCTTCAATATGCTGCAGTTTAAAACAAATAAAAAGAACCCCACCCAAAACTCCATAGTAAAAAAAAAACAAAAAAAACAAACCACACCCACAACAAAAAACACCCCAAAAGACACAACAGAGATCACAATTTTCAAAAAAAAAAAAATAAAATAAAAAAATCAAAATAATCTTAGAGTAGGACACAGTAGTAACAACTCCTGTTGGTGAAAAAGAGTGAGAAGGAGAGGGATTCTAATTTGGACACAAATATCTCAAACTCTAAACCCTAAGACCATCCATACGCTGCTCCTTTCGAGAGTCCTTCAGTTCCTTTCTGGAAGCCAGCTGGCAGGGATGCCAAAACAAGCTCACGCTTTCTTTGTTGTATAAGACAAATTCAAATGTAAACAGATTTTACAAGTCTGTAGCATTTAGGAATGAATTTGACAAAAAGCTTTAGCTGCATTCTAACTTTGAAAATTCTTGGTATTTGACGCTGTCAGACCTCCCACAAACTGGGTAATCCAGATGAGAAAATCCACGACGAAGACATGTTCTTGTTGGGAGCAGCTCCCCTCTTCAGAGGGGCACAAACCCTGCTCACAGTAAAGCCCTTGGCTAAAAGTCACTTTTTGAAAAGTGAAAGCAAATCTTTGCTGGAATATCACCTTCCTCGACCGGATATATGCAGATTTACTGAGCACGTGTAATGGTATTTAAAAGACTCGAGGTCGCATTTGACAACCTAAAGCAGTGCAGTAGAGATTAAAAATAGAAAACACCAAAAAAAAAAAAAAAGAAGAAAAAATTTGTTTATTCCTTAAAAAAAAATACTATTGGTTTTTCTATTGTGCAATGGAAAATTCATCAGCTCTAGCTGTGACTGGTATCTGATAACTTAATTTAATCGGTGGTGACAGAATAGGAATGTGTTGAAAGTTTATGAAATACTGTCATAGGAATTGCAACATGTCCCAAAGAACTGCTATTTTTACTTAATAAATATTCATTTCTCTAAAGAACGTGCAAGTAAAGGCAGACAACCTTGACATAAGAAGGGGGGCAAGTGCCACTAGACCCTCATCCACGGGAGAAGTATCTCATGAAAATATTATGTGAGATATGAGAGATCTTCAGGCCACTCCTGTATCCTTTGTTGCAGGACAGCTACAATGTCCTCTTTCTCCTTGCACGTGAGATGTCCACATACCATAAAGCCTTGAATAATTTTCCTCAGTTAACATGGACACCATATATTAACTAACTCACTGCATGGGATAGGGTACCTAAAATCTGCTTAATCTGGTTTAAAACAATAACGTTGAGTGTGATAAAGTGATATATGGCTAAAATGACCCTTTATAAGCAACAGGTCCAAACTTCATTCATTGAAGCAACTTCTCAGCGCTCCAGCTGCACGCAGCTGCTTTCTGGCCAGTCACGAGGGGATTCTGGGCAGGTAATGGAATTCCCAGATGGCAGAGATATGATCAGACTCCATAGAAACCCAGGAATTCTTCTCCTCTAGTGACCAAAATTCCATTCGACTCTATTTATAAAAGGGAAGTTCCCAAATGAGGCTGATCCAATGGATGTGACAACAATACTGAAAAAAATATCTGATAAACTCTTAGGACTCAAGATGGAAGAAAAGAGAGCAAGATATCCCTAAAAGCAGGTAATTTCATCATAATCCAGTGCAGATTTTCTTGTGTTCAAGCCAAAGTGTTTAGCCCAACTCACTATTAAAACCGTCAACGAGAACTTGCAACAGCTCCACAGAAACAAAAAGCATAAGAATAAATATTCCTGGAAACATGCATCATGTGTCTTACTTATAAAAGTAATTACAAAAATTATCATAGAACCGTAATAATAAGAATATCTTAGAGTAGTTTTATATCCTAGTTATTAAATAGTGCGGTCAATGAGTTGTTTCTGGTTTGGGGGGCTTTCTGGGGGTGTGTTGGAGGTTTTTTCTTTTTAAAGAAAATATTTCACAAAACAGTGCCACAAAAGCAGGCAAACTAAAACACTGCCTGAAATGATGGTTTAGTCGACAAAGATGGAAATGGATATCTCCTTTTCTGCTTTATGACTAATAAGAAGGCTCTTCAGTCATAAAAATTACTTTTCCAGTTACACGGTTTAAATATAAGGGAAAAAAATAATTTTTCATTATTTCTTGCATATGAACTCAAATTGTATTTTTCCTTCTTAGCTTCCCTGAAGTTGCCTAGCTTAATTTCAAACTCTCTACCTAGCAGAAGAATTGAAATTTACTTGAAATTATAGAAGTAATTACTTTACTCCCATAAAAAGGAACTACATAAAGTACAGAATTACTAGTTGAAATTATTCTTAATATAAAGAAAAAATATTTATAGTACATGAAGAAATTAAAAATGTATTTCAACCTTTTATCACACTGTCTTGGATTATTTTTTAAGCATTAAAATATGAAAATACGAGTCTGATTAAGTTAAATTTCATTATTGTATGCATTGTTGATCATTCTAAACAATTATTTGCTTGAGGATGCTTAACTTTGTAATGCATATCCAAAATCAAAATATTATCTGTCTAGCAAAACATTTAGGTAATAGGTTTATTTTTCAGGAATTGCATAGGACCAGGAATGTCTGTTTTATCTCAACATCCTTCAGGTCTAAGAGCAGATGTTTTAGTTTTCATCAGTACCAGCTTCCTTTAAATGATAAAACTTCAGCCAAGAAAAGTAAAAAGGAGTTCTCAGTAGTTTAAGTACATGATTATTTTAAATGTCACATGCTGTTCTGGACCTTTTAAGCCTTAAGTGAGGAAAAAAAAAATACAAGTCTCAGCAGCGAAACTTTTTTTTTTTTTTGAGAACAGTAACAGTGAAGAAATTCGCATCACTGTGGTTATTTATAAGCAGAATCAAAAATAATCAATGTAAGAATATACGCTAGAAGACTGTTTTGACCTTATAAACACGTATTTTTATCAGAAGGAAAAAAAAAAAAAAGAAAAAGATGGAACAGCAATCTCGTTATGCTGGTATATAATTAGAACTGACTTTTACCTTCCCTTATCTCCTCCACCTCCCATACGTTGTTTTACCCTTTCGAGTTTCCCACAATCAGATGGCAGTTTTACAACCTTGATGATATAAAGTTGCTGTATTTATATTCTGTTGTAATCACTGAAATAACTTAATACTTTACCATTGTAACTGCTTTCCTAATATCAGGAGCTACATAGAAATGGCCCGTTACACACTTTTGCAGTAGCTGACAGCACTAGTTATTTGTTGAAATTAAGCCTTGTGCCTACATATTAATATTTTGGCAGTTTAATCAAGTAAAAAAAGCCTAAATCGTAAAGGCATAATTAAAAAGGAAGTTTCCAAGTTAAAAGAGAATGCATATATAAATTTAACTCTGACGTGTAAGTCACATGAGTTTTTCTTAGTTTAGTTATGTACTAACCTCCAGTGTATGAGTTCGTCAGAACACATTTATAGAAATAAAGTTGTTTAATATTTGACAAATGATACTTTTCGGCTGATCAAACTGCTCCAATGCCAACCTGTGTACTATATATAAATAAAATTTAATACAGATTGAAGAAGTAAATTTGAAGCTGTTTAAGTAATAGGCTAATTAGGCAATAGTTCATAGTCTGTTAATGAACTACAAAGCAAACAACATGATTTATCAGTTAAAGGGCAATGAAAGGATAATTCTTCAGAATTGTTCCCAAAATAACACCCTAATATTTGCTATGCATTTTATTTCTCCCAATTAGATCAACATAAAAAAAAAAAAAAGATGCTGTTAAAAGTATTTACTATTTTTTACTAATATTGAGTATTTTGATAGCAAGCAATGGTCAAGTAGTAACAAGATATTCTCTCAGGTGCCTTACACTGAACACAAAGAGGATCGAGTGGATCCAGAGACATGGAGTTGCTTGTATAGTTCCCACATTTTTTTCAGAAAGTGTGTGCCAAGTAACAGATAATCAACCCAGAAGCAAGGCCTTAATAGTATAATTGTCCAAGTTCTGCTCTACATGGGTTTCTAAATTGTGAGTACATTTCGCACATTTCCGCTATCCCCCCAATAATCCAAAAATATATGATTTCTACGAAAGCTAGATTCAGTGAAAATATTGATGAAACAAGCTTGGTGGTAAATAACTCTAGTTAATCAGTGTTAAACATATTTGGACATTTCACAACCATCTCAATTTAGAATCATAGAATCATTCAGGTTGGAAAAGACCCTTGAGATCATCGAGTCCAACCATCAACCCTACTCTACAAAGTTCTCCCCTACCCCATATCCCCCAACACCACATCTGAACGACTTTTAAACACGTCCAGGGATGGAGACTCAACCACCTCCCTGGGCAGCCTGTTCCAGTGTCTGACCACTCTTTCTGTGAAAAATTCTTTCCTAATCTCCAGTGTAAACCTACCCTGTTGGAGCTTGAAGCCATTCCCTCTCGTTCTGTCACTCATTACCCGCATATTAATTTTCACATTAAACAGAAAAAAGATGATGATACCAAACTGGAAGAGGTGGCTGACACTCCGTGCTGCTGACACTCCGTGCTGCCATCCAGTGAGACCTGGAGAGGCTGGAGAGCTGGGCAAGGAAGAACCTCATGAGATTCAACAGGGAAAAGTGTAGGGTCCTGCACTTGGGGAAGAAGAATAATAGGCACCAATACAGGTTAGGGGTGGACCTGCTGGAGATAAGTTCCAAGGAGAAAGATCTGGGGGTCCTGGTAGACAGCAAAATGACAATGAGCCAGCAGTGTGCTCTTGTGGCCAAGAGGACCAATGGAATCCTGGGCTGCACAGGGAAGAGTGTGGCCAGTAGGTTGAGGGACGTCATTCTCCCCCTCTGCTCTGCACTGGGGAGGCCACAACTGGAATCCTGCATCCAGTCCTGGGCTCCCCAGTTCAAGAG
>JAOQGH010000001.1:75991482-76004542 GCA_025769975.1 Gallinago jamesoni
TTTAACAACGTGCTTTACCTTTTGGTGAGCCCTGAAGTGCTCAGGCAGTTGGACCATATGATTGTTGGAGGTCCCTTCCAACTGGAACTATTCTATTCTATTCTAACTATTTCCATATTTTTAATAGCTTGTTCTGTCTTTCTGCATTTGAAAAGCAGCATGTTAAATGTACTTTTAGCAAATGGTTTCACTACAAAGGCAGAAACCCCATTACATACAGCCCTAATGATCCCTACCCTACAACTCCAAAATGAATAAAATGTTAAAATATTCTGTCACGTTGCAGAGACTCAGTCTACCAGCCTGCCCAACATGAACCAGTACAGAGGGAGAATGACATTACCGACAATAAACTTCAAAATTATTTGCTATACAAAGAGCTAGAGATTTTTATTTTTTTCTTAATGCAGCTGTTGCTCTTACCAAACTCGTTCCTACTATACATCAGCTGTTGGCACCCTTTCAGTTGCTCAAGAACAACTATTTCTGCAGCCACGCAGGAAGCCAGCACAGAAACAAATGACCTGCCAGATCACTGTACAGCTATTCAAACAAAGGCACAACTGAGAGGGTCACAAGGAGGACAGAAAGAGCAATTCTGTTTAGTTCAACCCTGCTTTTGGATGAAATAATAAAAACAGTTCTTGAGATTCAAAGTCTTTGATTCAACGGCAGAGATAGAAACTGATTGTGCAAAACTTCTTCAATTCAAAGTCTAGCTCTCAACTTATATCCTCTTCTAGTCAGTATTCATGCTTCCCCCTTCCAGCCCTCCTTTATATATTTAATTCCTAGCAAAATCAACCCATCCCAGATCTCCTCATCTTTGGCTCTAGTTACTTGTCCTCATTTTCATTTCCAACAAGCCATTTCCTCCTTCCCTAGCACACCTTGACAGCTATCAAGGATCAGTATTAAGAATAGCAGAAATTAAACTTTCTCTCTCCCATGCCTCTGTGACCTTTCACTAACTCAGACACATAATTACAGGCATAGCCTTGCTTGGTACTCTATCGTATTCAGGTCAGAAGGTATATGAAGAATTTAGCCAGCAGAGCTCCCAGGGGGAAAAAAATAAAATAAAATAAAAATAAAATAATGAGAAAAGAGTGTTATGTTCATAAAGATAGTCAAAACCACTTTCAACTTCAGTGAATACACACTCGCTCCCAAAACATGGGGAAATAACTATACCTTCTAGCCACATGGCTCAATGCTAAGAAAACTTGTTTGTTTGGGTTTTTTTTCCCCTGAAACTTTATAAAAATTTATCCTAAAATAGATACTAGACAAAAAAGAAAACTGGCTACATTTGGCCAACTTCTCTGGAATTTGGCTAATCTCTCGAAAAAATGCATTGCAAACTTCTGACAGCTCCAACTATATAAATACTAAACATTTTCATTAAAAAAAAACCTATTCATACCTTTTGAATTTTTAATTTTTCTTCTTCAGCAGTGCAAAGCTTGACTTCTAGGTTTGCAACAGCCTGTTGAAGGTAGCCCTTTGCTTCATTCGTTCTCTGTGTTTCGGCATCGACCAAAGCAACGGTTGATGTAACCGAAGTCTTGTCTTCGATTACGTTCAAAGAGGCAACTGGAATATCTGGTTGAATCTAATTCATAAGAGAAACAAAATGGTAAAGGGAATTCAACGTTCCAGTCAAGTCAAATTTCATTTCCAGATGACATTGCAGAAGTTAGGAACTGTAAATACTAAGGTTACTTGTTTGAAACCACACCACTCTGAAATTGGCCAAGAGGACTCTCATACGTAGGATGTGCTGGCCAAAAAGAAAGCTCCAACAATGGAATGGTAGCGAGTAATTCTAGATGGGTTCCCATCAACCCTTCCAATCTTTCCTGCTTTTCAATAATACTTTAGGAGAAGGTTTTAAGAAAGAAGGGTGGCACAGAAACCTCACTTTCCAATGAGGTCAAAAATACTCAGAAGAGGTGAAAAGAAACAGAGGCGAAACCAAATAACATGTCTCAAAGCATCAGGCTTACAGGGAAATAAGCTCCCCTTGGATTAGTCACTCCACGTTTTCACCCAAAGCTGACTGCAAACAGTAGCCATGGAACAGGAACACAAGCTTTTTTTGTGCTAAAATAAATATATCATCTTGACAGTAGACCAACAGAACCAGAGTAATTGGGACATGTCTACAACATTTAGTTAATGCTGTTTCAGTGAACTGTAGAAGTAAAATGCTGAAACAGAGGCTTCTAGAATAGACAACCCGAAACAGATGAAACTCTGACAATAAACCCGTATTTTCAGAGAAACACAAGAATAAATTAGGTGAGGTTTAAAATATTTTGTGATATAATTAACAAAAGCCAAAGCTTTTTTTTTTTTTTTTTTTAAGAGGGAGAACAAAAAAGGCAAAGGCTTGTTTATATCACAGCAAAGGAACTTCAAAGGAAAAAAACTGATAAATTAATTTCAGCTGCTACTTTTTCAACAACAATTTGAAAGCCAAGAGCACTTGAAATTGGGGGAAGGGTGGTGAAAGGAACATCTCAATGTGTTTATTAAGAGAGGTTTGACAGACCTGATTTAATCCAGTCCTTTAACACCTTTTATTCCAGACGCTCAAATAATAGATTGACTTTTCAATAAGCAAGGATCTCTCAAAGGATTCAAAGAAAGAAAAAAAACCAAAATAGCTGCTGAGATCTTGACAGTGTGTGGATACATAGGATCCATGACAAAAATAGATCAAAAAAAAAACAAAAAACAGAAAGGAAACTGCAGTTTGTGCTCTGAATTCCCCTTCTGTACGAAGCAAAGAGAATCTAGATGAGCTAATTCTACTTCTCAGTACTACTCAAGATTAGAGTCTGTCAAAAAAGGTGAGGTTGGAAAATGAAATGTTGATGTTTTTTCAACACAAAATTGTGAGAGGCTCTGGAGATACAGTTGTAGAATAATACAGTTCTCCTAATGTTCTCCTCTAACAGGTGTAAGAATATTTCATTATAGTTTTACTGCCATTTTCCTTTACACGGAAAAGAAATGCAAAGTCTGATCTCCATTTAAAAATGTTAAGGGACCTCCTCTCAACTCCTTTTCTCCCTTTAGGAACACTTCCTAATGTTATATTCAGTAATATGGATTATTTTCTGCATTAAAAAGAGAGTCTATGGAACCGCAGGTCTCTCAGTAGCTCACCAGAACAAGAGGAGAAAAAGTAAAACACATCTAGAATTTGCACACAGAAGTATTCAGAAGTAACAAAGTGTATTTCTTTTCTTTAGTAAGACTAACTAACCAAATGATTTTTTTTTTCTAAAAAAAAAAAATATGCACCTAAGCCTTAGTATTTTGGAATATCCAAAGTCTTCTTTTCAGAGAGTACACAAGCCAAAGTGGCTGGCCTAGTTCAAAAAAGAAAGGTTACAGGTTATTCACATTTCACTGTTAGGCAAAATCAAAAAGAGGAGGAGCTTTTGTGGCTGAAGAAAAGCAAATTTTGACCCATCCTGCCAGTAACAGAAATTTACTTATCAAAACATTGTCAGAGAGGCAGATGAAGAGCTTTCAACACAGAAAATTACCCTGGCTGGCATCACTGAAAAAAAGAAAATAAACACTCCCCCCTCTCAAGAAAAAAAAAACCCACAACTTCTGGGTTTCTAAGAAAATTTCGTTGGTATCATTTGCATCTGGGCACATCTCTCCTTCCCTTTTTATAGATTTTCCCCAGAACATCAGGCTGGGAACAAATACAAAAGAGTAACTAATTCATTAGTAAGACTGAACTATTGGAGCTGTACCAGCCACAGCCTTCCTGAAAGCGTGAGCAGATACTGCTCAAAAGGAAAGCAAAAGAGTCAGTTTAATCCAAACAAGTATTTAAATAGCTCTAGAGAAATGCTTTTAAATAGTCACATTATGGAAATGTGACTTAGTCCTGTAATTCAGCTGTCAGCATGAGGAGCCCTAGGACTTGATGAGACTACCAGAAAAATAAGAAACTAAGTCAGTCCTAAAAATGGGAGGGTCACAAACCAGCCCAAAATATTGATTGGTTCAGAAAAAGCCAAGAGCACTTTTGAATTTAATTATATACCACTATGCATCCTGAAACAATGAACTTTATAATAAACAAACTTGTTCAAATGTATGTCACTGCAAACAAGAGCAATAAAATTTCACCTGGATGGGTAAATCCATTGAATTCTCCATCCTCAGCAATCTAGCATTCCTGTGCTAGTCTCCAGGCAGAACATTCTTTTCCCTCCCTTGCTCATCTAATCGTTTAGTTAAAAGCTAAAAAGAAGCTAAGATCAGTCCTTGGTAGTATTGCAGCCACAGGGAGAGATCAAGATCACACAACTAGGATTGGCCAGATCACATTAAAAAAAAAAATTAAAAATCAACTTTAAAAGTAATGTTGGGGAAAAAATACAGTAAAATATAATAAAATAAAAAATAAAACTGAAATTAATTTGATTAAATAAACATTAAGTTCTCTAATCCTAAATCAACATGAGAAAATATACAAGTATGACATATATGTACATATATATACATATATGTATAGCCATACTCTTTACAGCTTTAACAGGAACAATTTTTAGAGAACCTTCCTGCTATTTTTTCCTACTTTCACGCCTGGCACTATCAGCATGGCTTTAATTTTAATAACTCTTTAACACACTTATCTCTGTTGCAGTCCATACCAAAGTAGTATGGTGTCTCTCACTTACAGGATTTAAACATAATTTTAAAGTTATTTTACTTCAAACTCCGTATCATAGAAATCCAAGCACCTTTTGGTCTTAAAAGGCAATATAATCTAAATTTGCAGAGAAAAGATACGATTTTAAGATATTTAATACATCAAGCTCCCATACTGAAACACAAAAATTGTGGTTTTACCTGTTCTTCAAGAACAGCTGGTTTTATAACCTTGTTGGCTGTTTGAATGGCTGGTGCCACGTTATCACCTGATAAACTGAAGGAGTCAGAAGGAACCAGGTAAGAAGAAGGCACAGAGCGCTCCAGAAGAACATCAGGAGACATATGGACTTCAGATACTAATGCAAAAATAAAACCAGAAAACACACACACACAATATGAAGAAGCATTCAGAAATTAATTCCGTTTCTGAAATCTATACCTAGCAAAACCTGTCACAGGAGTGACAAGTGTAGTCATATAAGATTATATACCTCTTACAATCTAACTGCACTGAAGAGTAATTCCATCCCAAGTTCCTGGATTTTTAAGTATTATCAGCTTAAGGACATTCAAAATTGTAAGGTCACACTAAATTTTGACTTGTAACTTACACAAAGGTTTCATGAGGCAATAGCCAAAGGTTTAAGTCAACTAAAAAACCATACTTAGAATTTTCTAAGCTTTCTAAATTTTAAAGGTAAAAAAAACCTCAACTGTCTTAGAAGACACATACAAACAGCTTACCATGACACACAATAAAAGCAGTTTTATGTTTCATAAGTAAGCAAAAGATAGCACAAGATAAGTTTTATTAGCTAGAGAGATGTTTAAGTGTAATTAATACTGGAGTGAGAGATCCTCCATAATAATTTCCAGCTATGCCATAAAAATCCTGAACAGTGGATCACCACTATCAACCTGGAACAACAGAAACTTGAGCATTTTTATGAAAGATTCCAATGTAAGCGAAATAAAAAAGAAGGAGAAGAGAAAGCTTTGCATGCGATAAAATAATAAAATAGAATATCCAGTTGCTTAAGAAAAAGCAGCTCACGTTATCATTACAGATCTGGTAAAATGTGAAAAATGCCACTAGCCCGGAGAAAAGCTCAGCCTCTCATTGTGACTGTTTAATACTGCACAAGTATGAACACAAAGCACAAATAAAAGGCCTAAAGGTATCCAAAGGGACACTCTAATCCCTGAATCCGGGTGCTCTGTGTCCCATCTTCTTTACCTCCCAGTTCTGGGTTCCAGGTTAACATGCAAACCTCATCTAAGAAAAGAAGAAAGCAAACAGACCACGAGACAGAAAGGTAACAGGATGCTAATTGTAGCAATAGTAGATTTGGACACACACACACACAAAAAAATAATACAAAAAAACCCCAGCTGAGCAGAAAATGGAAACGTGGATGAAGAGCCTAGAGGACAGCACCCCAGCCAACAGAATGGAACCCAATTTAGGTAACCAGGACAAAACAAAGGACTGGGAGACAACTGCATCTTTAATGATAAACTCTTCTCCAGTCCTCTGGAAACAGGACTTTTTAGGCTTCCTTTATGTACCAGAAGATATTTGTGAAACCCTCCTCCCTTCCCAAATACCTGTAACAGCACCTTCTTATAACCATTACCTGCTCTGTTAGTTCACATGACAGTGAGATGACAGAGAAGATGGGATTTTTCCTTCTAAAAAAACCAGTAAGGTCTCCATTTTATGCTATCACTTCACCTGAATTTCCAATAGATGAAAACAGTTTTCCAATAGATGGAAAACCACCTAAAACAACGTACACCAGCCAATTCTGATTGAGTAGACAAGCTGTTTCTTCTTACAAAAAAATCTCAACTAACAAGGAAAAATGCAGCATGACACCAGTCCTGGTGTGTGTTTATCCTTTGGTGATGTTAGCACTCATCCTTTGGTGATGATGACCACAGGACAGGCGTAGTTCAGATACAAAGAATTTATCACAACACTAAAAACCAAACTTGAGTCTGGATACAGACGAGGAATGGAGACTCACAGAGATTAAAGCTTAAGGTATCCACATATTTTGGGGTATCGAATACTAGACATAAGACTCCATTTTTCAAAGAATGCAAGTTTTATGTGGAACCTTCTAAAAGCAAATCGAGTTTTCAGTGATTCCAGTGAAAGTGATGAATGCTTAGCATTTTGAGGGGGAAGAAAAAGCAGAAACAAAAAACCCACCTCTTAAGTTGTCAAAATAAAGCCTAGGAAATGAGGAGCAACAACCGGTAACCACCTCTGAACACTGTGGTTTGAAATTATTCAGCTAAATCCATGAGCTTGCAGAAGACAAGAAGAGGCGGCAATTCTCCAAGGTATCATTCAAACATCTTTCTTACAAAACCACCTTTTCGCTTTCAGCGACGTTAAAGATTCATAAATTGAACATTCCTAGAATTACATGTGCTCTGTCTGTAATTCAAGCTCTCTTAATTCACCCCTCTTGTGTATATATATATATATATACTGGTGAAATTGCATTAGCATTTTCCTTCGGCTCAAAATTCACTTATGATGATTGCTCTTCAATCATTCCTGCTTACGATGCCCCGGCTATCGTAACGGAGCAATTTCCCTTATACACAGCTATTCTGATAATAATGACAAAATATTCTTCCAGAGTAGCCTGCCTTGCTGCGACACATCTCCTCTAACCTCTTCAGTGAGCAAGACGGGAGTCTGATAGCCCTGATGGATTTCCAAAACCAAAAATGCTATTGCTCATTGATCAAAGCCACAGTGCTACAAAGAAAAGGAGGTATATCAAAAGTCATGTGTCCAAGAAGGCTGAATGACAGTCAAAATGACAAGATGAATAATAAAGTTATTTGGGAAAATATAGTTTCCTTATTATTTCTTTCCCTTTATTTCAAACACAAATAAAACCAATTATTCTGTAATGGGTGAAAGACAGTAGCACCAGAAATAAATAAAAAAATCTAAGAAAATGATTTATGGAGAGGTCATGTTGACCTCTCCATATATGTATATGTATATCCATATATATATTGATATATTGAGATAAATCCCTGTCTTATATTTAAAACTATAATTAGTTTGCATAATTTATTCAGCATAATAATATAATGCCAGGCAGAAATCTTTAGTTATTGACCAAAGAATAAAGTGGGTTGTTTTTTTTTTCTCCTAATGCTGCTAAAGTGATGCTTCTGTCCACGAAAGCTATGGAATCTAGACTAAATTGCCACAACAAAGTCAATTGTCAAACAGTAACACCTCCTTAATCTTTTAGTTCTACTCATACTGTACATTTATTCACTACCAATGAACTTCGGTTTCTTAAAATCCAGACAGGCATCAGTCATTTGTACAAATCAATACAAGCAGCTCCACAATGTTTCAGCTTCTGCCGGAGATAAAGGATGTGTAATATATTTTCTAACTTTAAAAACTGTAAATTTTTAAGTAAAAAAGATCACACACACCCCCCAAAGACACTAAAAGACTTTATCACGGTCAAGGAAACCTAATGGAGGAAGCAACATGTTCAAGACCTATTTTCAAGTGTAGTTTTTGTATGTTTTCCCATCATTTGCAATAGACCTTCCATACTCAAAATATCCTTTCTGTGAAGAAGCTCCATTTCCTCTTCCCACGAGATGCCAACCAGCCTTTGAACTGGATAAACTGTACTTTGCTTTCATTCCTCAAGAAATTTTAACTTTGAGAAGTGCAGCTTCCCAAAGTAATTACTCAGGAACTTCCTTATGCTCGGTTTTCACTGCTGCCTATTCTTTCATTGTGTGTGAACATCCTCTGGGTGCTAATATTTACAGTGAATACAGAAGGACAGCAATATATTGTTAAGATTTTTTTTAGTGATATTACCAATACCTGTAGGAAATGCTGCCCAAGCAATAGCAGGGGATGTAGTCTGCTTTTCACCATTTCCAAACTCATAAGTCTCTGCTGCCTGGAAACATGAAAAAAATATTGTTACATATTTTACAAAATGCTATAAAGTCCCATAAAACCAGTTGAAAATAGTTAAATTTAAAAATTAAGTCATCCAAGTAACATACCTCAAATCCTCCAAAGTCATCGTCGTCCATATTTCAACTGGAGCTAGAATATAGCAGAAATATTGATTTACACTAAAAAAACAAACAAACAAAAAATAACAAACCACCATATTAACATGTTATATCTCCTCTACTCATAAAATAGCAATAAAATGTTTCTAAAACCAAAGGCATGGTGTTCGTTTTAAAGGACAGATTCGGGTAGAACAAGTCACTGTGGTCAAACCTTAAAAGCCCAGCGGCAGAAGTAATAAAAAGCTCTAAGCTGCAGGAAAACGGGTAGAGTAGAGAAGTAGAAACCTCTCTTGGACACAACAGCTATGTAGTTCATCTAGGTGCTGCTTTATAACCTCCTCACTTTCTCATTTAGAAATGAGTATTCACTCGTTCACCCAAGTACTCAACTCCACAAGTTACCTGAAGTCTTCCAAGCTTACAAGTTCTACAAAAGATTAAGGGACCTAAATAAGAACTTTTTCAGATAGAGGACGTAAAGTCTGGAACTGCAAGACCTCTCTTGAAGAAGCACACTTTCATTGATTAAGATGAAATAAAAATTTGGTATCTTACAACGGAACTTGGATATCTTCAAGGGAAAAGATAAGCACTGCCCATCAATATTATCAAAGAACTTCTGAAAGCAGGAATGTAGAAAAAGCTTTCCAACATAGGAAAACAGAAAGGTGATACTTTAAAAGCTGTATCTATTGCTCTCAAGCATAATAGTCATGTCCCTAGTACCTCAACAAATGGTACTGAAAATACTAAATAAGTCTGAATATATATTTTTTTTAAAAGTCCAGAAGTAGGATTTTCATCAGATTCCAAAAAGAATCAACTTTCTCCATTACTAATGAAGATGATCCAATTGAATATGATCATGATCTACCATGTATTTCATAGTTTTGTGTTTATGATTTAAAATATAAAAATATTTTTCATTGTTGAGTTGCTTTTCCAAATCAGCACTGTGATTAAATCCAAAAAGATTTCCTGCTTTTCCCATCTCTTCTTAGCTGTCTGGCAACATCAGCACAAACAGCAACTTAGAAAAAGGCTGTGGTGAATTTCTGGAAATTTTTCTGCTACCACAGAGGTCCTTCCCTAGGTTTCATGGAGGGGTTGACTTAGATTTTACAAACTGATCAGCATTTTTGAGCTGCAGCCCCGAATTCTGTGGCATTTTGATATATTTATAGTTAAACTGCAGTTCCTTTTACAAGAATGCAGGATAAGTTACTCTGCTAATGAAAGTAACTCAATATATATATACATGGCTGTTCAATAAGGGCATTATATGTATTTTTTTAAAAAAAATTAAATAAATAAAATCATTTTGATACATGAATGATTACCCAAGATAAACCCCTTTAGGGTCTTTATAGAATGGCAAAAAAGTTAATTGACTTCAGTCAACAGACCGTAGGCTGAAGAAACTTTCACTACTATGAAAGCACACACTCAGAAGAATTCAAAGAGTTTGGAGGAAGTCTCCAAATTGAAGTATTAGAATGTCAGAAGGGGATACTTTAAGTCTATATCCACTGCTGAAAATCCCTATCAAGAAAGATTTCAATTCAAACACACATCTTCCAAAGTTTAACAAATCAATTTTCAAGCTCTCACTGATGAACTTAGTTTAAAACACCACTATCACCCACTGTAAGTAAACAGATTTGGTTAAATTAAAGAAGAGTATTGTCCAATATTCACATGTGGTATAAGAACTAAACATCTTTTTAGAGACTGTAAGGGGTTTTGTTGGTTCTGTGTTGGTGGGAGTTTTGTGCTAGTTTATTTTTTAAGAGAGAAAAAAGCTAGATAGGTATTTTTCCCATCAACGTTAAGCTTAACTGGTCGAACATTTATGCATTGTATTAGCATTCAGAGCTATAAATAATTCAGAATCTATAATTCAAATAACACTCTGCGTCACATCAACAGGTCCTACAGGCTCTACCCAAAGTTACTCCAAAGGAGGTCAGTAATTATTTCAAAATTTTCTCCCCAAAGAGCCAGAGACATTATTCCCATCATCTCAGAACTGGTTATGCCTCAATCGGAGAAAGTACATTCCAGATCAGCACTGTGTTTTAAAAAGGAGAAACTGGAACAAATTCAGAGGAGTGCAACGGGAAATAATGTAATTTTGGAAAGGTTTTGGAAAGACACACTAAAATGGAGGGGCTTTTTTTTGAAAAAAAAAAAAAAAAAGGTGAACAAAAATATCAATAAAGTATGAAAAATTATGTTCTAAGAAGTCATTAACTATTTTCAGATATCATGAAATGCAGCACTCACAAAAGGCAATAAAGGACAGAAGCCTCCGTAGGCAAAATTTGTACTAAATACCGGCAAGGACTTCCAGGAAGGCAACATAAACACCTACAAGAAAACTTCTAAGAACCTACGTATACATCAAACAGAAGTAACGTGTTTGATAAAAGGATGTAGGGCAGTAGAAAAATATGGAGACCAACTTGTTATTGTATCTCTCCTCTCCGTTATTCCGTGTCATATACAGTTTTCCTAAGTCTGGTAATGATCACAAGACTATTTTGACCCAAGATTACCTTTCTCCACACATTTTAACAGAGACATTTCATGGCTGTCACAGCACAGCTAATCTATGAATTATTCCACACATCATTTAAACGGAATAAAAGAAACAGACTCCAAGCAAGTCTCAGCACTATCACTGGTGTTCTCACGCCAAACCACTAATCCTCCAACTCCCAGTTTTTTGGAGATCCCGCAGGAATTCTAGGCAAAGTGATTCTCAACAAGGAGAATTTTCTTGCTTGCTATTTGTCCCTGTGCAATATATATTCCTACATCTACACACACATCTGTTTTCAAAAACAAAGCTAAGTTTTTAGTCCATCAACAAGAAATCCTGATTTGTTCACATGCTTCGTTTGCTCTATCCAAAAAATAATAATAATAATAAAAATATCAGAATGAAACCGGCAAACTTAGCACGTATCACAAGAAAGCTGGAAGCAAATTAGGACAGAAAGCATGGATTAAGCTATGGATTAAACAGTGGATTAAGTCTTGAGGGATGCTGGCACAGGGCACTTCAAAAACTCAAAGGCTGAGATGTTCTTTTCAACGAGTGTTAATGCAAGAGCTCTTAGCAAGAGATGCCTTTCCAAAAAAATGTTGTTTCTTGCATAAAAAGAAACGGGTGTTTTCTGCAAGAAGGGAAGAGGGCCACACCAATGTTTTAAGAACTGTTTAGAAAAAAAATAAAAATTCATCATGCCTATTTTTAGCTAGGGGTCTTTCACAGCCCTGAAAACTACACGTGCATTTAGCTCTAAAAAAAAAATGTTTAAAATGTTGAAAGAACTCATCATAAACTTAATTGATAACAATTCTGAAACTATGATCAAATACAGAATTTCTCAATTCCAGCCTTTATTCTGGTGATGGAAATGCATTTCTGGTATAAATAAACAGCAGAAGTAGCCTAACACTTCACATAGAACTGCAACAATTTTGGGAGCAGCACTTTTTAATCAATCATCTATTCCAAAATGGGTAATCAGACTTTTCTTTCCTCACAGACTAAGGATGTTATCTGTGGCACCAGAACAGGAAAGGATACATTAAGTGCTGACAATCTGCAGAAGGATTTAAAAAATAACACCAAAAAAAAACCCCAAAACAACCCACACAGTCTTACCATGACTAAATGCGGTCTCTTAAAATATGCCTGATACTGGAATTAAGTAACTGTAAAATTGGGCAACAAGAAGTCAACCTCAAAATTACAGATTCATAGAAATTATGGTTGGAAAAGACACAGCAGGTCATCCATCCCAGGCCATTTCCAAAACAGTACAGTTCTCAAGACAGTCATGTCCTAAAAGGCTAGAGAAGCTCTCCAGCACACTCCTGTGAAAAGAAGGAAACTTTTCATGGATCACGAATAAGTAAGCCACTGCATTTCCAGCAGACTTTATCAACAACTTTTTATTTCTCAAATCGTACAATAATTTAGGCCAGAACTCAGACCACCAGGTCATATAATCCAAGCCCTTGCTCAAAGCAGGGTCAACAGTGCATTCAGATCAGGTTGCCCAAGAATTCCTTCTCCATGACCGGTAACAACGCATGATGGATCTATTCAAACACAGACACTGAGATGCTTGCAAGCTTTCCTACATAAAATGAAGTCCCCAAAGCCTGACCATCATCTTAACACCTCCCTCCACCTGCTGGCCACGCTCTTCTTGATGCCCCCCAGGATGCCATTGGCCTTCTTGGCCACAAGGGCCCA
>JAOQGH010000001.1:76013907-76027912 GCA_025769975.1 Gallinago jamesoni
GATGCTGTGGGAGACAGTGTCAAAAGCCTTGCTGAAGTCAAGGTAGACAACATCCACTGCCCTCTTCTCATCTATCCTACAAAGAAGAATCTATAATCCTCATTTGAGAAACTTAAGAAATCGAGGGTTTAAAAGTAAAATAAAAGGGTCGCAGCTGTTTCAAGTACATTTCTACTTAAAATATTAGTAACCTTCAAGAACTTAGACTAACAACTGAAATACTTTTGCTTCTCTATCCTTTCCTGTTAATATCCAATACTCGGGAATGCAACTGATTCTGTTTGCTTGCAAATCACACTAATATGTTTTATTAGAACTTACAAAGAGGTGGGGTGAACTTAAAAGTTCTTAAAAGAACTTAAAAGAGAGGAGCACTCAAGTCCCTACAATTTAAGAAAGAACATACCTTTGCATGGATCACCTTCAAAACGTCTCTGCCTTCTAATTCAAAATGTTCCACACCTTCCCAGTCTAAGAGAAAGTAATTGTTCTTTCTCCCATGTAATTTATTTAAAAAAAAAAAAATCACAATTCTGGATATCCTCCAAGAGCTTTACAAAACTGGAAATAAATGCACGCTCTTGGAAATAAATTCACGCCTAACAGATATTCATCCTAAAGTATAAAACTACAATGCATATAGAATACATATACAAGAACAAAATAATAACAAACTGTAGTGAACTTGTATATAATATACTTGAGAATTCATGGAATTATTTAAGTTAACAAGGACCTTATATATTCGCAGAGCTTAATAGCCTTTGAAACCGGCACTGTTTAAAGAGCATTACTGAAATTTATCCAAAAATTACTATGCAAAATTGATCCCTTCTGGCAACACTGAGAAAAGAGGCAGAACATTCCAGTTCCAAAGAGTAAACTACATGTAGAGCGATATCTTTTAACTATATTAATTACCAGGCAATTACATAGTCTTTAGTCAGCAAAATTCCCCATGAAGACAAACTTTCCTTGAATAAAGTCCACAAGAAAAAGCTTGACTCTTCAAACAGTAACCATTAATACCCTATACTTACACTCAATAATAATAAAAAAACCCAATATATTTAACAATTAAAACTTCCAGGTAATTGTTATAATTTTCTTTAGAGAGTTTAAGAAAAAAAAAAATTTGTGAATGGACAGCTGCAGCTAACACAGTCATTTTCTACAGTATCAGATTATTAATAATATAAATATACTATATATTTTATATATTAATATATTGTATTTATATGTAATATATAAATATTATTTATATAAATATACTATATTTCTATTTATATATCAATATATTAATAATATAAATATTAATGGAAAATATTAATGGAAAAATCACAACTATTTTCCTTCACTCATAACGAGTAGTAGGTACATTAGGCTACTTCTATAATCAAACCACTGCTTTCCCCAGAACAAATACTGATGAGTGCACAAATTCTGTGGAAAATTATCAACCACAAATATTTCATTAAATAAGAACAAAGAAAAAAAAACTCTTTTTTTTAAATTTAAAAATAATTTTAAGAAATTCAATCCTATGGCATTTAAGGAGAGCAGCTCAGAACACAGCCTGGTTGTCCGTCAACAGGCCACGGAATGGGAGGTGCAGACTGCAAGAAGACTATAAATTCAATTCCACAAACTCTTGGTCTTCCTTCATCCTTCCCTCATTTTTATTTAGCATGTGATTCTATAATTCAAACTTAATGGAAGAAGCAGGATTGGATTAATAAGCAAGAACTATACAGTAGCCCTTGCAGTAACAAAGATACCACCAGTGTCCTATCCTTCATCAGTCTGACTAGCTCCAGATGTTCCATAGTCATTTATAGTTTAACCAGGTTAAATACAGATGTGTGGGACAGGACAGGACTAGAGGAAAGGGTCTGAAGTTGGGGCAGGGGAGGTTTGGATTAGATCCTGGGAAGAATGACTTTCCTGAGAGGGTGGTCAGGCCCTGGACCAGCCTGCCCAGGGAGGTGGTGGAGTCACCATCAATGGAGGGATTTCAGAAACGTGTAGACGTGGAACTTCAGGGCATGCTCTAGTGCCTGAGATCGTTGGGTTGTGATTGTTGCGGTGATGGTGATGTGGTTTTGGTGTTATGTGTTGTTTTTTTTTCTTGGTTGCAGTCAATGATCTTGAAGGTCCTTCCAACCATGAATATTCTGTGACTCTGTGTGCATTCTTCCATGGGATCCAATGCTGACATACAATGAAATACATTTTGATTCTTTTTAAATATAAACTCTTATCTAGATTTGTAAACTAGACATTGTAATCAGATCATACTGTATTTCACATTATGAGGAGATCTGAACAATTTCAGCATAACTGCTACCTGAAGACGACCATTTAAAATAAAAACACGTTATGCTTTTGCAACAACTTTGTTAACTTTTTTCTTTTTTTAAGATTCAGGTATGTTAGAAAGATAATAATTTCTGAGTGTGTTTTACATATACCATGAAGATCAACAGTAACAAAAAGTTACTTCCATTTCTTTATAACTATTTTTGAGCCCTCTCACTACTCAGTATTCTTTACTCAATTTTGATAAATATCTATTTCACTAAAATGTGTCTTTAATACAGGTCACATCACAATAACTGGTTAAATTAGCTTCCTAAATCCTTCTTAAACACAGTCTGGAATACTTTAAGGCAATCCATCAGGTCAGTATCTTCACCTTTGTAAAACCATTTTGAAATCTTTAACTGATAAATTCATTTTCTAGCAGTATTACCTTGGCCCCTTTCAAAATAAAAAGTATCTATGTATACCAAAGTCTTGAGGGCACACAGTCAAATTAAATTTAATAGTTTCCAAAAATAAATATAATTTGCCTGTATTTTGAAATTTTCCAGCATGTTAATTCCTGTCTCTTCTCCTTTTAAAGAAATTATGCTTCTTGAACCAATATTGCTCTTTCAATCCCAACAAAGGACAAGTCAGGCCTCTTTATAAAACACTAAAGGCAGTCCATGCATGCTTTTATAAGGATAACACCACCAAATCCCAGGTACCTTCAATAGCCAGAAGGTTAGATAGCTGTATCACACACTTTTTAAGCACTCATTAACTAGAAAAAAGTATTAAAAAAAAATAATTCCTAAAACGGAGACATTTTTTGTCTTCTAAGAATAAAATGAATCTGATCCTGGAGTATCAATACCTCATTTTAGCATTCATCATACAGCAATTAATATTAAATTTCTGCATGAATCATTTTTAAGTGGCCTGTAAGTTTTAAACTTGTAAAGTGTTTTTAAATTCAGTTTCTAGACCCTTTCCACAGTGATTTTACAACGTTCCTATACATGAATCAAGTGTGTTCGAATATGCTGGTCAAGTGTGTAACAACTTGACCAGAAAAAAAAAAAAAGGAGTAGTAAATAGTAAATTAAAGCGATTAAAGTTTCCCATGAGAAAAACCCACTGGCAGAACACATCCCATGCCACAAGACTTGACTGAAAACCAGTATAACTTTTTTCAATCTATAGTTGATGAGGCCAAGACACTGATTTTTCGCTCCAGCAGCTTATAAACTAAAAGCAAGTTGACTGCGGCGTGAACATGACGTGGAAACCTCTTCAGAAGCTCTGCATTATTTCCAACGTTGTACCCCATGGAAAGTCCTTTTAAAAGCTTAACTGGCAAGTGAATGCTAAAATATTTTGTTTTCCATCTGAAACGACACTAAATTCCAATCCTCAGAGACAGGATTTCCGGTTTATTTCTCTCTATACACACACACTAAACTCAAGAACCATAACATAGGGAAGTGTTGTTGAAGTTTTGAAAAAAGAGGAAGCCTAGTGCAAATAAGTTGACTGCACGTCTCTTTTCCTCAGAAAAAAAAAAAAAAAAATCACTGGCCTGTGTTCTGTGATAAATAAAAGACACTTAAGTGAAAACATAGGTATTTAATATAAAAGGATACTGAACCAAAGTTAAATTAATGCAATTCCAATCTTTTCCTCAAGACCCATCTCAAGATAAATGAAATCAATTGTGGCACGGTGTTCTAGCAAAGTATTTAATAAAGAAATTTGCAACTACAAGACCAAGTTTTGGCAACGATACACAGAATATCAGATAGCTTTTACCTACATTGACATTATTCAAAAACTTTGAAACATGAAATAAACTTACAACTATTTAGTATATTTATTTATTTACGAGCTAATAGAACTTCAGAATCTAGAACATGTACAGAAAGCACTGTAAGCAACAAAGATCTTCTCATGGGACCACATGACAGGTTTCAAACAGATCAAACTCTATAATCAATATTTTTTTTATTATTTTTATATGTACTTATTGGTGTCCTCCATTCTATGAATCTTCATCTGTAATTAAAACAACAAAAGATGGTTCTTTCTCATTCATCCCCTTACAATGCATTGTATTTGAAACTAATTTACAGCCAAATAATTCTTCTGATTCGAAGTAGGATCTTGCATTAGCAGCATGGTTCAACACTGCAAGTGCCCACTGCCTGCTCATGGCCAGCTTCTCATCAGCACCCCCAAGTCCCTTTCCTCAGGGCTGCTTTCTAACCCCTCATCCCCCAGTCTCTATTGATACCCAGGATTGTTCCAGCCCAGGTGCAGAACCTTGCACTTGCTCCTGTTGAACTTCATGAGGTTTCCTTGAGCCCACCTCTGCAGCCTGTCCAGGTCCCTCTGGATGCCATCCTGTCCCTCTGGTGTATGGACAGCACCACACAGCTTGGTGTCACCTGCAAACTTGCTGACGGTGCACTCCATCCCTCTGTCTATGTCACTGATAAAAATATTAAACAGTCCTGGTCTCAGCACGGACCCTTGAGGGACACCACTTGTCACTGCTCTCCATCTGGACTCAAAGATAGATAAGTATGAATGAATGAGTACTATTTACGTGTCCCCTATTTGAAGTTCAAATTAGTTTGGTCCCTCAACTATCTACACCAACCTGGCATCACAAAACTTTTTCCAAACCTTTGGAAGTTTCGTATTTTGAATCTTTAAATCTTACCTGCAGCTCAATTAATCACTGTCACCTAATACTATTATTAGCTGCTCTCTCACACACATTAATTCTCACAGATCACACTTACTTAACATTCAAATTCACTCACTTCTCTGATCTAGACGTTTCTCTGAATATAAATTTCACCATTATACTAAAGGTTGTCTTCTAGCAAACATAATCAGAACCGTTTATCTCTTCAACAACTAAAAGCTTTTTATATCACTCAGTAACTGTGTCTTTTAAAATACGAGCTACGCTTCTTATAGCAAGGCATGGCTTTCATGTGCCTTTCAATGGACTGTGATGAGAGACAAACAGATGGTAAAGGATGATAGACACCTACTTCACAGCTCAGACTTTGCAGATACCATCACAACCAGCAGCATATTAAACCAGCAGCCTTTTAGTCCCTTCCTCTAATGCAGGGGCCAGCAGTCAGAAAAATAATACCTACCTATTCAGCATGAACACACAGAATTAAAAATGGAAAAGAAGTTTGCTTCTTGGACAAACTTCTTAAGGAGGAGAGCGTGAGGAAAAAAAAAAAGTTGCATCTGCAGCAGTGATACTACCTGTTGACTGATATCTTCTGTCCAGGCTTAGTGATACAACAATCCGCTGCCTGGCTTAGCACAGACATACATTAATTAAAAACACCATCAGTGCCTTACACAAACCATCAGGAAATTGCCATCTAGAAGTATAACACATAAACAAATGTGTTAAAAAAAACCATAAATATTTGAATGGTTTCTATGATCTATGTCACCCCTCATCCCCAGCATAGGTCAACTGCTACCTGTTTCTACCACATGCAGTTTAGTTTGATTTTATTTTCCTAACAGGTCTATTATCACTCAATGTATTTAGATTTGTATGTTTCATCTATTATAGCCAAAACCATATGGAGAAGATAAGGCTAGTTCCTTTTCCCTAAGTTTTACTCCCCAGCAGAAAACAAGAATCTAAACAATGCTAAATCTAAAAAAATAAAAAAATCAGTGGTACAAAGACTGTTTTATCTTTAATTATTTTAACTGAATATAATCCCCTGGGAAGGGGAAAAAAAAATTGCTTATAAGATTCTGATTTTAAGGCTTGAAAAACACTGTTGCAGAGAATCTCTTCATAATCTTTTATATTGAGTTCAAATTTTTTATTACGTTGCTGCAATGGGTTGTTAGTTTCTGCTTCTCAGATGGAGGGATTTTACATTTTTGTTTTTTAAATGTTAAGTTACTTTCAGGGCTAGGTTAAGCAACCTGCATTTAAATGGAGAAGGGGATGATATTCACTCTTCTCAATTGGCTGAAGAGCGTAGACACCATTAGTCCAAAAGGCTGCTACTTAGAGAGTAAAAGGCATAAAAGACATTTCACCAACTGTTCTCATAGTTTTCTCTGGTCCGAGAAGACTATCAACGTATTTCTTCCCTTACCTCTTCATTTTAAATGTTTGAGAACACAGGATCTTTACGTTACTGGTAAAAAAGAAAATCATTCAGAAAAGCTCCCACCACCTTCCTTTGTTAGCAGTTTCAGTTGCTTTTATATTCCTAGTACTACATCAGCTGCACCTGGAGTTCTGCACCAAAGATGAACACAAAAAGACAGTAAAAATACATTTTTATATATCACATCTGCCCAAGTAAATGTGTATCTAACTCTGTGATCTTGGTCATAAGAAAGTGCCTACTTCAAATAATGCACATACACACACACTCCCCTCCCCGGAAAAAAAAAAAAATAATATCCAATCCCCCCAGAAAAAACCACACCAAGCCAACACAAAGATAAAAAACATTGAACACAAACTCACAAACACAAAAAGGCCTGAAATTTATCTTACAGCTACGGGCCAAGCAGCAGTTTGATCTTAACACAAATGAAAAACCTAAGTGTGTATGAACTGGTGAATTCCCCAGCTCATTAAACACAAAATAATTTGTCTGCTAACAAGATGCACTGAATTTGCACCAGTGATAGATTTGGACCTCCATCTCTATGTCCCCAAGCCTTTCTGATCTGCCCTACCCTCACTCCTTAAGAATATAGTTATAAACATTTTTAGTAAAAAACATACAAGCTGCAACACCTCTAGAAAATTTCAGATGGACACCAAATAACTGTGCTAACAGGTCAGAACACATGTAGACCGTTTTGCCATCTTTTTTTTTTTTAACTAAGGAACTGTATGTTCATTACCACTTACAGATTTTGCCTTAAAACAAAAAAAAATATTTCATTGCTGACAGCTGCTTAAGTCATTACTGTCTTAGAAAACACTTATCTCTAAAGTCAGTCTGTAACTCCTCTAGAAGTGAGGCACAGAAAATTATCCTTACCACACCAAAGATTATTTTTTTAACAGGACTGTCGTTGGCCACAAACTCCTACTACATCACAGATCAAACCCTTTCCATTTTCTTACCACTACTCATCACAAACCTAAGATGGAAAAGGAATGAAAACTGACTTTCGAAGACCTTAGGTAAATACACTGCCTTTCTGAAATCCAGGCATTCCAAGTAAGGGCTGCTGTCCCAAATGAGGCAAGAGGTATACCTACAAGAAGATAAAAGATCTATCTCAACAACAGACACAACCCAATCTGGAAAACTAATTATCAAACGGTATTATAATCTGTTCTCACCTTTAAATAAAAATACACATACAGAATTCCAATACAAAATTATTAATTCAATTCTATAAAAACAAACTTCCATTTGATAGAGACATAATTATATTTTCTGCAGTAACATTTTTCTGGGTTTAAACATTAAGAATATTTTCATCAAAACATATTATAAAAATTCAATAATCATCAGAAATATCAAAAAATATCAGCAACAAAAACTCTTTGAAAGGCTTGAGTCCCTTAACTATTTTTCAGAGCAGGACCTGCACAAGCCCAACAATGACATGATCCTACTAATACTTTCTTGTATCTCCGTGGACTGTTAAATGCAAATTGCAGTCTGTATCCAGCACTTCTCTAACATGAGTGGTTGTATAAGTTTTAATGAGTATGTCAATTGGCAAAACATATTTTTTTTATATATGTAGTTAAAATAAGTTATTTTACAGTAACAAACTGAAAATTGAAATCCACTGGACTCTCAGGGAACAACTACTAACTCTGTGGGACTCCATAAGCCATTTCTAAAATGAAGTCAGCTCATCTCAGAATTAATTTGGGGGGGGGAATATTTAAATATATTTTGCTTCTTTACATTTTCCCTAATGCTTTGCCATATAGACTGAATCAAACTGGGGCCAATTTATATAATCATATACTGCAGAATCACATTGCCCGGATGTTAGTTTCCTTTAGACATTGTCCTAAACCCAGAAGAAACCCTATTTATTCATTAAAATTTCCAAAGCTTTAAGCTTTCTTCAGCATTACAGAAGGCATGTCTCATGTAAATACGTGGACAGAGTTCAGGAGCCCAATTCTTCATTTGTAGGAGGCACCTACGCACCACAATCTTCAAGAATATACTTTGTTCAATGAAGGCACAGGGCAACCCCTGAGAAATTTCCAGTGCTGTAACAATAGGCTTTTCAGATTGTAGCAGTAATTCTCTGCAGCCAAGTTCAGGAAGTATTTCAGACAGAGAGACCTCTGGACATTCTAAAAAGCCCCAAATAGCACCAGGGAAACACAGACCCCACCATGAACCCCAACCTCAGCAAGGATTAACGATTAGATTTTTCCCAGAAAGGACATACCTATTTCTGGGTACGTAACAATAGATGAAGCCTCTCTAAATCCACTCACCTTCTAACAGACTTCTACCTTCATTCAGTGTGCCCAAAAGAACACGTACAACAGCAAGTATGTCTACAGCCGTTCTTTTCTTGCAAAGTCCATAGCTTAGAGCTAATATTTCTCATCCCTTTCAGCTCGTATTTATGCAGTATCCTCACCCAGGGCTGCATCTCTTCCCTAGAGCATTCATAGAATAGAAAATAATAGAATATTTTAGTTGGAAAGGGACCTCCAACAATCATATGGTCCAACTGCCTGAGCACTTCAGGGCTCACCAAAAGGTAAAGCACGTTGTTAAAGGCATTGTCCACGTGTCTCTTAAACACTGACAGGCTTGGGGCATTGATTGCTTTTCTAGGAAGCCTGTTCTACTGTTTGACCACCCTCTTGGTAAAGAAATGCTTCCTGATGTCCAGTCTAAACCTTCCCTGGTGCAGCTTTGAACCATTCCCACGTGTCCTGGCACTGGTTCCCAGGGAGAAGAGATCAGCACCTCTGTCTCCACTTCTTGTCCTCAGGAAGCTGTAGAGAGCAATGAGGTCAACCCTCAAGCTTCTCTTCTCCAAACTAGAGAAGCCCAGAGTCCTCAGCCACACCTCGTAGGACATGGCTTCCAGCTCATAATATTTAAATTAAGTATGAAATTTTCATTGCATTTTCATGCATGTTTATCATCACTTGAAACACATTATTGCAAATTGTGTATGTTTCTGCTTCTATTCAGACCAGGACTATAGTGTCTTGGTATGGTTATGTTGTCACACGACAGCTCCTTTAAGCATGCTATACTTCAGAAGCAGAGAAGAATTCTTCAATACCTGCAAAAACTGAAACACAACCAGTAAGTATACTCAAACATCAACATTCTCTATGGTAATGCCACCGTGAACTACTTTTACACAAATACATCACGTTAAATCCCTTTTTAAGTCCTCTGTTGTAATAAAAGCAACATAGTAACAGATTCAGGGCTACCACCTTGAAATTAGTAGTTTTCCAACTGGAAGAATTTGAGTTTGGCTGTTTTGTATCTTAACATGTGTTTGCACACCCTATATCCTTTGTTTCCAAACAAAATACTGTTTAATATTGTCAGCCCTTAGTGCCAGTTTCCAGCTGACATGTTAATATATTCCATGGACTACAAGCAATCTGCTCTCCAGTGCAGGTGACTTTGCCCTGTACGGTATCTGCTACAGCCTCTTAATCCAGAGGGAAGATGAATAGAAGCAAGAACCACAATTTGGAACGACTCCTGCTACCTGCATCATTACAACTGCTTTTTCCTAAAATAAACAAGCAAAAAGCCCCAACCATGGTTGTCGCATAGTCACTTAAAATTAGTTTACATATGCACACAAAACCCTACCATCTCTTCCAGAAGGACCGCGATGAAATAAGGGAAGCAATAGTTCTGGAGTCTGAAGGTGGAATAATTGGACAAGACTCAGCTTCTGTTTCACTGCACCGGAAAACCTGCCTGACAAGTTAAAATTGGAGTATTAAGATGCCATATGTTATCAGATAAGGAGATTCACAAAAATAGCTAAAACATTCAAATTTGTTTCTTTGATCAAGAAAAGTGCTGAATAGGTGAAAACTTTACATTTTAAAACTATTACCAGAGTTACTAGTGGGAAACTTGAAAATGTGCATTTAATTTTGTATTGTTTCCAGTAAGTGAAAGTTTTTAAAGCCAGTGTTCCATAAAATGCCTGACATTTTAGATCTTTTTGTACTAAGTGAGCACTAGGATATGCTTGATTTTCTTAAAACTAAAACTTAGAAAATTTGTGCAAATATAACAGAAGACATATTTTATATCAACTGAAATTAGCAACTTAAACCAAAGCGTTCCCCGAAAGACATACAAAACCTGAATTGTGATCACTTTAATGACAAAAAAAAAACCAAAACTGCCTTTTTTATATAGTGATTATACAACCATGAGAAACATTTTTCTTTCTGAGGATCAAAACACCTTTTTAAATATTTTCTCCGTTCCTCTAGCTCCGTTTCAAAGGCTTGAAAAGCAATAGACAGACAGACTAAACAGCATCTGTAACAATGTGATCAACAGGAAATATTAGCTTCGTGTATGCAAACAAAGGCAGACAGATGCCACATCCAGCTGCTGAAAAAATACACAAGAGTCCTATAAAAATGCCATCCCTAAAAATCTCTCTAGGAATATCCATCACCACTTTAACAAACAAGTAATAAATTTATTTCACTTTAACTCAAGAAGTCCTCTGAGATTGCTTAAAAAGATATTTAGGGGTACGTAGTTATGCTTCTCCAACCATACCTTATAAAGGAATTTATATTTTTAAGTCTTGGTTTCATCAAAAGAGTGGACAGAACCCCCAGAATTCATTTCAATCACTCCAAAAAGAAATCTGTCAACTGAACATAAAAGGAAAAAAAAGCCGACTATGTCAGAAAAACAAAGTTCTTCACATCGGTCAATCCCAAACGCTTCAGGAAGAAAGAATATGAATCCCAATGTATATTAAGATAGTCTAGATACTATGTTATTCTACATTAAGAACAAGTTACTTAATTCCTTTCTGTAAAAAATAGCACCACGTCTGGAGACTCAGGTCTGGAGAGCAGGTGTCAGTGCTTAAGGGACACAAAGTGATGCAGGAAAATTAAGGTTGCAATAGGCCTTATCAGAAGAGCCAAATCCATCTTTAGAATGTAAGGTATTTATTTTTACTGACACGAGCAAAGCTTATTTCCATATAAGTCTTTAGAAGCGTGAGATAACCAAAACAGAAAAACAATCCCCACCTTGACTTTCTGATGCAGTCTTATGATTATAAACATCAAAGGAACAAAGCAGCGAAATGTAACAGATATTAAAATACAATGTCCGAAAGCCACTTTGCAACACTTCTTAGATAATCTACCACTTGCAATGCATTCAAAAGATAGATACAGCCTGGATGACTTAAAATTTACATTGTCTGCAGCCTGAAACCTCCAGCATGCTAGGGAAAAAGCTCCACACGAAAGAAAAAACATAACTTTTCAGTACCAAGACTGGTTTAACAAGAGTTTTTTTTTTCCTTTGCTACTGTGATTAAATTAGTTTTATATAAAGAACTTTCTTGTCGGGGCATTTAAGCATCAAAAACTGCACCAGTGGACAACAGCAGATTACAAAACACACAAGGTTATCAGACCATTGCAGGCTGAACCAACCACCTGGTGACCTGAATGGACTCAAACAAACACGGGCAAAAGAAGGTATTGTGAACTTCACAATTAAAGAGTCACAAAAAGCTTTTTTCCATCATACCAAAAAGGTTTGGGTTTTTTTTCCATTTGGTGTTGCAAGCTTTCCTGGAAGTTGGTTTTCAGTAAGCCAGGAGGAATCAAGCCAACTGCTCAGATACACACCATACTTAGATGTCTTAGCAATTCTGTAAACACTTAGCAAATGCCAGTTATTGCCCTTAAGATTGTGATCCAATTGTTCCTCTGGACCAGAAATATACATTGTAGCATAATTGTATTTTGGCACCTATAAACCTATGTAGCTATCATCATCCTGAACACCAGCCTGACACCACATAAATAGCTCGCATTGTCTAGACAACGTATATTCTTCACCAAGCTCTGGCAGTAGTTGTGTCACTTGGAAAGAAACACAAGGGAACTGGTCTAACAGTCCATGGCATTCAAAGACATGCAGAAAAGAATCAAGGAGCATGTAATTAAATGCAAAACTACATAAAATGCACTGAAAATTCTAGTGAGGCACTGTCTCAAAATCCTTGGGGAGGTTTAAGAACATCACAGGTGTAAATGTGTCACTGTCTCAGTTTTCAATCAAACCTATCTCTAGGTAGAATTAAACTGGAAGGAAACCATAAACTTAATTACAGCAACGATCAGAATAAAGATTATCTGCCATTCATTTAGCAAACACTGCTGTGATTTTTTTTTCTTTCAAACCCTACCAGCATGGAATTCACCACCGCACTTGTTAACAGGCACTGCCTACCCTGCAAACCATGTTTGAGAACGGTCAGCAATCGGCTTCCTAGATTACTGACGAGAAACTGACAGCCCTGAAGAAAAACCAAATCACTAGAACACTAGCACCAACAGTTACTTAGATGTTCAGACACAGAGGCACTCGAAAAATTAAGAAACGTATGCAGAAGAGCAAAATCTGAAGACTGGGAGAAAATAAAACAGTCACAAAGCGATGAGAACAAAAACAATTAAGCAAGTCTACAAGAAGCACTGTGAAAAAAACCTACCCAAAGCTTCACTAAAATGCTGCAGTAAGATGGCAGGCCATGCATTCACAATGTGCAGTTGGTAGGCAAAACGAGTTGCTAAGACAGAAAAGGAAAATATATTCTATATATGCTTATAAGATGAACTACAGTCTCCTGAGAAGAACCAAGGCTTCATAGAGAGTTCATCAAGGGAGTATCCCAGAGCAGAAGTTTAAGCTCAGGGGCTGAGGTATCAAGAGGATATAGTCAACCCTACTCTACATATGAGAAGCCTCAGAATCTAAATTTAGAGACCAGATTCATAGAAAATAAATATGAAGGTTCAGATAGATTTTTCATAAATACTTCAACATCTAACTCCATTTATAGTAATAAATATTAGGCACACATGCACCACTGAAAAATCAGACTGGATATTTCACCACCACTTAAGATTCTGGACAAAGTTTGACAATTTGGCCACGTGCAGTTTGGCCTCAGAAGCAGAAAAGCAGAGAAGTCACAGCCAACATTTCCAAGCCTCTGGGCTACAGAGCTACTCACAAGGCTCTCCTTCCTGTTGACGGGGATATCAATTTTCTGGTGGAGGGAAAGTTACTCCTCTAAACTACTTTTAAAATACCCTTTTGTGGAAGCCCTCAGGTCACATCAGTAAGAGCAATGCACCACAGCACACAGACAATGCGAGAGAACAGAATCACAGAACCTTCATGGTTGGAAGGGACCTTTGAGATCATCGAGGCCAATCACACACACAAAAAAAAAAAAAACCACAAAAAAACAACCCCAAAACCAAACACAACACACAAACAGACACAACCCAACAATCTCAGGCACTAGAGCATGCCCTGAAGAGCCACGTCTACACATTTCTTAAACATCTCCAGGGATGGTGACTCCACCACCTCCCTGGGCAGGCTGGTCCAGGGCCTGACCACCCTCTCAG
>JAOQGH010000001.1:76043294-76071850 GCA_025769975.1 Gallinago jamesoni
CTCCTCTCCTCTCCTCTCCTCTCCTCTCCTCTCCTCTCCTCTCCTCTCCTCTCCTCTCCTCTCCTTCCATTCCCTCCTTCCCCAGCCCCGGTTCCCACCGGCGGAGCACAGCGCGGGTGCCGTGCGGGGCCGCTCCCGGGGCGGCCTCAGGTGTCCGGTCGCTGCCGCCCCGCCGCGGCCGCAGGGGGACGAGCCGCCTCCGCGGGGCCGCGCACCTGCCGCGCTGCAGCCGGACGGGCCGGACCGGGGCGGTTCAGGTCCCCGCTCAGCACCGGCGGCGGGGCCGGGCGGGCCGGGCAGTGCCTCCCGCCGCCGCCGCTCGGGCGCCCGGGGCCGGAGGGGCGGCCGCGGGGGCCCTGGAGGTCGCGCAACGGGGGCGAGCGGCGTCGGGGCGCCCCGGGGACAGCGGCGCGCTCAGCGGGGGAGCGAGCCCCGAGGAGCGCCGGGGAACCCCGCGGGGCGCCGCGCGGGGACCGTCACCGAGCCGTGGGACCGGCACTCCCGGCCCAAAGCTCTGCGGAGCGGGAGCGCGGGTGGGCAAAGCGGCTCCGGCCCGGGATCGCCTTTCCTTGTCTTCCTCTGTCCTGCTCGGCCTGACCGTCTCTCCGGTGCCTTTTTCTGTCTTTTTCTTTTTGCTTTCTTTTTTCTTTTTAATTTCTTTTTCCCTTTATTTTCCCTTTCCCTTTCCCTTTCCTTTCCTTTCCTTTCCTTTCCTTTCCTTTCCTTTCCTTTCCTTTCCTTTCCTTTCCTTTCCTTTCCTTTCCTTTTTCTTTATTTTTCTTTCTTTCCTTCCTTCTTTCCATCCTTTTCTTTCTTTTTCTATTTTTCTAATCTTTCTTTTCCTTTTTTCCCCTTTCTTTCTTTTTCTCTCTCTGTTTCATTCTCTTTTTCTTTCATTCTTCTTTCTTTCGTCGATCTCGCCCTACTTTCCTCCTTTCTGTCTGTCTTTCTCGGTGAGATCTGGGTAACACGTTTGGCTTTAGGAGCTGTTGGACAGATTCGTTAATTTCGGTTCCCGTAGTTCAAACCTCAGTTGCAAATTAATGCTAATAGTGGCCGTAGTGGGAACAATAACGAGGGTGAGTGCGATTATAGTAACATTCCTCATCGATAACGGTCTCAAATTAAACAGCAGGAAATTCCCGTTTTTCCCGGGACCCGCAGGCATTTTTCATCTGCCGAGATCTCCCCGGTCTCCGCTTTATCTCCCCGCTTACAACGAATCCGCGGCTCCCGTTAGCCGAACCTCCGTGAATCATTACTGTTCCTCCGGCAGCACCGCTACCGCAGCGCCAGCCTGTCCCGCACTGCTCTGTCCCACCGGCGCGGCGGGAGGGCGAGCGCGGGGGCCGCGGGGTTCGCCCCCCTCCCCGAGCCCGGCGGCGAAAGCCGGCCCGGGGCGCCCCGCCGCAGGGCTCTTCGTGTGGGAAGTGTGCGGAGAAATCAGCATGTGCGGAGGCGTGCGCGGAGTGCGGTGCCGGCCCCGCGCGGCCCCGGCCCCAGCTGCCGCTGTCCCCGCGGCGGGGAGCCCGAGCCGGGCGGTGCGGGGCCCTCCCGGGCCCCCTACAGAGTCTGAGTGTCCCTCCCCGCAGCCCGAGCTCGCCGGGGGCCCGTCGGGGCGCAGGGGTTGGGGGGCGGGAGGGACGCGGGGCCGGGCAGGGGCCGCGGGAGAAGAGAGATGCGGGAGGGGGGGTGAGTGCGAAGGGCGGATGGAGGAAGGGAAGGCGGCGGGGCTGTGTCCCCGCCGGGCCCCGGGGGTGCGGGAAGAGCCCCTCGGGGGGACCCCCCGGGCACCTCCGCAGCAAAAGGGCCGTGGCTCGGTGTGAGCGCGGCTGCGGCGCTGGAGCGGAGCGGGGGTGTCCGCGCCAGGGGGCACCGGGCCCGGCCCGTGGGGAGCGGGGAGACCCCTGCGAGGGAGGCCGAAGGCAGAAGCCCCCGGTGTCCGCCCCCGCCTCGCCTGAAAGGTCTGGGGAATTACGGGGTGCGGGCCCCAAACGGAGAGGGGGGCCGGCGGCGGGTATTTGCTGCCGGGAGAAGCCTCGCCGGAGGCGGGGAGGGCGGGAGGGCGGCGATGCTGGGGCCCGGGGGCTGCCGTCGTGGGGGGGACCCGGGAGTCGTCGTGACGCCTTGTTTTTCTGAGTTCGGCCACGGGCTTTTGCACCGCCGAGGCCCGAGCGTTTCGGGGCGAAGCAGATGCGTGTTCCCAAAGGGTTCCCGCAATTCTTCCCCTCGGGCCCTCGTCCTTTCCGCAGCGCGGAGCCGTTCCCGGCGGCGGGGCAGCCCCGGCCTCCCCTCCCACCTGCTCGGGCGACCTGTGAGCGGGGGGCGGCAGAGAAACCCCCCTCGCCCGCTCCACGGTGCCCTCCCGACAGCCTCCGTCCGCTCCCGCCCCGGCCCGGGGAGAAGCGGGGGGCCGGGGGCAGTACCGCTAACGGCGGGGCGATGCGCTCGGCGGGGCCGGGCGAGGCCCTTCTGGGGACGCGGGAGAGGCCGCTGCAGCCCCGCACCGTGCCACCCGCTCCCTCGGCCTTGCTCTGCCGCTGCGGGCCGCCCCCCCCCCCCCCCCCCCCCCCGCGTCCTCTCCGCTGCGCCCCTCACTCCTGCGGGAGCCCCCCGCGGCCTGCACGGCGTGGGGAGCGGGGCGGCGGGGTCTCCCTCGGGGATTCGGGGTTTCGGGACCTCGGCGGGGACCCGCTCCTCTGCCGCCCCGGGACCCGGCTGGCAGCCGTTCCCGGCGGGCTCCGTGTCCCCGGCAGAGCCCCGTCCCGCAGGCGGGTGGGCAGGCTCCCCCGCGCCCGGACTGTCCCCGACGTGTCGCCGCTTCCAGCCGGGGCTTTGCCGAAGGAGCGGGAAAAGAGAAAGGGATAAATCTGGGAAAAGGTGCGGGCAAGCGAGGCGAGGGCAGCAGCGCGGAGCTCCCGACTCTGCTGGGGCGCTGGGTTCGTGGCTTTTCTTAGTTTTCAGGGGGGGGAATATTTTCTTTTCTCCTGGGACGGAGGCTGCCCAGAGAAACACAACCTCGGGGAAGGGACGGAGCCCCGCGTCCCGCTCGAACCAGCCCCTGAGCTCCCGGGGGCGGTTTGCAGCTCGCACCCGCGGCTCTTCCCTTTCCTCCGGCGTCTCCCCGAGGTGCCCTAACGAAATCCCTTCCCCTCCTCCTTGTATCGCCGCCAGGTGAGCAGCGCGGGTCGGCACCGGGACACGCTTCCCCGTGGCGTGTCCCCGAGCTCGGGATAGACCCTGCCCCGGCCGGGAACGGCGCTGCCAGCGGCGGGCGAGAGACCAAACGCCGACGGTGTCACTCTCTGCCCTTATGCCGTTAGCTGCGGGAACATATGCTCAAATATGTAAGAGTCGTCTAGATTTTTCTCTGCAAATATTTTTACCACATCCAAAGATAATATTTCAACAGAAGAATCAAGCCCCGCAGGCTACAGACGGGGCAGCTATATATAACCCGCTTGCTCACTCCGACTCTCCACGCATCGCTCGGGTTATGCAACCCCCGGCGCGGCGGTACCCACCGGCGCGCCCCACGGCTCCGCCCGCCCCGTCGGGGCATTCCCCCCGGGACCTCGGTGCGGCCACCAGCCCGAAGGCACCGGCACCGGGGCCGCGACCGGCACCGGGGCTGCGACCGGCACCGGGGCCGGGCCGGGCCCCGCGGGGCGGGCGCGCCGCCTCGCCCCGCGCCTATGCGGAGGAAGGGCCCGGGGGACACCGCGGCGCTCCGAGGGGCCGGTGCCGGGCGGTGAGTAGCGCCCGACGCTCGCCGGGGCAGGGAGGGGAACGGGGGCGGCCCTCCCCGACGGCCGGGGTAGAGCGGCCGCCGGCCGGGCGGGCCGTGCAGGTGCTGCCGACGGAGCGGGCTCTCACGCCGGGCCGGACAAGGGCTCGCCCGCCGCCCCGCCGGCCGTTTTCCGTTTTCTCCGCTTTTTGGTGCGAAAGACATTGCTTGAACGCCGGCGGGTGCTTTGGGGGTTCGGTGGCCGGGGGCTAGGAGAATCCCGTCCCTCGCCGGCGAGGCGGCCGGCGGTTCCTGCGCCCGCGGCGCACCCCGACGTGCTCGGCCCCCGCCTGCCGCCGGGTCCCCGCGGCCGGGCCGGGGCAGCCCGCGGCCCCGCGGTGGATGCGGGCCGGAGGAAGGCAGCAACGCTGCCTCTCGGTTCCGGACATCCGCAGCGTGACGCCGGGCTCGGCTCTGCCGGGCTCGGCTCTTCCCTTCCCGTCGGCCGGCTCCCGGCGCCGTGATTGACACCGCCGGCCCCTCCGCCCGCCCCGCAGCACATCCCATCCCTCCCCGCCGGCCGCTCGCCGTGCCCGGGAGGCGGGGAAGGGCCTCCCCAGCCCTTTGACACCGTCTCGGCAGGAGTTTCACTTCGCTTTCGCCGCCGCCGCCGCCGCTTCTGCAGGCAAACAGCCCCGGCTTCCATGTGACGCCTCCCAGCCACTGAATGGGGGAAAGCGCCTATAAGGGAGCCACTTTCCCGACGGGCGGGAGAAAAGGAGGGGACGGGGGGGCAGAAGCAGGAGCCGGTGGTTGTGGGAGGAAGGGAAGAGAGAAAATAAATTAATAAATCGCAGGGAACGAAACTTGGGGGAGAGAAACTGAGACCCCAGGGAAGAAATTCGTGGGGTTATTTATTCCCCCCTCCCGGTCCCCTCTCGCTGAACAGGCTCGATCCGGCCATAGCGGTGCTCGGAGCTGGCTGCGAAAAGCCCCGGGGAAGTTTCTTGCTCCCCAACGCCCTTCCCGGGGGGGGGGGGGGGGGGGAAGGGGGGCACAGGGTTTGGGTTGTTTTCTGTTGTTTTGGTTTGTTGGTTTTTTTAAAGCTTCTTTCCCCCCCCCCCCTTCCCTCCCCCCCCCCGTCTGAAAGGAGGGGGGTCCCGCTCGCACCTCCCTGGATGGTGCCGTAGAAAGGAGGGGAGTGAGGGGGTGGGAGGGGGGGCTCGTGGTGGGAGGCTGCCGCGGCTGCTGCTCCTGCATTGGTGTCTCCCCTATGGACGAAAACAGCCCTCTGTCTCCCAAGGCAAATGCTTTCAGTATCGCCTCTCTGATTTCAGTCGCCGCCGCCGAGCAGGCAGGGAGGGCAGCGCTGGAGGAGCGCGGCCGCGGCTGCCGCCCGCAGAAGATGCACTTCAGCACGGTCACCAGGGACATGGAAGGTGAGCGCCGCGCTCGGCCCCGCGGGGCTGCGAGGACCGGACCCCCCGGCCACCGCCTCTCGGAGGGTTTTCACGCGTCCCGGCCCGGCGGCAGGGCCGGCAGGAGCGCGGGGAGCGCGGCCTGCCCTCAGGGCCACTCGGAGGGGGCATTGCAGGCCCCCCCGGCGCGCCCGGCTCCCCCCCTTTTCCCCCCCAGCCTTCCCTCGGAGGGTAAGGCTCTGCCCGTGCCCCGGTGGCGGCTTCCGACGGCTCCGCCGCTTGGACCCGCGTACCCTCGGAGGTGCCGGAGCATCCCCCGACAGCGCCGGCCGTGCCCGGGGCAGCGGCGGGCCGCGGCTCGGCTCCCGCCGGTTCCGCAGGCCCTGTCCGGCCTAGGGGCCGCGGCGGAAATAACTCAAGAGACCCCCGGGACCTCGAGGAGCCCGTCGGTATGGGAAGGGATCCGAAGGAGCCGTCCGTTCCCCGGGGCGGCCTGGCGGGAGCCGCAGGGCCCGCTCGGGCCGGGGGCTGCCCGTCCCCGCAGCTTTGCCCCGTCCCCGTCCGTGTCCCCTCTGTCGCCGGGAGCGGGAAGGGGGGGAATTGCCAAACCAGATCCGCCTTCCCCTCTCAGCCGCGGCCCCAGAGCGAGGGACGTTACCTGCAGCACCGCAGCTACACGGAAATAAGAACCGGTTTCTTTCTTTGAGCTCCCCCCTCCTCCTCTTTTTTTTTTTTTCTTTTTTTTCCTTTTTTTTTTTTATTTCTGGAGGGGGAGTTTGCTTTGTCCCAAATCGTGTGCGGCGAGGGAGGCCTTCTGCAAAGAGAGCACGGGCTCTGCACCGCTGCGGCTCTTGGCAGATCTCTCGGGTTTGCAAAGGAGAGGAAAAAAAAAAAAAGAAAAAGAAAAAAAGAAGGAAAAAAAAAAAAAAAAGAGCCGAGGCAGGCAGGCAGCGGGAGCAGCGAGCTCCCCGCCTGCCCCGGGGGGAGCGGGGCTGGGGCCAAGCAAAGCGGAAAGGGGGAGGCGCCCCGCGGGGCTGGGCGCGGGGCAGAGAGGCGGAGGGCACCCCGCGGAGCGGCGCGGAGCGGCGCGGAGCTGGGGGGGAAAGCGGGAGCCGGAGCGGAGCCCTGACCGCCTGTTTTTGGAATGATTTCAGCTATCTCCAGCCCCTGGCTCACCCAGCTGTCCCATTTTTGCGATGTTGCAGCTTTCACGGCCAACAGCCTGAGCAGCCTGAACGCCTCCGGGGGGTACCACCTCTCCCCCTCCCCGGGGGACCCGTACGGACAGCATGAGCCGCCGCACTACGAGCCCTGCACGGCTCAGCAGCACCCGCACCCGCCGCCCCAGCCCCAGCACGGCTACTCCTTCGGCGGGGCGGCCGCCGGGGCCAACCCGCCGCCCCCCGGCCCCGAGCCGCCCGAGGGCGCCGGGGGAGCCGCCTCGGGGCCGGCCGCCGTCTCGGGCTGCTCGGCGGGGGCTGCCGCCGCGGCCAAGGCGCCGGTGAAGAAGAACCCCAAGGTGGCCAACGTGAGCGTCCAGCTGGAGATGAAGGCGCTGTGGGACGAGTTCAACCAGCTGGGCACCGAGATGATCGTCACCAAGGCCGGCAGGTCAGTGCGGAGCCCCCGAGCGGCCCCGGGCACCCGGGCGAACCGGGGCGGGAGGGCCCGGCCGGGCCGGTGGAGGCGAAGATCGAGGCTGGCCGAGGGCGAGCGGCCCGGCCGCCGCCGCCATTTGATCCTGGCGCTTCTCCGGGGGTGGGGGGCCGAAATCTGCGAGCTCGTACGGCCCGAAGGCCTCCCCCGAAGGTGCGGGGAAGAACGCGGAGCTCCTGCGGGCTGGGGGCGAAGGCGTGCGGGCAGGGCCGGGGGACTCGCTCCGCCGCCGGGTTTCGCTCCCGCTGGAACGGGCGCCGAGCTCCGCCGGGCGCCTCCGGCTTTCGGTTACCCCGCACGGGACCCGCAGCCGTGTTTGCGGAGGACACGGTGCCCCCGGGGCGGGCAGCAACGGCTCGGGGAGGGGGAGAAAAAACTATCAAACGACCCCGTGCGATACCTGTAACTAAAAAAAATGTTTAGCACGGGAAGGTCTTTTCCTTCCGGCGAGGACGCAAACAGAACCCAATTCCGCACCGCGAGGCGTGCTCCGGGGCCGCGGCGTGTCCCGAGCCTCGGTGTGTCCCGGTGAGGAGCGAAGCCGAGCCCGGCTGCCCTCGGCCCTGCCCCGGTTCGGGGACCGGGACCCCGGCTCCCGCCGGGAACAAAGGAAGCGGCCGATGCGGCCGCGTTAGAAACGAGCGAAACTCGTAGGGAGAAGAGGAGCCCCGGTCGCGGTTGTTAATTCCTGCATTTAATCGCGATCGCCGGGAAGCGCCGTGGCGGCGGCGGCCGGGGCAGGGCTGCGGAGCTTCTCCCTCCCCGGCTCCGGGCAAACGCTGCCTTCGGGGGGGCGAGCGCGTCGCTCGGGCTCCGGTACCTTCCCCTGATTTAAAGCCATCCGGCGGGGGCGAGAAAATAAACCCAAACAATTTAACCAGTCCCCCGGTGCTCGCTCTCAGTGAGCCCCGGGGAAGGCTCGGCGGGACCCCGGGCACGGCCGCAGCCCCCGCCGGCGGAGAAGGGCGCAGGGGGGGCTCCGCTCCCGGCACAAGCGGTGACCGCGGCCGTGCGCTCCCGCCAGCGGCTCTGGAGGTCCCGAAAGTAGAAAAAAAAAAAAGAAAACTAAAAAACCGAAATATATTTACACATACACGATTGCATAGTTTTTATAAATTAGCACTTTACTAAGATTAAAAAAATCAGCGCGGTGCCCGGTGGAAGGACCTGCGGGACCCGGGCGTGATTTCCCGCAGCCGGTGCCTGTACCGGTGCCGGGTCGCGCTGCCCGTTGTCTCCGGCCGCGGCCCCTGAGCCCGGCGCCGCTTCCCTCGGCGGAAAAGGTCGGGCAGGCTCCAGGGGGAGGCAAACGGGAGCTCTTCGATCTGGCTTTCTTCGCTCTCCCAGAACAGAGAAAGGATTGCAAACACCCCGCTCCAAAAGGGCTCGGAAACGAACCGACTCGATTTCAATCAGGAGCTTTTCTTCCCCTCCTCTTCGTTTATTTTATGACAAGGACAAATCTCCAGACAGGCGGGTAAAACCAGGAGAAAACGGGGTAAAACCAGCAGGAAAAGGGTCAGAAAAGGCGCTGCGAAGCCTGTTCTCTCCCGGCTCCTCTGGGCTGGCCCTGCTGTTTGTCTAGGTGGGTCTTATCATCTCGGGTTGTTTGTTTTAAAACTAAGTTTTAAAACAAGAAACACCGGAACCGGAGCTAATGGGGTCTTTTACACGTTTAAAAATAATAATAACAGAGGGAGCGATTGGAAACGTCCTCCAGAGTTTGTTAAAGCGTTACAGAGAGGGAGACGCCGCCGCCCGATCCCGATGCCGCCCGGGCTGGCAGGAGCTGCGGGGCCAGAGCCCCGGGGCCAGCGCTCCGGCCGCGGGGAAGGCAGCGCAGCCGCTCCTCGGCGGGGAGCAGCCGCAACAACCAAAAAAGCCCCGGGAAGAGGCGCGGCGGGTCCGGCCGTGCCCCCCGAGAACCAGCCGGGGGGGGCTCTCCGTGCCCGGGTTTGACCGGGTTGGTTTTTCAGCGGCTTTTGGGACTTTGGTTTGTCAACGGCTGCAACCCCCCCCCCCGCCCCCGCTCCCGGAACGGTGCCTCCTCCCGCTCGCTTCGCCTCCTACTCGGGGGGGAAAAGATAATCTATCAAACAAAAGCGAGGCGGTAACGAGCCCGGACCGAGAACGCACCTCCGGCGTGTCCCGCCGAGGAGCCGCGGGCCGGGCCCTGTCCCCGGTGCGTGGGGAGGAAGGGCCGGGGGGGCGTCCTGGCCCCTTTCCTTAGCCCGCCCCTGAGCGCCTTTGCCCCGCAGCCCCTCAAGGGAATCGTGCCCTCCCCGAGCGTGGGACCCGCGGCCCTGGCTTAGCCTGGGGTCCCCAGGGGTCTGCGCGGAGCAGAGCAGCGAGGACAGTCCCGGGGGGCGGCCTGCCCTGCCCGGGAGCCCCGGGCTCCTGCCCGCTCTCCTTCCGCCCCGCAAAAGTGCGGGGACCGGGTGCCCGATCGGGCTCTGGCAACGAAGCGGAGCCGGGAGGGGGCTCTCTGGGAGATCCCGGTTGTCCTCTAGTCTTTGCCCGCCGCGGGGGTGCGTTTGCCTCTCTGGGCTGCGGGAGGTGTCCTGCGGCCCTGGGGACCGCACTGCTTCTGTAACTGCTATTTTAAAATGGACGCAAATTTAGGGGGGGCAGAAGCTGGAGAAATGGGACCTCGATTCCCTTGGGTCAGCCTCAGGAGAGCCCAGGCGTGCTCCCTCCCCCGCGCCCCCCGATTGCCCGATCTTCCCGGGGCTCTGCCTCTCTGTCTAGAGGGAGGGGAACGCCTCGCATCTGCCTCAAATCAAATCAGCTGGAAAGATGGGGAAACCGCGGGGAGGAAATTCTTTTCACTTGTGTCTCCCCATGGCAAAGGGGGAAGTGGCGGCCCTTGTTCCCCCGCCCCGTCGGGGCATTTCGGGTGCTCGCCACAAGCGGCCCCGGGGCCGGCGGGGGAGGCAGGGCCCCAGCGCTGCTCGGCCTTCGGGATGCTGCCGGGGACACGGCAGCTCCTGTCCGTCCCTCTCCCCGCGCTGCCCCGCCACATCTGCCTTTTTGTCCCGTTCCGGACGGCGGTTCCGCGAGGGGACCTGCCATCGCAACCGGGAGTGCGTCGGGGCTGCCGGAGGGGAAGCCCCGGGAAGGCTGCGGGGCTCCCGCACCCGGCCCTGAGGCCCCCCGGGTACCCGCGCCGGCCCCCGGGGCTCCCGCTGCTCCTCAACTCAGCTGTCCCCTCTCTCCTCTCTGTGCCAGGCGCATGTTCCCCACCTTCCAGGTGAAGATATTCGGGATGGACCCCATGGCTGACTACATGCTCCTCATGGATTTCGTCCCCGTGGACGACAAGCGATACCGGCAAGTAACACCCGCCGTGCTCGGCGCTGCGGGGGCTGGCGGGTCGCCGCGTCCCCGGGTCCGACACGTGTCGGTGCGAGGCGAGGAGGCGGGGTGGGATGCGGCTGCCCTGGGGACCGTTTCCCACCGGGAGCGGCGCGGGACGCGGACCCGCAGGGCCCCCCGCGGCTTTCGCCCGGGGCCAGCGCGGCGCGGGCAGCGGCGCAGGCTTCCGCGGGGCGGCGGGGCAGGAGCCACCTCGTTCTACCCAGAAAAGCCCTCCCCGTCTCCCCCCGGCAAACGCCCGGTTCCCCCTAACGAAAATCCCCCCGGCGCTCCCCGAGTGCCGCAGCCGCTCGGCGGGGACAGCCTCCCTGCGGGCGCCCGGGGCTGCGCCGTGCCCACCGGGGAGCGCCCGGTCGAAGAGAGCGGGGTTTGTGCTCTGGAAAGGCTCCGTCCGTCTGTCCGTCCGGGCCACAGAGCCCTGCCCTGGTCTCCAGCGGCAGCGTAGGAAGGCCCTGGAAAGCGGCGACCCGCAAGGCAGCGGTGCGGTCTGCTTTGCGAGCCCTTTCATTCACAGACAGTGAAAGGCGCGTTATGTATTTAGCTTCAGATGAGGACGCCGAGCAGGCAGCCCGCGTAGGGATCGCAGGGTCCGATATATAAATATTTAGACAGATATCCAAATTCTCAGGGCGTCCTAGAAATGTTTGCTTGTCAAGGGAAGTGGGATATATAACATCCAATTGAGTATATCTTTAAAAAGTAATGTTTCTGCTCGAGTCCAATGGTGTCTAATTCCTCCTGTGCAAACACTGGCTTTTAAAGTAAACACGTGTATAGAAGATTGGTTTCTCTGTTTTAAATGTTACTGTTGAATATGTACTTTGAAAGAATGAAACAAGGCTGCTAAACTCCGGACCTGCTATTAATCTACACATAAATTTCCACTCTTCACTTAAAGCCAGAACATTACTGTATAGAGGGCTCCCTTTCACCTTTTTTTTTTTTTTTTTTTTTTTTAACCATGGAGTTACAGTATAAAAATGGTTTTGGACCTTCCATTGCCCGAAGATGGTCACGTAGTGGCACAGGCCAGAAATCTTCGATTTCACGGGTATCTTTAACATTTGGGTTTAATATCACTTAGAAAGCAGAAGAGGAAAACTCTAAAGTCAGTTGCTATCCCTGCCATACATTTTACAAATAAAAGTGAAGTCCCAAATCTCCCTCAAAATTCCACTCTGATGGCAGCTAACTGCATACCACCTCTAGCATACAGCAGACCTCAGTAGAAGAGGAAAATTGGTCATTCCAATGCTAACAGAAGACACTGGTGGCTAGCCTTCCTTCCTTCAAGTCAAGAAGGATTCATTAGAGTGTTTAAACTGGGACAACCTCTGGGGACTTGGCACAAAGAGACGACGTGTTTAGTCAAGCCACAAGAAGCCAGGCCCTCCCTTTGGAGTAATACAGTCCTGAAGTATGAAAGCAAGAATCTTAACAGCAAATTTCATGGTCAAAGGTAATGTTTCAAGCACAGACAATACAGCGGTTTTGGTAGCTTCTGTTACATGGTCAGAGAGCAGCTGGGTGTCCAACAGAACTGCAGATTTGCAAACACAAGTAAGAAAGGGTGAAACAATGGAGGATTTAGTGGTTTTAGAATTCAGTTACTATGCCCAACCATGGCATCAGTTTAATCCCAGTTGCACTGGATAAATCAACAAGATTTCACCCTTCTGCAGTTTCCCCAGACTTTTGGCAAGACACTGCCACACTGATTGTTAGAGGAGTGATAGAATGGTGACTACATCCTAGAAACAATACTTGGATCCTATTACTCCCACTCACCCAACAGTTTCAAACCAACAGTCTCCAACGCACGTCGAACAGGAAAGATGATGAGGCAGATCTCCAATGGAGTCCCCCATCACTGTGCCTTAAGGGGAAGGAAGTGAATTTCATACAAGACATTCTGGGAAAGGCAAACTAAGGGAGAAAAAAAAACAATTCCAAAGCAGTGTTCGTGTCTGTTGTGTAATATGAAAGTCAATGAAACTCAGAAGAGAAATGTAGGAGTATTAGCGTAGTCATAGAGTCATAATTCATTCTCAGATGGATGGAACCAGTGCAATTTCCATCCCATAGCCATGCAAATAAAGGGACTGAAAAGGATCAAGGAGCTCTGAGGGAAAAAAAAAAAGTTCTTTGGGAATTTTCTTTGTCACAGGCTCTGCTGTGATTTTAATGAAAAATAGAATGCCAATAAGAGGTTGCTAGTTAATCGAGTCAGTCAGCATCAAATGTCCATTGTTCTTTGTTACAAACCCAGTTATTGCATATATCTCACACATGTAAAATTGAGTTAAAAGGTCTAAAAGATCATGTAGGATTGTGAAATCATAAAATACTCAAACTAAGGGACTGACAGAATTTTGGGTCACCTTTCCTATATCCATTGAGATCATGAGATTAAAGACCATATTGGTTTTTGGTCTTTTCCAGGGGAATCTGTCTCATTGAATGTACAAGGTGGACAATCTTCAGTTAATGAACAGTCATGGAGCATCTATAATAGGGATTTTTTTTTTCAGTATGTGATTTCATGTTTATTGCAAACTGTTTGCTCTATGATGTAAAAATAAAATTGCTCATTTCTCTCTCGATTTTTGTTTAACATTCATGCCTACATTTTATGAATGCTTCACAAATGTATGTGGTGTTATTTTCACAAAACAGAAGCACTAAGATCCTAAAGTCAACAGTTTTCACTGATTGTGTGGGTCAGATCTTGCATGCCCAGGAATAGATCTTGTCAGAACGTAGAGAATTATCTATTGCTTAATGTTTTCAAAGCACAGGTCCCATACATATCAAATATGGTCCTGAGATTTAGACATTTCTATAAACCAGGCCTAAGGCAGACACCTCAAAAATGGAGAATATGGAGAAATGGAGAATTCTGATTATCTGGGAAAGCCAGATTGAAGTCATCTGTCTGTTATTACACAGGGAGTCTAGAAGAGATTCCTCCAAACTGGTATCTGATAGCCATGAAGACATTCTTTCTCTTACACAGTGTTCCCTGCCTTATGACTCCCTTTACCTTGGACTTCTGCTGTAACTAAAGTTTCCATCATTATATTGAAAAACACTGGGATCTTGTGTATAAATAACTCTTTGACTATGTAATTAAAGATGATATTATGACTATGTGTATGGTGGCCAAATTAAGGTTGCATAAATAATTCTAGTTAGGGCTTCTCATAAATGTTAACATTTGACTTTATGACCACAATGCATAATTCTCGTAGAATGTTTTATTTCTTCTTAACTTTTTAAGAAATGAACTGGAAAAAATATTACTTTATTCTGGCAGCATGTGAAATGTCAGCAGGATTGGAATTTAGGTCCACTGTACTACGTTGTCCTACATAAACTGACAGAGAAATTGATTGCAGAATGACTGACCATTGTCTAGGTGAACCAGCATAACCAGAAATAATATGTTTTTCTACCAAAGTAACAGCATAATGCCTGGTAAATTCTTGGTTCCTCTCAGGACTGCATTCTGCAGTTTCCTCTTTCCAGGCCTGGTCTCTTTGCCTTCCCCTGGGATGTATTTTATCCCAGACTCAGTTTCTTTGTACGGCTACCAAAAGACCTGGCTGATAGTCACTGGATAGTTGTCCAGCTCTTCTTTCTTCTCTCACTCTTCCATGTCTACATGCAGCAGACGAGGAATGTCTAAGCCCAGCTTTCCTGCTAAACACTTTAGTTGTAGCTCCAGGCAGTTGCAGTTCCAAGTTGATGAGAATGACTGCTTATCAATTTCTTCTTCTTCTTCCATACCCAGACCTCACCATTATCTCCCGGTGTCTCTTTCCTTCCTGTCAAAAACCAGCTCAATCCTGCTCCTTCCTCCAAGCTCTCACAACTTAAACCCTGTTCTTCTCCTCCCCAAAAATTGAGACACCCTCCTTCCTTCTCCCTGCCTTTCCTTGCTAAAGGGACAAAATATTTCAGAGGGACTCTCCAGATACCTGAACCTGACCTGTATGGCTAGCACAAATGAAAGAATCTGGTCACTGGTCTTCTTTCCAGTTCATCTCTGTTTTCCCACAAGATCTATAAAAAGATAATATTAATTTTAGCTTTTTCTTTTTTTCTTTCTATGCCTTTTGATCAGCTGCTTTCTTGTTTTACTACATTCGGCACTATTTTCATTTATCTGCTTTCAGCCATGTCCAGGACACTTGCTATGCTGTGGAGTGGATTATGTAAGGAAGAAAAATGCATTCCCAACTAGATATAATCAAAGTTTGACTTCTGCTTCACGCTGTAAGTTTGAGGAGGACTGGTTCTATCAGTCTTTCTAGTCCCCACCTGTATCACTTTACTGCAAAGGGAATAAGATTTTACATGCTGAATAATAGTGTGTTAAATTAGAGGCAATGGAATGTTTTGCCATCATGGGATTATGTTTATGTGGAGTTGCAAGGAACTCCCACACACAAAACCCAGTGATTAATTGGGTATTGTGGGTGCTTGATGCTTTTAATTTAGGCTTTTAGAGATTAGTAAGCCCTGCCGCCCTGTGGTAAATAGAATCATAGAATCATACAATCGTCTTGGTTGGAAGGGACCTTCAAGATCATCTAGTCCAACCATCAACCTAACTCTGACAAAAAAGTTAAAGAAGAAATAGGAAATAAAAATTACTAAAACATATTCCTGTGGACCATGTCTACCCATCTTTTGAACCCCTCCAGGGATGGTGCCTCAACCCCTTCCCTGGGCAGCCCATTCCAATACTTGATAACCCTTTTGGTGAAGAAATGTTTCCTAATATCTAACCTGAACCTCTCCTGGTGCAACTTGAGGCCATTGCCCCTTCTCCCATCTCCTGTGACTTGGGAGACGAGACCGACCCCCACCTCTCTACACCCCCCCTTCAGGTAGTTATAAAGCATGAGAAGGTCTCCCCTCAGCCTCCTCTTCCTCAGACTGAACACCCCCAGCTCCCTCAGCCTCTCCTCATAAGACTTGTGCTCCAGATCCCTCACCAGCTCCATTGCCCTTCTCTGGACCCTTTTTTCTTCATCACAGAAAAGTAAGCTTTCATAGCTTTTGAGACTATATACCGCTTAATTATTGTTTCGTTTGAGAATTAAAACAGAATTTCTGGACTCTGGAACTCTTAGCCGTTGCATCTAGGCCTATTTTTAACACAATTGAACTGAATAACTCTCCTTACCTGATTTTTTAATTAGTTTTTTTTTATTATTTTGGGGGTTGTAATGCTATTCATCTGTTTTGAAACGCCGCATATTGTTAAATGAGCACATTCCAGTGGGCTTGCTTTTTCAACTCAGTGTCTTTTCGATAGCAAAAGTCTATGAACAGCTGGTCCTCAGCAGCACGAGGACCTTTTGGAGAAAGCTGGGGGCAGAGAACGGAAGGCGAGGTCAAAGGTCCTCAACTCTTTCCTCTCCTCCAGGGGACCAGCCAGCTCATCCTAGAAATTGCGCAGCCGAGTGAGAAAGTGTCCTGATTCACTGGACATCCTGGCCAGTCTTGGCCAGAGCAGGTTCTGTGGGACCCCACCCCTTTCTTTATTCCTGGTTAACATTTCAGTCGCTTTTGATTGCCTTTCCCCATTAAGCAGATGTTTTTATTAAGTGCTCCAAGGTGACACACGGGTCATTTGTTTCTTGGGTGGTTACTGTTAATTCAAAGTGCAACAATGAGTGTTAGTAATATCCTTCCAACACACCTTATTTTGTATTTTCCATCATGAACTTCCTCTGCCATTGTACTGCGTAATTGCCTAGGTTTGTCTTGACTGACTTAAATGACTTCTCAGTTAAACAATTGCTACTTGTTAAAAAAATAGTTCCATGGCAGATCTTGCCGTCATGCTGATTAAGCCCTTTCCCAGAACATTAATGAATATAGGGAGGTTCTCTTACTCTTCCAGTTTTCTGCTGCTAAATGTTGCCATATAGAAAACTGACCATTTTATTCTATTCTGTGTTCTTTTAGCCATTTTGTGATCAAAACACAACTACGCCTCCCACCTTACAACTTCTTAGTTTCCTTTCTAGTTTCTTGTGAGGTGTACAGTCAAAAGCGCTTTCAAATTCCAAAAAAAAATTGTGTTAGCGAAAAAAAATTGTTGTTCCTCGTCCAATGTTCTCTGAAAACTCTCAAAATGTACCAATTTTATTCCGGAAAAAAGAGTCAGGAATGGGACTAAACTGTGGTTGATTTATTTGTTTTCAGTAGTTGGCAATAATTGTATTGATGCTACGTCTGGCCCTAAGCCGTTTATATTCATGTCAGAAAAATTAATAGACTTAATTATTGCTCTGGGATTCCAGTGAATCCCAAACAATTTCCGGTACCAAAGGGAGGCAAAAAAGCTGTGATTGAGCACCTGGTCTGTCTGGGAACTGTGTATTCAAAAGTTCTGGGCAGCAGTAGCAATGGAGGCGCTGGGCTGGAGGTCGAAGTGCATTTTTAGAGACTGGATGAGGTCAAAACCCCGTGTGAAGCGAGTCCCATCACATCCCATGGTGTCTGCCTTCCTGCTGCCAGAAAGTTTGAATTGATTCCATGGAAATCGTCTCACAGCTGACCTAACCTCTTCGCTGGCAGTTTCGTACGTCGGGGGGACGGGAAATATTTTTGGCAAGGAGAAGACAGAGAACATGCTGAAGGTAGGAGAGAGAATGCACGATCGCAAAGGGCTCAAATTATTTTATTGGGGCTTGTAAATTGGGGGTGGGAAATAACCTGATTCTGCAAAAGATAGCCTGCCAGATAAGGATGATGGTAGGATCTTTATTGCTAAGAGATGTAGTAATCTTTATGAAGAATGACACTTACTGTCTACAGGATTAAGTTCCTCTCAGCCTTTCAGCTTCCAGTATTATTGCATTGACATGACACATCTCACCTCAAGGATCTAACCTGGAATACCAGCATCCTATCAAAGTGATCCGAAGAAATGCCCACAGTTCTTTATCTTCCAATTTCATTGTCACCCCTCAGTGTGCACATTTGCTTAATAAGCTTTCTTGGCGGCCCCAAATACATACATTCTAAGCAAACCTCCAAAGGGAATAACTTAATGTCATGGAAATAATTCCCAGCAAGTCATGTTATGCTTCCTGCCAATTCGCGAGAACCCTTTATTTCCAAAATGTGAATGTTCTATTGCTGCTGAATAGAGTCTGAACTTCAAAAGAAGCAGTGAAAATCCCTCTTTTACCTTGGCAAAGATGACCAGCAGAACTGCCATTCTCCCAAACTATAATCTAGAAATGCTTTAAACAGAGGTGTATGATCCAAACGCTGTTAAAAACTCTACGGTGAAAACTGGTTAGACTGGGAACCTCTGTTCATATACCTGCAGTTTCGGTGGTATTAGGGAACACCAGCCCTCACATTTCATATGTTTGCAGTTCATATTAAGTAAATTTCCCCACAGATGGAAAATTGTCTTTTATTTAATGTAAATTTGGGTAATACCCTAGTCAAGTTTCACCTTTCGGTTTCATCTATCAATCACATCACTGAATGGCCCACAGAAGCAGTTTAGAACCTGTGGGTTAAGGCCTGGCCTCTCTCATGCTGAGGGGAATTGCACCATCAATTTCTTTTGATACAGAATTTATCAGGGGATTGGACTTTGAGTGATTCTTCTGCCACGATGTCAAACAGGAGCAATTCCACTGAAGTTCTTAAAACACTGCCAAAGCAAAGTGAATGAAAACCACTGCAAACCACAGCTGTTGACTCAGTGGCATTTCTCTTTTTTTTTTTTTTCTTTTTTTTTTTTTTGCTAAGGCATTTGTAGCTTTGTCAATAAGAAGCAGGATAAATTAGCATTTGTTGAAATATTTGATTCTCTACGTTACACATTGCTGGCTGAAGTGCCACCGGTTCTTATAGCTAGGCAGTTTAAAACCAGCTTGGGAACACCTACGTCATGCTGGAAGCAATGGTTACGGGGGATTGTCTAATGTCCTTTATCTCTTTTATTCTCATTTTAACATAGACTTATTTCATGCAACGCGTGGCCCACATACGGCACCTGAAAGTACAGTATCTATTCCAAAAGAAATTTCAGGCTCGTTTTTTTTTTTTTTCCCCTCATCTTCTTCCAAGAGAAAAAAACACACATACTTTTTGTGTGTTATGGCCTTATGTAGGACACCACCCACAACCTCACCCTTTTTTCCCCTTCCACGGATAATCTTTTCACAGGGTGGAGAGGGGATGGGATGGGAAAAAAAGAGTTGCTTTCATGTTTTCTAGCAATGATTTTGTCTACAACTATTTCCTTCTTGACTTCTTACTCACTGTTTATGAAATTTTCCTGTACTTTAACAATAGTATTGTTGCCACAGCTGCACTGATTATATTTCCCTAACTTCTCTCATTCTGGGGCTTGGAATCAGTGTGGTTTGTTTTCATACATGGTAACTTGGAACAGCCTATAATAACATTACAGAAATCCTTGATAATATAATTGTAATGTGCACACACACTACTTTCTCTGCTTCTTTGTCTCCATGATCAAGTACCTAATTTGTTGGGTTTTTTTTTTAATACTCTGTCTACAGCAAAAAATAAAGTACTGATTCCAGGTAAGAATATCACAAAATGTAGATCTTTAATAAGCACATTACTAAAGGGTCAGTGAGTGTTTGAAGTATTTAATTGCACAGCTGTGTATCTCCACGTGTTTTGGGTTTTCTTAACCTGCTATATCCATTTTCCTCTTTAAAGCAGAACAAAGATACAAAACCAAAACAGAATACAAAAAAAAAAAAAACCAATTCAAAAAGTGTAACATATTTTAATTAATTTTATTTTAGGTGATCAAAATTCTTGTGCCCTTCTCAGCTGATGCTCAAAGTAAAGATTTGGTTCTTTTTTATGCTAAAGCCTGTATGAGCATTTTTGCAAGGCAAAGGATCCTGACAGTGGAAGGTTTACCCCCACTCTGCTGAAGTTCACCCTTTGAACTTCTGGGCAAGTTCCCCTCTGCTGGAACACTGCTCAATATTCTTGATGTCCTTGATTGAATAAGAAGGATGTGTGTCAGTTTTAAAAGTCCTTCATGTGCTGGATTATCACCTGGAGAAGTATAGGTGTTCGTAATGAACATCTACTGCAACCAGTAGTTCCCCAGCATAAAAATATGACTTCTGGGACATTCGTTGAGACATATTAGGTAATGCAACAGGACTGTCTCACATTTAGATTGCATCAGATACCCGTGCAAGTCTTAACACACTTTATACTTTCCATTGTTTCCAAGGCTGATTAGTGCTGACAAAAGATGGCTCACTGACAGTCAGGGACACAAAAATTGCCTTAACCTGCAAAACCCAGACAGGACGAAACGTGGAAGTCAGGACATCACCCTCCTGTCCTGCTTTTCTGCACAGACACTCCTGGAGAGTTTTAAGACGTTGGGGCAGAGCATGAGTGACACTGCACATGGTCTGGGTTGCCCAGTCTTGAGCAAACTGGGCAGGCCCCTTGTTGACTTCAAGCAAGGTAGAAGAAAATATCTTCTAGTGTTCTCCTCCACTAAAAAGTTCTCTCTACAAAGACCTGTATACACTAATGTCACATAGAAAAGTAAAAGGAATTGGACATTAATGTTATTCCATTGTTACCGCTGAATCAACCAGTCTGTAATAGCTTATAAGCAAAGCAAACTGTTGGGTTTTTTTTTTAATTATTCCATTAATTATTCCATTCCTCATGTTCTACATAATCCATCCCAATTACAATATTTTTCCTAGCATGTAAGATATTAATAAGGTAGTTATTAAATCCAGAGTTGATGAGCAGCCTTGGCTGTTTGCTTGGCACCATTTGCTTTTAGAGATGCTCCCTCTATGACGACTTCTAATGAACTAGAATTGCAGCATTCACGGTTCCTTTTTCTCATATCACGGCATATATTTAACAGATAAGGAGCAGGAGGCAGCATGCTCAGATTCCTAATACATTAAAGAAGAAAGTGCATTTAAAATCCAGAATGCGAGGTTTTTTTTGCAGCTCCCCCGTAATTGCTTTTTGGCAAATCACGTTTGAAAAGAGAGCCAAAAACCCTTTAGAACCAAGCCTGGGAACCACATTATACGTTTCAAGGTTAATCAATGCTCTCATCATCAAGACCTCTCGTGCATTGTCTAGCAGATGCAGAGAAACCTTAACACAATTAAAAAGCAGGATTGTCTGCACAGGCCACAGTAGGTTTTTCTCTCAAATAAGTAGATGGTTTAAAAAAAAAAAATAAAGTATCTGATGTTGAAAGAAAGTGTTTGCACCGAGCAAATTAGAGAGGTCATCAGTCAAGACTGTTTAATACAAGTCAAAATAGGATGCTTGTGATAAACTGGCAAATTGAACAACAGTTTAAGTTATCTTTTGTTGTAAGCACAGAAGCTATATATGCCTAAGGGAGTCTGTTGCAACTTGCATATACTTAAATCTGTTTCATATGACGTTTCCATTTTATTTCATGACCAGAGTTTTCTATTTCTCTTCTATATCTTTTGTTCCTAAAAGTTCAAAACTGCATGCCTAAGAAATATGGGAAATGTGTACTTATTTAAGTACTTTCCTGAACCTAAACACCAAACTCTCTGGTACCGACCAATTGGAATAATTTAAAATAATTCATCCAGTAGAGATGTTCTTTCAGAGGTTAATATTTAGGTCAACGGACATGAAGATGTCATTCCAGTTTCTTTCTCTTCTGGTGTGTTGAAGAGAAAACCAGGTGACCTCTCCAGTCTATGTTCTATAACCCCGATGCTGAGAAGACAGGGGAACTATTGCAAAATAAGGTATGGCTCAGAGTGAATGCAAGGGCATCAGGAAGTTTCTCTTTACCACTCCATTTTTAAATTCCAACACTTGGATTCAGTGGAAGTAGGGTACCTTGCTCCCTTTTGGACTCCCCAGCCTGTGTCTCTGAATTTTTGTGTAATTCCACCACTTAAAAGAAAACACTGATATCTTAAACTTTGGGGCTGTAAATATTTCTACATATTCTAGGCTTTTTGATTCATTTATGTTACTTGATCCCAGATCTAGCAACTTAGAAGTTTATGCAAGGATACAGATATTTACAGATCAGGAGTCTTATTTCCCCCAAATCAAATAATATTAGAGGGACTAAGGGGAGGGGGGAAAGTTATGGATTAATTTGCAGCCTTCTTAAAGTGTGGTGTGATCCTCACACACAGAAGCAACATCATTTGGTGTAGCTCTTACGAACAGGGTTCAACTGGAATTCAAAGGTTCTGCATAACAAGATAACAACTCCTGCTATTCTGGGCTTCTGTTTAATGTTAAGCAATTAGTTATATTAGTTTTTATCTGTAACAGGTCACTTGGTGACGAATACCCTGCTTGCCAGTTAGCCTAAAAGGAATATCCTCCATATTTGTCTCTTTTGACAATTGAATATATTAAAATGATACCACATGATAATAGGATTACCAGTTTTAGAATGGAAATGGCTACTACAAGGCAAGGAAGAAATGGCTTTTTTAATCTCTAGTGGTGCCAAGTCAGTCTAATCTGTATCACAAGATGGCTCTTATGCTCATATAAGTGACTTGGCTCAGGAAATGCCTTCCCCCTCACATTACAAATGTCTATCAACAAGAAAACAAAAAGGTTACCTAATATGTCATTCAAAGACCACGTCAAGACGTTCCAAGTATATTGTTTTTTTCCACTGAAAATGGATTCTGAGTTACTAGATCATTATCTCTTCCTACATTGTTTTGGCATTCTATCCAATATTAAATATACATTTTGTTTTCTCCAGAAAAACACATTAATAAATTTAAAATCTCTTTTGTTTATAGCTGTAGAAATTGCACAACTTGGCTTTGCAAAACTGTGAGCTAGAGCTTTGCATCTTTTAGTGTTTTACCTCTGTACCTGAATATATCCTTAGGAAAGACAATTGTGCAATCTACATTCCTGCAATTACTGTATATTATATTTAATCAGAAAGAAGCCATCGACTGCTTATTCAAAATAGACGTAACCCATTTTGCCAGATTATTTTGAAGCACAGACACAGAGAGGCTGTAATTATTTTCATAAATTGTTAAGACAGAGAATGGCATTTTCATTAAAAGATACGTTTACCTTTCCTAGGAGGGCTGTGAAACGTGAAGAAAATGATTTAACCTTAAGAAACAGCCACAACAAGCAACGTGCCTTTTGCTTTGCAAAACATGGGGGAGCAGGTGAGGTTCCCACAGCTTAGCAAAGAGGAATTAAAAACGGAACATCCCTCCGTGAGAGAGAATAATGGTGTTTTAGAGAAGTTGGTGCCCAGAAAAGAAAGATCTGAACTGCCTTCACTGATTTGGGGAGCACGCTACAGCTACTGCTGGCTTGACAGTCACCTTAATCAACGTTCCTCTGTATTTCACTATTCAGGCATCCGGGCTTCGTCAGGAGAATGCTATGACTCCTTTGCTCCATCGTTACTGTTTGCCTTTGCCAGACTTTCCTCTATCTGACTATCTGTCTTCTATTTTACACTGGAGGAAGACAAAAGCCAGAGATGAGTCTAGTCACTAGAAATCTCTCTTATTAATCTCTAGCTTGTTTGAACAGGAATCTGCTTTCCAATAATGTTACCATTGGGTCTGGTTTTTTCATGTCACTTAATCTTGCCTGTAGCAAAGAATATACTAGAATTTAGACATACCACAGAGGTAGGTCTATCAGAGCAGCTTGCAACACACTAAGTCCCAAAATAATCTTAAGCGATTACTTTAGAGCACGCTTCTTTTTGGAGAAAAGCATCATTAATCTGTGCTGTCATTATTAAGTTAAGGACCGTGGAGCTCACTGGTATTTTGATAGCTATATTTTATCTTTCCTGGTCCAAACCAATGTGGTTAATAGTTCCACCTTTTATCCCTTCTTTCCTTCATTGATGATAAAAGACCACTGGGGGATCTAGGGTGGACAGACAGGGTAGTGGTTCTATTTTCATATGCCATCAATAAGCATTTGCTCTTTTTCTGGAAAAAGCAAGAAGGTGAAAACTGGAGATGTTCAGAAAAATTAAATACTTTTGTAGAACTGCAAGTCTCCTCAGACACACCTCCATTGGATATAAAAAACATAGGGTGAGAGGACACTACTCAGCCCAAACATTGCCAGACTACCTGTTGCCTTGCAGAGAGCCAGCTCACGATCCATAATTTGTCAGTTGCTATTACACATGAACACGATTGTAACTTAGTAAATGGGCTTAACTGTTGTTTCTTTTTCCTACATGAAGAAGTATATATTTAGAGGAAGAAGTCTCTCTGAGAATTTCTGGCAGCTACCCCAAATGAAGAACTATTGAGAGACCAGAACTTTTCCATATGCACATCCCCTTTCTACTCCGTATCAGGAGTAGAGACCTCCCCTTAGCCACACCAGGCAGATGTAAAATGAAAAAAGGCACAAGATTGTATCTCCTTCACGAATTATTTGTGTTCTGGTCTTACTGGCTACCCCAATGAAAGGCTGACTTGCAGAGGAGCCACAACACAGGCCTTCTCCAGGTCCTGACTGTTTTCCAGACACATGGGTGCCTCACAGGCAGACAGCATCAGTTGGCAAATTAATATATTCAGGAATTTGGACATGGGATGTAGAGAGGGGTTCCACACACTCTAAAGGAGCTTTGGGCACACCTAAGGCTGTGATTGCAAGTGGGAAATAATGAATGGGTGATTTTAGTTTGAGGAAGGACAGCTTCTTCAGAAGCAATGCACAAGCACTGCAGTGCAGTGATTTCAGGGTTTTTTATTTTTAACTCCAGTTCTAATTCAGATATGTTTATAACAGTGATGGAGTAGCATGATATCTGGGTAAGAGACTCACGTTTGTTGCCACATCTCCTGGCATGGATCAGGTTCCTGTTCTAGCACTGTCAACACTGGCCTCATCAAGTTGTTGTTTTGGTTTTTTTTTCCTTGTTTTCCATTCATGGTGATCACGGAATATACTACTCACTCTGTCTCAGCTCTGTGGGAGGAAGAGTGAACCCAGAACAACAGAGTTTGAAGGGATATAGTAACAGAGACAGAATGCTAAGATAGGGTAAAGAGAAAAAGTAGAGCAAATGTTGGATGCAGGAAAGCTTCCCAGTAGAGTAGAAAGGTCTGTGGAATCATAAGAAAGAACTTTCAAAAGTGAATAAATTTGGAATTTCTAAAGAGATAAACAATTATATCGTAATAATTAACCTAAAGAAAACAAGCCCAAATGGGGAAAAAACAAAACAAAACACCAGAACAAAAAATCTTACCACCCCCCACCCCCCCCCCAAAAAAAAGGAACAATAGCACAGTGAGAATAGGCTTTTCATAGTGTCATTCCATGTAAGTCATGCTGCATACCTTAATTTGCATTTAATATTTAAGGAATAGTGCTAGTTAATAACCCACAAGAATTTCCTCCTCTGCTTGAAGGGGGTGGGTGTTGTGTGGCCACTCATCACCTAAGTTCTGAATACTTTCTGAGCAGAATCAAAAGCAACAGTGAAATTCAAAGATTTTCTGACATTTGCTTAGAATCCTAAGACAACCTAAACCACTTTTAGGTAAATTTACTATTTTACTTTTCCCACAAAGCTTCTAAATTTAAGTGAGGAGAATAACATCACTTATAATCAGAGAATCATAGAATAGTTAGAGTTGGAAGGGACATTAAACACCATTTAGTTTCAACCCGCCTGCCATGGGCAGCGACACCTCCCACTAGACCTCACCTCCTCTTTGGTTGCAGATATTATTATTGTTCATTAGTTATTTGATTACAGCAGCTCTCTGGTGGCCCTTTCTATGAGATCCTTCATGAACACAGAGCCCTTGTCCTAAACAGCTTCCAATCACTGGTTGTTTGGACTAATCTCAAGTAACAAGGAAATAAAACCACCACTTGGAACACTGATGAAATTCAAGGTGGGAGTACTGGTATAAAGTGATTATCAGTTTTTGCCCCCAAGCCTGCACACGTATCCACAGCCACTTTTAAATACTTTTAAATGAGATAGACTCCTATAAAATAAAATCAGGCAAAAGCCGCTTTCAAATGGAATTAGGAACCATCCAATACTGAGAAGTCTAGCATCTCTGCATCTTGACAAGTCTTCTTTCATGATTGACGTACAAAAAAAAAGAGCTTTAATGTTACTCAGAGCATCTTAAAGAGGAGACATCAGAAAATAATACTAGACTTGTTCATATTAGGGCAGAATATATAAACCACAGTATCTCTGTGAGGAAATAGACTTCCTGTCTGCTGGTTTTTGTGTCTAATTAAGTACAGATTTTTTGGCTACTAAAACATTTTTCCAGAGCTACCAAGAAACAAAACCTAAGCAAGTCAAGTATAGCCATGAACGGATAAGTACTGGGGTACTCTTTCACATAAACCTGGAAACCTGCATACACAGGTATGCCCAGCTCTTCTAAAATGGCTATTTTTTTTCAGCCATGCTCTTTCTTACAAGCTCTTACTTAGCTGTCCTCAAAAAATCATCTCTAAGCAAGTGTTGTTTTGACTTCCATGTGCTTAAGAAAATAACTGTAATTCACCATTTGATCTTGTACCTGGCTCCATTTAAAGAGCAATGTTTCTACCAAGATGATCACGCAAGTGTCCCTCAAGCCACCTAGCTGCTAAAAAAGCCAGAAGGGATGGAAAGGGGCAGATAATGAATGGAGGAAAGAGTTGGGATCCACAGTACTGAAGACTGAGGATCTGGCCTGACCTCCTGAGTTCCTAGCCAGGGCTCCATGAAAGCAACTAGACTCAAGTTTGCTCTCTTTGATTGACTGACATCATGTTGTGGGCTGAATCCTATGACTCCTACGAAGAGTTATCGAGGGTGAAATGTTGCCTCGTAGATCCACACACGTTCCTGTGCACTTTTGATGGTGGGACTTTCATTGCACACCGCATTCCCGCGGTACTTCTGCACATATACATTGATCCATAAGTAAGGAAAGGAGGATGGCATAACTTACAGCTCTGCTTCTATAGGCACATCTGAGTTACAGACGAAGCTGGGGGATATATGCAGAGATTTTCCGTGAAGAGGAAACAGCAGGGTTTCTTCACGGAGATGTGGGAAGCCGTGGGGTTTCCAACAGGGCATGCTCTCTACTAATAGCCGACATAAATTGAAGGAAACAATTTACACACGTTTTAATGGTACTGTAAAACTTGGGAACTCTGCTACCAATCCTGACCACCATCTACTGGCAACTTATCTATTTCATTTGTAGAGACTCATGAAACACACACACAAAGGCTCCTCTTCTGGCTAACAAGCAAACACCTTCATTCCTTTCAAAATGTTTAAAATGCCTTTTTTTTTACTGTTTTCCTTGCCCTCTCACCATGCAAGGAGGACACCCTAAGGTAACAAACCCTCAGTGAATGGGTCTCTAGAAGCTGATCACCGCTATTGGCTGATGGGAGTATTTCTTATGGAAGGAAACGAAGCTCTGGCTCAGAAAACATCTGAACTGACCAGTACCTTTCTCAGGAACTCACTCAGAACCCAAAGCAAAAAGGCTTAAAATACTGGAAATGGCAGTAGAAAGGGAATACTGGGAGATTCTCAGCAAAGTTTCTGAAAGGAAGAGGCTTAACCAATGAGGTTGGAGTTGGTTTGCAGAGGAATGTGTCAAGTGAAACATACAGAACCTCAGACAGGAGACGGGGGTTTTTTAATCCAAATGATATAATGACTATTTTGAGAGTTTATGTAAACTGGCAGGTCAGGGAGCCACTTAGCGCTTATGGTAAGAAGTCAAAAGGATGCCATCGTAAAGAAGATTATAGAAAGGTCCTTTTCTCACTAGTTAACCTTTCGCAAGGTCTTGGGACATACTTGCAAATCTTTCTACAGCAACATAGAGCTTTGTCCTGCTTCCCAAGGGTCAGTTACTACTGTTGCTCCTTAATGAAATGTATTAAGTAGCTGCTTCTTAACTCTTCTATTTCCAAATCCCATTTCTTTAGAATATGATGTGCTTTAGAACAAGGCAGTTTCTCGCTTTTACAAGACTTTCACAATTGGCTAGAGAACAAGTTCTTAGCTGAAAGTTTGTCTCACTTGTTCTATTGATGGGCTGAGAACTTCATCACATCTCTCACAGGTTTCACAAATGGGAAGACTGTAAATAAATACCTTATTTTGAAACTTGGAATTTATCTATTCTGCATCCAGAGGACATCAACAGGAATGTAGTCATAACAGTCAAGCTACTAATTTCATTTTCAGACAGGAGTAAGTTGAGAAGTTGGATACCAAACCATGGGATTTTGAATATGTGTCATTAGTGCAAGAGTGAAATAAGATGAAAGATTCATCTTATTCATCTTAATAAACACAGGGAAAGCCACAGTAGTATTCTCATATTCTTTTATTTTTGAGCCACGAGTCTTTTGGGTATTTTAAATGCAGAGGAGCTAAATCACGCTTGTCCAATGTATTTTCCCTCAGCTTGAAGTGATGTATCATTGTACTTATTTACGTGTCTTGAAACTTTCTGCAATACCTTTAGGGCTGATAGCCAGTGAGATTAATGGAATGTGTGAAATACCAGAGAAACCATCTGGGTTGAATCCCTAAAACAAAAGCTAGAAAGCAGGGTGGTCCTCTAAGTTCACTTTTCACTTAATCTACTGAGTCATTTGGTGACCTTGGACAAGCAATCTGACCTTTGGCACTTTGGTGAGGCCAACTGTAAAGCAGTGTAAAACCAAAGGCGAGAGATTAATTGCTGCAAAAAGAATTGAGATAGGATATTACCCGCTAAGCACTCCGTCTGCTCATCAGAAAAGCCCTGGCTAAGGCAATGCACTAATATGCATTTACTTGTGTCTGTAGTGATCAAAGTTGGAAGAATAGTTACTCTTTGAAGGTATTTGCCAAGCCTTACTGAGCTACTTCCTCTCTCTTTTGTGTTTCGTTTGTAGACTTCTCCACTGCCAGATTGAGTTATAGGCTCAATGAAAAAAAAAAAAAAAAAAAGAAAAAGATATATATCTCCCACCAAGTCTTCAATGATTCCAATTTTTCTAAGTTTGTGAATTAGAAAAGCTGTTTCAGAGAAAGCTAATCACTAGGTTCTGAGCCTATTCTTAAAGCAAAATTTTGAGGTTTTAAGGGTCCCTCTGCTTTTACTTTTTGTTGTTGTTGTTTTTTAATGTCTGTGAGGTGAGCCCAAGGCTAGGCTGAGGATTGCATCAGGGAAATGGAGAGACAAAGAGAAAAGAAGAAAAAAGAAGAAAAAAGAGAGGAGAGGAGAGGAGAGGAGAGGAGAGGAGAGGAGACGAGAGGAGAGGAGAGGAGAGGAGAG